>JAPPVO010000007.1:31926444-33128944 GCA_030407325.1 Camellia japonica
TGCTACTCCAAGTAGGCTTAAAATGCAGATTTTGCCACCCTCGGGTGGGCTTAGAAAAGATGGTTTTGCCACTATCTAGTGGGCTTAAAACTCACAGTCGATGATTTGTTCCAATCCAAATAACCCAACCTTCACCCAAGGCATTCAGGCAGTTATATCACATAAGCAAATAGCCTCATGGTAAGCATGCTATCATGGCAGTCACTCACACCATGCAAGGATGCTAAAGCATAAAAACTTACCGAGTACTCCAAGCCAAAACAAAAACTATGTTAGAAATCCATGCATGATCCTAACTATACAAAATGCCTAATGCAACACATGCAAAAATGCAACTATAGCAGGCTCGGCTATTCTAAACATGGCATATGGATGCTACAGCTAACATGTATTCAACTCGGAATTGAAATACAAATGCAGTTAGTATGATGCGCCGAGCCCGGTGCATGCAAAACAGATGAATGAATGCAAACATGCTATCATACTGTATGCTAATTGAAACATGCCCTAATCTAACCATCATAAGTTGGTAAATAAAAGGGAGAAAGACGTGGGGTTGGAAAACATACATCACACGCACGCACACTTATTACAACATTGCCCTCGCTCAGAGGGTCCGAATAAATAATATACAGTCCCAAATAAAAAATACAGTCCCAATAAGTACAAAATCCTAATTAATTAACAAATTAACTAGGAAAGCATAAATGGCAGCAATCCATGGACCGCCTCGCTCTGTTCCAAATGATGAATGATGCATGTCGGGTTGCTTGGCGCGAAATCCATTGCGACGTCCCAATTAGCCTCTGTTTACAATTAAGCCCGGAATGTTGCGCGAAGCCCCAAAAGATTGCCGGTTTCTGATTTGCTGTAACAGAGACAGGAAAGGGGCATGGCAATGTATTTTCACATATGTATGCTTGACTACTCTTCAGAGAGCATAGTCCTCGATCCTCGTGCCACCAATCACGCATATCGATGCATGATGGCCGAGGAGTCGAATTGCACGACTTAATATGAAATAAATGCACACATAAACAAACAAGACCGAGACTCCATCATGGATATCCGGAGTGTGGTGACTGGGAATTGAGACACGTTCGTCACTCGAAGTACGAAACGTCCCTCGTTTCCCTGCTCGGGCTAACTCCTATCCCAAACACAATGCAATATGCATGACATGCATGAATGCAACTAAGATACAACCTAACATGCACAATGCTATGAAATGGCATACACATGCACGAGGTAACATGGCATACACAATGCTCTAACATACAACCTACATACGCAATGCTATGAATTGAAATGGCATACAAATGCATGAGGACTTACACCAACATAAGTGGACCTCAGCACACTCACACAGGAGGCCATTGGATGAAAATGAGACACTCGAGATGTGTGCACACATGCACGCAAACCGAGGACCGATCCTAAGGCACGAATGCCACTCTACCAAAGCATGGCAAGGCATGGAACATGATATCAAACAATGCAAATTCAGCGCTGAAAATGATGCTAAAAGCCCCGAAACATGGCAATATGGCACCCGATGTCGAGATGAACCCCGAAACACAAGACTAGGCATAGCATATGACCTATAGCTATACAAAGCATGCATTATTTGAAATGAAGCATGAAGACAGAGCAAGGCAGTCCCAAAACATGAACTTTTCTAGTTCAAAGCATGGCCAAAAGTGCTAGCAAGATGGCTAAAATAGCATGCATTTTGACTATCAAACATGGATTACATGGCACGTATATGAAGCAATGGAATCTCACTAAACCAGAAAAAATCAGTGAACTAAACATGCCAAAATACACCCAAATACACATGGAAAGACAGCCAACACATGCACAAATGAGGGCTCCTTTAGAGGGCCATGCAAGGAGTTATTAGGCACATACAAGATAGACATGTGGCAGCCAAATCAAATTTGAAAATCAAATATGGTAGTCCCAAAACTCACCAAATTGCCCTGAAATGTGACTAAGAAGCATGCAAGATAGGGTCTCTTTGGAAGGCCAAAATGACCACCAAACAAGTCAAGGTGAAAGGGGGTCACCCCCCTCTAATTTGGAGGCTCAAAACAGCATCAAAGCCACTGGAAATTCACTGGATTCCAGTGGCTAGAAGGTCAAACAAGCATGCAACAAGGGTTAGGTGTAAGGCTCAAAATAAGAGGGAACCAAGCATACAAGGAAGCATAGTGACCTCAAATAAGAAAATACCCTTAATACAAACATGAAGATGATGTCAAAACAAGACTTTTTCCAGTTTATAACAAGTCTCAAAAATGAACACAAATAGGGCTAATCTATCATGCAAAAATGGCCTTAAAAGAGAGAATAGAGAAAGGGACATACTGGCCCCAAATGGAAAGGATCCCTTCAACAAAGTTGAAGAGGGGCTCAAAATAAGGCACTTTACAGTTTACATCAAGCCACAAAATAAACACAAGTGAGGCTAAACTATCATGCAAGAAAAAGGCCGAAAAGAAGAATAAAGAGGCAAGTGATAGCTGCTGGCCTCAAACAGAGGAGAGCCTTTCAACAATGTTGAAGAGGGGCTCAAAAAAGATATTTTCAGTTTATGACCAAGCCAAAACAGCTCAAAAATAAGCCTAAAATACTATGCAAAAAAGGCCTAAAAGAGAGTTAAAGAGGCAAGTGATAGTAGGAGACCTCAAACAGTAAGAGGTCCTTGATCAAACATGAAAAGGAGCTCAAAATATGACTATTTACAATTTGGGTCGGAGCCCAAATATGCAAGCAAGAAAGGCTAAGAAAGCATGCAAAAATAAGCTTAAAAGAGGGAAAATGGGACTCACCCTTGTAGAACCAAGCTTCAACAACTTTTGGACTAGGTTTGGGAGCTCTTGACCTCTGGAAGACAGCCTCAAGTTGCTGGAATGGATGTTGGAGGTGTGGAGCTATGAGTTGTAGTGTAAATGGTGTAGGACTTAAGGGGTTTTGATGTTTGGAGTAGAGAGAGAGAGAGAGAGTTAATGCAAGAGGCTCAAAGTAATTTTTGTGACCCTCCAAATGCAGCTGGGGTGCTGGTTATATCGGCAAAAGAGTGGAGAAAAGGGGAGGAAAATTGAATTCAAATTTCCCCCCAAAAGACCCCCCTCGGATACAGGATCTGGGAGGGGAAGGAGGGTGCAGCTGTAAGGAACCAGCTGAGGGGAGCATGGCCGGCCAGGTTCAAAGGTTCAGGTAGCCGGCCGGCCACCTCCCCTGGCCGGCCGACCAGGTTCAAAAGGGTCACTCAGAGAAAGCTGGCCGGCCACCCATATTGGTGGCCTCCCATGTGCGTACAACATAGCCATGTGGAGAAAAACCCTGAAAAAGTGAACCAGGAGAGAGAAAACCCAACTTTTTAGAGGGGTTCAAAAGGGTCGGAACAATTGCTGGCCGGCCATGACATATTGGTGGCCTCTCAGGTGTGTACAACACAAATATGTGGTTGAGGGCACAAGAAAGTGGCCCGGGAATGGTCAACACCAGCTTTCTAGCGAGAAAAACGAGCGACGGAGAGCGTTGAAGGAATAAAGCTGGTCCTCAGAACAATTGCTGGCCTCCCACCCTTCCATGACCTTCATACCTGTAGACACCCCATTTTTGACCGACCTTAAGACTCAGACGTCACCGATTGAGCGCTCGGTGATGTTGCATATTGTGCTCGTTCAGAAGTCTCAGAGTCGCGGCTGGGCGCCCTGCCTCCGGACTTCCGAATCTCTTCTGTACGCTTGCCTCGGTTTGCGAACCAGACTCGGTTTTCTCTGTTTTTTCCTGAGGGGAGGGAGAGGTCTAGTAGACCATCTCTCAGTGGCCGTGGGCTACATTTTGTGGCCGTAGGCCATTTTGCCCATTCGGAGCCGGTTCCGGTTTTCGGAGCCGTAGGCCGTGTGCCTCGCGGGACACCCAACCATCCTCCGATTCCTCCGGTTTTTGGCATGCATCTCATTTACTCCCTTTCGAGGGACACTGGGGTCTTAGATACCCACTTCGTGGCAAACACCACTTTCGGTGCTTAACGGCTATTTTCGGGACCCCGAACTGCGTGTTTTGGTCCCGAGCATTCGTTTTGCATCGGTTTTCGTTCATTTTTGGAGGTACCCTCTGTTTTATCATAAGGAAGATCACTGGAGGGTGGGGAGAGGCTAGTATTGTCTCAAGCAAGCAGTTATGCTCTTTCGGCGCCCCCCGGCGCCCGTTTTTCTCACTCCGGGCTAATGTTGAACACCCTAGGCCATTTTTCTTCAGCCAAAACCACATATTTGTGATGTACACATGGGAGGACCCTAAAAACATATGGCGGCCAGTAATTCTCTTGACCTTTGAACCCTCTTGAATTGGCCTATTCTCTCTCCTGTTTTAGAGTTGTCAAATTGACCAAGGGTCTTGTTCAGCACACCTGGGAGGACACCATGTGCTGGTGGCCGGCCAAATTTGATTTCATTTTACCCTCTTGGCGGCCGCATGGGGTGGCCGGCCGGCCACTGCAGAAAAAGCACATGGCGGCCATGCTCCTTGGTGTGTTCCTTACAGCTGCAGCTGTTTCCCCCAGAAAATATCTGTATCCGGGGGATATTTGGAGGGGAAAGCTTGGGGTGCATTCCTACACTTTACACCCCTCCTTTTGTCCATATAAGGCAGCCAAGAACTGTCCCAAGGGTTAGAAAAATTGCCTCAAGCATACAACACTCTCCCTCCCATCTCTCAAATCTTCAAAGTTTGTTCCATTTGTTCATCATCATCAAGCACCACATCACCATTCCATTTCCAGCAACAAGAAGAGGGTTCTTAGAGGCTTAGAAGCAACATTTCTCAATCAAGAGCAAAGAAAGAAAGGTCTTCAAGGGTAAGTCTCAAACTCCCTCTTTTACACCATTTCTTGCCTCTTTCTTAACCTATTTCTATGTTTGGGCTCCGACCAACTGAAAGTGGCCTTATTTTGAGCTATTCTATGTTGTTTGAAGGGCTCAACCTGTTTGAGCCCTCCATCTTGCACTTGTTTCAATATCCTCTTATATGCCATTATTTTGCATTGAATATTTGGCCTATGTTGATCTGAATTGGAGCATCTCATGAACTGATATTGTGCTTATTTTGAGGCCCTCTTCAACATTGAAGAAGGGCTCAACCTTGTTTTCATGCTCCATATGCCACTTGCTTTGAATCCATGTTTTACCCTTGTTTTTGCATGCTTTTTCTAGCCTATGAGTGATCTGTTTTCGAGCATAAGGTAAACTGTGAGTGGGCCTATTTTGAGCCCCTTTCAACATTGAAGAAGGGCTCAACCCTGTTTGGCCTCTTATCATGCACTTGCTTCATAATTCTCATATTTACCGTAAATTTGCATGATTTTTTGACCTACATGTAGTCTGTTTTGGAGCATGTCATGAACTGTGATAAGCTTATTTTGTGTCCCTCTACAACATTGTAGAAGGGATCAACCTTGTTGGGGGTCTCCATGTTATACTTGTCTATACCTCTTTGACCCCCATTTTGCATGCTTTTTAAGCTTATCTAGCTTCTGTTTTCGGCCATCATCAGTAACTGAAAGATCATTATTTTGATCTTCTTGACATATTTCATTAAGGTCTTTTCTGGTTTGATGAATGTTTGGGGTACCTCATGTTATAGCCTTATGTATCTCAATCTTGCATGGCATTTTTAGCATGTTTGCATACTGAGTTGGGGGATGTCATCTACTGTAAATGCATATTTTTAGTCCCTCATCAGTGTTGTAGAAGGGTACTTTTTCAGTTTGAGCATCGCATGTACACTTGCTTCAATACCCCTCTCTTGGCCCGTTTTTTGCATGCTATTGTTGCCTATCTATGCTTGCACTTTGCCTTGTTAGACTGAAAAATGCTATTTTGGGGCTGCCTTGCTACTGTTTTGCATGTCATGTACCAATTATGCATGTTTAGTATGGCTGTAGGCCATTTCGGGTGCTTAATATCGCATTTCGGGACCATTCCGTGCATTTGGTGTCATTTCCCCCTTTCGGGACTGTTTTGCATCATTTGTGAGTGCTGAAATTCATTTGCATGTTTGCATATCATTTCCATGTATTTCATGCCTTAGCCATCGCCTCGGTTTGCGTGCCCGTGTGCACGCATTTCGAGGCTTCATTTTCATCCACGGCCTCTTATGTGAGTGTGGCTGAGGCTCTCTCATGTTAGTATAAGTCCATTGCATTTGGATGCCATTTCATGCTTATGCATTGCCTCGGTTTGCGTGCCTGTGCACGCATTTCGAGGCACTTCATTTTCATCCACGGCCTCTTATGTGAGTGTGCTGAGGCTCTCTCATGTTGTGTAAGCCATTTGCATCGCATATCATTTTAGTCATTGCATTCCGTATGCCATTTTCTCGGTTTGCGTGCCCGTGGGCACGCATTTCGAGACATCTCATTTTAGTCTCATTATCATTTCATGCCATTTCATGCCTTACATCGCTCGGTTTGCGTGCCCTGCACGCATTTCGAGGCATCTCATTTTCATAGCATTGTGCATGCTAGGATTGTATTTAGTGCATTCATGCATATCATGCATATTGCATCGTGTTCGGGATAGGAGTTAGCCCGGGCACGGGAAACGAGGCACGTTTCGTACTCCGAGTGACGGAACGGGTCTCAATTCCCAAGTCACCGACACTCCGGATTACCCATGATGGAGTTAGGTTTTGTTGTAGCATTCATCTGCATTCATCCTATATTGAGTTGTGCAATCCGACTCCTCGGCCATCATGCATCGATATGCGTGATTGGTGGCACGAGGATCGAGGCATGCATATATTGTGAAATACATTGCTATGCCCCTTTCCTGCTCTCTGTTGCAGCAAAATGAAGAATCAGCAACTTTTCGAGTCTGGCACGCATTTCGAGAAACATTGCAAACAGAGGCTAATTGGGCATCCCAGTGGATTTCCGCAAAGCAGCCCAGCATACATTCATCAGAATGAGGCAGCCCCTGGCTTGCATGCCAGTTTACAGCTTTCTTAGTTAATTTGTTAATTAATTAGGAATTGTATATTCGGACTGTATTATTCTTTCATTCGGACTGTATTATTATTCGGACCCTCTGCGCGAGGGCATAATTGTAATAAGTGTGGGTGAGTGTGATGTATGTCTTCCAACCCCACGTCTTTCTTCCCTTTTATTTACCCGCTTATGATGGTTAGATATAGGGCATATTTCAATTAGCATACAGTATGACAGCATGTTTGCATCATTCATCTGTTTTGCACGCACCGGGCTCGGCGCATCATACAAACTGCATTTGTATTTCAATTCCAAATTGAATACGTGTTAGTGTAGCATTCCATATGCCATGTTTAGAATAGCCGAGCCTGCTATAGTTGCATTTTGCATGTGTTGCATTAGGCATTCTGTATAATTAGGATCATGCATGATTTCTAATAGTTCTGTTTTGGCTTGGAGTACTCGGTGAGTTTTATGCTTTAGCATCCTTGCATGCGTGTGAGTGTTGCCATGAATAGCATGCTTACCATGAGGCTATGTGCTTATGTGATATAACTGCCTTGAATGCCTGTGGGTGGAGGTTGTGTTACTTGGATTGGACAATTCATCAAATGTTTGTTTTAAGCCCACTAGATAGTGGCAAAATCATGTTTTCTAAGCCCACCTGAGGGTGGCAAATCCACGTCTTAGCCTACCTGCGGGTAGCACCATCAAACCATTTTCAAACAAACAAACATGAAATGTTTTGTTCCAATTCAGGCGACCAGTCTATACTTGTTTGCTGCGAGCATCACATAGTAACCTAGGCTAATAACCGGAATAAGAACTCACAATGTTTTCAAAGATATCATGGTTAGTAGAGGCCGGTCTTTGACCGGGCGAGCGGGGGTGCTCACGAAGTGACCTTCCCCAATCGTACCCAAGTTCCCGAGCCGAGGCAACTTTGGTGATGACGGACACGTGGCCTTTGGCACCGAGTCAGGGTTTCCTAAATTTCCCAAAAAAAATTTAGGTGGCGACTCTGTATCTGGCAAAGCAGTCCATGTTTGGCACTTCTTTCAAAAATCTGTTTTCCAAAACGATTTGCCGGATTTGGACTCTTTGGTTCAAGATTAAGAACCGTGACAAAATCGAGTCCGAGCTGTAGCGAGGTCCCCCGCGGGCTTGTTACAGTTTCTGGCGACTCTGCTGGGGATTTAGAGAACTTGACTCGAACTCATGATATCTGTTTTGACTACACTTGTGTGTTTCTTTGCATTGCATTTGCATTGGTGCGCCTAGGACACCGTGTTTGCCATATGCCATTCCCGAACGATTTGCCGGAGGCTTGTCTTGTCAAGGCATGTCCATAAGGCTGATCGGCTCTGGGCTCTGACAGCATGGGAACACAAACCCCGGTTTTACCGGGGCACCCTTTTTGACCATTCGACCTAGTGCATATTCGGATCCATAGTGACCATTCCAAACTAGGACAGGTTGCTTACCCGTTTATAGGTTGTTTGAAACCGCTGCGTGCGTAGTGAAACCCTAGCTCCTGACAAAATAGGACAGGGAAACCCTACCCCAACATAGGGGTGTTTTGGCTCTCACTTATCTGTTATGTGCTTTAGAGTGCGTCTCTACAGGAATGCATGTATCAGTCTATGAGTTTGGGCATCAGGCCTGCGGGCATCAGTCAGTATCTGAGAATCAGTTGTCTGCGGATATCATTCAGTTTTGGGGAACAGTGATACAGGAACAGTGATCAGTGATTGAGGACAGTGTATTTTCAGCTTATCAACTGCGTGTTGTATGCCCGACTGTGTGTTGTGTGTATTTAATTTAAGCTGTTATGCTGCCCGTTTATCTGGTTATTTATTTCCTTTTCGCTTTATTATCTTTTTGCTAGGGCAGTTTTTAGCACGATTGCTTCCGAACCAGTAGATACTCCCCAAGCACTTGGACACGAGGTCGCCGACTCAACCGATCCGAGGATCTCGTTGACGGACATCCAGTGTTCCACTCCTACCCCCAGTTGCCAGAAGAAGGCCAAGGAGGCGCAGTGTGTCAGAGCAGGGATTACCAGGACAGAGGGCTACTTTGACAGTAAACAGCCAGGCTGAGATTTCTGTGTCTGCCATAGAAGTACATTTACCGGTCATCCAGATGGAACAGCAGAATACATCAGTGGTAGAGGCGATGATGCGCCAGATGCAAGAGAGCATGAGAGATGCAAGAGGATGCCATCCGCCAAGCGGAATTTTCTAAACAACAAGCCGCAGTCATGGCCCAGCAGGCCGAGCTGATCACTAGGCTGCAACAGCAGAATGCAGCGTCTGCTTCACATCAGGTTCCTCCTCCACCAGCGGCTCCACTACCCGAGCAGGCACCTACGGTCAGAATACCTTGCCAAACCTCAGAATACCTCACCTCAGAATACCCCCGAACACCCAGAACACCCTACCCAATGTCCAAAATATCCAAGAGGACACCAACTTCCAACTAACTGTCCAAGAATCTTACACCCAACCACCCGGACTCTCCATTTGAGTTCGAGGTAGATCATACAGCTCTAAGCTGAGTAAGCTGGAAAAGCTTTTCAAGAAATCGCAGGGGGTGAAGGCCATCCCAGACATCGAAGATGGGTACACTGATGTGGCCGTAACATTGCCAGACAGATTCAAGATGCCACAGATTGACCGTTTTGATGGGTCCGGGGATCCTATGGTCCATCTCCGGCTATTTTCAGACATCTGAGGCCAATGGGCCTAACCCGACCAAAAGCTTTCCTTGTTTGGCAGAACTTTGTCGGGGTGGCGCCATTGGTACGCAAAGTTAGAAGATGATGTGAAGAGAAACTGGGATGAGATGGCTGAGGCCTTCGTTGCGCGCAGTACTCGTATAATACACAGATCGAGATTACAAACACGTGATCTCGAACGACGAGGCAAAACCAAGGAGTCTTTCTCCGATTTTGTAACTCGGTGGAGAGCAAAGGCATCGATGATGACTGAGGCCAACAGATAAAGATCAAATTCGGATGATTGTGCGCAATCTCCAACGAAACTCAGAAGATGATTGTACTCCCCTTTCCCAACTTCTCAGATTTACACGAGATGGGGGTACAGATCGAAGATGCAATGAAGCAAGGTTGATCGACCAGGACCGGAGCAGCCCCGAAGGACATTCAACCGCAATACAACGCAGGCCCGAGTGGCGCAAACACAAGGACTTCTGAGGTCGGTATGGTCACCACCACTCCCCTTCCCAACCAAGGCCCGCAGCGGCCACACCCTTTTCCACTCCGGGAGCAGTAACCAAGCCTCGAGATTTCAGCCCAGAGGCCAAAGAACCTTCACCCACTATACATGCCTTTGTCCAAGGCTCTCGGGGTGTAATCAGAAAGAAGCATCTGACACCTTTAGAGCCGAGGCCACTGCCAAATCCACTCCTCCCTCATGACCCAGCAAGTACTGTGCGTACACCAACAGCACGGTCATGACACCGACCGTTGCTATAGATTGCGTCATGAGATCCAAGATCTTATCGACAAGCAGGTGATCGCGCTCCCGAAAAAACCCAACGTCACAACAAATCCTCTCCCACCACACAACCAAGCCCCTCCTCCCAAAAGAGTCAACCTCATCCAAACTGGGGTCGTGTCCTACGATCCTAGTATCTATATTACTCCCTCTCACCTACCCAAGCCGGAGGTGATCCTTCCTGATTGCACTGACTTGTGCATGTGGACACCTTCACAACCCAATCTAAGCCAGTGGTGGTGACCACCGAAGATGGAACGGGGCAGGTTTCAGAGGAGAGCAGAATTGTTGAGTCTGGGATGGAACAGCCTGGGAATCTATGCTGAAGGAGCCTATGATCCAAGCGAATACATCTTATCAGTGGGCCAGTCTAGCTGAGTGTGGGGCTGCCAGAAAAGCTGAGCTGTGCATGATTCGGGGGGACAGACTTGAACAAGGGGCAGATGATCTGACAACAGTGGAAGAGGACTTTGCCAACTTCCAGTTCTTCGACGACCAAGAATCAGGGGATGCTGCAATCAATTGGTTCGACTATGAGGAGTCGGCAGAAGTTGTCGGGTGGTTAGATGATTAGCCAGACGTTGTGGACTTTCAATCAGAACAGGGCCCGGCAGGGGCGAGAGTATCAATGATGGCCGGAAGGGCCGAGGGTCAGAATTCACCGCCGGAGAGCGCCGGCGTTAAGAATTCCGCTCAGAATTTGGGGATCGTAAACATGGGGAATATTGAACAACCAGCTGTACTGACGCAGTTGGAACAACAAAGGTTTGACGATTCCGAGAGAATCAGAAAGGCTAAGGCCCATGTGGGGGTCGAAAGTGCTGTGTGCACAGAACGAAAATGCTGTGGCATAAAAGACTGAAGGTGCTGCGAGCACGATCATACCGGAGCCGGACAGATGTCTGTCGCTGCCGACGGAATGTGGTGGGAAGACGATGACTTATGTCTTGCCCACACAGGAAGGACTGGGGAGGTGTAACCACCAGATGATACCTGGTATATTGACGAGATCGCTCATATGACCAGAAGTGGGCGGTATTTCAAGCCCCAACACTTGGACCAACCTGAGGCATCTGGAAAGACAAAGAGCTGAGAAACAGAGAGAGAACAGATTGAAGAAGAAGCTGTGCTCAAACAATTGAAGAAGATACAAGCAGACATCTCCATCTGGGGACTGCTTATGGCATCAAGGGTGCACAGACAGGCCGTCCTATCTGCCATGGACAAGGCCAAACTCTCATAGAACTACACCAGAGCAGCTGGTTGGGCTGGTTTTTCCGGGAGGAGGTTCCCCGGCATTAACCTTTTCAGACAAGGAGTTACCGCCTGAGGGCACAAACCATAACAAACCTCTCTACGTCTCCGTGGAGTGTAGAGATAAATGGATACCGGTGGTACTTGTTGATACCGGGTCCGCCATCAATGTCTGCCCAGTCAGAACAGCATATGCAGTTGGGTTGAAGCCCGCGGACTTCACACCAACAACTCAGGTGATCAAAGCTTACGATAATACGAGTAGGGAAGTGATGGGGATTGTCAAGATTCAAACCAAGGTTGGTCCAGGACAACACGACATCGAATTTCATGTCTTGGACGTTCTCGCAACCTTCAACTTACTCTTGGGGCGGCCGTGGCTGCACCAAGTAAAGGCAGTCTCTTCCACTCTACATCAGATGGTGAAATACCCCTATGGAAAGGGAGTAGCCACTGTATTCGGGAACTCATCAATCCATCCGCCTCCGGAGGTATCTACGCCGTCCTGGAAATTGAGCATGGCACAGAAGATGTCTTCTTATCAGGATTCACTTTGGCTGAGGCCCGGGTAGTACAGAATATTATGGCTGTGAATGAAGGTGTGTACGTTAGTGCTCAATCCGTCTACCTCATGAACAAGCTACAACATATTCCCGGGATGGGATTAGGAAGGAGCGGCAGGAAAGGAGTCGCTGCGTTGGCCGAAGTGCCACACAACCCGCATACCTTTGGACTGGGTTATCTGCCCACCAAAGAGGACTGGGTGAGGAAAGGAAAGGAAAGGAAATGGCCGGCAGAGCCAGAGCGAAGCAGGCTGGGAAGCCTTTTGACCTAATACACAGGCCCATTCAGGGTACCCTGAACGGACGCTTCGTCCGGGAGGGGGAGGATTTTCCATTTTGCGGCTTCCCAGAGCCGTGGATAAACGCGGAGAAGAAGCGCGTACCAGGCTTCGAAATCTTCTTTCGACCTGCAACTATCCGGGGATGACGTTGCCACAGAGCAGACAGACCCAACACTGAGGCTGAGCAGTGTAAAGCAGGGATCCTGAGGGCACAGAATTTGAAATGGGGGTAGCACTGGCATGTCTCCTCTCTGATCCTCCGATCGACCAAGAGTGCTTGGGGGATAACTTCGTGGTTTCCATGATTGGGGATGAAACGGCTGCGAGCCAACCAGCAGCTATCTTGGATGCATCAATCGCACCCTCTCTCACTTGGCAGTACGAGGAGGGATTTTTGTCCAGCAGCACCGGGTCAGGTAGTGAGCCGGAATCTGATTCCACCGAGTCCTGTGAGTCGGAATCAGGTTCCAGCTCGACTGAGTCTGAGTCTGGTACTCCTGGGGATGTTAACCCGGATGCCACAGTCCTGTCTAGGTCGTCTTTTTCCTTTTCTTTTGAGTCTGTTGTAACAGAAGAATTGGACGATTTGGATGAACTTAATGAGAATGAGGTGAATGTGGTTTCCGAGTATTTCTCTGTGCCCTTGATTTATTTATTAATTCAGACTTTCAAAACTTTGATGAAAACGACGAGGACGAAGTTCCTCCGGTTTTACAACGTTTAATTGAGCAAGAGCAAGAGAGATTTGTTAAGCCATTAATGGATGAAATCACTACCGTGAACATTGGTACTGAGGAGGACCCGCGGCTGGTCCAGATCGGGTCCACGTTGTCTTCGGAGGAACGCGAGCGCTTAGTCGCTTTATTAAAAGATTTCAAAGATGTTTTCGCGTGGTCCTACGAAGACATGCCTGGAATCGATCCTGAGATTGTACAGCATCGGATCCCCCTTGACCCCGAGGCCCGACCTGTCAAGCAGAAACTCAGAAGGATCCGCCCGGATTGGGCTCTCAAGATTAAGGAAGAGGTCACCAAGCAAATGACGCAGGCTTCCTGCTGGTATCTGAATATCCGACTTGGTTGGCCAACATTGTTCCGGTGCCGAAGAAAGATGGCAGGATCCGGGTGTGTGTAGACTTCAGGGATTTGAACAAGGCTAGTCCGAAGGACGACTTTCCCTTACCGCACATCGATGAGTTGGTAGACTTCACAGCAGGGCATGCATTGCTCTCATTCATGGATGGCTTCTCAGGATACAACCAGATAGTGATGGCACCAGAAGACCGGGAAAAGACTGCATTCACCACCCCGTGGGGGACATACTGCTACCGGGTAATGCCGTTTGGGTTGAAGAACGCTGGAGCTACTTATCAACGGGCCGCGACCACAATACTACATGATATGATCCACAAAGAGGTTGAGGTGTATGTGGACGACATGATTGTCAAGTCCAAGGAAAGAGAGGGCCACTACACCGCCTTGCATAAGTTTTTCCAAAGGATCAGGGAATTCCGGTTGCGGCTAAACCCTCAGAAATGTACATTTGGTGTTACAGCGGGAAAAATGCTGGGGTTTCTGATTACACAAAGAGGCATCGAGGTCGCCTTCCAAAATCAAGGCCATCTTAGAAATGCCACCACCAAGGACTGAAAAGGAGGTGCGAGGCTTTCTGGGTAAAGTGCAATTCATAAGACGGTTTATCTCAAAATTAACCTTGACTTGTGAACCACTTTTTGGTCTCCTGAAGAAAGGAAAGAAGTTCCAATGGGACGGCCGATGTCAAGCTGCATTTGAACAGATTAAAGAATATTACAGAACCCGCCCGTGTTGTCACCGCCAGAACCAGGGAAACCGTTGATTTTGTATCTGTCAGTAACTGAAACTACAATGGGCTGCATGCTTGCACAAGAATCAGAAGACAAGGTGGAGAGAGCCATCTACTATCTCAGCAAGAAGATGCTGGAGTATGAGACCCGATATACACCGCTGGAAAAGGCTTGCTTAGCTTTGGTATGGGCTACCAGGAAGCTGCGGCACTACCTGTTAGCTCACTCTGTAATGTTGGTTTCACGACTTGATCCCATCAAATATCTCTTCGAGAAACCAGCGCTTACGGGTAGGCTAGCTCGTTGGTTGCTGTTGCTCTCCGAATTTGATCTCACGTACGTGACACGCAAGTCAGTGAAAGGAAGAGCAGTGGCAGAGTTCCTTGCCGACCACCCGGTTGAGGGGGATGAAGCAGTTGAGTACCTGTTCCCGGATGAATCAATTCTGCATATCGACGATGAAACTTGGACGATGTACTTTGACGGAGCGTCAAATCATACGGTATGGGATAGGAGTGTTGCTGATAGCACCCGACAATTCCCGTATCCCTCTAGCCTTCAAACTCCGATTCAAAGTCTCGAACAACGAAGCAGAATACGAGGCGTGTATCGCTGGTCTAGAAGCAGCCCTGGAACTAGGGGCAAGACGGTTGGACGTCATTGGGGACTCGAACCTTGTTGTGTCTCAAGCTAAAGGAGACTGGAAAGTAAAAGAGGAAAAGATGATGATGTATCACCAAACCTTGGATTTGCTGATTCCTCGGTTTGAGAAGCTAAGTTTTACTCATCTACTAAGAGAGAACAACAGGTTCGCAGATTCTTTAGCAACTCTATCTTCTATGATAGACATCCCGTGTGGAGTCCGATGCGTCCAGTCATCATGACCAGAAATTCGCACCTGCCTATGAGTCGATTGCAGCCATAGATGAAGTTCAGGACGAACACCCCTGGTATTACGACATCTGGAATTTCTTGGAGAAAGAAGCATACCCGCCAGGGGTAAATGCCAAAGACAAAAGAGCAATCAGAAGAATGGCAGTTCAGTTCATCATCTGCGGGGGTAAACTGTATAAACGAGGTCATCTGGGAATGCATAAACTGTGCGTTGATGCCGAAGAGTCAAAGCGTCTGATGGAAGCCATCCACGGGGGAGAATGTGGTGCACACATGAATGGGGTAATGTTGGCACGGAAGATCCTCAGACAGGGTTATTACTGGTCCACCATGGAGGAGGATTGTATTAGTTTCGTCCGGCGATGCCACAAATGTCAGATTCATGCAAATCGTATGAACATCCCGCCAACAAAGCTGTACAACATGACTTCGCCATGGCCGTTTTCAGTCTGGGGAATTGATGTAATCGGAGCAGTTACGCCGAAGGGGTCGAATGGGCATGAGTTCATCTTGGTAGCGATAGATTATTTCACAAAGTGGGTTGAGGCCCAATCTTATGCGGTGTTGAAGGCTTCGCACGTCGCAAAGTTTATCAGAAACAACATCATCTGTCGCTATGGGGTCCCAAACGAAATAATTTCAGACAATGGTTCCCACTTCAAGAAGGAGGTGATTGATTTGTTGGAGAAATACAATGTGGCTTTTCATAAGTCATCTACCTATCGGCCGCAAACCAATGGAGCAGTTGAGGCCGCCAACAAGAATATCAAGCGCATACTACAGAAGATGGTGGAAACCTACCGGGACTGGCCAGATAAGCTGCCGTTTGCTCTGTGGGGCTACAGGACTTCAATCAGAACTTCTACTGGGGCGACTCCGTACTCGTTGGTTTATGGGATGGAGGCCGTTCTACCTATTGAGATTGAGGTTCCGTCATTACGAGTATTGGCCGAGTGTCAAATAGCCGAGGCAGACTGGCAACAAAGCAGATTTGAGGAACTCATGCTTTCGATGAAAGAAGGTTGAAAGCACTGTACCACGTCCAAAGTTATCAACGTAGAATCGCCCGGGCTTTTAACAAGAAGGTTAAGTCCAGGAATTTGAAGGAAGGAGATTTGGTGCTCAAAGACAACCGAGCTCCCATCCACGACCCAAGGGGCAAGTTCAGACCTAATTGGACTGGTCCCTACATCATCAAGTCAATCTGGTCTGGTGGAGCTGTGGTTCTGATGGATCTAGATGGCTTAGAGTTTTCCCAACCGATCAACATGGACAAGTTGAAGAAATACTACCCCTGAGAGGCTCGCTAGGCCGAAAACCCGAAAGGGCGACCTAGGCAAAACTCAGAGCACAGAAAATTTGAAATTATAAAAACTGAGCTCGCAAGGTTGAAAACCCGCAAAGGGCGGCCTTGGCAAAAGTTAGAGCGCAAAAGGAGAGTGAAAATACCCGAGCGAACCTGAGCCTGAACTACGTAAGGCTTGATTCCCATCTTTGGGATACGTAGGCAACTTCGTCTTGAAGTTCAGCCACAATCTTTTCCCCGATCAACTTTGTCCATTGATCATCTCAGTCATCTCTATTCATCAGCATTTATCGTGATCTCCGGTACAGTGCTATTCAGACTAGGGGCAACTTTCCGTTGCAATGAAGTGCTGCGGTACCTTTCAAACTAGGGGCAACTTTCCAGTTGCTAGGATCCGGGGTTGTGCATCTCAGTGACAGATCTCAGGCGTGTCCAGTTCTGATCCATATCGAAAATAGTTTTGAAAAGTTTTAATAAAAGTTGACTTTGTTCAAATTAATCTTTTTACAACTAAGACCATTTTTGGACCAAAGCGGAGAATTTTCAGTACCACAACCTTCAATTTCATTGATTTCAAAACAGAGTTCTCTTGCTCTTGCATACAATTGAAGTTGCTTTTTATTACACTCAGGAAGAAAACTTGAAAGTACTAGTAAAGCAATAAATCCGGGGCATAGTCAAGTCAGGTGTCCCTGCGCCCCCTGCCAGAGCTAGTTGAAGCCTCTGATGCCAACCTAGGCCCAACCTGTGCTTCTTCGTTGAGCCAATCCCAGCACTCATCAGACAAAGTGCAACTAAAAGGGAGCAGGGGCCAGAGCTCTCTTTTCCCCATGCTGCGGCCTGCCGAGCCAACTGTGCGCCTCGAACTGGAAATGTAGCCGGATACTCTATCCCCTCTGGAGGGCAAGTCTGATCATGCCAAACTGGCGCAGAATACGGAATGGGAAATAGAATACGCAGTGAGTCAAGCCGATCAATCGAATCCCAACCTGTCGAGACATGCTGTAGCTCATCGCCGGGAGATTAAGCCAAGGACAGCGCCACGCAAATCGATCTGCGACAAATTGCACATCCATTCAAACCACCATCCCTCATCAAGGGCGTCGACTAGGCGTTGTCGAAAGAAGTAGCCGCGGGCTGAGTAAGCAGGGCAAGAGTCCACAACTTGCAATTTATCCATCAACCATATCTGGGGAGGGATGAAAAATGAGAGAATAAAGAATAGAGAGATGTACGATGAGAGAAAAGTAAGATGAGGTTTTGTGAGAAAAACCGAGCCTGAGGGCCGAGTGATGTGAGCAAATACATATGTGAGCGGGTGGGAAACATTACCTGCAGCAGTAGTGGACTCCCTGCAAATCTAGTGTCTCGGCGATAGAAAGCATCCAAGCCCTAGTGTCTCGCCAATGTCATGGCGATAACTCTTCCTTCTCTCAAGCCTTGGCCACTTCAATCAGACGGATGCGGATCCTCCAAAGCTCGAGACAAACAGAAAATGAGATATGCATAAACAGAGGGCGTGTTGCCGGAAGCCTTGCCAATGATGGTCGCCGCGGTCACCAGCATCGGAGAACCGGTAAATCAGGCTTGGGATATCCAACATTCCGTTACAAATCAGGGATCGAGCATCATGTGCGTTGAGTCCGCACATCCGCCCTAGTTTGGGCATGGCCAAAATTGAGTTGAGGCAAGATTTCCTCACCTCGCTCGGATTCTATCAAAACTTGAAAATCTTCAAAAGTGGGACATACCTCTTGCCCTCCGAAGCTGAAGACGTGCGTCACCGGGTTCCAAAACCTTGCCGCGGCATAGAGGAAAGGAAGATGTAGCGGAGTCCGGCGCAGCGTGAATAGTGCATTAAGCCGAAACCCCGGAAGTTCAACTTTTCCGAGCCGTCTAGAGAAGAGATCCAAGATGTGAGATTTTCTGCGAGAAATGCCTCCATTTTTGTGAGAAACAGTGATGAAATGAAAATTCCAATGGGGCTTTTATAGGGGGAAACACTATTCAAAGGACACGTGTCAAATTCTGGAGTTGGGGGAGGTGGCCGGCCGGCCACCTATTCTAGTAGGCCGGCCACCTTTCACAAATGGCCGGCCGGCCACCCTTAGTCCCAATGCAAAATGTGTTCGGCCCTGCATTGGTCCTGTTTTGCCCTCCGGAAGGAAGTTTGAGGCATTTCTACGCATCGGGGATGTCGAAGGCCTCCATTTCTCTCAGTTTCGGATGCATTCCATCATCCAGATCGTCCGTCCGAAGTACGCTTTGTTGTATTTTTGCTTATCGAGTTGTTGCTTTGTTTATCGAGTTGTAAGTTTTGTCGAGCTGTCGCATTTTGTGTTTTGAGTTATTACTTTTGTTTACGCAATTTTGTTAAGTCTTGTTTATCGAGTCGTTAACATTGTTGTATTTTGCTTATCGAGTTGTAAGCTTGCTAAGATTCTGTTATTTCTTAGTGAGTCGAGTTGTTTGATTTGTTGCGTCGGTTCATTACCTGACCTGGTAAATACACGAGGCACATTCCCATTCAATTCCATTTTTGTGCAAAATGATGCGATGTGATGCCAAGAATTTCAAATACAAACACCTTTTCAAAAGTTGTTTCATTCCATCATGTTTTACAGCAAAATAAAGGTACAAGTTTTACAAGATATAAAACTGCCTAACACAATATGCAAAGTGCTACAAACTACTAGCAAAAAGTAAATAAAGTAGGAAATAACATCAATATCCTCGGGAGCGGGAATGAGGAGGCCCTCTCATCCTCTTCTGCGGGACAACCTCTGCACCATCATCACCATCCGGATCAGAGCTATCATCCTCAGGATCCCCCTCAGCCTCGTCTCCACTCCCGGAACCAAGACCGGAGCCTCCCTCTCCAGCAGATGTCTTTGACTCACGGTCTGCGACCTCCTCCTCCTCCTCCTCAATAATGGGTGCCCTGCGTCTGCGAGACGACCCTGCTCCTCGAGCTCCTCGGACAGGCCTAGATGGCCCTGCTCCCTGAGAAGGCCTGGATGGCCCAGCTCCTCGAAAAGGCCTAGATGGCCCAGCACCTCGACCTCTCTGGGAAGGCCCGGGTGGCCTGGCCTGCGACGGTGCGTATACAGGAGGCATCTGAAAATGAAGAGTTCAATGCATCAGTTCAAATACGAAAAGCAGATGCAAGTACAATGTTCGAGTGGAGTGTGTGTCAGATGTGCTCTACACAGACTATCAATACAGCAAAAGTTCAAAACCAGTATGTTATCAGAGATATGCTAAATACGGGAAAGATGGACAGTACCTGCACGCCCATGATGGCTAGCTGTGCCTCCCTCCGTAGGATCATGCCCTCGAATGTGGCCAGCATCCCGAGCAACTCGTCCGTATACTCAACTGGGGGCTGTAAATACAAATGCAAGACTATCAGTAAATGAATGAATGTCCAAATATCTGACTGATAAATCAAAGCTGAAAAACATACCGGGGGTGAATCAGGGTCTCTGACATATCTGTGGTCAGGAAGAGGAGGCTCTAGCGAGACCTGGTAAGGAGTCCCGAACCGCCAGCTCGTCAACTCGGTCGGCATGTCTGGCCACCCAGCATGATGATGAAGAGACGGAGGGACCGGAGGAATAGAACTACCTCTACCCCTAGATGCACCAGCCCTGCTAGAGGAAGGGATATCCGTGGCACGGGCACGACTCGAAGATGGTACATCAGTAGGCCTCAGTGTCGGAGCACGCACTCCCGTCAAGGGGGGCATCAGATATATACGACGATAGGTGGCGTAGTCCCCCTCCATGAGATGTAACAAAGCATCGGTGCCCTGCATAGCACTAGTGACCTCCTGGATAGAGAGTCTGTCCGCTGTCCGCATAGTGGCTGGAGGTACAGCAGGAGGGTCCTGAGAATCATACCCCCACACCTGGCGCAGAAAGCGTTCCCCCAGGAACCATGCCCTACCGATTGGTCCTTCGAGCAGGAACCTATACTGGGAATTACTCGATCCTCCGGGATACTGATATCGGAGACCATCCCCTAAGACCGCCCAGGGCTGCCAAGTGATCTGCGGATAACCAATGCATGAATCGATCAGAGATCAGGAATATACAGGGTAGATCAAAGATGAAGATGAAAGAGAACTGAGAGTTCTAGAATACCTCTGTCGTCCGCACAGTGTCAAAATACTGTCGCAGGTAGAAGAGAGTCTCTCGAGGTCTCGGTCGGTGCGGGCCCTCGAATACCAGTGAAAACGGAGCCATAAGGGGTCCTGCCACCTCCATCTCCGGGCCTAATGTGGGGAAATATACGTACACCCATAGCTGAGAAAAGCAGTGCGGAATGTGAATACAAAGTGCTAAAGGCAGAACACAGAATGTGAAGTGCGCCGTGTGCGCAATGAACAAGTAATGAGGAGCAGAAACATAAATCAAGGGGACAGAACGTACCTCCCAGGCTCTCCAGTAGCCGCCGAGTAAGTCTCCCCGCCTGCGAGAGGCCGCACTCATGTAGCAGTAGAGGGTAGCCAGGCCAGCGCCACCCCAGTCATACCGATGGACCTGTGATAGGTCCACTAGGGCACTCAGAAGATACAATCCAACAGTGTTCCCTCTATCGGCAAACAGAGTGGTGCCAAAGAGGAACATGAGAAAGCCTCGGGTGTACTGCTCAATCTCCTCAGGAGACTCAGGCTCCATCTCCGGCCTCCGAAAACGAGAAGAGAACCAGGTGTACCGGACTCTCCTGGAAGCCCTGTCTACAGGTGGGCGAGCCCCCAACAGATGTATCCATGCGGCCTCCCACTCACCCATATCCTCGTCATAAGGTATGGGCCAACCGCCTGTGTCTAGGCCGGTGAGTACGGCAAAATCCAGCGGGGTCATGGTCATATCCCCGGTGGCGGACAAAATGGAAAGAATTGGTGGTGTCCCACCATCTCTCCACCAGAGCAGCTAACAATGTCCTACTGGCAGGACAGTGTGATAACCCCATGCAGAATGCTCCGAATCCTGCTGCGTCAACCAAATCCCGGACAGCCTCCGGGAGCTCGGCGTACCACTCCCTCGCGGCAGTGGAGCCGTATCCTCGTACTGTACGAGAGCCAACCTGCGTTCAGAATGAATGTATATGTCAGAATCAGAATTGAGAAGCTGTGTGCAAATCAAATGAAGTAGCAGTGTGCAAATAAATCATTTATCAGTGGGCTGCGTGTTCACTTTAATTTCTACCTGGGCTGCGTGTTCAGTAAATCAGTGTTTTGGGCTACGTGTTCAAATCATTTATCAGTGGGCTGCGTGTTCACTTTAATTTCTACCTGGGCTGCGTGTTCAGTAAATCAGTGTTTTGGGCTGCGTGTTCAAATCATTTATCAGTGGGCTGCGTGTTCATTTTAATTTCTACCTGGGCTGCGTGTTCAGTAAATCAGTGTTTTGGCCTGCGTGTTCAAATCATTAATCAGTGGGCTGCGTGTTCACTTTAATTTCTACCTGGGCTGCGTGTTCAGTAAATCAGTGTTTTGGGCTGCGTGTTCAAATCATTTATCAGTGGGCTGCGTGTTCACTTTAATTTCTACCTGGGCTGCGTGTTCAGTAAATCAGTGTTTTGGGCTGCGTGTTCAAATCATTTATCAGTGGGCTGCGTGTTCACTTTAATTTCTACTTGGGCTGCGTGTTCAGTAAATCAGTGTTTTGGGCTGCGTGTTCAAATCATTTATCAGTGGGCTGCGTGTTCACTTTAATTTCTACCTGGGCTGTGTGTTCAGTAAATCAGTGTTTTGGGCTGCGTGTTCAAATCATTAATCAGTGGGCTGCGTGTTCACTTTAATTTCTACCTGGGCTGCGTGTTCAGCAAATCAGTATTTTGGGCTGCGTGTTCAAATCATTATCAGTGGGCTGCGTGTTCACTTTAATTTCTACCTGAGCTGCGTGTTCAAATCCTAATCAGTGGGCTGCGTGTTCACTTTAATTTATATCGGGGACTGTGTGTTCTACTCGTAATCAGTGTGGGCTGTGTGTTCACCATCAACTTGGGCTGTGTGTTCACAAAATCAGAGTTTGGGACTGTGTGTTCTACTTGTAGTCAGTGTGTGCCGTGTGTTCACCTTCAAATTCGGGCTGTGTGTTCGACAAATCAGTGTTTGAGCCGTGTGTTCAATTCTTAACTGATGTGTACCGTGTGTTCACAATCAATCAGTCAGTGAGCCGTGTGTTCAGCAATTCAAGTGTTTAAGTCACATGTTCAGAATGCAAACAAAGTACCATGTCATAAGCTACAACTGTGTGTTTAAGCATGGCAAAGCTACAAAGTGCACGGAAAATGCAGGAAATAAAGTAAAATACCTCTCGTGCCTCGGAAGAGAGGTGCTGCTCCGGCTCTCGTAGAAGCAGATCTCCGGGCGCCCGATCATTGAAGTCAGTGAAATGACGGAAAACGGCTCGCGGAAGAATGTGCACCGTCGGGGCATATCTCTCGGGGATAAAAGGACGGACTCTCGGCGGGAGTGCCATGATGTCAAAATCATCTCCGGCGCCTGGAGGACCTCCGCCGTGAGGGAAATTACCTGCCATTTCAAGAAATCTGCAAAAAGGAGCAAAAATGAGCAAAAAGAGCCAAAATTAGAAAAAGTCAACAAAAGTCAACTCCCGAGAAAATATTCCAAATATTGAGACAAACTTACCTCAAGTGGTGAAAATGAGAAAAGAAGCTCCGAAATCAAAATTTAGTCGCCTCAAAGTGCTTAAAACTGAAGGATTTCGCGAAAACAACTTGCAAAAAAGGCTGAAAAGCGCGTATAAAGTGCAGATCTGAAAGAAAAAATGGTTTGGGGAGCAAGAGAAGAAGTTTCCACGGCTGTGGGAGTGATTTCACATTGAATGGATGAGGATATTTATAGAAATGAGGCAAAAGACGAAATTGCCCCTACTTTTGGACAGGTGGCCGGCCGGCCACCTTTTCTGGCTGGCCGGCCATTTGCTTTTTGAAACATGGCCGGTGGCTTCCCCTTGGGCAACCACCTGGCCGGCCATGTCCCCCACACCCCCCTCTAGCTCCCTGCAAATTTTGAGGAAGATTGGAGCTCCCGGGACCTGAAAAAGTTCAAGAAAAGTGCACTTCCGGTGGCGAAATCGGTCCGCCGGAACTTCAGCTGCAGTTTCTGACATGTGTCTCACCATTACTCATCAAAATCAAGGTGTATCCTTTTTGATCGTGTTGTAACCTCTCCGGGAGGTGAACCCGAGGCCGCGTTTGGGTTGCCTTCGCCGAAATGCGCGTTTTCTTACTCGTTATTCCGCAACAAACGGGCACCCTGATTCGTGCTCATTTTGCATTGTTGTGCACATAACTTGCATTCTCATGAACATTTTGCATTATCATGCATGATTTCTTGATGTACTATACCTCTGTGCTTGAGCATGCGTTGTCACGCACGTTCCTTTCTCGCATTGTGATGCATTTACTCGCCGACACTGCGTGTGTCAAACTTTCGGAACCACAGGAATCACATTGAATATATGTTGTCAGCATATTGTTCTTTTTGAATTTCTCTCTTTTGCAGGCACGATATTGTATGTATGGTTCATTTGAGGCTGGTGCGACCAGACGAATCGCGCAGGTATCGTATCTTCTCCGTGTGAGACGCGACGAGAATTGAATGATTCTCCGCATTCCTAACTGCATGAAATGTAGTTGTCGCTTTGCATTCTTTCTTAAAACTGTTGCATCTATTTGCGAATACTTGCCTCATTACAGCTTGCTGCACTTGCATGATCACTTGGCTCTGTGCATGTCATTTTGCATTTTGCCCCTTGCCTGCAGGCACGCCTGCGGGCGCATTTCTCTGTTCATCTTGTATGATTGTCTAAGTCTTCGGCCTTGTCAAAAATGGGTCGTCTTTGGGCTTTGACATTCACTCCCGTCACTTATGACTTCTGAGTTCTGTCAAAGAGGGGCAACTGTAGACACCCCATTTTTGACCGACCTTAAGACTCAGACGTCACCGATTGAGCGCTCGGTGATGTTGCATATCGTGCTCGTTCAGAAGTCTCAGAGTCGCGGCCGTGCGCCCTGCCTCCGGACTTCCGAACTCTCTTCTGTGCCTTGCCTCGGTTTGCGAACCGGACTCGGTTTTCTCTGTTTTCTTTCCTGAAGGGAGGGAGAGGTCCTGTAGACCATCTCTCAGTGGCCGTGGGCTACATTTCGTGGCCGTAGGCCATTTTGCCCATTTCGGAGCCCGGTTCCCGGTTTTCGGAGCCGTCAGGCCGTGTGCCCCGGTTCGGGACCACCCAACCATCTCCGATTCCTCCGGTTTTTGGTATGCATCTCATTTACTCCCTTTCGAGGGACACTGGGGTCTTAGATACCCACTTCGTGGCCGGATGCCACTTTCGGTGCTTAACAGCCTATTTTCGGGATCCCGAACTGCGTGTTTTGGTCCCCGAGCGTTCGTTTTGCATCGGTTTTTGTTCATTTTTGGCAGGTACCTCTGTTTTATCATAAGGAAGGTCACTGGAGGGTGGGAGGCTAGTAATTGTCTAAGCAACCTGTTATGCTCTTCCGGCGCCTCCCCGCCCGTTTTTTCTCACTTCCGGGCTAATGTTGACCACCCTAGGGCCATTTTCTTTGAGCCAAAACCACATATTTGTGTTGTACACACATGGGAGGACCCTAAAAACATATGGCCGGCCAGTAATTCTCATTGAACCTTTTGAACCCCTCTTTAAATTGGCCTATTCTCTCTCCTGTTTTAGAGTTGTCAAATTTGAACCACAGGGTCTTGTTCAGCACACCTGGGAGGACACCATTGCTTGGTGGCCGGCCACTAAATCACATTGACCTTTTTGACCCCTGGCCGGCCGGCCATAGGGGGTGGCCGGCCGGCCACCTGCAACAAAAGCACATGGCCGGCCATGCTTCCCTCAGTGCATACTTTACAGCTGTATAGCTGTTTTCCCCCAGAAAATATCTGTATCCGGGGGATATTTTGGGAGGGAAAGCTTGGGTGCATTTCCCTCCACCTTTACACCCCTCCTTTTCCATATAAGCAGCTCCCAACACTCTCTCAAGGGTTAGAAATTTTGCTCTCAAGCATACACACCCATATCCATCTATATCTCTCTCAAACTCTCAAGTTTTGGTGCCATCCCTTCATCATCATCAAGCATCACCATCTCCACTCCATTTCCAGCAGCAAGGAGGGGTTCTTGAGAGGCTTAGAAGCAACTTTCCTCAAGCCAAGAGGTAGCAAAAGTGTGGTCTTCAAGGGTAAGAGTCCATTCCCCTCTTTTGTACCCTTTTCTTGCCTCATTTCTTAAGCCTATTTTCTTATTGTTTTGGGCTCCGACCAGAACTGAAAGGGGCCTTATTTTGAGCTATTATTCATGTTTTCTCAAGGGCTCAACCCTGTTTGAGCCCTCCATCTTGCACTTGTTTCAATATCCTCTTATATGCCATTATTTTGCATTGAATATTTGGCCTATGTGTGATCTGAATTGGAGCATCTCATGAAATGATATTGTACTTATTTTGAGGCTCTCTTCAACATTGAAGAAGGGCTAAACCTTGTTTTCATGCTCCATATGCCACTTGCTTTGAATCCATGTTTTACCCTTGTTTTTGCATGCTTTTTCTAACCTATGTTTGATCTGTTTTCGAGCATAATGTAAACTGTGAGTTGGGCTATTGTGAGCCCCTCTTCAACATTGAAGAAGGGCTCAACCCTGTTTGGCCTCTCTATCATGCACTTGCTTCACAATTCCTCTAATTTACCGTAAATTTGCATGATTTATTTGACCTACATGTAGTCTGTTTTGGAGCATGTCATGAACTGTGAGTAAGCTTATTTTGTGTCTCTCTACGACATTTTATAAGGGATCAACCTTTTTGGGGGTCTCTATGTTATACTTGTCATTATATCTCTCTTTGACCCCCATTTTTGCATGCTTTTTTAAGCTTATCTAGATTCTGTTTTCGGCCATCATCAGAACTGGAAAGAGTCATATTTTGATCTTCTTGACATATTTCATTAAGGGTCTTTTCTGGTTTGATGAATTTTTGGGGTACCTCATGTTATAGCCTTATATATCCTCAATCTTACATAGCATTTTTAGCATGTTTGCATACTGATTTGGGGGATGTCATCTACTGTAAATGTTCATATTTTCAGTCCCTCATCAGTATTGTAGAAGGGTACTTTTCCATTTGGGCATCGCATGTATCACTTGCTTCAATACCCCTCTCTTGGCCCCTATTTTTGCATGCTATTGTCGCCCTATCTATGCTTTCTATTTAGCCCTTTTTATGACTGAAAAATGCTTGTCTTGGGGCTGCCTTGCTACTGTATTTTCATTCCATGTCCATATTGTGCATGCATTGTATGGCTATAGGCCATTTCGGGCGCCTAATATCGCATTTCGGGACCATTCCGTGCATTTGGTGTCATTTCCCCACCTTTCGGGACTGTTTTGCATCATTTGTGAGTGATGAAATTCATTTGCATGTTTGCGTATCATTTCCATGTCATTTCATGCCTTACGACCATTGCCTCGGTTTGCGCGCCCGTGTGCACGCATTTCGAGGCATCTCATTTTTATCCGACGGCCTCTTATGTGAGTGCGGCTGAGGCTCACTCATGTTAGTGTAAGTCCATTTTGCATTCTGTATGTCATTTTAGTCTCATCGCATTGCGTATGCCATTGCCTCGGTTTGCGTGCCCGTGTGTACGCATTTCGAGGCACCTCATTTTCATCCATCGGCCTCCTGTGTGAGTAGGGCTGAGGCTCTCTCATGTGGTATAAGCCCATATTGCATCGCATATCTCTTTTCAGTCCTGTTGCATTCCGTGTGCCATTTTCTTGGTTTGCGTGCCCGTGGGCACGCATTTCGAGACATCTCATTTTAGTCTCATTGTATATCATATTTCATGCCATTTCATGCCTTAGGGCCATCGCCTCGGTTTGCGTGCCCGTGTGCACGCATTTTGAGGCGCTTCATTTTCATCTATCGGCCTCTTCTATGAGTGTGGCTGAGGTCCACTCGTGTTAGTGTAAGTCCAATCGGCATTGCATATGCCATTTCATGCCTTAGGATCGTCGTCTCGGTTTGCGTGCCCGTGTGCACGCATTTCGAGACATCTCATTTTCATAGCATTGTGCATGCTAGGATTGTATTTTAGTTGCATTCATGCATATCATGCATATTGCATCGTGTTCGGGATAGGAGTTAGCCCGGGCACGGGAAACGAGGCGCATTTCGTACTCCGAGTGACGGAACGAGTCTCAATTCCCAAGTCACCGACACTCCGGATTACCCATGATGGAGTTAGGTTTTGTTGTATCATTCATCCGCATTCATCCTATATTGAGTTGTGCAAATCGACTCCTCGGCCATCATGCATCGAGATGCGTGATTGGTGGCACGAGGATCGAGGCATGCATATATTTGTGAAATACATTGCTATGCTCCTTTCCTGCTCTCTGTTTCAGCAATATCAAGAATCAGCAACTTTTCAGAGTCTGGCACGCATTCCGAGGAACATTGCAAACAGAGGCTAATCGGGGCATCCCAGTGGATTTCCAAAAAGGCAGCCCAGCATACATCATTCAGCGGAAGTGAGGCAGCCCCTGGCTTGCATGCCAGTTTACAGCTTTCTTAGTTTAATTTGTTAATTAATTAGGAATTTGTATATTTTTGGACTGTATTATTCTTTCATTTCGGACTGTATTATTTATTCGGACCCTCTGAGCGAGGGCATAATTGTAATAAGTGTGGGTGAGTGTGATGTATGTCTTCCAACCCCACGTCTTTCTTCCCTTTTATTTACCCGCTTACGATGGTTAGATATAGGGCATATTTCAATTAGCATACAGTATGACAGCATGTTTGCATCATTCATCTGTTTTGCACGCACCGGGCTCGGCGCATCATACAAACTGCATTTGTATTTCAATTCCAAATTGAATACGTGTTAGTTGTAGCATTCCACATACCATGTTTAGAATAGCCGAGCCTGCTATAGTTGCATTATTGCATGCGTTGCATTAGGCATTCCTGTATAATTAGGATCATGCATGATTTCTAATCGGTTTTTCTGTTTTAGCTTGGAGTACTCGGTAAGTTTTTATGCTTTAGCATCCTTGCATGCGTGTGAGTGCTGCCATGATAGCATGCTTGCCATGAGGCTAACTGCTTATGTGATATAACTGCCTTGAATGCCTGTGGGTGGAGGTTGTGTTACTTGAATTGGGACAATTCATCAAATGTTTGCTTTAAGCCCACTAGATAGTGGCAAAATCATGTTTTCTAAGCCCACCTGAGGGTGGCAAATTCACGTCTTAGCCTACCTGCGGGTAGCACCATCAAACCATTTTCAAACAACAAACATGAAATGTTTTGTTCCAATTCAGGCGACTCAGTCTATACTTGTATGCTGTGAGCATCACATAGTAACCTAGGCTAATAACCGCAATAAGAACTCACATTGTTTCCAAAATAAGATATCATGGTTAGTAGAGGCCGGTCTTTGACCGGGCGAGCGGGGGTGCTCACGAAGTGACCTTCCCCAATCGTACCCAAGTTCCCGAGCCGAGGCAACTTTGGTGATGACGGACACGTGGCCTTTGGCAACGAGTCAGGGTTTCCTAAATTTCCCAAAAATAAAATATTTAGGTGGCGACTCTGTATCTGGCAAAGCAGTTCATGTTTGGCACTTCTTTCAAAAATCTGTTTTCCAAAACGATTTGCCGGATTTGGACTCTTTGGTTCAAGATTAAGAACCGTGACATGAAATCGAGTCCGAGCTGTAGCGAGGTCCCCCGCGGGCTTGTTACACCTTAGTGTTGAGAAGGCTCGTAAATCTGAAGTTAAAGAATGGTGTGTCTATCACCGAGCACACTAGTGAATTCAAGAATTTGGTGAATCAACTTGCAACCGTCAAGATGGCCTCGGATGATAAAATGCAAGTCGTACTACTACTCAGTTCTTTATCGGACAGTTGGGAGACGTTGGTGGTTTCTCTCAGTAACTCTGCACCAGAGGTGTAATACCCCTGTTCTGTATTATGTTAATTGGTCCCTAATATGAGTATGATTATGTGTTTAGCATGATTTTATGTGCCATATGCGATTTCGAAGTCCTATCTGTTCACCGTAGGAATATCTGTTTGAATAATCTGCTTTGGAAATTAAATTGGAGGCCTTATCGGCCACAGAACCCGAAATTGGTTACGCCATTGTGATTGGCATGATTTTTAGAACCTACGGTGAAATTTAATTGAAAATTTATTTGGATCAAATTAATCAATTAATATTGATGATTTAGTCCCCAATTATTTAATATTATTAAATGATAGTTAGTGGGTTATATTGTATAAACTCTACACCCTCAAATCTCTCCCCTTAGTGCATTTTGGCTGATCAACTCTAAGAGAAAATAAGAGAGGGCCGGCTGTTAGAGAGAGGGGGAGAGAATTGGGTGATTTTGGCTCAAGGATTGGGGAACTTGAAGATTAAACCCAAGATTTTGTTATAATTTGGGAGATTGAACTCTTAGGTAAGTAAACTCATGGCTTTTTGTTTGTAAATTTGTGAATTCAAGTTTAATAGATGGCAAGAGCATGAATTAGTTTGAATGTAAGGGAATTGAGTTATATGTTGAATTTAGAGGCTTAGAACACATTCATGTAAGAAATGGACATGAATCTCCATGTTTGAGCACAATGTGTGTGATTTATGTTGGATATTGTTTGAAAACCATGTATTTGAACCTCTCTTCACCAATTAAGTTAATATGAATGTATATTTCTCACATGCAAGAGTAGATCATGGAGGTATGAGCTTTGCATGTTGCAATTTGATATGTTGGTGATGAATTTGGATTAATTGGAGACATGTATGTAAATGATATAAGGAATTGAGCTTCCTAATGTTGTAATCTTGTATTGGTAGCATGTTAGCATGTGTAAACGTAAATTTTGAGCCATAACATGCATGAATTGTTGGTTGAAAATCGAATTTGAGCTCAAGAACTCAATCTGGGAAACCCAGATTTTTGGTGTCCGCTCGAGCGGGGGAAGTGCCGCTCGAGCGGGAAAATCGTGCTCCCAGCACTTTTGACAGACATGGATCCCGTTCGAGCGGGGAAATTGACGCTCGAGTGGGGAGCTATGTAGACAGGCAGTCCGCTCGAGCGTCCGAGTTCACGCTTGAGGGGAATTTGAGGTAACCAGTACTTTTGCAGACTTAAGGGTCCGCTCGAGTGGGGAAGTCCACGCTCGAGCGGGGACCTATATATGAAATTCTGAAATTGCATTCTGTGTTCTGTTTTCGTCTCTTTCACTTGTAAGCACTCTTAGGCATATGTTAAGCATTGTAAATGAGTTAATGAGATAAGAATAAAGCCTAAAGAGGAGTATGTAAATTAAAGAACGGATTGAGTTATTTGTGACCCGTATATGTTATGTGATGTGTAGGGTCAAGGTCCAGGGCAAATCTACAAGCCGATCACTGTGAGTAATATCTGACATATGTTAGTGTCCAATGGCTACTTCTATATAAGTTTTGTAAAGTTTATTAATTGAATGGTGGACAAGTTTGATATAAATGAATGGACCGAAGGTCGTTTTGGCATAAATTGAATGGACCGAAGGTCGTTTTGACATAATGAATGGACCGAAGGTCGTTTTGGCATTGAATGGACCGAAGGTCGTTTTGACATAAATGACTTGACCGAAGGTCGTTTTGGCATAATTGAATGGACCGAAGGTCGTTTTGACATAAATGAATGGACCAAAGGTCGTGTTGGCATAAATGAATGGACCGAAGGTCGTTTTGACATAAATGAATGGACCGAAGGTCGTTTTGCATAAATGAATGGACCGAAGGTCGTTTTGACATATATGAATGGACCGAAGGTCGTTTTGACATGAATAAATGGACCGAAGGTCGTTTCGACATGAATGAGTGGGCCGAAGGCCGTTTTGACACAAATGAATGGGCCAAAGGCCGTTTTGACATGAATGAATGGGCCAGAGGCCGTTTTGTCATGAACGAAAGTCTGAATGGGCCAAAGGCCAGTCTGTCACTTGAGTGGGCCAAAGGCTAGTTTGACACGAATGATAGTTTGACATAAATAATAGTTTGACACGAATGATAGTTTGATATAAGTAATAGTTTGACACGAATAACAGTTCGATCTGAATAATAGAATGAATGGGCCAGAGGCCGTTTTGACATGAACGAAAGATAAATGGACCAAAGACCAGTATGTTTGGAACCACAGTCACTCGACTTAAATTGTATATATATATGTTAAATAGAAATATGAATTGGGCCCAAGGCCGTTCGGAATATGTTGTTCTACATATTGTTGTATCTTCTTAATTGATATTATTCACTGGGCTTTCGCTCACGCTCATTCATGTGTTTGTAGGTGAGCCAAGAGAAGTCCAGACCCAGCCTCAGTGAAGTCTGTATGGAACGACTAAGGTTTTGAGAGAGTCAGCCCTTGTGTCTCACGCACGAGACCCGTCTTCGCCTTTTGTTATGTATTTACATTTTGTCAGGTTGGCGAAGTTTTGAAATACGTCTGTATATAGTTTTCATGGGTTGACTTAGATTTGAATGATCCTGTCTGTACAGAATTTTATGTCATTGTACTTTCTGTCGTGAGTTATTAACATATGTATGTAATGATGTGCATATAAGCACGGCTCTATGGACAAAGTTTCAAATTGCTTCCGTTTGGCCCCCCATGAACTCTGTTAAAATACGTTTGGTTTGGTTTGAGGCCGTAGGTAATCTCACGATTACTGGCCGGTTATGTCCTTAACCCACGGGGGCGGGTTCGGGTCATGACAGAGTGGTATCAGAGCACGAGTTAATAACTCACACACTTGTCCAAAAGAGCAATAAGCGTCTAGAAAAGATCTAGGATGCATCCATGTGATAAATATAAATCTGAAAGCATCAAGAACATGCTTAAGTGATTCGATATGAACAGTTATGTGCTATAATTTGTAAATTGCTTGCATGGTGAACCTTTGGAATACGTATGCTCTCTGGTATATGCATACTTGTGAATCTTTGTATAAAGTATAATGCTATGTTTGGTATAAATGAATGATTGCCTAAATTCTTCTTGAACATAATTGTGGTATCCTTAGCGGAGGCCCTCGCCCAGGGGACATAATACTGTGGCTTATGGTCATGAGGCCCTAGCCCGGGGGAAATAATACCGTGGCCTATGTATGAGATATGTTGATATGCTTGACCAACATGATATGTCACGCTAAAGGAAGTACCACACATGATTCGAATATCAGATATGAATTGTTACACTAATGTGTACAACAAGTTCGTTTTGCTATAATGCACATACATGAATATATGAACCATGAAAAGTTGTTTATGTGCATTCAATTCTGCCTACGGGTGTCTATGTGAAATATGAACATGATTTGAGTATATAATTACTTAGTAAATGTTCAGCATGCGATATCTGATAAGTATGCGATTATCTGTTACGTATGTGATTAATTGCGTACGATATGTGAAATGAGAATAAAGACGTGCCTATGTACGAACGTGATTATGTGTTTATTTTTGTATTGGACACCCTCGTATTTGGCAAAGCTTAATAAGAGATTGTGTAGAGTATGGATTGAGTAAGGGCATACGTGCTGGAAGGCTCTTCCACAGCCCGACTTGATAGACTGGAAAGAATGGTATAGGAAATGATAGAGATCTTAAGACAGTAATGTCAGTTGCTGCTATGGCAAGAACTTTTGTCACCATCAGTGTAAGAAACACCGAAGAGTTTGTTATAGGGCTTCTGAGGCTTCTTATAGGTGTGGTAAAATGGACCATATGGTAAGGAATTGTTTCCGAACTGAGCAAATGTGAATAAATGTTCTGCCTTAGCTAGATTCGTGCCAGTGGTAGGAATTGCTACTCAGGATAGAGTAATTACACTTATCCCAGGTATCTATCTTGTTTACAAACGAATGCTTATGTGTTGATTGATTTTGAATTAGTACATGTGTACATCTTTGCTTGGGATATTATTTGATTCGAATCGGCATATCCTTTCGTATCTGTTGCATGTGTATTTAGATTGGTTGGACCTACAAGATCAAGACCGTATTCATTGAAAGTATATGTTCCGTTTGGGGAAATTTGTGAAATATGTATTGGAGTATCGATCAACTCTGCACATGCACATGTACATCTGAACCTATGCTTTTGTGGCCAATTTGGAACTTTTGCATAACAATCCTATACCATATGTACCTAAGGAACTCTGTTTAATGTGTTATTGTGCACCATGTTCTTACATATAAGACTTATCTGGGAACTGCTATACTGATTATGATACGTACCTCCTGATATGAACACTTGCATGCTTATGTAACTATACCTGAACTTATGTGGACAATACCGTATTGTACATGATTTGAAACACTTTGATATGAACAGTTGTAATGAATGATTCTGATATGACCTTGAGAACTGATAAACTTAGGGTAGTTGTGAAACTATCAGCCATGTGCCTAAACAAACGAAGTGAGCCTTATGGAACCGAATGTACCCTATTTGAGAAAACTTCTATCTGACTTGATCCAATAGAACCTTTGTCTGATTTGGCCCAATAGAACCCTCATTGGATATAATTTGATGGGACCTTTGTTTGATTTAATCTGACAAGACCTTTGCTTGGATTGATTGATAAGAACCTCTATCTGAGTTGATTTTGTAAAGGGGGTTAAGAATTGTCTATAAATAAATGGCCAGATTATTATTGGCAGGAAAACTGATGGACCCAAAACTTGAATCCGTTTGGAGTACTTGACTTATTTGAAAGACCTTTTGTGGGCTATCAACAGATTGATCTACCTGATTGAACCATTGAGGACATATGTGTTGTAGATGAACTGAATTGTGCAAATCCAGTGATTGGGTGTCTTAAGGAACAACGCGTGTGTGTTGTCATATCCTTGTTTGTTTGACGCTACGGAAACCGATGACAACAGATTGATTTGATTGTGAACTGTACTGAATATTTATCCTTGACTCATCAGAATATGTTTCATGTGTTTGCTTCAGTGTTATTGGATTTCGGGAAATCAGGTTATAGTAAGTGGTATTGTGTCTGTTTGGATGACATTCTTGAGGTGTCCTTTCGTGCTAGGGGACGTTAAGCCTATGTAGCACCTTTGATTGAGATACCTTTTGCCACCGACGGTTTCGTACGGGTGAGTTTGCCTAATCGATCTCGAGTCGGCCACTGACGGTCGTGAACGGGTGTGCTTGATTCCGAGACGATTGTTCCTCTGTTTTGTCCAGAATGTCATCCTTTGGTATTATGCAGATGTTATAGACGTCCAAGAAGCTGTGAGAAATCCTGATTGTCCGTAAGTGTGCGAATTCAGTACGCCTTGTGAATACCTGCCCAGTGCCATTATATTCTGTAATTGGGGCCCTGGGGATGTGTAAATTGTGCTTAACATGTGATTGACTCCTTTGATACTGCCTTTGCCATTATGGAGGTTTATATATGAATTACCTTATCCTTTTGATGGCTATCCGATGATAGGGAAGGACTCGATAGAACAGGGAATTGAATATTAAACTGAATTGTAAACTGTAAACTGTTGAATGAATTGAGAACTCGTGTATTGTGTCAGAAATTGCCTGCTTCGATGTTATTGTACTTTACAATCAGTATTATGGGGATGTCTGGACTATGTGTATTGTGTGGGTAATTACTTCGATGTTACCTTTGTTGATTCGGGAATCAGTATCTGGATCCACCTTATATTCCTGAAGACTTTTGATTGACCTTGGACAATTGTGATGAGTCACTAGACTAAATACCGAATTAGATTGTGAATTGTGGAATTATTGAAGAATGAATCGAACTTTTGTGACAAGGAATAGACCGAACTTGATAAAGATAGCTGACATTGAAATAAATATGTTGGTGACCTACCTTGAAGAGGGCAGTTGGTGAATGTGTCTAAATATTTTTTGGTGCCAACAGGTCGAAGTTGAATTTCAGATAGCGGCGGGACTACTTCAACCTCTCTCTATTTTGGAATGGAAATAGGAATATGTGGCTACGAATTTCGTTGTGGGGCCACCTTGAGCACCCAAGGTATAAGTCCTGTTTGGACTATTGTAGGTAGATCTCCCTATAAAATTTTGTATGATGCTTGTAGACTAGCCACTGTTTACATCGATAAGATTGCTCGTTTGCATGGGGTCCCAGTATCTATTGTTTGGACATAAATTCTAAAATGTGTCTGAATTCTAAAAAGCCTTCAAGAAGCAATGGGGGCTCAGCTTCTGTTCTGTTATGTTACCCAGATCCGGAGGTTCCTTTATGGAACTGGTTATCCGTAACCTCACGTGTATATGTTCTGTTCTGTTCTGTTCTGTTAATGCTAATGGATGTATCACGTAAATTTAATCGTGACTTATGATTTCTGTATATGATCTGGATGAATTATGAATTTGATATGAAACTGAATTATGATTCGGCGCTATTTTCCATCCGCAAATTGATGTATGATCAGAAAGAACTTTTCAGATTTTTGGGAGGAATGCTCCAAAGATATGCATTAGATTTTTCAGGGAAGTTGGAAAGATCTATCCATCGTTGGCAAACTTTGCTTGCAACAACAGCTCACACTCTAGTTTTGGCATGGCACCATACAAGCCTTGTATGGCGGAAAAAGGGTAAGTCTCTGACTGATTGAGAATAGAGCGTTGCTTGATTTTGAGACTAAGTGAATGACTATTAAGAAGGATTGGAACCGTTGAATAAAAAGTGTTCCGAATTGTTTCGACTAAAGGTAAAATAAGTTTGGAGGACCAAACTTCCTAAAGGGGGGAAGACTGTAATACCCCTGTTCTGTATTATGTTAATTGGTCCCTAATATGAGTATGATTATGTGTTTAGCATGATTTTATGTGCCATATGCGATTTCGAAGTCCTATCTGTTCACCGTAGGAATATCTGTTTGAATAATCTGCTTTGGAAATTAAATTGGAGGCCTTATCGGCCACAGAACCCGAAATTGGTTACGCCATTGTGATTGGCATGATTTTTAGAACCTACGGTGAAATTTAATTGAAAATTTATTTGGATCAAATTAATCAGATTAATATTGATGATTTAGTCCCCAATTATTTAATATTATTAAATGATAGTTAGTGGGTTATATTGTATAAACTCTACACCCTCAAATCTCTCCCCTTAGTGCATTTTGGCTGATCAACTCTAAGAGAAAATAAGAGAGGGCCGGCTGTTAGAGAGGGGGAGAGAATTGGGTGATTTTGGCTCAAGGATTGGGGAACTTGAAGATTAAACCCAAGATTTGTTATAATTTGGGAGATTGAACTCTTAGGTAAGTAAACTCATGGCTTTTTGTTTGTAAATTTGTGAATTCAAGTTTAATAGATGGCCAAGAGCATGAATTAGTTTGAATGTAAGGGAATTGAGTTATATATGTTGAATTTAGAGGCTTAGAACACATGCATGTAAGAAATGGACATGAATCTCCATGTTTGAGCACAATGTGTGTGATTTATGTTGGATATTGTTTGAAAACCATGTATTTGAACCTCTCTTCACCAATTAAGTTAATATGAATGTATATTTCTCACATGCAAGAGTAGATCATGGAGGTATGAGCTTTGCATGTTGCAATTTGATTTTGGTGATGAATTTGGATTAATTGGAGACATGCATGTAAATGATATAAGGAATTGAGCTTCCTAATGTTGTAATCTTGTATTGGTAGCATGTTAGCATGTGTAAATGTAAATTTTGAGCCATAACATGCATGAATTGTTGGTTGAAAATCGAATTGGAGCTCAAGAACTCAATCTGGGAAACCCAGATTTTTGGTGTCCGCTCGAGCGGGGGAAGTGCCGCTCGAGGGGAAAATCGTGCTCCCAGCACTTTTGACAGACATGGTTGCTCGAGCGGGGAAGTTGACGCTCGAGCGGGGAGCTATGTAGACAGGCAGTCCGCTCGAGCGTCCGAGTTCACGCTCGAGTGGGAATTTGAGGTAACCAGTACTTTTGCAGACTTAAGGGTCCGCTCGAGCGGGGAAGTCCACGCTCGAGCGGGGACCTTATATTCTGAAATTCTGAAATTGTATTCTGTGTTCTGTTTTCCGTTCTCTTTCACTTGTAAGCACTCTTAGGCATATGTTAAGCATTGTAAATGAGTTAATGAGATAAGAATAAAGCCTAAAGAGGAGTATGTAAATTAAAGAACGGATTGAGTTATTTGTGACCCGTATATGTTATGTGATGTGTAGGGTCAAGGTCCAGGGCAAATCTACAAGCCGATCACTGTGAGTAATATCTGACATATGTTAGTGTCCAATGGCTACTTCTATATAAGTTTTGTAAAGTTTATTAATTTGAATGGTGGACACAGTTTGATATAAATGAATGGACCGAAGGTCGTTTTGGCATAATTGAATGGACCGAAGGTCATTTTGACATAAATGAATGGACCGAAGGTCGTTTTGGCATAATTGAATGGACCGAAGGTCGTTTTGACATAAATGAATGGACCGAAGGTCGTTTTGGCATAATTGAATGGACGGAAGGTCGTTTTGACATAAATGAATGGACCAAAGGTCGTTTTGGCATAAATGAATGGACCGAAGGTCGTTTTGACATAAATGAATGGACCAAAGGTCGTTTTGCATAAATGAATGGACTGAAGGTCGTTTTGACATATACGAATGGACCGAAGGTCGTTTTGACATGAATAAATGGACCGAAGGTCGTTTCGACATGAATGAGTGGGCCGAAGGCCGTTTTGACACAAATGAATGGGCCAAAGGCCGTTTTGACATGAATGAATGGGCCAGAGGCCGTTTTGTCATGAACGAAAGTCTGAATGGGCCAAAGGCCAGTCTGTCACTTGAGTGGGCCAAAGGCCAGTTTGACACGAATGATAGTTTGACATAAATAATAGTTTGACACGAATGATAGTTTGATATAAGTAATAGTTTGACACGAATAACAGTTCGATCTGAATAATAGAATGAATGGGCCAGAGGCCGTTTTGACATGAACGAAAGATAAATGGACCAAAGACCAGTATGTTTGGAACCACAGTCACTCGACTTAAATTGTATATATATATGTTAAATAGAAATATGAATTGGGTCCAAGGCCGTTCGGAATATGTTGTTCTACATACTGTTGTATCTTCTTAATTGATATTATTCACTGGGCTTTCGCTCACGCTCATTCATGTGTTTGTAGGTGAGCCAAGAGAAGTCCAGACCCAGCCTCAGTGAAGTCTATATGGAACGACTAAGGTTTTGAGAGAGTCAGCCCTTGTGTCTCACGCACGAGACCCGTCTTCGCCCTTTTGTTATGTATTTACATTTTGTCAGGTTGGCGAAGTTTTGAATACGTCTGTATATAGTTTTCATGGGTTGACTTAGATTTGAATGATCCTGTCTGTACAGAATTTTATGTCATTATACTTTCTGTCGTGAGTTATTAACATATGTATCTAATGATGTGCATATAAGCACGGCTCTATGGACAAAGTTTCAAATTGCTTCCGTTTGGCCCCCCATGAACTCTGTTAAAATATGATTGGTTTGGTTTGAGGCCGTAGGTAATCTCACGATTACTGGCCGGTTATGTCCTTAACCCACGGGGGCGGGTTCGGGTCATGACAAGAGGGAAGCTGACCATGAGCATGGTCACAGACTCCATGTACAATTAAGAGACAAGAAGAAAAGACATGGGAGGTAATCAATCCCATGCTCTTGTCACAGAAGATAGAGGTAGAGGAAGTGGCAAGAGTTGAGGTAGATAGAATAATATGAGTAAATCCAGAGACAGTAAAAGTCAAGGTAACTCTAGCTTCACTTGCTTTCATTGTGGCTCGGAGGGTTACATAAAGAGGAACTGCCCAAGCCGGAAAGATAAAGGCCAAAGTAGTAAGTCAAAGGGAGATGAGAACACGACGGCCACAACAACTGATGAAGTACTTGTTGCAGTTGGTGAAGAGGAGAATTGCCTTCACGTGGCTGACCATAGCTGTACAGAGTGGGTGATAGACACAACTGCATCCTATCACGCCACTTCCCACAGAGAACTCGTCAGCTTGTACAACGTTGGAGATTTTGGCACTGTTCGAATGGGAAATTCTAGCTATTCAAAGCATGTGGGCATTGGAGACATTAGTATTCAAACTAATGTTGGACATAAGCTGGTTCTCAAAGATGTGTGGCATGTTCCAGATTTGCGGTTCAATCTTATCTCCGGAAGCACCCTGGACTGACAGGGCTATACAAGTGCATTCGGAAATGGTCGTTGGAAGCTGACAGGAGGAGCTTTGACAATCGTCAGAGGAGAGATGTCTTGAACACTGTACAAGACTCAAATGAAGATCTGTCTGAGAAGTCTTAATGCAGCAGAAGACAAGGAGTCACCGAACTTATGGCACAAAAGACTGGCTCATATGAGTGAGAAGGGATTGCATTTGTTGGCAAAGCAATCCAAGATACTCTTATCCAAAGGGAGTGAAGCCGTGTGATCATTGCCTTTATGGAAAGCAGCATCAAGTATCATTTAGTTCAACGAGCAAGAGGAAAACAGAAGTGCGTAGTATGGTATACTCGGATGTTTGTGGCCTAATCGAAGTAGAGCCATTTGGCGGCCGCAAGTATTTTCTGACTTTCATTGGTGATGCATCAAGGAAGTTGTGGGTGTATTTCCTGAAAACGAAGGATGAGGTATTCCAGCACTTTTAAGAGTTCCATGCAATTTTTGAAAAAGAGACCGGGAAGAAGTTGAAGTGTCTTCGCACAGACAATGGTGGCGAGTACACTTCCATTGCTTTTGAAGCATATTGTGCTAGCAGAGGTATCCGGCATGAGACAACAGTTCCCGGTACCCCACAAGACAGTGGTGTGGCGGAAAGGATGAACCGCACTATTGTTGAAAGAGTCAGATACATGCTCAGAATGGCAAAGTTGCCAAAGTCATTCTAGGCTGAAGTCGCTTGTACAGCCTATTATCTCATCAACAGGTCGCCTTCAGTCCCGTTGAACTTTGGGATACCAGAGGAAGTCTGGTCCAGAAGAAAGATATCATATTCTCATTTGGGAGTCTTCGGGTGTAAGGCGTTCGGAGACATCTCTGAGGAAAACAGACAGAAGCATGATGACAAGTGCACTCCATGTATATTTGTAGACTATTCAGATGCAACATTTGGGTACAAGTTGTGGGATCCAGTGAATAAGAAGATGTTCAAGAGTATAGATGTTGCGTTCTAGGAAGACCAGACAGTAGCAGATTTTGAGAAGTCTGCAAAGTCTAGAGAAGTCATCACTCTAGACTTGTTCCCATCTCCCGAGCCATCACAAAATGCTAGATGTGATGATTTGCAACAAGAAGTGCTAGAGTTGCAGGATCCTATGCCATAAATTGAGGATTAGGAGGAAAGAGATGAAGACCCGAATGAAGAAGGTGTTAAGCAGGGGGAGTAACCCCCTCAACCAGAGGCAACTGGGCCTCAATTGTGAAGATCTGGAAGAGTTGCCGTGCCATCAACCAAATATCCCGCTTCTCAGTATATTCTGATTACTGATGAGAGGGAGCCTAAGAGCTTTTCGGAAGCAAAGAGTCATACAGAGAAAGATTGCTGGATGCAAGCCATGAAGGAGGAGATGAGTTCTTTGCAGAAGAACCACACTCATGAGCTTGTTTCACTTCCAAAGGACAGAAATGCATTGAAAAACAAATGGGTGTACAAATTGAAGAAAGATAGCAACAGTAAAATACTGCATCATAAAGCTCACTTGGTGGTCAAAGGTTTTGGGCAGAAGAAAAGAATTGATTTTCATGAGATCTTCTTCCCAGTTGTGAAGATGACTTCCATTCGAGTAGCTCTGGGATTAGCAGCTCACTGGAATCTGAAGGTAGAATAGATGGATGTCAAAATTTCCTTTCTCTATGGTGATTTGAAGGAAGAGATCTACATGGAGCAACAAGAAGGATTGGAAGTTAAAGGGAAACAGAACCTAGTCTGCAAACTGAAGAAGAGTCTCGATGGCCTGAAGTAGGTGCCAAGACAATGGTACAAGAAGTTTAATTCATTCATGGTGGATCACGAGTACACAAGAACAGTAGCAGACCAGTGTATGTGGATCATCCTACTATTATATGTTGATGATATGCTGATCATTGAACATGATATTGCTTTGATCAACAAGTTGAAAAAGGACTTGTCGCAGTATTTTGACATGAAGAATTTAGGCCCAGCATAGTAGATTTTGGGCATGAAGATTGTTCATGACAGGAAAGCCAAGAAGATATGGCTGTCACAGGAGAAATATATTGAACAGATGATTGAAAGGTTCAACATGAAAGATGCCAAGCTAGTCAGCACACCACTGGCCAACCATTTCAAGGTGACAAAGCGTTAGTGTCCCACAACTAGCTCTGAAAGGAAAGAAATGGAGGCAATCCCCTATTCCTTTGTAGTAGGAAGTTTGATGTATACAATGGTGTGTACCCGACCAGATATAGCTCACGCATTTGGCGTTGTGAGCAGATTCCTTGCCAATCCATGAAAAGAGCATTGGGAGGTTGTCAAATGGATTTTTCGGTACTTGAAAGGAACTTCAAAGATGTGTCTATGTTTTGGGGGAGTTGAACTAATTTTGGAGGGTTTTACAGATGCTGATATGGCGGGTGATCTTGATGATAGAAAGTCTACATCAGGATTTCTATTCACCTTTGCCGGGGAGTTGTTTCATGGCAGTCCAAACTACAAAAGTATGTTGCTTTATCTACAACAGAGGCAGAGTACATTGTTGCTGCAGATACTGGGAAGGAAATGTTGTGGTTAAAGTGGTTTTTCCAAGAATTGGGTCTACAGCAGGAAGAGTACAAGGTACATTGTGATAGTCAGAGTGCAATTGATCTGAGCAAGAATTCCATGTACCATTCACGTACAAAGCACATTGATGTCCGGTATCATTGGATACGAGAAGTGATGGAAAAGCAGCTAATGAAGCTAGTGAAGATTCACACGGACAAGAATCCTTCTAACATGATGACCAAGGTTGTCACCAGAGACAAACTGGAAGTTTGCAAGAATCTGACCGGGATGGACTTCAAGTAAGAATTCAGTTATCCATTTGGGCGTGGAGGGAGAGAATTGTTAACTTCAGCCCACATGGAGCAGTAGTTGGAGGTTGGCTGGGTGGCTCTTCAAGTCAAGAAGCAGGAGAGGAGATGGCAGGTGACAGCCCTCCCAATTACTCCTTTTCCTTGACTTTGTTCCCTCCCATTTGTATATAAAATAGGAAGAGGTGAGCCGAGTTAGATCATCAGAAAGAGAAAGACAAAGTAGAGAGTGTAATCTATGAGTGAGAGTGCTATAGAGAGAGAGTGAAGTGTGAGTGTTGTAAACTCTCTCCGAGAAAAATACTACAGTGGATATCTTTTCCGTGGACGTAGGCTATTGCCGAATCACTTAAATATCTTGTCTCTTTTCTGTATGTGATTGATTTCTGACTGTTCTTAATCCTAACACAAATACCTCAAGCAAGATTGATTCTAGAGTACCCATACACACACATACAGACATACCTTTTTAGTATGTACAACCTTGGAATTGTATGCTTGATTTTGGTGGAACAAAAGTGAAATATGAATGATCTAAGATTTGCATGCGAGTGTATAAAAGGACAAATGAAGCTTTCATGAATCACGGTAATTTGGCAAATGCTATAGACCCTAAATGAATTACCAAATATTCTACCAAATCTCTCACATGGGTGTGGGACCCATACACATGTGATTTGTGTGGGTCCCACACCCATGTGAGACGTTTGGTAGAATATTTGGTAATTCATTTGGGATCCCTAGCATTACACTATATATTTTCATATAAAGGATATATATTTTCAAAAAATGTTTGGTTTGAATTTGTTGAATTTAATTTTTTCGAAATTAAAATTTTCATTTTTCGTATTTTTTTGAATCAATTACGTTTTTGCGACGAGTTTAAGGATCGCCGCAAACAAGCAAAAATAAAATCTTTTTGCGACGGACTAACAAAGGGCGTCGCAAAAAAAAAAAAAAAAAAAAAAAAACAAACAAACAAACAGAAAAAAAAAAAAAACAAAACAAAAACAAGAGGAAAACAGCTAGATAAAAGGTGGAAAAAATTAGTAGCCTATTTTGTTTTTCATTGCCGCTTAATTTTCCTTCCGAAATTGGTGACAAAATTATTTCCTCACCTAAAGAGAAAATTATTGACCACGAAAATAGTTTTCTCACTAAATGATATCAAAATATTAAAAATTATTGGTGATGAAAATATATTCGTCACTAATAATTTTATAATTGGTGACCAATTTTTTTCTCAGCAAAAGTCTCAAAATTTTGGCGCCACCCAAAAAAATTGGCAGGAAAATCTTCGGTGACAAAAAAATAAAAATAATGACACAAAATAATTTTGTCACCTAATTATTTTTATTAAGTATGTAGATTGGTGACGAAATTTTATTTTTCTCTCGAAAAATAGTACATTTAGAAACAAAATATTATTTTCTTCATTAAAAGGTACGTTTTCGTGACAAAATTTATTTTCGTCATTAGTTTTCATCTCTAAAAACTCTTTTTGTTGTAGTGAATATTCTCTATCCAAATAAATTTCTTATTCATTGACTATAAAAAAAATTAAAAATTTGTTAACTTTTATTTTCTCGTATCAAAAGCAAAAAATGCCAATATTTAAAAAAAAAAATCATTAAAATAATTGGAGTATTAGTGTTACAATAAATTTTAATTGATACATGTAATTTTTGAGTAATTGTAATTATTTGATTTAGAGGTTCACATCAAGAGAAAAAAAATCATTAATATATTTTCTAAATACGTTTACACCATATTAATTTCTTATTACTATTCTAACACAAGCAATTATTTTTTATTTTACTCCACTTAATTTTTTTGGCAAGTTATTAATTCGCTACCGGTGCCCACAACCATTGCCGATCACCTATGGTCATCCGATACTCCTCCGATCGCAAAAAAAAAAACTATATAATCCTTTCTCTCTCTCTCTCTCTCTCTCTCTCTCTCTCTCTCTCTCTCTCTCGCGACCAATAGAGAAAGAGTAGATGCCGCCACTCACCATCACTGTCGCTGCTCATCATCACTGTCGCCATTGATCCAACTCCGTAACTATCCCGAACCCCTCCTCTTCGCTACTAACGTTGTTCTTGAACTCGGCTCCCTTCAAACTCACACTCACAAGGTAAGATTGAGAATTGTTTCAGTGTTTTTTTATGTTGTGTTTCACTCGATTTATGGTTCTTCCTTTCTCTCTCTGTTTTTGCTTTTGTGGCTGTGTCTGTTTTTGTGTTTCTCTTGTTGCAATTCAAACCCCAAAACACCTTTCATTCTATCAAGGAATGGGCCGTCGATCATAAGCTTCGCACTTTTGATTTTGATTTGATTGTTTTGGCTTCAAATTTTTTTTCAAGGATGTTTATTTGCTAAACGACATAGCGGGTTTAATCGCCTACAATTGGTCCAGACCCAACATGAAAACCAGTGTTCAAATCATTTACGCTAGGTAGGATGTTGCATAACCCATTTAGAAATCTGAGAAAATAAAGGGGAAAAGGAAAATAAAAGTGAAAAGTTTTTTTTTTTTTTTTTGGGATTTGTTAAAACATTAATTCGATCGATTTAGGGTTTTATGAAAGGGCCCAGCAGATTTTGTGAAATTTCTATTTTTGTGCTTTTCGGGTTGATGTTGATCTTCTAAGGCTCCTTCAATGGCAACCCATAAATACCCACTTGGTTTTTTTCGGGTATTTGAGGTTTATGTTAATTTTTAATTTTAACTTTCTATTGTTTGGTTGTGTCTAATATTAACTTTGAATAAAAAAATCTGTGTAGGGATAAAGAATTAATTAAACTTGAGAATGAACTCAAGTATCACTAGCCAAATTACCATGATTCATGAAAGCTTCATTTGTCTTTTTATACACCTGCATACAAATCTTAGATCATTCATATTTCATTTTTGTTCCACCAAAATCAGGCGTACAATTCCAAAGTTGTATACACTAAAAAGGTATGTCGGTATGTGTGTATGGGTACTCTAGAATCAATCTTGCTTGAGGTATTGCATATTTAAATGCTCTTTTCCTTTCAAACCAAACTCTTTGGTCAATCAGGATATGAACTCCCTGAGCCACTAGGTTAATGCTTGATTTTATTTTCCTTTTTTCTTCCCTTGCCATATCCAAAGAAAAAAGTATTAACCTGCCAGGGCAACAATTTGGATATAACAAGGGCAGAAAAAAGGAAAATAAAATCAAGCATTGACCTAGTGGCTCAAGGAGTTTGTATCTTGATTGACCAGTGAGTTTGGTTTGAAAGGAAAGGAGCATTTAAATATGCAAATTGTTAACTCCAACCCACATGGAGGAGTAGTTGGACGTTGGCTGGTTGGCTCTCCAAGTCAAGAAGTAATAGGGGAGATGGAAGGTGGCAACCCTCCCAATTACTCATCTTCCTTGACTTTGTTCCCTCCCGTTTGTGTATAAAATAGGAAAAAGTGAGTTGATTTAGATCATCAGAAAGAGAAAGACAAAGTAGAGAGTGTAATCTGTGAGTGAGAGTGCAATAGAGAGAGTGAGGTGTGAGTGTTGTAAACTCCCTTCGAGAAAAATTCTATAGTGGATATCTCTCCCGTAGACGTAGGCTATTGCCGAACCACGTAAATATCTTGTCTCTTTTCTGTGTGTGATTGATTTCTGAGTGTTCTTACTCCTAACATGTGGTATCAGAGCCTTGTTTGTCGATTTTCGAAAAATTAGGGTATGTTTTTCAAAATTGCCCAGAAATCAAGTTGCTCAAAATTCACTGTTGAGCATATAGAAAGGAAGCTCTCAACGAGTGGAGTCCAAAACTGCAAAGCCGAGCCCCAGACACGCTTCCACGTGCACTCACGCACCACCTAAAGAAGGCGCGTGAGTCTAAGTCTCAAACACACGCCATACGCGCCGTTGACAGTTCCAGCGCGTCACACCAGTCGACGCGCAGCGGATAGAAAAAGGAGAGTCCTTGATATGTGACAGTGACGTCATCACCACGTCATCGACACGTCATTGCCACGTGCCATAGACGTGTATGCCATGTCAGCGCACTAGTTGACTAGTCAACCAATCGAGTTGACCCGACCTAGAAGCAGAGGGATTATCCGGTGCTATGCGCCTAAGGTACATCCGCAGATCTGAACCGTCAAACTGATTTTGGCTAGATTTGAGCCATTTGAAGTTCAATTTTGACGATCCAATAGTGGTTTCCAACTATTTGGAGTATTCTGGAGCGATCCATACGGTTAGATTTTTGAATCAGAGTTTCTATAAAAAGTAAAGAAGACGATGGAGGAATTCACATCAACTTCAGGATCCATGATCAAGTTGAATCCTTCCAATTATGGAATCTGGAAGACATCCTATATTATAAATATCTGTTTGAGCCTTTTGCTCTAAAAGGGGTTAAATCGGAAGAAGTGAAGGATGAAGACTGGATAAAAATGAATCAGAAGTCTGTCTATTGTATCAGACAATGGATAGACCACAATGTGTTCCACCTCACCCAGGAAACAGATGCATATGTCTTCTGGACAATGTTAGAGGGAATGTACTAGTCAAAGACCGCCCGGAAACAAGCCTTGGTGATGAGAAGGCTCGTAAATCTGAAGTTAAAGAATAGTGTGTCTATCGTCGAGCACACTAGTGAATTCAAGAATTTGGTGAATCAAGTTGCAACCGTCAAGATGCCCTTGGATGATGAAATGCAAGCCGTACTACTATTCAGTTCTTTATCGGACAGTTGGGAGACGTTGGTGGTTTCTCTCAGTAACTCTGCACCAGAGGGGAAGTTGACCATGAGCATGGTCACAGACGCCATGTACAATGAAGAGACAAAGAGCGAAGACATGGGAGGTAATCAGTCCTTTGCTCTTGTCACAGAAGGTAGAGGCAGAGACAGAGGAAGAGACAGATGATGAGACAAGAGTAGAGGCAAATAGAACAACATTAGTAAATCCAGAGACAGTAAAAGTCAAGGTAACTCTAGCTTCACTTGTTTTCACTGTGGCCATGAGGGTCACATAAAGAGGAACTACCCAAGCCAGAAAAATAAAGGCCAAAGTAGTAAGTCAAAGGGAGATGAGAACACGACAACCACAACAAATGATGAAGTACTTGTTGCAGTTAGTGAAGAGGAGAATTGCCTTCACGTGGCTGACCATAGCTATACAGAGTGGGTGATAGACATAGCTGCATCCTATCACGCCACTTCCCACGGAGAACTCGTCAGCTTGTACAACGTTGGAGATTTTGGCACTGTTTGAATGGGAAATTCTAGCTATTCAAAGATTGTGGGCATTGGAGACATTAATATTCAAATTAATGTCAGACACAAGCTAGTTTTCAAAGATGTGAGGCATGTTCTAGATTTGTGCCTTAATCTTATCTCCAGAAGCACCCTGGATTGACAAGGCTATACAAGTACATTCAGAAATGGCTGTAGGAAGTTGATAGGAGGAGCTTTGACAATCGCCAGAGGAGAGATGTCTTGAACACTGTACAAGACTCAAACGAAGATTTGTTTGAGAAGTCTTAATGCAGCAGAAGACAAGGAGTCACCGAACTTATGGCACAAAAGATTGGCTCATATGAGTGAGAAGGGATTGCATCTGTTGGCAAAGCAATCCAAGATACTCTTATCCAAAGGGAGTGCCCTGAAGCCGTGTGATCATTGCCTTTATGGAAAGCGACATCAAGTATCATTTAGTTCAATGAGCAAAAGGAAAACAGAAGTGCGTAGTATGGTATACTCGGATGTTTGTGGCCTAATCGAAGTAGAGCCATTTGGCGGCCGCAAGTATTTTCTGACTTTCATTGGTGATGCATCAAGGAAGTTGTGGGTATATTTCCTGAAAACGAAGGATGAGGTATTCCAGCACTTTCAAGAGTTCCATGCAATTTTGAAAAAGAGACCAGTAAGAAGTTGAAGTGTCTTCACATAGACAATGGTGGCGAGTACACTTCCATTGCTTTTGAAGCATATTGTGCTAGCAGAGGAATCCGGCACGAGACAACAGTTCCCAGTACCCCACAACACAATGGTGTGGCAGAAATGATAAACCGCAATATTGTTGAAAGAGTCAGATACATGCTCAGAATGGCAAATTTGCCAAAGTCATTCTGGGCTGAAGTCGCTTGTACAGCCTATTATCTTATCAACAGATCACCTTCAGTCCCATTGAACTTTGGGATACCTGAGGAAGTCTGGTCCAGAAGAAAGATATCATATTCTCATTTGGGAGTCTTCGGGTGTAAGGAGTTCGCAGACATCTCCAAGGAAAACAGATAGAAGCTTGATGACAAGTGCACTCCACGTATATTTGTAGGCTATGCAGATGCATCATTTGGGTACAAGTTGTGGGACCCAGTGAATAAGAAGATGTTCAGGAGTATAGATGTTGTGTTCTAGGAAGACCTAACAGTAGCAGATTTTGAGAAGTCTGCAAAGTCTAGAGATCACAAAATGCTAGATGTGATGATCTGCAACAAGAAGTGCTAGAGTTGTAGGATCCTATGCCAAAAATTGAGGATCAGGAGGAAAGAGATGAAGACCCGGATGAAGAAGGTGTTAAGCAGGGGGAGCAACCCCCTCAACCACATGCAACTGGCCTCAGTTGCGGAGATCTGGAAGAGTTGTCGTGCCATCAACCAAATATCCCGCTTCTCAGTATATTCTAATTACTGATGAGAGGGAGACTGAGAACTTTACGGAAGCAAAGAGTCATACAGAGAAAGATTGCTGGATGCAAGCCATGAAGGAGGAGATGAGTTCTTTGCGGAAGAACCACACTCATGAGCTTGTTTCACTTCCAAAGGGTAGAAAGGCATTGAAAAACAAATGGGTGTACAAATTGAAGAAAGATGGCAACAGTGAAATACTGCAGCATAAAGCTCGCTTGGTGGTCAAAGGTTTTGGGCAGAAGAAAAGAATTGATTTTGATGAGATTTTCTCTCCAGTTGTGAAGATGACTTCCATTCGAGTAGCTCTGGGATTAACAGCTCGCTTGAATCTGAAGGTAGAATAGATGGATGTCAAAATTTCCTTTTTCTATGGTGATTTGAAGGAAGAGATTTACATGGACCAACCAGAAGGATTGGAAGTTAAAGGGAAACAGAACCTAGTCTGCAAACTAAAGAAGAGTCTCTATGGCCTGAAGCAGGCGCCGAGACAATGGTACAAGAAGTTTGATTCATTCATGGTGGATCATGAGTACACAAGAACAGTAGCAGACCAATGTGTATATTTCCGAAGGTTTTTGGATGCAAACTTCATCATGCTACTGTTCTATGTCGATGATATACTGATCATCGAACATGATATTGCTTTGATCAACAAGTTGAAAAAGGACTTGTTGCAGTATTTTGACATGAAGAATTTAGGCCCAGCACAGCAGATTTTGGGCATGAAGATTGTTCGTGATAGGAAAGCCAAGAAGATATGGCTGTCACAGGAGAAATATGCTGAACAGGTGATTGAAAGGTTCAACATGAAAGATGCCAAGCCAGTCAGCACACCACTGGTCAGCATACCACTGGCTAACCATTTCAAGGTGACAAAGCGTTCGTGTTCCACAACCAGCTCTGAAACGAAAGAAATGGAGGCAATCCCCTATTCCTCTGTAGTAGGAAGTTTGATGTATGCAATGGTGTGTACCTAGCCCGATATAGCTCACACAGTTGGTGTTCTAAGCAGATTCCTTGCCAATCCAAGAAAAGAGCATTGGGAGGTTGTCAAATGGATTCTTCAGTACTTGAAGGGAACTTCAAAGATGTGCCTATGTTTTGGAGGCGCTGAACCAATTTTGGAGGGTTTTGCAGATGCTGATATGACGGGTGATCTTGATGGTAGAAAGTCTACATCAGGATTTCTATTCACCTTTGCAGGGGGAGCTGTTTCATGGCAGTCCAAACTACAAATGTATGTTGCTTTATCTACAATAGAGGCAGAGTACATTGCTGCCGCAGATGCTGGGAAGGAAATATTATGGTTAAAACGGTTTTTCCAAGAATTGGGTCTACAGCAGGAAGAGTTCAAGGTACATTGTGATAGTCAGAGTGCAATTGATTTGAGCAAGAATTCCATGTACCATTCACGTACAAAGCACATTGATGTCCGGCAGTGGCGGAGCCAAGAAATTAAATCAGAGGGGCTACCTATTAATTACAACATTAAAAAATTTTACGAAACTATTTCATATAAATTTTTATGATTGACTTCAAGAAAGATAAAAAAAAAAAAAAATACTAATAATCAGTGTGTTTGGTTTGAGTTTTTTGAATTAAGTTTTTTAAAAACTAAGTTTTTTATTTTTTGTGTTTTTTTGTTTTTAGTGAATATTTTTAAAATTTTAAGTACTTTTGTTACTTTTTTAGATGCATCTTACTTAAATGTATCTAAAAAAATAAAATATTTGGGAAAAAATATTTTTAAAAATTAACAAATACATAAAAATACAAAAAATGTACTGATTTTTCATAATTGTTTTTTTTATATATTTTTGGTATTTAGTTAATTTTTTAAATAATTTTTTCACAAAAATTATACTTTTCAAGTGTATTTATGTTAAGTGTGTATAAAAATAAAAAATAAAAATTGCTTAAAATATTAAAAAAAATCGGTAAAAACAAAAAAATACAGAAAATAAAAAAGTAGAATTTTCTAAAAACTGTTTTTAGAAAATTCAAACCAAACAAATTGAATGTTATTTGTAATTAGTGTATTATGGACAATATTAAAAAAAGTCATGGATATAAGTTTTAAAATAAATTATATAATGATAAAGTAATTTTTTATACAAAATATTCGTAAAAATTTAATATAATAGTCATACCACGTCATCATTGACATGTGATATCACCAACCAATAGTAAAAAAACACATGGAGGATGAACCCCACATGTCAAATATAACTAACAATTCAATAAATTCTATACTTTTATTGAGATTAATTATTTTTGCATGTCAATAATGATCAACATCACCATTATATTGAAATTTCCATAGATAATATCGTAGTCTCTTTATTTTCAATCAAAACAATCATTGTTGTTCTTATAATTTTAAAAATGTCATTAACATTTCACTCTAAATAATACTTTTATAAATTTTTTTATTTACAATATTTTCTTTAAGTTTGTCAAAAAAAAAATTAAAAAAAAATTTCCAAAACCCAGGAGGGCACGTGACCCCCCTGGGCGCTCCTTCCCTCCGCCCCTGATGTCCGGTATCATTGGATATGCGAAGTGATGGAAAAGCAACTGATGAAGCTAGTGAAGATTCACACGGACAAGAATCCTTCTGATATGATGACCAAGGTTGTCACCAGAGACAAATTGGAAGTTTGCAAGAATCTGACCGGGATGGACTTCAAGTAAGAAGTCAGTTATCCATTTGGGTGTGGAGGGGGAGAATGTTTAACTCCAGCCCACATGAAGGAGCAGTTGGAGGTTGGTTGGGTGGCTCTTCAAGTCAAGAAGCAAAAGGGGAGATGGCAGGTGGCAGCCCTCCCAATTACTCCTCTTCCTTGACTTTGTTTCCTCCCGTTTGTGTATAAAATGGGAAGAAGTGAGCTGAGTTAGATCATCAGAAAAAGAAAGACAAAGCAGAGAGTGCAATCTGTGAGTGAGAGTGCTATAGAGAGAGTGAGGTGTGAGTGTTGTAAACTCTCTCCGAGAAAAATTCTATAGTGGATATCTCTCTCGTGGACGTAGGCTATTGCCGAACCACATAAATATATTGTCTCTTTTCTGTGTGTGATTGATTTTTGACTGTTCTTAATCCTAACACAAATACCTCAAGCAAGATTGATTCTAGAGTACCCATACATACACATACAGACATACCGTTTTAGTATGTACAACCTTGGAATTGTATGCCTGATTTTGGTGGAACAAAACTGAAATATGAATGATCTAAGATTTGCATGCGAGTGTATAAAAGGACAAATAAAGCTTTCATGACTCATGGTAATTTGGCAAATGCTATAGACCCCAAATGAATTACCAAATATTCTACCAAACCTCTCACATGGGTGTAGGACTCACACACATGTGATTTGTGTGGGTCCCACACCCATGTGAGACGTTTGATAGAATATTTGGTAATTCATTTGGGATCCCTAGCATTACTCTATATATTTTCATATAAAGGATATATATTTTCAAAAAATGTTTGGTTTCAATTTGTTGAATTGAATTTTTTAGAAATTAAATTTTTTATTTTTCATATTTTTTTGAATCAATTAAGTTTTTGCAATGAGTTGAAGGACCATCGCAAATGAGCAAAAATAAAATCTTTTTGCGACGGACTAACAAAGGGCGTCACAAAAAAAAAAAAAAAAAACAAAACAAAACAAAACAAAACAAACTAAAAGCAAAAAAAAAAAAAAAACAAGAGGAAAACAGCTAGATAAAAAGGTGGGAAAAAATTAGTAGCCTATTTTGTTTTTCATTGCCGTTTAATTTTCCTTCTGAAATTGGTGAAAAAATTATTTCCTCACCAAAAGACAAAATTATTGACCACGAAAATAGTTTTCTCACTAAATGATATCAAAATATTAAAAATTATTGGTGACGAAAATATATTCGTCACTAATAATTTTATAATTGGTGACCAATTTTTTTCTCAGCAAAAGTCTCAAAATTTTGGAGCCACCCAAAAAAATTGGCGGGAAAATCTTCGTTGATAAAAAAATAAAAATAATGACAAAAAATAATTTCGTCACCTAATTATTTTTATTAAGTATGTAGATTGGTGACAAAATTTTATTTTTCTCTAAAAAAATAGTACATTTAGAAACAAAATATTATTTTCTTCATTAAAAGGTACGTCTTTCGTGACAAAATTTATTTTCGTCATTAGTTTTCATCTCTAAAGACTTTTTTTTTTTTTTTTTGTAGTGAATATTCTCTATCCAAATAAATTTATTTTTCATTGACTATAAAAAAAGTTAAAAATTTGATAACTTTTATTTTCTCATATCAAAAGCAAAAAACGCCAATATTTAAAAAAAAAATATTAAAATAATTGGAGTATTGGTGTTACAATAAATTTTAATTGATACATGTAATTTATGAGTAATTGTAATTATTTAACGCAGAGGTTCACATCAAGAGAAAAAAATCATTAATATATTTTCTAAATATGTTTACACCATATTAATTTCTTATTACTATTCTAAAGCAAGCAATTATTTTTTACTTTACTCCACTTAATTTTTTTGGCAAGTTATTAATTCGTTACCGGTGCCCACAACCATCGCCGATCACTTATGATCATCCGATACTCCTCCGATCGCAAAACAACTATATAATCCTCTCTCTCTCTCTCTCGACCAATAGAGAAAGAGTAGATGCCGCCACTCACCGTCACTTCCGCTGCTCATCATAATTGTCGCCATTGATCTAACTCCGTAACTATCCCAAACCCTCCCTCTTCACTACCGATGTTGCTCTCGAACTCGGCTCCTTTCGAACTCGCACTCGCAAGGTAAGATTGAGAATTGTTTCAGTGTTTTTTTATGTTGTGTTTCACTTTATTTTTGGCTCTCCCTTTCTCTCTCTGTTTTTGCTTTTGTGGCAGTGTCTGTTTTTGTGTTTCCCTTGCTGTAATTCAAACCCCAAAACACCTTTCATTCTATCAAGGAATGGGTTGTCAATCACAAGCTTCGCACTTTTGATTTTGATTTGATTGTTTTGGGTTCAAATTTTTTTTCAAGGATGTTTATTTGCTAAGCGGCATAGCTGGTTTAATCGCCTACAATTGGTCCGACCCAACATGAAAACCAATGTTCAAATCATTTACGCTAGGTAGGATTTTGCATAACCCATTTAGAAATCCGAGAAAATATAGGGGAAAAAGGAAAATAATTGTGAAAAGTTTCTGTTTTTGTTTGGGATTTGTTAAAACATTAATTCGATCGATTTAGGGTTTTAAGAAAGGGCCCAGTAGATTTTGTGAAATTTCTGTTTTTGTGCTTTTTGGGTTGATGTTGATCTTCTAAGGCTCCTTCAATGGCAGCACAGAAATACCCACTTGGTTTTTTTGGAGTGTTTGAGGTTTATGTTAATTTTTAATTTTAACTTTCTATTGTTTGGCTGGGTCTAACATTATCTTTGAATAAAAAAATCTGTGTAGGGATCAAGAATTAATTGAACTTGAGAATGAACTCAAGTATCATTAGCCAAATTACCATGATTCCTGAAAGCTTTATTTGTCTTTTTATACACTCGCATGCAAATCTTCGATAATTCATATTTCATTTTTGTTCCACCAAAATCAGGCATACAATTCCAAAGTTGTATATACTAAAAAGGTATGTTTGTATGTGTGTGTATGGGTACTCTAGAATCAATCTTGCTTGAGGTATTTGCATATTTAAATGCTCTTTTCATTTCAAACCAAACTCTTTGGTCAATCAGGATATGAACTCCCTGAGCCACTAGGTTAATGCTTGATTTCATTTTCCTTTTTTCTTCCCTTGCTATATCCAAAGAAAAAAGTATTAACCTGCTAGGGCAACAATTTGGATATAGCAAGGGCAGAAAAAAGGAAAATAAAATCAAGCATTAACCTAGTGGCTCAAGGAGTTCGTATCCTGATTGACCAGAGAGTTTGGTTTGAAAGGAAAGGAGCATTTAAATATGCAAATGGTTAACTCTAGCCCACATGGAGGAGTAGTTGGAGGTTGGCTGGTTGAGGAGGGGAGATGGCAGGTGGTAGCCATCCCATTACTCCTATTCCTTGTCTTTGTTCCCTCCCGTTTGTGTATAAAATGGGAAGAGGTGAGCTGAGTTAGATCATTAGAAATAGAAAGACAAAGCAGAGAGTGTAATCTGTGAGTGAGAGTGTTATAGAGAGAGAGAGAGAGAGAGTAAGGTGTGAGTGTTGTAAACTCCCTCCGAGAAAAATTTTATAATGGATATCTCTCCCGTGGACGTAGGCTATTGCCGAACCACGTAAATATCTTGTCTATTTTCTATGTGTGATTGATTTTTGAGTGTTCTTAATCCTAACAAGTGGTATCAGAGCCTTGTTTGTCGATTTTTGGAAAAACAGGGTATGTTTTTCAGAATTTCCCAGAAATCAAGGTGCTCGAAATTCACTTTTGAGCATATAGGAAGGAAGCTCTCGACGAGTGAAGTCTAAAACTGCAAAGCTGAGCCCCAGACACACTTCCACGTGCTCTCACGCACCACCTAAAGAAGGTGCGTAAGTCTAAGTCTCAAACACATGCCACACGCGCCGTTGACAGTACCGGTGCGTCACAGAAGTCGACGTGATAATGACATCATCACCACGTCAGCGACACGTCACAGCCATGTGCCATAGGCGTGTATGCCATGTCAGCGCACTAGTTGACTGGTCAACCAATCGGGTTGACCCGACCTAGAAACAGAGGGATTATCCGGTGCTACGCGGCTAAGGTACATCCACAGATCTGAACCATCGAACTTATTTTGGCTATATTTGAGCCATTTGAAGTTCAATTTTGACAATCCAATAGTGGTTTCCAACTATTTGGAGTATTCCGGAGTGATCCATAGGGTTAGATTTTTGAATCAGAGTTTCCATAGAAAGTAAAGAAGACGATGGAGGAATTCACATAAACTTCAGGATCCATGGTCAAGTTGAATCCTTCCAATTATGCAATCTGGAAGACATCCTATATTATAAAGATCTGTTTGACCCTTTTGCTCTAAAAGGGGTTAAACCGGAAGAAGTGAAGGATGAAGACTGGATAAAGATGAATCAGAAGTCTGTCGATTGTATCAGATAATGGATAGACCACAATGTGTTCCACCATGTCGCCCAGGAGACAGATGCATATGTCTTTTAGACAATGTTAGAGGGAATGTACTAGTCAAAGACTGCCCAAAAGCAAGCCTTGGTGATGAGAAGGCTCGTAAATATGAAGTTAAAGAATGGTGTGTCTATCGTTGACCACACTAGTGAATTCAAGAATCTAGTGAATTCAAGAATCTGGTGAATCAACTTGCAACCGTCAAGATGCCCTTGGACAATGAAATGCAAGCCGTACTACTACTCAGTTCTTTATCAAACAGCTGCGAGACGTTGATGGTTTCTCTTAGTAACTCTGCACCAGAGGGGAAGCTGACCATGTGCATGGTCACAAACGCCATGTACAATAAAGAGACAAGGAGGAAAGACATAGGAGGTAATAAGTCCCATGCTCTTGTCACAGAAGATAGAGGCAGAGACAAGAGTAGAGGCAGATAGAACAACAGGAGTAAATCTAGAGACAGTAAAAGTCAAGGTAACTCTAGCTTCACTTGCTTTCACTGTGGCCAGGAGGGTCACATAAAGAGGAACTGCCTAAGCCGGAAAGATAAAGGCCAAAGTAGTAAGTCAAAGGGAGATGAGAACACAACGGCCACAACAACTGATGAAATACTTCTTGCAGTTGGTAAAGAGGAGAATTGCCTTCATGTGGCTGACCACAGTTGTACAGAGTGGGTGATAGACACAGCTGCATCCTATCACGCCACTTCCCACAGAGAACTCGTCAGCTTGTACAACGTTGGAGATTTTGGCACTGTTGGAATGGAAAATTCTAGCTATTTGAAGATTGTGGGCATTGGAGACATTAGTATTAAGACTAATGTCGGACACAAGCTGGTTCTTAAAGATATGAGCCATGTTCCAGATTTGCGACTCAATCTTATCTCCGGAAGCACCCTAGACCGACAGGGCTATACAAGTACATTAAAAAATGGCCATTGGAAGCTGACAGGAGGAGCTTTGACAATCGCCAGAGGAGAGATGTTTTCAACACTGTGCAAGACTTAAACGAAGATCTGTCTGAGAAGTCTTAATGCAGCAGAAGACAAGGAGTCACCGGACTTATACCACAGAAGACTGGCTCGTATGAGTGAGAAGGGATTGCATCTGTAGGCAAAGCAATCCAAGAGGGAGTGCCCTGAAGCCATGTGCTCATTGCCTTTATGGCAAGCAGTATCGAGTATCATTTAGTTTAATGAGCAAGAGGAAAATAGAAGTGCTCAGTATGGTATACTCGGATGTTGTCACTCACCATCACTGCCGCTGCTCATCATCACTATCGCCATTGATCCAACTCCATAACTATCCAAAACCCTCAGACATACCTTTTTAGTATATACAACTTTGAAATTGTATGCCTGATTTTGGTGGAACAAAAATGAAATATGAATGATCTAAGATTTACATGCGAGTTTATAAAAAAACAAATGAAGCTTTCATGAATCATGGTAATTTGCCTAATGATACTTGAGTTCGTTCTCAAGTTCAATTAATTCTTGATCCCTACACATGTTTTTTTATTCAAAGTTAATGTTAGACACGGCCAAACAATAGAAAGTTAAAATTAAAAGTTAACATAAACCTGAAATACCTCAAAAAAACCAAGTGGGCATTTCTGTTTTGCCATTGAAGGAGCCTTAGAAGATCATCATCAACCCAAAAAGCACAAAAACAGAAATTTCACAAAATCTACTGGGCCCTTTCATAAAACCCTATATCGATCGAATTAATGTTTTAACAAATCCCAAACAAAAACAAAAACTTTTCACTTTTATTTTCCTTTTTCCCCTATATTTTCTCGGATTTCTAAATGGGTTATGCAAAATCCTACCTAGCGTAAATGATTTGAACACTGGTTTTCATGTTGGGTTGGGACCAATTGTAGGCGATTGAACCTACTATGCCGCTTAGCAAATAAACATCCTTTAAAAAAAATTTGGAACCAAAACAATCAAATCAAAATCAAAAGTGCAAAACTTGTGATCGACGGCCCATTCCTTGATAAAATCAAAGGTGTTTTGGGGTTTGAATTGCAGCAAGGGAAACACAAAAACAGACACAACCACAAAAGCAAAAACACAGAGAGAAAGGGAAAGCTAGAAATCGAGTGAAACACAACATAAAAAAACACTGAAACAATTCTCAATCTTACCTTGCGAGTGCGAGTTCGAAGGGTGCCAAATTCGAGAGCAATGTCGGTGGCGAAGAGAGACGGTTTGGGACAATTACGGAATTAGATCAATGGCGACAGTGATGATGAGCAGTGGCAGTGATGGTGAGCGGCGACATCTACTCTTTCTTTATTGGTCGAGAGAGAGAGAGAGAGAGAGAGTCGGAGGAGTATCAGATGATCATAGGTGATCGGTAATGGTTATGGGCACTGGCGATGGACTGGTGGTAGTGGTGGTTGGTGAAGGATGAAGAAGGGGAAAGGTAAGAAAATGATTATATCGCCTTGTCTCAAGACTGTATCTACTAATGCTAGCATCGTCGTTCGCTCTGCCAATGATTGCAGAGATCAGGTTATTTTGATTTTGAAGAGAGAACGTGAGAGAGAAACTGTAGAGAGGGAGTTGAAGAGACGTGTTTGGGCACACGTGGGAGAGAGAGAGAGAGAGAGAGAGAGTAGAGAGTGTTTGGGCGGGAAAAAAATTGATCTCAACCGTTAGATATTGATTCGGAATCATCTCAGCCATTCAAATGAAATGTATCTCTGACACATTTTGATACATTTTCAAAAACTATTTTGCCTTATATATATATATATATATATTTCAAATCAAAGTGCTTCCCTTCCTCATCTTGTGGGTTTTACTCAACCAATCTTCTCTTATCATGTATATATTAATTGGATATAGTGAAACCCAATAAATAAATAAATAAATAAAAGTAGAGAAAGAAAGTTGGCCAATGGTTGATCAATTGGTATACAATCAGATTGCAATTACTATGGATCTTGGAAATTCTACTCCTCCCACAACAAGCACACTTGTCTCTTACTATAGTTCCTTTATTTCATTTTCTTGTTCTAGTTCTTTTTGTGTTTCAGTTTTAGTTTCACTTTCCTTGATTTTTGGAAAGGTTTCTTGGTCGCCAAACACACGGCCTCATCAAAACCCACATTGTCATTCACTCTTTGTCTTGTCTCCTTTCAAACCCATGTCCTCTTCTGCTCCTAAACACGACTCATGATTCTCTAATCCTCCATTTTTATTTCCTTTTTTTTCTCTCATCTTCTTTCTCTACAATGTCTTGTGTATTGTTGACTGGTTCTTGTCATCATCGGATGACTTCTGTTGTTACTACGAATACTTGTTTGACTCTTGGTGGAATTTACACTGGTCAGCGCTGTTTCAGGTAACCATTTGTGATGATTCTTGAAGAGAAGAGTTGATTAAATTGTTAATTTTAAGCAAATTGTGAATTGGGTTTTTGCTGAAATTAGTTCATTTCTTGAATTTTCATATATGTATGCATATGCATATATTAGAAGGTTGGAGAAGAATTTGTGGTAGTCAAATCCCCAATATCGTTTTTTTTTTTTTTTTGTTGTATTACCATCATCAGGTATGATTATAGTCCTCGTTGTTGTTGGAACGGGATGAGAAAAGGAAGAAGAGCAAATTCACACCGGCCTCGATGGCGATGGGCAAGTAATTTTTATGTAGAAATTTGTCTCGTCCCAATTTTTATCTAGAGGTATTTCTTGCCCAATTGTAGACACCCCATTTTTGACCGACCTTAAGATTCAGACGTTGTTTGAGCGCTCGATGATTGTGCATGTTTGTGCTCGTTTCGAATTTTCGGGGTTTTCGGCTGAGTGCCTTGCCTCCGGGCCTCTGAACTCTTTGTGTTTTGGCTTGGTTTGTAGACCATGCCTTGTTTTCCCTTTCCTGGAGGGAGAGAGAGGTCTGTAGACCACTTTTCCCTCTTGTAGGCTAGTTTCCGATTTCCGGAGCCTTCGGCCGAGCGCCTTGTCTTGCTTTCTTTTTGGTCTGGTTTTGAACCAAACCTTGTTTTCCTTTCTCTGGAGGGAGAGAGAGGTCTTGTTGACCACTTTTTTGTGATCGTAGACCAATTTTCCCTCGTGTAGACTAGTTTTCAGTTTCCGGAGCCTTCGGTCGCGCGCCTTGTCTCGGGACTGCTCACTGTTCTCCTTTTGGCTTGGTTTTCGAACCATGCCTTGTTGCCTTGGTCTAGAGGGACACAAAGGTCTTGGAGACCACTTTTGGTGCCCATAGACTAGTTTTCAAGGCTTCCGGTTGCGCGCCTCGACCCCCGGACTCTTGTCTTGCATCCTTTTTGGTTTGTTTTTTGCACAAACCTTGTTTTCCTTGCTTGGAGGGTGGAATGAGGGTTGGAGACTAGTTTCTCTCCCTAAAAACCACTTTTCTTCCCTGTAGACCACTTTTGGTGGTCTACAAGTGGTTTGCAGCTGGGAAAAGTGGTCTCTAGCCATGCCACTACCTTCTTCTCTCTATGCAGACCACCTTTCCCCCCCTTGCCGACCACTTTTTGTCCTGGCCGACCACTTCAACTGGTTAACAGCTTTCCTTCATATTCTGCAGGTGTTGTGGATGCCAACTGTGCCAGCTGTTGGGCACAGAACTCATCCTCCATACACGTGTATGGATGGATTGATTCAAGCTCTTAGCTTGTTCAAGAAGCTTGATTCTTGATTTTCTATAAGAGGGAGCCCCCTCCCTCTTGTCTTAGGTTGAGAAATTTGGCTGAGGGCTATACATATCATCTATATCTATACTTCTTCCTTTCCTTCTATATTTGTGCTCAAAAGTGTAGTTTCTTCACACTTTTTCACACAAACACATAGTGAAACACCATACTCTTGGAGCTGAGGCACCTAGAAGCTGGTTTTGGTGTTTTCGGATTGGTTTGAGCTCAGAAAAGCTGCTGGAGTTACAGCTTTGAAGTTGTTCTTCAAGGGTGAGTCAACTAGCCCTTTAAAGCTTTATTTTGATTAAGCTTTTGGACCTATTTGCATGCTTATTTTGGCTTGACTTTCTACTGTAAAAAGTTTTGATTTTTAGTGCTTAACATGTTTGTTTAAGGCTTCTTTGGTGTTAGGGGTGGTCTACCCCCCTCTTGTGCCTTGTTTGGCCTTGTTTTGTGCTATCCTTTTAAGCTATTGGGACCACCTCTTTTTGGCCTTCTCACCACTGAAACTCAGAGGAATTTCAATGGTAGAAAGGTAGTTTTGAGGTCCCAAATAGAAGGGGGGCATCCCCTCTCCTTGTATCTTGTTTACTTACCTTGTTGGCCTCATGTTTGAGCATGTTTGTTAAGCTTGTGTTGGCTTGTTCTCAACTTGTTTTTGGTGTTATTTTGGCATGACATACCTCTGTTTCAGCTTGGTTGAGTCACCCCTTGCATGTTTTATACACTTGTAGTGTAAATTTTGCATATTGCCTTATATGCTTGTGTTGATAGCTCCTCTTTCTAGCATGTTTTGGTCCCATCTCAGCAGATTTTTGGTATTGTTTTAGCATACTATAGCTCTGTCTAAGGTTGGTTTGTTAACATCTCGCATGCTCCTTGCACTTGTAGTGCAATCCTCCTTACTAAAAGCATCATATCTTTTGACCATCATTCTAGCATGATTTTGGCTCAACTCCAACAAGCTTTTGTTCATGTTTTACCATGCTTAAGGTCTGATTTATGTTTTTTTGGTCATGCTTTGCTTTGTATAGCCATCGTGCATTCTAGCTCACTAGCCTTGAGTAAGTACTAGGGCTATTTGCATGATTTGGCATCATTTAGTAATTTCAGAGCATGTTTCACTACCATGTCTTCACATCTTTCACTCTTTCAATGCTTTGTAGGGTTGGTGCTTTATGCCTTGAAAATGAGCCATTGTGTATGCCATCTTGCCTAGGCTTTTGGGCCACCATTTCAGTGTGTTTTTGGTCTTTTTTTGCCATAATACAACTCTAATTTTTGTTGGTGGAGTCACCTCATGCTTGGTTTTGGTAAGTGTAGTGTAATCCTCTATATTGGCCTTGCATACTCCATGCTTCATGCCTTCATGCTAGCTTGTTTTGGCTTTGGTCCATACATGTTTTAGCATCATCTTGACATGCTGTAGGACTGTTTTGGGTTGCCTTAGCCATGTGGTTCATGTATTGCATAGTTGTAGTGCAATTGGCCTTGCTAGCTTTGAGTTTTGAGCACCATAGCATGCTTCATTTGTGACATGTGCATGATTTGGAATTATCTACCATGTTATTTCAGAGCATATAGCATTGCCATGTTCCCACTTTTTTTTCACTCTTTGAATGCTTTCAAGGGTTGTGCATTATTGCCTTGTTTAGGGACCAATGCGCATACATGCTTGCCTAGACCTTTGAGCTCCCATCTCAGCATGTATTGGTCCTTGTCTTGACCTATTTGAGCTCTGTCCATGATTGGTTCCTTCATTTATGCCATGTGTCGCATGCCCCTTGTGTAGTCTCCTTTCGTGGCCTTGTGCCTTAGGCCTCTTAACATGCCATGCTTGTGTTGCTTGGATGATTTGGCATCATTTCTTACATGATTTCAAAGCATATAGTGTTGTCACACTTCCACATTTGTCACTCCTTGAGCACTTTTGAGAGTTGTGCTCTTATGCTTAATTGGTGAGTCAATGCATGAGCATGCATTTTCTAGCCTTTCATGCCATCTTTTAAGAGTGTTTTGGCCATTGTCTTGGCATGCATGAGGCTTGTTTGAGATTGGTTTGGTCCATTGAGCATTGCATTACATAGCCCTTGTATTGCATGTTGTTTGTGTGTTGTTACATTGCATGTTGTTTGCATGTGCATGCATTGCATTTGGTTTGTGTGCCATTAGCTTTGCTAAGTTGATCATGTTGCATTGCATGTGTTTGGGTTGAGTGTTGATCTAAACACGAGAAACAAGGGACGTTTCATACTTGAAGTGATGAAACGTGTCTCATTTCTCGGTCGTCGACCCTCTTGATCATGCATGATAGAGGTTAAGGCCCTTATGTGTTATGTGTGCATTCATTCACATTGATTCATGCAAACTTGGCTTCTCGGCCATCGTGCATTGCGATGCTCGGTTGGTGGCCCGAGAGTTGAGAACCACACCCCCTTGAGCTTGAGATATGATAGGGAGGGTGGCTGTGCATACATATCTTGCAAACACACTGCTATGCCCCTTGTTGTTCTCTGCTGCAGCAAAACTGGAGCTTGGCAAATTAAGTGGTTGGCTAGCCAGTTTTTCTGGTCTGCAGCATACTTAAGTGGTCTACAGGTGGTCTACACCACCATAAACTGGTCGGCAACCCTCCTGATGGTCTCCATGAATGAGTAGAAGCTACCTTGAAAGTTTGTACAGTGTTCTGAGATCAATGCAAAGAGGTATTGGGGCATAACGATGGATTTCCGAGTGAGGAACCAAGTGGCATGCATTGTCAACTTTCCAAAGCAGAGCTGAGTAGTAGTTTAATGCTTATTTGTTAATTAGCATGTTTATTAATTTAATTAATTTGTTAATTAGTTAAGGTGAATGTAATAATTAGTTGTAGCTAGTTATTCAATTCGTTTTGTAATAATTAGTTTAATTTGCTTAGATTAGCTAGTTAGCTTATTATTCGGACCCTCCGTCGAGATGGCACAACTGTTGTAATAAGTGTGCGTGTGTGTGATGCATGTCTTCCAACCCCCATTTCTTTCTCCCTTTTACTTATCAGCTTTTGATGGTTAGTTTTAGGGCATATTTCAATTAGCATACTTATGCTTCGCATGCGTGCATCATTCATCTGTTTTGCATGCACCGGGCTCGGCGCATCATACAAACGGCATTGTATTTCAATTCCAATTTGAATACATGTATCAATTGTTGCATTTCACATGACATCTTAGGATAGCCGAGTCTATTTTAGCTGCATTTTTGCATGTGTTACATTAGGCATTGTTGACATAGCTAGGATCATGCATTGATTACTAACTAGTTTATGTTTTGGCTCGGAGTACACTGTGAGTGTTTACGCTTTAGCATCCTTGCATGTGTGTAAGTGACTGCCATGTTAGCATACTTGCCATGAGGCTATTTGCTTAACTGCCATAATTGCATGAATGCCTGTGGATGAAGGTTGGATTGCCTGAATTGGAACAATTCATCAAAATGCGAGTTTTAAGCCCACTTTGCGGAGTGGCAAAATCATGTTTTTCTAAGCCCACTTGAGGGTGGCAAAATCCGTGACTTAGCCTACTTGCGAGTAGCAACTTCAAATCATTTTCAAACAAACAAACATGAGATGTTTTGTTCCAACTCGAGTGATTTAGTCTATACTTGTATGCTGTGCGCATCACGTAGTAATTCTAGATTAATAATCGAAACAAGAGCACATGTGTTTTCAAAAACAACATATCATGTTAGTAGAGGCCGTTCTTTGATCAGGCGAGCGGGGGTGCTCATTTCAGGACCTTCCCCTCTCGTACCCAAGTTCCCGAGCCGAGGCAACTTTGGTGATGATGGACACGTGGCCTTAGGAACGAGTTAGGGTTTCCTAAATTTCCCAAAATAAAATATTTAGGTGGCGACTTTGAAATCTGGCAAAACAGTCCATGTTTGGCACTTTTTGATTAAAATCAATTTTCCAAAACGATTTGTCGGATTTGGACTCTTTGCTGATTTTCAGTCTTACATTGCACTTTGTGAGATTAGATTCAAAACCGTGACAGGAGTCCGAACTGTAGCAGCTAGAACTACAATTCGCACCCTCGCGCGCGGAGCGGAATTCCGGGCGGTCTACACCAATGTTTGTTCTTTTCTTTCATTAATTCATATTTTTTTTTCAAATTGTAAATTTGGTGATGCCATTGGTCTGTTTGATGAAATTTCTTGATTCATTTAGTAATGTTTCCGTTTACATTTTCTCAGTAATTTTAATTCCATTTCTTGTTTGTATTGTGATCCATTTTCTGTTAATAATGAAACATTGGGAATGATAGGAATTGTGGTCAGTTTTGGGTTCTGATTCTGAAAGGTTCTGAGTTTAGGTCTCTACGAGGTAGAAAATGGCTTCACGGGGTTTAAATGTGGAAAAAGGTGATATTAAGGTTGATTTTCATAAGTTGCAGCTGGCTTGATTATTAGAATAGCGGCAATTTGAGGCCTAAATAGTGAGTTTATTAGGGCTTTAGTGGTTAAATTGACGGCTGATATGTAGGAGAGTGGTCAAGCTTTATTTGGGTGTGATTAGATTGAACTAGAAAAGGCCCTTTTCGAGACCTTCAAAGTGACCTGACAATAATAGTAGCGAGAGAAGTAGAAGAGGAAGATGGAAAGAAAATCTAGAATCTTACCAAGAACTTCCTACAAATTACTTCATAGGTAAAGTTGCACAAAGCATCACACAAAGCCGCTAAAAGTTTCTCACATCCCTCCAAAACTCAACTCCAATGAATAGAAAGATTACATGGATTTCTGTGGCTGGTAAACTTCTCCTATTCTTACAGGAGTATTGACTCCAAAATTAGGAAAACCCTAGTCGTGCAACACGTAAAATTTCATATGTGCTCTTTTTCTTCTTTCCATATTTTACATCATAATACTACCCATTTTGCATAGACTAGTCTGATCGATTTTGTAACATTTGAACTAGGTTCTTGATGCTGCGAGGGAAAGGTTCACATAGGAGATATCCTTCCAGTCCAAGGACAAAGACATCTCCCTTGCGAAGGTAACTCTATTTCCTCCGCTGCCATTTGGTTTCAAGCTAATGGTGGTCAGTTGGATAATGATTGCTAAACAATCTTACTCCTTATTCCTTCTCTGAAGAGAGCACTATATATTTATGTTCCCGTTTCATGGTTGTTTTACGATGTGTTTTGATTATAGATTTGGGTAGAGATTTGAAAAAGGAAATGAAAAAGTGAGGGAAATGTGTATGAATTATAAGCTACTTATACTAGGAGCTGTAATGCGGATCTATATTGTCCTTTGAGATTCGACTGTATTCCAAAATGCCATGTTGTAGGCTCTGTTATATGTTGCAGCTGAAGATGAAGCATTTATGGCTTTAAGTCGAGAGATGGATGCTCTTTCCCTCCAAAGTGAAAGAAGAGATGCTTCAATCTCATCTGATGCCCTAGAATGGGAATGGGAGATGCCTTTGGCTGGAAAGAGTGTCGATAATTGGCTGACTGCATTGGATACTATTGTTGAAGAAGTCAAGGCAGAGTTAGTTTCAAGAGACATAGGTTGCCATTTGGTTGAAGTTTTGGAGGCGGTGAATTCAGTTCTTTTTTAGTTGAGAGGTTTCAAAAGGTCACCTGTACTAGTAGATCCAAAGTATTCATACTTGCACTCAGTTCTGAGCTCTGGATGCAGCAGCGGTAAAGCTTCATTTTTCATCTGTTACTTACTTACATGCATTGCTTTGTTTATGCTGTTTCTTTTGTTTAGTGGGCATTTGATGCCACCTGACATATGCTTAAGTTGTTGGCAACAATTTTACTTAGCGTCATTTTTATTGAGGTTTTTTCGAAGACTTAACCTCACCATTGTGGGATCTCGAGTTGGGGAAGATTTTTTTGATTTGGCCCCAAACGGGTAACCCTGAGGTGTGTTATTGAGCTCATGGCTACATTTATTTTTAACCAAATCCACATTACTAATATAGTAGCTTATTTATTCCATAGTCCCATTTCATGTCGGGAAAACCCTATTGTATAATGATCATACAGAGTGTGAGTATAACTATTTTTAACTTCATTATAGGAGCTCTTCAAGGTAACTGCAGGACACAGTTTGTTTGGAGTTGCTAATGGAAGGTGCGTGGACAACCCCAAATCGAAGGCCTCCGATTTAAGTAGCAATTTACTTTTCGGACATGACATTGCAACAAACTGAGACATTATAGGGATTGCTCTGCCAAATTTGATTGTATGTTCTGAAGCCCTGAAGCCTTCATAGTGTAACATGAATATGTTATGTTTTTCCAGTCATTTGAATTGCATATAAGCTCAAGAATTTGAGAAACCACACTGTAATTTTATGATGCAAAAATACTGACATTTAAGAATTAGGTATTAAATTAAGTTTCGCAATAGGTTTAGAAAATATTTTATTTCAATATTAAGTCTAATATGTTTATATTACAATAATAGAATAATCTAGCCTTTTCCTTTGGCACTAGTAAAAATGTTATATTCAAGTTTCTTTATTGCCAAAAAAAAAAAAAAATTCTTTGCTTATTTTATTGTATATGATATTTAACTTTACTATTGTTGTATATTCTCTTGTTAATATTATATTATTATGTAGTTTAGGGTACGTGCAATGAAACAATACGGATACATTAATTTTGACAAATTCTATTCCTTTAATGCACTATGTTCTCTTATCAAAGAACTAAACAAAGTATTAGAAAAATATTTATATATTTATCCTTACAATTATATTATAATAATAATAATAATAATAATGCTATGCAAGAAACGCTACAATTTTAATTTTGTAAAAGAATTAATACCTGACTTGGAGTACTTCAAAATTAAGTATCCGATACTCTGAAATTAATGGAAAAATTAATTAAGAAGTATCTGGTACTTTTAACAAATATTCGATACATATCTACAAGTATCCAAGGAGTATCAGCATCCGATACGGATATGATATAGATACGTCTCCCTTTTTGAAGTATCAGTGGACCGTGCTTCATAGATTTAAACTGAGAGTTCCTATAGGTTTTTCTTATTTTTTATTTTATGTAATTGAATACATATTTCAAAATGTATCAATTTTTTGCTATCAAAATTTTCTGTACCATCTTATTACAAATTTTATTTTTCAGTACCCATTATAGAAAAGCAGATAGTATTTGGCTAGATAACGTAGGGTTGCATACTGATTCTGATCATCAATATGGACTGGCAATGCAAGTGGTAATTCGATGCAAATTAGGTATAAACTTCCAGAGGCTTTAATCTGTAATAAGGGCATTTGTCTTCCAACCTCATTTGTCCTTATCCGGAATATGTCCCAAACTATTATTCTGGGAACTCCATTTCTGTGTTTACTTACGCCTATCTCAAAAATAGATCCCATAGGTATTTACACAACCATCAGTAATCAACCCATTATTTGGGAATTTATTGCAGAACCTTACACTAAGGAATTAGATCAAATTAAAGATCTAGTTAACTTTAAGGAAAAACAAATCAATTTCCTTCAAATAGAAATTCATTTTCTTACAACTGAACAAAGGTTACAACAATCCTCTTTACAGAATAAAATCAAAATAATTGAAAAAGAATTTCAAACAGAAATTTATAGTGATGTTCCAAATGCTTTTTGGGAACGTAAGAAACATATTGTCTCTCTCCCGTATGAACCAAGATTTGATGAGTGAAAAATTCCCACTAGATCGCAACCTAGTCAAATGAAAAAAGAGTATCTAGAAATGTGTAAAACATAAATTAATACTCTTTTACAAAAAAAAAAAAATTAATAAGACCTAGCTACTCCCCTTGGAGTTGTACCGCATTTTATGTCAACAAAAATGCCAAAATTGAAAGAGGTGTGCCAAGATTAGTTGTGATGAACGGTTTCATTGCAGGTTGTTTCCTTTTTGTTCTCTTTGAGTTGTGGTGTTCGCGAGCTTTCTTTCAAATTCTGGTTCTTGTCTAACTACGGGTTGAGCGTCACTTGTTTCAGTGGTTGCACGGACGAGTTTGGAGTGTCCAAGAGCGAACCAGGGAAATTCCGTGTTGGAGGGCCATGGCCGCACGTGCGGGGGATGAGGTCGCACGTGCGAGAAGGATGAACCTGGGAGGGTTGCACATTGCCTAATATGCAGGTGCTAGAGGAGGTACGGCATGGGAAGGCCGCACGTGCGGGGTTGAAGGCCACACGTGCGGGTAGTAGGCTCCGCACGTGCGGGACGCTGACAGTCCAAAAAATCTGTTTTTTTTTTTTAATTTTATTTTGGCTGAGTTTGTATCATTTTCTAACCCTCCCTTCTCACTCTAAAAGGGCATTTTGCCCCTCATTTTCTTTAAAAACCTTCACCAAACATCCAAAAACTTTGATTTCTTACAATCCATGGGGTTTTGATCCATCACCTTTCACACAACTTGAGAGCAAAGCAAGAACTTCACCTTGTACGGTAGAGATCAAACTTCTTCAACCTTGGATCCTAGGGTTTCATCAAATCTTCTATAAAACTTGAGGTAGCGACTTCTTGAGTTATATACATGTTTTGCAATATTGATGTTGATTTAAAGGTTTTTCTTGAAGTTAATATGTTTGGTTTTGATTTTGGTGGCCTAATGTGTAGAGATTTTCAAAAGTGGGTTTTAAAAATAAAAAAAATCTCAAATCTTTCTAAAATAGCATCTTGAGGGTTGAAATCCTCTTAAGCAAGAAAATGGTGGGTTCCTTTGAGTCCCTTTCAAATGTTTAGTGTGGGTGTGTTTTTGTAGAAGAAGAAAACCTAGAAATTTTGGGGATTTCCTTAAATAAAGGAAGATGAGGGTTTATGGGTGATATATATATTTCATATATATATATATATATATATATTTATAGTTTGTGCCATGATGAGTGAAGAAAGGGGAGAGTTTCTTTGATTTATTACAATGCATATATATATATAGATGATGGTCCCTCTACACATGAGAATTATTGAGATTGGAGATTGTTGTCAAAATTTTGCTAAAATTTTGAAATGATGAGAATGATGGAAGTGCATGAATTGTGGACATGTTATTATATTTATTGATAAATGGTAGCATACGTTTGGCTAATTGTGGGATGGCATTGAAAGGAGAAAAAGGGAAAACAAATTTGATCATCATTGAATATTTGTTGAAAGTATGTTGAAAGTAGAGAAACATGATGTTGTATAGATAATTGTTGGATTGACTCTTCTGAAACCTTGCATGTCATGATCATTGATTAGAATTGGAACTTTCATTGAGAATGAAATATTGTGAAACGAAACTACGGAAATGTTTTTGGGGTAAATACATTGGTAAGTTCGGATAGGAGGTGTAGATGGAATCGATAAGTTAGCCTGAGTGTCCGGGGTGAAAGACTGAAAACATGCGCGAAGGAGGTACCACTTCCCTTTTGGTTAGCAACCGGTAATGTGGGGTTTTTGGTAGTGTTAGTTGAGCCTAGTTGCAGACACCAACCTAGGGATTACCTGAGTCGTATTTACCTCCCCTATTGAATAAAATTGGAAGTTTCAGAATTGTTGAGATTTCAAACTGTTGTTGAACATGGTGATTTTCAAAAGGAGCATGTAAATGAAATTCTCTTTAAATTGGCATTGCATGGCATTTGCATTTCACATTGGAAATTTGCATAACTGTATATACTTTGTAAGGATTCTCTACTGGGCTTTATGCTCACCCCTATGGGATTTTAGTGCAGGAAAAGATGTGGTGATCCCGCCGAATTGAGGGCGTGGACATATTTTTGTGTGTGGGGAAGTGGTTTTGGAAATACTCTTCAAATCCTGGGAGACGCTCTTGATCCTCAACTAGTCACCTGCATGGACAAACACTCCGGTCGGGGGTGCCGGGGTTAGCACTCCAACGGGCAAGTCAGTTCTTATACTCAAGAAAGCTTGTTTACTAAGTTTAGTGAAGTGATTCTTACATACCTTTCTAAATCTGAAGCTCTTGTATTTATACTCATTCTTTGGACCTCGGGTCCAGAGCCCACTTTTTACTTATTATCCTTTTGTTTATTCCAACATACATCTCCCCGTCTATTCGGCGATCTCAATGTATTCGGTATCTTAGTTGATTAGTACAGAGCCGAACAGTCTCTGACTTCTGGGATACATCCCTTCCAACTCTTCTATTCATTCGGCTCCCACAATTGCCCCCAAGCATTCTCCAACGTCTGTTGGCTGGAGTGCTTGGTTCCGAATTTTGAATACCCAACCAAAATTTTGGTGATTGGGCCCACAAAGCATACGTCTAAGTACACCCCTTTTGGTTGTCGTACCGACTTCCCGCCTCTTCGTACATACCTATTCATTGTGATTTTAAAGATTGGCGTTCCTTCGGATTCGCATTCCATGATACTGGTCGCTGGGTTGCCCTTTTGGATCGTTCTTGCAATTTTGTCTCCTCCAATATCTTCTTCACCCTCTGTAAGTTTTCCACTTCTTTGCTTCGAGAACTATTCCCATTTTATTCTTTGGCATATCTGTGTCAACTGTAGGGTATGGCGAAACATTTGAAAGACCTCCTCTCATCAGATCGAATTACTGGTTTTAGACGCCGTTTCTCTATTCCTGATGACGTCCGTCTGTCACTTTTGGCAGACGGCACCCTTGACATGGAGAGGGAGGACGAAACCACAATCGTCTTTCCTCTCTTGTCAATCGCAGAGGGTGGAGTCCGCTTCCCTCTACGCCCATTTCTAAGGGTTGTGCTTCGCCATTGGGATTTAATCCCTTCTCAACCTAACGTGAATTTCTTTAGAATTATAATGGGGATTGTAGCGTTAAATCGTCGCCTTGGAATTAACCTTGGCATTCCGGCTATTCGGCACTGCTATGCCTTGGCTAAGTCCTCCGGTCGGCAAGGGCGTTATTTCCTTAGAGCTAAGGACACCGACCATCAGCTAATCACCATGCTTTCCAGCTCTGGGAAACGAGTTGATGATGTTATGGTCGTTGTCCAGGGTAACTGGGAATTTGGCGAAGGGGAGGATCGTGTTGACCCTATTCCTAGACGGAGGGACGAGCCAGGTCGTCGAGTATCTCCTTGTTTTTGTCATGTGTTCATTTTTATTGTAAAACCTATTCCATTGAAATCTTACGGCTTCGTCTCGTGCAGGGAGGTACTATCTTCAACCCACGACGCCATTCTTTCAGATATTAGGGTTGCTCTCAGGTATTTCGGCCGTCGAAGTCTTCAGAAACAGGGGAGGGCGGCTCACATTCTGCTTTGTTACGAGCCGACATACACAACCTTCTCGGTGGCGAAAAACATACCGATTCCGAACGGTGAAGATTCCCTTATTGCTCTTATTCTGTCTGACTTCAAAAACTTGAGGCAGGTAGGCTTTGAAGGGTCCGATTCAGAGCGAAATGAGGTAGCTGATATCGCCGAATCAGATCAATCCGAGACCGAGTCTGAGGAGGTATTGGATTCCGCCGATCCTTCATTTACATCGGGAACAGGGAATCTTCCTTCTGCCGACGTTTTTCAACGCTTAGAGGATCTTCCCGTCATAGACTCCGCGGATATGGCTGGATTGAGTCTGACAAAGCTTGCCAAAAAGGCGAATGCGGAGAGGTTAGCCGCACGGTGAAGAGCAGAGGGCCTTTCGTCTGAAATACCGCTCGCCACCGAATCTCGACTCGCCCTCCCTGTTGCCGAATCAAAGTCCTTGGGGGTTGTAGAGGAGACGGAAAAAGGTCAGAATGTCGAATCTCTGTTGGTCGGGGAAGTCAGCCAAAAAGTTGAGAAAAAGGCAGAGAAACGCTCTGCTGACCTTAAGGCCGGTTTAGACGAACAAGGTGGTAAGCGTCCTCGATTGGAGGGATCTAATGAGGTTGTTCCTTTTGTCATTCGTCCAATGGTAAAGGACATGCCGGTTCCCTCTAACGCTTCGGCGCTTAAAGATCCAGAAGTCGCATTCGGTGTGGCTACGTCCGTGTCGTTGCCGTCTGATATGGAGGCTTTCTGGGTGGAACCAGATCTAAATACGACAACACTAGCCGCGCAATCGGCACTTTTGGTACGTATTCTGACTTTTCTTCACTTTATCCAAGTACTGTTGAGGTTATGTTTTTGGGTTCTTCCTTTGCAGACCGTCGGAAGGATAGCCGACATGGGACGTCGGCATCTCGACGCCGTCAAACAGATTGACCGCTTACGAAAGCAAGTAGAGGGCCAGAGGAAGAGGGCCGAGGATGCAGTTTTGAGAGCGAACAAGGAAGCTTCTCGGGCCAAGGCCGAGGTAGAAAAGGCTCGCATTGCAGATCAATCCCGAGCGGATGCCGAGAAGAAGGCGGACTCGAGCGAAGCGGCGCTGAGATTGTCCTAGAAGGCGGTTGCTAGCCTGGAGGCTGAGTTGGCTGACATGAAGGTGGCTGCTTCCAAAGTATTCGAAGCCGGGAAAGATGCTGGGCTCGCCGAATATGTGGACCAGGTCCCGCGGTTCGAAAACAGGGGGTTCAAGCATGGCTGGCACAAAGCCCTTGATGCAGCTGGAGTTTCACTGACTATGCCAGTGCCGTATGAGCAAGTGGATGTCGAGCCGTTGGAGACTGATTCCGAAGGCTGAGCTGGGCAATTGACTGTTAGGATTTCACAAATGTATTAGGATTTCACAAATGTATTGTTACAATTGTTTTGTCAGACATTTTTGTGCGGGCTTATAGCTTATTTATTTTGCATATATAAAATGTCATGAGTTGTGCTCAATTTTGCTGATGAAGAATGATATTACTTAATTTTGAGCCCAGACGATCGGACTAAGGAATCTGCCCTTGCCTTAGCCAGGGCGCGGGCTCGCGAAGCCGAATGAGCCGATGGCTTTGAATCGTGGGCTGGCTCAGGCATAAGTTACTCAGTGTTATCGTTTAAAAATATAGCCGGCTAGGTTAATGAATCTAGCCCTTGTCCCAGCGATACCGGCGATAGCGCTTGAAATATAGCCGAATAGATTAATGAATATGCCCTTGCCTTAGCCAGGGTGCGAGCCTGAGGAACCGAATGAGCCGATGGCTCTGAAGTGAGGGCTGGCTGAGGGGCATACGACGTTTGGCGCTCAGTCTTTCTGACATTTTCTCGGGGGAGCTGCATGTACCCCAGAATAAATGGGCGAGTTCATGCCAACAACTTGACTCATTTCTTATTCAGGCTTGATCCAAACCTAGCAGGGGCCAACATTGGCTGGGTTTAGAGGTCAAAATGAATCGCAGAAGTGAGCCTATTCACACGGGAAGAAGAGCATCCATGGATCGGGAAAAAGAGCGGCCCCCTAGTCGTCGAAGCAGATCACCCCGAAAGGACGGACAACGGGGAGATTCCCCGCGCCTACGACCCTTCGTTGAGCCTGACGCGGCGCCACGACCGTTGAGTTTTGTGGTTCTCGTGAAGAATAGACCAATGACGGAGGCGGATTCTATAATTAAAGACCCAGATGTGGCAGTCGAGTTCGCTCGGTAGATTTTTCCGCCGGAGGTCCAGCAGTCGATGGTCGGACGTTGAGATTTCGAAGTATTTCGGGATGGCATACATGGGGCTGTCAAGGGACTGTATAGCGCTTATGAAGTCGGGATGCGTCTACGCGAAGCCTGACGCGAGAGTGAGAAAAACAACGAAAGGAATCGTAGTCTGGAGGCTTGCGCGAAAAAGGCTGAGAGTGAGCTTCGGGAGCTGAAGAGTGTTCGAGTGGCCAAGTCGGTGGTGGACAGCCAAGCGAAAAGCATGGGGGAGAGGGCGAACCGAGAGGCCTCAGGTTATGAGAGCGGATATCAGGACGGCTTGAAGGCCGGGATCAAGAAGACCAAAACAGACCTAGCTGAGGAAGTCTGCCTATGCGAAAATCGTGGTTTCAAGCATGGCTGGATCAAGGCCCTTCAAACCGTGAAAGCTCTTGGGTCCGTGGGCATAAATTCGGTTTCGCCCCTATATCATCGGCATTACCTTCCGTATCCCGAGTTCGAAATTGAGAAAAGCGACGACGAAGACGCCGACTTAGTGGGCCATAATGTTGAATAAATAGAATTACTTTATCAAATGCTTGAAATGTTTGGCGGCTTTTGAATAAATAGAATTTCTTTATTAGCAGCTTTTGAAATGTTTTGCGCGTAATTAAACGCCCTATCTCAATTTATTGTCAGCTTTTGTATTGCGTGATGTAAACGTTCGAACATGCATCGATTGGCTCCAATTAGGAACCATGTAGTTGGTCACTTAAATCGTGATCCCCACGAAGGGTGCTCCGAATCCGGAGACTTATTCGGCCAATTGTGGAATCCACGAAGGGCGCTCCGAATCCGGAGACTTATTCGGCCCTTAGATGTCATGCACCCAAAGGGGCTCCGAATCCGGAGACTTGTTTGGCCAATCATGGTATCCACGAAGGGCGTTCCGAATCCGAAGACTTATTCGGCCCTTAGATGTCATGCACCCAAAGGGGCTCCGAATCCGGAGACTTGTTTGGCCAATCATGGTATCCACGAAGGGCGCTCCGAATCCGGAGACTTGTTTGGCCAATCGTGGTATCCACGAAGGGCGCTCCGAATCCGGAGACTTGTTTGGCCAATCGTGGTATCCACGAAGGGCGCTCCGAATCCGGAGACTTATTCGGCCAATCGTGGTATCCACGAAGGGCGCTCCGAATCCGGAGACTTATTCGGCCCTTAGATGTCATGCACCCAAAGGGGCTCCGAATCCGGAGACTTGTTTGGCCAATCGTGGTATCCACGAAGGGCGCTCCGAATCCGGAGACTTGTTTGGCCAATCGTGGTATCCACGAAGGGCGCTCCGAATCCGGAGACTTATTCGGCCCTTAGATGTCATGCACCCAAAGGGGCTCCGAATCCGGAGACTTGTTTGGCCAATCGTGGTATCCACGAAGGGCGCTCCGAATCCGGAGACTTATTCGGCCATCAAGAAGCGTATGAGCTGAGGCATAAAAACGAGAAACTTTTGCATTACAGCAGAGTATGTACAAGTACCAAGCCCACAAATCGGGTCATTGGTAAAATTTTCGTAGATGCGTTGAATTCCAAGGCCGTGGCAGGCTTCTTCCTGACATGTCCGAGAGCCGATATGCCCCTGTTCCTGCAATGGAGTCTACTTGATAGGGGCCGTCCCAGTTCGGACCCAGCTTTCCGTCGGCCGGTCTCCGGTCGGCTGGAAGTACTTTCTTCAGGACCAGCTCTCCTGGAGTGTAACGGCGCAACTGAACTCGTTGATTGTACGACTTAGCGAGCTGCTGCTGATACCGTGCCATGGAGGCCAGGGCGCGGTCTCTTCGTTCCTCGATTAGATCCAGGTCCAGGGCGAGCATCATGTCATTTCGGCCCGTATCAAAGGCTTGCGATTTCAAAGTCGGGAGGCCGATTTCCAGGGGTAAGATTGCTTGGGTTCCGAAGCATAGAGCGAACGGCGTTTCTCCGGTGGACCTCCTCGGCGTTGTGCGATGCGCCCACAATACACTCGGCAATTCTTCGACCCATTTGCCTTTAGCTCTTTCCAGCCTCTTTTTGATGCCGTCCAAGATGGTTTTGTTAGAGGCTTCGGCTTGACCGTTACTCTGGGGGTACGCGGGCGTAGAGAAGTAAGGCACGATACCGTATTTGCTGCACAGTTCTCGGTATACGCCACAATCGAACTGGGTGCCATTGTCTGAGATGAGAGCTCTTGGAATGCCGAATCGCGTAATGATGTTTCTCCATACAAATCGCTTTATGTCGGCATCTCGTATATGTGTTAGAGCCTCCGCTTCGACCCATTTTGTAAAGTAATCTGTTGCTACGATTAAGAATCGCTTGTTTCCTGGGGCCCTTGGCAACGGTCCTACGATATCAAGCCCCCATTGAGCAAACGGCCAGGGACTGGTGATAGAGTTCAACCCTTCGGCGGGCAAATGGGTTAGTGGGGAGAACTTTTGGCATTGTTCGCATCTTTTAACATAATTTTCTGCGTCGGCTCTCATTGTCGGCCAATAATACCCCTGTGTTATAGCTCGATGGGCCAGGGAGCGTCCGCCAGAGTGGGCACCACAACTGCCCTCATGTATCTCAGTTAGAAGCTCCTCCACTTTATCCGGGTGTACGCATTCCAAATAGGGACCGGAGAGGGACTTTTTATAAAGCCCTCCTTGTGGATCCAGATAGTATCGCAGGGCCTTATTGCGTAGCTTGTGTGCTTCTTTTTTGTCCTCTGGGAGTTGTTCAGAAGAGAGGAATCCGGCAATGGGGTCCATCCAGCTTGATGCGGATTCTATAACGTTGACGTGGGTTTCCTCCGAAGGGCCAATACTCGGCTCCGGGATGAAACCTACTTCAATGGTCCGTTTGAGCTCAGAATTGATGGCGGAGGCTAGGCATGCCAGGGCATCTGCGTGTGTGTTCTGATCACGTGTTATTTGGTTCAGTTCGTGATGGTCAAACTTCGTTAGCAAAGAGTTGGCCGTTTTCATATAGGCCGCCATACGGTCGTTTTTTGCAGCGTACTCCCCCTTTAGCTGGTTGATGACCAATTTTGAGTCACAAAACACTAGCAAACGCCGAGCGCCGAGAATATGTGCATTTCGTAGACCGGCTAAGAGGGCTTCATACTCGGCCTCGTTATTTGATGCTTCGAAGCCAAGCTTGACGGCCTGCTCTATTACTGCGCCGTCGGGAGACATGATTACTACGCCGGCGCCGCAGCCCCGTTGGTTAGACGATCCATCACAGTATAGCTGCCAAATATCCCCGACATAAATTCTCCAGTTCGGCTTTGATCGAACTTCAGCCTTTGGAAGAACGTCGGCAGGTTTAAGGTCGGAAAGCCCGCCTGTGAATTCGGCAACAAAGTCGGCCAGCACCTGTCCCTTGATTGCGGTTTTGGGTAAAAACTGAATGTCATATTGGCCGAGTTCAAGAGCCCATTTTGAAACACGTCCTGATGCTTCTGCACTCCGTAGTACTGATCGGAGGGGATAATCTGTTATCACCCCAATGCTATGCCCCTGGAAGTAATGCATCAGTTTTCTTGCTGCCATGACCAAGGCTAGGATGAGTTTTTCCAGCGGAAGATAACGTGTCTCGGCATCGACCATTGCCTTGCTCACATAATACACTGGCCGTTGCTGCCCTTCCTCTTCTTTTAATAGTACGGCGCTGACGGCCCTATCGGAGACTGCCAGATACAGAATGAGGGGGTCACCGGCAGCTGGTGTTGTCAAGAGAGGTACTGACCGGAGGTAAGTCTTGAGCCCGGTGAAAGCTGCTTCGCACTCGGCGGACCATTCAAAAGCTTTGCCTTGACGTAGCGTCTGGAAGAATTGTCTGCAGCGGTCTGTTGACCGACTGATGAATCTATTGAGTGCAGCGGCCATCCCCATCAACTTTTGGACTTCTTTCACTGATCGGGGGGAACCGAGTTCCAAGATTGCTGTGACTTGCCTCGGGTTGGCTTCGATTCCACGGTGGTTGACGATATAACCCAGGAATTTTCCGGAGCCGATTCCAAACGCGCACTTGGAGGCGTTCAGTTTCATTCTGTATTTGCGCAAGATGCCGAATGTCTTCTCTAGATCGGCTATGTGATCCTGTTCTTCTTTGGACTTGACCACCATATCGTCAATGTAGACTTCCATAGTGTGGCCGAGTTGTTCTTTGAACACAACGGTGACCAGTCTTTGGTAAGTTGCCCCTGCATTCTTCAGCCCAAAAGGCATAACTTTGTAGCAGTAGGTTCCTCTTGGGGTGAGGAATGCAGTTTTGTCCTGGTCATTTGGATGCATGGCGATCTGATGGTAGCCTCTGTAAGCATCGAGGAAACTCATGCGTTGGTGGCGCGCCGTTGCATCTACGAGTTGGTCGATTCTAGGTAAGGGAAAGCTTTGTTCAGATCCGTGAAGTCGACGCACACTCGCCAAGTTCCATTTTTCTTCTTCACCACCACTGTGTTGGAGAGCCACGTGGGGTAGGTGACTTCTCTAATTGCCCCGGCGTCAAGCAGTCTGTCGACTTCTTCTATGACGGCAGCAGTGTGCTCTGCGGCAGACCGACGGCCTTTCTGAATGATGGGCTTGCATGTGACGTTCAGGTGGTGCTGTGAAACTGATGGGTCTATACCCGGCATCTCGTATGGAGTCCACGAAAGACGTCGAGGTTGGCGAGTAGAAAAGAGATCAGCTGCTGTCTATCGGCTTGGTTTAAAGAGGTGCCGATCATGAAGAACTTTTCCAGGCTTCCATCGATGTCAACTCGGTCTAAACCTTCTGTGGCCTTTTCGCTTGGCTGCGCCCGACGTCATCCAGGATTCCCGATTGGGTACCTCAATGAGTTTACCTGCAATTCCTTTGGCATTTTGGCGGCTAAGGAGGTAACATGCTTGTGCCGATTGTTGGGAGCAGCGGATCTGCTCAATGCCGTGTTCTATTGGGAAATGTAACAATTGATGGTAGGTGCTTGGGACGGCCTGCAAGGTATGCAACCACGATCGCCCCATGATGAGATTGTACGGCGATGGCAGCCGGACGACCAGGAATTCTATATCCACCGTTCTGGAACCCGCTCGAACGGGTAGGTTGATCTTTCCCAGTGGGTATTCGGGGTTGGCATTGAAGCCGAATAATGGATAAGGGGCCGGAGTCAAGTCCGATTCGGTGAACCTGAGTTTGATGAAGGTTTTATAATACATGACCTCCGAAGTGCTGCCCTGGTCTATAAGAACGCGTTCGACGGTGAACCGGTTTACGCGTAGCGCGACAACCAATGGATCAATGTGAAGGAGTGTTACGCCGATCAAATCAGAGTCGTCGAAGGTGATGCTTGGCGATTCTCGGGGTCGCTTTGCTGGCGTGAGTTGCTGCTGAGGGCCTGGGAGGGACTGGATTGCATGTACGGCCGGGGCTTTCGGTAGGCTGTATATCATATGGATGTTATCACGTGGAACACTTCGCTGGAGACGTTCGTCTTTTGTCAACTCCTTGAAGTAATCGGCTGAAGCACAACGAGCGTCGGTGTTTTGCTGTTGGGCCCGGGACCGTAGATCGCTTGCCCTTGGGGGTCGCTTAGAAACCTGGCGCACTGTTTGTTTGGACTTTGCTATTTCCAAGGCCAGATCGCGGCGAAGGCGCTCGTTCTCAGCGATGGTGTTGTCTAAACTGTGTTTGGTCTTTTTGGCTCGTTCCATGATGGCTAGCATCGTCTCCAATGCTGAAGTCGTTTGTGAATCGACATTCAAGGCACGTCTTGCAGCGATGATTTCCTTCTCGAGCATATTTGCCGGAGTGAGGTCGACTCTCTGTGTGATCGCGTCGGTGGCTATCGGAGAATCTTGAGTCACGCCTTCCATGGATGTACTTGAGTATTCCCACAGACGGTGCCAGTTGTGGGGAAGTGGTTTTGGAAATACTCTTCAGATCCTGGGAGACGCTCTTGATCCTCAGCTAGTCACCTGCAAGGACAAACACTCCGGTCGGGGGTGCCGGGGTTAGCACTCCGACGGGCAAGTCAGTTCTTATACTCAAGAAAGCTTGTTTACTAAGTTTAGTGAAGTGATTCTTACATACCTTTCTAAATCTGAAGCTCTTGTATTTATACTCATTCTTTGGACCTCGGGTCCAGAGCCCACTTTTTACTTATTATCCTTTTGTTTATTCCAACATACATCTCTCCGTCTATTCGGCGATCTCAATGTATTCGGTATCTTGGTTGATTAGTACGGAGCCGAACAGTCTCTGACTTCTGGGATACATCCCTTCCAACTCTTCTATTTATTCGGCTCCCACATTGTGAATAGTAGATCACTCTATTTTGTCGTGAATTTATTTGCTAGCCAAGGGCTTTAAATGTATGGGTTCGTGAAACCATTTCTATGTAACCGGGCTCAAGCCTTGGAAGATGTAAGCCCTTAAGGGCATTTTATTTATTTTGGGATGTGATGCTCTACAAGCTGTAGATTCATGTGTTTTCGTACCGCTCAATGTATAATTCGCATGTAGAACTTTTGTATACACTTTATTGATTAATGATGAAAAGAGTTGGAGATCTATCTTTATTCCTTAATGAAGATTGGTTAATGTATCTGATTTGTGTTGGGATATTTTGGGGCGTTACATTAGTAATTAATTACAAACCTCTTAATGATGCCTTGAAATGGATTAGGTATCCAATCCCGAATAAAAAAGATATTTTAGATCGATTACAAGATTCCATCTTCTTTTCCAAATTTGATTTAAAATCCAGATATTGGCAAATTCAAGTTGCTGAACATGACCGCTATAAAACTACTTTTAAAGTACCTTTTGGACACTTTGAATGGAATGTTATGCCATTTGAATTAAAAAATGCTCCCTCAAAATTTCAGCATATCATGAATGATATATTCACTCCTTATACAGAATTTGCTATTTGTTATATTGATGATGTTCTTATTTTTTCATCATCCATTGACCAGAATATCAAACATCTTAATATATTTAAGCATGTTATTATCCGTAATGGTCTGGTGATTTCTGCACCAAAAATGAAACTTTTTCAAACAACAGTTAGATTTCTGGGTCATAATATTCATAATGGAACCATTATTCCGATTAACAGCAGCATTGAGTTTGCATCTAAATTTCCAGATGAAATTAAAGATAAAACTCAATTATAGAGATTTCTTAGTAGTCTTAATTATATAAGTAACTACTATCATCAGTTGTCACAAGATGTTGCAATCCTATACACCAGGCTTAGGAAAAATCCACTACCATGGACACCAGAACATACCAAAGCAATCCAGAAAATTAAGCTTAAAGTTAAGACTCTTCCTTGTCTTGTTTTACCCAATCCAGCATGGAAGAAAATTGTTGAAACTGATGCCTCCAACCAAGGTTAAGACTCTTCAAGGTGGTTAACACTTTTAAGTGAATCCTAGAAATTACTGTAAAAGGTGGTGATCCTGGTAAATACTGATAACCATGCGACAGAACTCTAAGTTCTAGGACTTTTGACAAGTTGGGGTCAATAAGTGCTATACTTAGATTTGGATATATGTTGAAATATACTGGACCATGAGAGAGGCTAGTTTCTATAGCTCCCATGAATGATGTTTTCCAATCTAAGCACCTTCCATCTCGCAGGGTATATTGGATACTGGTATTTTGTCTAAGCAAGGTCAAAGGTTTGAAGGCTATCTGGACAAGTCCTATATGGACATACTTATACTTTTGTAAGAATGGATATAAGTCCTGTATGTGAAGGAGATATATTATCTCATCATCATTCTGTATAGGTACGGCATGTTCAAAAGTTTTGATTATTTTTCTGCTGGTAAAGTCAAAGGTTCTTATCTTATAGATAGTATCTGGCTTGACTTTCGGGATAGTCCATTTATCTAAGGCTTCATTTACATCCTGATAAGCAACTAACTCGGCTGCTTCTGATGTAGAAGCTACTGTATTGGCTACTGTAGTGATTGTATCTTCTGCGGAGCAGTACTCATAATTGATGTATAGTAAATTACTCAGTAAATTCTTACTAAATTATTCAGTAAATTGTTAGAAAATTCTCAATAAATTCTCATTAAATTACTTAGTAAATTCTCAGTAAGTTACTCGGTAAATTATCAGTAAATTCTCAATAAATTACTCAGTAAATTCTCAAAAAATTATCAGTAAATTACGAGTAACTTCTCAGTAAATTCTCAGTAAATTACTCAGTAAATTCTTAATAAATTACTCAATAAATTCTCAGTAAATTACTTTGTAAATTCCCATTAAACCACTAAACAAATTCCAACTAAATTACTCAGCAAATTACTCAGTAAATTCTCCGTAAATTTTCAATAAATTCTCAGTATATTCCCAGTTAATTATTCAGTACATTCCCAGTAAATTACTCAGTAAAATCTCAATAAATTCCTCAGAAAATCACACAGCAAATTCTCAACAAATTACTCAATAAAGTCCTCAGTAAATGACTTAGTGAATTCCCAGTAAATTCTCATTAAATTACTAGCAAATTCTCAATAAATTCCTAGTAAATTATTCAGTAAATTACTCAGTAAATTCCCAATAAATTACTTAGTAAATTCTTAGTAAATTGTTCAGAAAATTCTCAGTAAAGTAAATTCTCAGTAAATTTTTGATAAATTACTTAGTAAATTCCAAGCAAATTCTCAATATATTACCAGTAAATTACTTAGGAAATTTCTAGTAAATTCTGAATAAATTATCAGTTAATTCTCAGTAAATTGCTATATAAATTCTTAGTAAATTACTCAGTAAATTCTCAGGAAATTCTCAGTAAATTCCTCAGTAAATTACTCTGTAAATTTTCAGTAAATTCACAGTCAATTACTCAGCAAATTCTCAGTAAATTAATAGTAAATTCTTAGTAAATTAGTTAGTGAATTCCCAATAAATTTTTTTAGTAAATTACTGAGAAAATTGTCAGTTTACTCAGTAAATTCACAGTGAATTCTCAATAAATTACTCAATAAATTCTTAGTAAATTCTAACTAAATTACTCAGTAAATTACTTAGTAAATTTTAAGTAAATTACTCTATAAATTCCCCGTAAATTCCCCTGTAAATTACTTAATAAATTACTTAGTAAATTTCTCAGTAAATTCCTAGTAAATTCTTAGTAAATTTCTCATTAAATTTCCAGTAAGTTCTCAATAAATTACTTATTAAATTCTTAGTAAATACCTAGTAAATTTGTCAGTAAATTCTCAGTAAAGTACTCAATAAATCCTCAGTAAATTCTCAGTAAATTACTCAATAAATACTCAGTAAAGTACTCAGTAAATTCTTAGTGAATTACGAGTAAATTCTCAGTAAATTACTTAGTAAATTTTTCGTAAATTACTAAATAAATTCCCAATAAACTACTCAGTAAATTACTCAGTAAATTCCCAATAAATTGCTCAGTAAATTACCAGTAAATTCTCAGAAAATTCTCAGTAAATTACCAGTAAATTACTCAGTGAATTCCCAGTAAATTATTAGTAAATTCTTAGTAAAATACTCAGTAATTCTTAGTAAATTCTCAGTAAATTACACAATAAATTTTCAGTAAATTACCAGTAAATTCTAAGTAAATTACTAAGTCAATTCTCAGTAAATTCTCAGTAAATTACCAATAAATTCTCAATAAATTATTCAGTAAATTCTCAGTAAATTACTACCAAATTCTCAGAAAATCACTTAGCGGATTCTCAGTAAATTCCTAGTAAATTCTTTGTAAATTACTTAGAAAATACGCAGTAAATTCTCAATAAATTTCCAGTAACTTCCTTAGTAAGCTCTTAGTAAATTACTCAATAAAATCCAAAGTAAATTACTTCGTAAATTCTCAATAAATTGTTAGTAAATTCTCAACAAATTGTTAGTAAATTTATCAATAAATTCCCAGTAAATTCTCAATAAATTACTCAATAAATTTTCAGTAAATTACCATTAAATTCTCAGTAAATTCATTTGTAAATTCTCATTAAATTCTCAATAAATTTTTATTAAATTACCAGTAAATTCTCAGAAAATTACTCAGTGAATTCACATTAAATTCCTAGTAAATTCTTAGTAAATTATTCAGAAAATTATCAGTAAATGCTCTGTAAATTCCTCAGTAAATTACTCAGTAAAATTCTCAATAAAATGCTCAGTAAATTACTCAGGAAATTCTCCGAAAATTCTCAATAAATTTCTAGTAAATTTTTAGTAAATTACTTAGTAAATTCTCAAAAAATTACTCAATAAATTATCAATAAATTCTAAGTAAATTACTCAGTAAATTCTTAGAAAATTACTTAGTAAATTCTCAGTAAATTCTTAGTAAATTCCCAGTAAAATTCTAATGAAATTCTCAGTAAATTGTCAGTAAATTCTTAGCAATTCCTCAGTAAATTCTCATTAAATTACTCAATAAATTCCTCATTAACTTACTTAGTAAATTCTCAATAAGTTACTCTGTATATTCTCAGTAAATTCTCAGTAAATTATCAAAAAATTATCAGTAAATTCTCAATAAATTACTCAGTAAATTCCCAATAAATTACTCAGTTAACCTGCCAAGGCAACAATTTGGATATAGCAAGGAAAGAAAAAATGAAAATAAAATCATGCATTAACCTAGTGGCTCAAGGAGTTCGTATCTTGATTGACCAGAGAGTTTGGTTTGAAAGGAAAGGAGCATTTAAATATGTAAATACCTCAAGCAAGATTGATTCTAGAGTATCCATACATACACATACAGACATACCTTTTTAGTATATACAACTTTGGAATTGTATGCATGCTTTTGGTGGAACAAAAATGAAATATGAATGATCTGAGATTTGCATGCTGTAGACACCCCATTTTTGACCGACCTTAAAACTCAGACGTCATCGATTGAGTGCTCGATGATAGTGCATGTTGTGCTCGTTTCGAGTTTCCGGAATTTTCAGCTGAGTGCCTTGCCTCCGGGCCTCTGAATTCTTTGTGCTTGGGCTCAGTTTGTGGACTGAACCTTGTTTTCTCTTCCCTGGAGGGAGGGAGAGGTCTTGTAGACCATCCTTTTGTGGTCGTAGACCACTTTTCCCGCTTGGAGATTAGTTTCCAGTTTTCAGAGCCTTCAGCCGTACGCCTTGTCTCGGGACCGCTTAACGTTCTCCGTTTGGCTTGGTTTTTGAACCATGCCTTGTTACCTCTGCCTAGAGGGACACTGTGGTCCGGGAGACCACTTTTTGTGGTTGTAGACCACTTTTGGTGCTCGTAGACTAGTTTTTGGGTCTCTCGGCTGCGCACCTTGCCTCCCGGCCTTTCGTCTTGCATCCTTTTGGGTTTGTTTTTGGTACAAATCTTGTTTTCCTTGTTTAGAAGGTGGTACAAGGGTAGGAGACCAGTTCTTCCCCTTGGAGACCACTTTTCTTCCTGCCAGCCGGTTTTCTGGTCGGCCAACTGGTCTCCTTGGTCTTTGGATCATCAAAAGTGGTCGACCACCACACCATTGGCTTTCTTTCAGTGTGCAGACCATCTCCCCCCATGGTCGACCACTTTTTATCTTGGGAGACCACTGTAACATGCCCGGGGGGTACCCGCGCGTGTTAAACAGTTCGGACTCCCGAGATCTCTTTGATCTCAAGTTTCACGAGTGCAATGTGAAACATAGATGAGAGTCCAGATTTGGCAACTTTTATTGAAAATCCAATTTATTGCAATTTTGTCAAAAATGGACTGTGTCATCAGATCTCAGAGTCGCCACCTAATATTTTGGGAAATTAGGAAACCCATGACTCGGTGCCAAAGGCCACTGTTCGTCGTAACCAAGGATGCTTGGTTCGGAACCTTAGGTGTGAGAGGGGAAGGTCAATAATGAGCACCCCCGCTCACCCGATCAAAAGATCGGCCTCTACTAAACCATGATATGACTTTTATTTTCTTTATATGTTCATGTTCTGATTAGTTAATAAATCCTAAAATTTACTATGTGAAGCATACAAGTATAGACTAGTTTGCTCAGATTGGAACAATTCAACTTCATGTTTGTTTTTCGAAAAGGGTTTGAATTTGCCACTTGACAAAGTGGGCTTAGAACGTACATTTATTGAATTATTCCAATTCAAACAACAAGCCTTCATCCACAGGCATTCATACAGTTATATCACTTAAGCAAATAGCCACATGGTAGGATGCTAAACATAATAAGAAAATCACACACAAATGAGATGCTAAAGCATAAAAACTCACAGATTGACCGACGTCCCTCGAACAACTACAAAACAAAAGTTAGTAAAATATGCATGATCTTATATACAGAATCCTAATGCAATTCACTCATGAGATGCACTAAAGATTTGGCTTCTAGGATATGGCATGTGAATCATCTCAAAACATACGATAGCACACAGAATCATGGGATAATCAATTGAAGCACAAAGATGCAACTTTAGCCAAATCTTATGCATGGAACATGGATGTAAAGCAGAGATATGCATGACATGTCAAGATATATACATACACACAGTTAGGGAAAGCGATTAAAGAATGGGATAGAAAGAAGCGGGGTGGGGGAATTATTACAATACTTGAATTATTACAGATCCGAGAGAGGTGAATGAAAAATAAAATCCTCACAAACACTCAAAATAAAATAATAAAAGAAGAATTTGGGGAAATAGATTATCCACTAGCATATTCCACTCCTTTTCTCCAATAAAAATTGAGCCCAATCCACTTGGGCACATTCAAGCCATGACAGCAGCCCACTAACAAAACACGACCACAACCAGCAACACCTTTCTTCTCAAACTTGCATCATGGGCCCCATATACTAGAACCCACGCCCATTTTCAAACTCACCAAATTCGGCAGCTCAGAAATTTGAAGCCCTTCGGACCCAAGTTGGCCCAACATGTAACTTGTAGCTTTTGGGTTGTCTCCAAGAATATAGTCCACCTCAATCCATGATGTCAGCATAGGTCTTCCAAGGAAGAAAGGTCCATCAGTAAACCTGCAAAAAGCTGATTCGAGGTAATAAAAAATAGTACTGATTTCATTTTCAGATCCTCCCTTCAGTGAGGTGATCACGGCTAGATTAAAGGTGTTTGGTAGGTCTCTCATGCATGTGAGTGAGAGAGAGGTGTATCTCCTCTAGAGAGAGAAGAAGGATAACCAGTGCATGTCTTCTCCAAACCGTGTGTGTCAGTCCCATGTGCATGCATGTGTATCAGTGAGGGAGAGTGCCGTGTGCATGGGTAGGTGCATGTGTGTACATGTGGGTTTGGTGTGTGTTTGGTGTTTCAGTGAGAGAGAGTGCCGTGTGCATGGTGTGTCTGGTGTGTCTCTCTCGTGGGTGTGTGTCTATGGCCTGTGTGGGTGAGTGGGTGTGCTCGGTGTATCCCCCCCTCTATCCCCCGTGAATGGTCTGTCCATGAGTGTGCATGGGTGGTGTGAGAGAGAGGTGAGAGATGGTGTGTGTTGCTGTGTTATGCCGGGTGTGTTGATGGTGATGCACCCTCCTCCCCTCTCTCTCTAATCGTGTGCTGTGTGTGAAGATGGTGGTGATGGGTCTCCCTCCCGTGGGTGTGTGTCTATGGCCTGTGTGGGTGGTGCCTCCCCTCAACCCGTGTATGCTTTGTGTGTATGTATGGAGCTCCTTCTTCTCTTTCAACACTCAAAACCCACCTAACCCATCTCCTCCTCCCTTTTTTCTTTTTTGAACCCGTGTATATGTGTGTGTATCCTTTTTCTTTATCCTCTCAAATCCGTGTCTCTCCTCTGTCCTCCCCCTAAACTGTGTATCTCCCTTCTTTTTAATCATCCACCCACCCACTCATTTGAAAAAGATATATTAAACCACACCCTCCACTACAAACCCCTCATTACATTTCACCACTCACTCCTCTCCTTTTCTCTTTTTCCAAATTGTCTTCACCTGCTCCAATATGATGCCCCCTATTTTTTTCTATATTCTCCCACTCCACAGAATTATATCACCCACTCCACCCACTAGCCATATATATTTGATTTTTAATTTTCTCCACCAAACCATCATCATCATGTTTCATATTCTCAAAGCCCCACTCACAATACATTATTTTATTATTATTATTTTTTATTTTTTATTTTCCTTTTTTTTATTATTATTTTTTTTTAGTTTATAATATTTATCAATTTATATAAAACACACCTAAATATATGTACACACACCAAATTATAAAATATTATGAAATACTACAAATTACAAATTTGGCCAAAATAGGTGAGGTTTGAGATTAAAATGTCAATTTGATTTTTCTGGTGAGGGTGGTCAAAATAAAGTGCCCAAGTCTTAGGGCCGGTCAAAATGGGGTGTCTACAACCACTTGTGGTGGTCGGCCGACCACTACAAGTAGCTGGCCAACCACTTCAAGTGGTCGGCAGCTTTCCATCACCTTTTTGGAGATATTTTTAGGCCAACTGTTACAGCTGGAAGGCACAGAAGCCATCCTCTATACACGTGTATGGAGGGATGGCTTTAGGCCAAAAGCTTGTCCAACAAGCTTGTTGCTTGTTCTCTATAAAAGAGAACCTCCCCCCTCCTCCTCTAGGTTCAGTTTTTGGTGCTTGAGCTATACATACACCTTTGTCTCTATAATCCTCCATCTCTTTCAATTTTGTGCCTTAAAGTGCCTTTTTATCACACTTTAACACACAAACACATAGTGAAACACCATTCCTCTGTTTCCGAGGCTTCTTGAGGTTTGTTTTGGAGTTTTTGGACTGGTTTGAGCTTAAAGAGGTTGCTGGAGTTGCAGCTTTGAAGGTGTTCTTCAAGGGTGAGCTTCTAACCCTTAAAACCCTTGTTTTGGTTTAAGATTTTAGCCCTATTTTCATGGTGTTTTAGACTTAACTTCCTACTGCAAAAAGTTCTACTTTTCAGTCCTTAAAATGTTTGTTTGAGGCCTTGTTTGTGTTGGGGGTAGTCTATCCCCTCTTAGGCCTTGTTTGGCCTTGTTTTGAACCTTCTTTTTTAGCTATTGGGACCACCTTGTTCTGGCCTTCTCACCACTAAAACTTAGAGGAATTTCAGTGGTGGAAATGGTGTTTTGAGGCCCCAAATAGGAGAGGGTCATTCCCTCTCCTTGTGTTCTTGAATGCTTGCTTCATTTGCCTCATGTTTGAGCATGTTTGTTAAGCTTGTGTTGGCCACATCTCAGCCTATTTTAGGCCTTATTTCAGCATGGCATACCACTGTTTTGACTTAGTTTTGTCACCTCGTGCATGCCTTATATACACTTGTAGTGTAAATCTTGCAAACTAGCTTTGTGTGCTTCATGAAGTAGCATGTCTTCCTAGCTTGTTTTGAGTCCATTTCAGCATGTTCTTGGTGTTGTTTTGCCATGATATACCTCTGTTAAGGTTTGGTTTGATGGCCCCATGCATGCTCCATGCACTTGTAGTGCATTTCCATTCACTAGCCTAATGTGTATCATGCTTTTGATCATCATTCTAGCATGCTTTTGGCTTAAATCTAAGAAGCTTTTGTCCATGTTTTAGCATGCTCTAGCTCTGATTTGTGTTGTTTTGGTCATGCATGCCATGCTTTGTATAGCTATAATGCATTCTAGCTTGTTAGCTTTGTGCATCAAGTCCACTAGCATGCATTGCTTGAGCTATTTACATGATTTGGAATCATTTGTTATGTGATTTCAGTTTATGTTTCATGTTCATGAACTCTCATTTGTCATTCTTTCCATGCTTTGGAGGGTTGGTCTTTTATGCCTAAGAATGAGTCATTGTGTATGCCTTCATGCCTAAGCTTCCGAGCTATCATTTCAGTATGTTTTTGGGGTTATTTTGCCATGATATAACTCTAATTTTTGTTGGCGAAGCCATCTCATGCTTGGTCTTGGTAGGTGTAGTGTAATCCTCCCTTTTGGCCTTGCATATTTCATGTTTCATGCTTACCATGCTAGCTTGTTTTGGCATGTTTTAGACTCATTTTGGCATGTTCTAGGACTATTTTGGATTGCCTTGGCCATATGCTTCATGTTTTGCATAGCTGTAGTACAAATGCCTATGCTAGTTTCAACCTTTGAGCTTCATAACATGCTTCATTTGTGTTGTGTACATGATTTGGCATCATTTACCATGACATTTCAGAGCATGTAACATTGCCATGTTCCCACTTCGTTCATGCTTTGAATGCCTTTGAGGGTTATACATTGTTGCCTAGCTTATGGCCTAGTGTGTATGCATGCATGCCTAGGCAATTAAGCCCCCATCTTCGCATGTTTTGGTCTTTGTTTAGACCTATTTGAGCTCTGTCCATGGTTGGTTCATGTATTTGTGCCATGTATTGTATGCCCCCTTTGTGGTCCTCTTTGCTAGCCTTATGCCTTAAGGACTCTAGCATGCCATACTTGTGTTGTTTGAATGATTTGACATCATTTCTTACTTGATTTCAGTGCATTTAGTGTTGTTACACTTCCATGTTTATCACTCCTTGAGCACTCTTGAGGGTTGTGCTCTTAGGCCTAGTTGATAGGCCAATGCATGTGCATGCTTGTATATGCTTTTGTACCTTCATTTCTTAGCATTATGGCCACTGATTTGGGCATGACTGAGGTCTGTCCATTTTTGGTTTAAGTCCATTGAGCATGTTTGCTTTCATGTTATTTGCATGCTTACATTGCATCATGTTGTTGCATGCTTATGTTGCCTTGCTTTGTGTATGCATGCATTAACATTGTTTGCATGTCATTAGCTTTGTTAAGTTGATCATGCCACATTGCATTGAGTATGCCATGTTATTCTTTGCATTGTGTATGCCATGTTATTCTTTGCATTGTGTATGCCATGTAGTTGCATTATGTTTTGCATGTCTTGCATTGCATGTTTACATGCTTAAGTTGCATTGCATGTTTGCATGCTTGAATTGCTTGCATTGTGTTTGGATTAGGTGTTAGTCCAAACACGAGAAGTGAGGGACATTTCATACTTGAAGTGATGAAATGTGCCTCAATTCTCGGTTGCCGACCCTCTTGATCAAGCATGATAGAGGTCAAGGCTTTATGTGTTTATTTGTGCATTCATTTTACATTGAATTGTGCAATTTGACTTCTCGGCCATCATGCATTGAGATGCGTGATTGGTGGCCCGAGGGTCGAGAACCACACTCCATTGAGCTTATGAAATGATAGGGAGGGTGGTTATGCACACATATCTTGCAAATACATTGCCATGCCCTTTCTTGCTCTCTGTTGCAGCAAGCTGGAGAATTGCAGCAACAAGTGGTCGGCCGACCAGAAGAACTAGCTGGCCGACCACTTTTTCTTGTTTGCAACAAAGAAAAGTGGTCGGCAGGTGGTTGGCAACTCCAGAAAGTGGTCGGCCATGTTCCTACAGGTTTCCATAGTGGAGTTGAAGCTTTGTGGAGCTTGCTGCAAGGTTCTGAGAACAATTGCAAACAGAGGCAAGTTGGGGCATCGCGACGGATTTCCGAACGAGGCGACCGAGCATGCATGCACTCCTCTTTCCGAGGACCTCTCTTTACTGCTTTCCTTAGCTAGTTTATGCTTTGGTTCTGTATTTAAGTAGTTAATCCGTTTAGCTGCTTATTTGTATTGTAATAGTTAGTTAACTAGGAATAGTTAATTAGCATTGTTTGTAATAATTAGTTTAATTAGCTTAGATTAGCTAGTTAGCTTCTTATTCGGACCCTCCGTCGAGAGGGCCAATTGTTGTAATAAGCGTGCGTATGTGTGATGCATGTCTTCCAACCCCCATTTCTTTCTCCATTTTACTTAACCGCTTACGATGGTTAGTTTTAGGGTATGTTTCAATTAGCATCCTTATGCTTCGCATGCGTGCATCCATTCATCTGTCTTGCATGCACCGGGCTCGGCGCATCATACTAACTGCATTGTATTTCAATACATTTACTTGAATACGTGTTCAACAGCATGTTATCAAGTTGCATTTCATATGCCATCTTAGAATAGCCGAGCCTATTTTAGTTGCATTTTTGCATGTGTTGCATTAGCCATCTTAACATGAACTAGGATCATGCATGATTTCTAACTAGTTCTCTGTTCTGGCTCGGAGTACACTGTGAATGTTTACACTTTAGCATACTGCATGAGATGTGTATGTTGCCATGTTAGCATGCTTGCCATGAGGCTAACTGCTTAAGTGATTAACTGTTTGAATGCCTGTGGGTGAAGGTTGGATTACTTGAATTGGAACAATTCATCGAACTGTGTGTTTTAAGCCCACTTGAAGGTGGCAAAATCTACGACTTAGCTACTTGAGAGTAGCAAACTTCATATCATTTTCATAAACGAACATGCAATGTTTTGTTCCAACTTAGACGATCTAGTCTATACTTGTATGTTGTGCGCATCACATAGTAATTCTAGGTTAATAACTGGAATAAGAACACATGTGTTTTCAAAAACAAAATATCATGTTAGTAAAGGCCGATCTTTGATCGGGCGAGCAGGGGTGCTCATTGCATGACCTTCCCCTCTCGTACCCAAGTTCCCGAGCCGAGGCAACTTTGGTGATGAAGGAGACGTGGCCTTAGGCACGAGTCAGGGTCCTAAATTCCCCTAAAATAAAATATTTAGGTGGCGACTCTGTATCTGGCAAAGCAGTCCATGTTTGGCACTTCTTTATTAAAATCAGTTTTTGAAAACGATTTGCCGAATTTGGACTCTTTGGTGATTTATCGGTCTCACATTGCACTTTGTGAGATTAGATTCAGAACCGTGGCATGAGTCCAAACTTGTAACAGCTAAAGAACAAACGAAGTCGCACCCTCGCGCGCGGAGCCGAGAGTTCTCCGAGCAATCTACAGTTTCTGGCGACTCTGCTGGGGATTTAAAGAACTTGACTCGAACTCATGATATCTTGTTTTGATTACACTTATGTGTTTCTTTGCATTTCATTTGCATTGGTGCGCCTAAGACACCGTGTTCGTCGTCTGCTATTCCTGAACGGTTAGCCGGAGGCCGCGTGCCATAAGGTTGACTGGTTACGGGCTCTGCCGCGATGGGAACACGAACCTCGGTTTTTACCGGGGCACCCTTTTTGACTATTCGACCTAGTGTATATCGGAAACCGTAGTGACCATTCCAAACTAGGACAGGTTGTTTATCCGGTTATAGGTTGTTTGAAATCGCTGCGTGCGTAGTGAAACCCTAGTTCTTGACAAAATTGGACAGGGAAACCCTCCTCAACATAGGGGTGTTTTGGCTCTTACTTGCATGGTATTTGCTGTCAGGAGTGTGTCTCTACAGGTTATGTGTATCAGTCTGCAAATCTGGGTATCAGGCCTGAGGGCATCAGTATTTGGGGAATCATTTTTACCTGAGGGTATCATATTTGAGGCAGTGATTTAGGGAACAGTGATCAGTGGTTAAGAATAGTGGTTTCAGCTCGTGTTTGCTAACTGTGTGTTGTCTTTAATTTATTCAGCTCATAACATAGCACACTGCACTTTCTGGTTGTTTGTTTCCTTATTATGCTTTATTTATCTTTTTGCAAGGTAGTTTAGCACTATTGCATCCGACCAGGTAGATATTCCCCGAGCACTCTGGGTTAGAGGTCAAAGACTTCATCGATCCGAGGATCTGATAGACGGACAAGCAGTGTTCCTTTCTTTACCCCCGGTTACTAGAAGGAGGTCAGTAAGGCGCACTGTATCAGTACAGCGGTTGCTAGATCAGTGGTCCTTGAGTAGTCAGGCTGAGATTTCCGAGTCTACTGCAGAGACAGATATACTGGTTATTCAGTTAGACCATCACAATATGGTAGGTATGGAAGAGATAATGCGTCAGCTCCAGGAAAGTATGCAAGCCATGCAGCAGGATGCTGCTCATCAAGCAGAAGTAGTGGCCCAATAGACAGAGTTAATCGCCAGGCTACAGCAGCAAACCGGAGCATCTACTTCGCACCCACCTCCTCCCCCACCTAGAGTTCCAACACTAGGGGAGACAGCAGACGTCCAGGAAAATACAGACGTGCCAACGGGGCCAGCTCCGCCCCCAATCCTACCCCAGCTATCCAAAGCGCCCACCAATCTAGTGGATTCACCGTTTGAGTTCGAGGTGGATCCAACGGCGTTAAAAGTGAGCAAGCTAGAAAAGCTTTTCAAGAAGGCTCAAGGTGTGAAATCCATTCTGGATATAGAGGATGGATACACTGACTCGGCCGTGACGCTGCCGGACCGATTTAAGATGCCACACATAGACCGCTTTGATGGGTCTGGGGATCCTATGGTGCACTTGCGGCTGTTTTCGGATATCCTAAGGCCGATAGGCCTCTCTAGATTGCAGAAACTTTCCCCCTTTGGCCGGACCCTGTCGGGTGTTGCGGCTATTTGGTATGCAAAGCTGGAGGACTCTGTTAAGAGAAACTGGGAGGAGATGGCTGAGGCCTTTATAGCTCAATACTCCTACAACACTCAGATCGAGGTCACAACTCGTGATCTCAAGACAACCAGGCAAAAGCCAAATAAGAGCTTCTCCGATTTTGTAACCCGTTGGAGGGCCAAAGCCTCGATGATGACCATTAGGCCCGTTGACAAAGATCAGATACGGATGGTTATGTGTAACCTCCAGCCCAAGCTCATGCAAAAGATGATCGTCCTACCCCTACCCACCTTTGCAAATTTACATGAGATCGGGGCATAGATCGAGGACACCATGAAACAGGGTCTGATTGACCATGAGAGAGAGCAGCCCAAGAGGGCATTCAACCGCAGTATGAATGCAGGCACAAGCAGTGTTGCAGCTGCCAAAACTTCAGATGTAGGAATGGTCACCACCACCACTCCAAAAACCCTTGCAGTTACACCCTTTACCGGTGCATCCGGAAGTAGCTCGCAAACAGCAGTATGCACCCCGAGGCCAAAGAACCTTCACCTCATTATACATGTCTTTGTCCAAGGCTTTGGGGGGTTTTGATCAAGAAAGGGCACCTGAAGCCCCTAGAGCCGCAGCCATTACCAGAAAAGCTTCCTCCCTCCCATAACCCAGCAAAGTACTGTGCCTATCACTAATAGCATGGTCACGAAACCGACCAGTGCTTTAGATTGCGTCATGAGATTCAAGATCTCATCGACAACAGGGTGATTATGCCTCCGGAGAAGCCGAATGTCACAACCAACCCACTCCCACCACATAACCAAGCTCCACCTCCCAAATGCATCAATCTAATCTAAACTTCGGTCATTCCTTATGATCCGAGTATATATATCATACCTTTCCACCTACCCAAGCCGGAGGTGTTCATTCCGGACAGCGCATAATTGTGCATGTTGAGCACCTCCCAAACCCAACCTGAACTAGTGGTGGTTGCTATCGAAGATAGAATTGGGATGACTGCTGAGGCAAATGGGAATGATCAATCAGAGCTTGAGGAGTCTGCGAGATTTGCGTACAACCCGAGCGGTTACATTACACCAACAGATCAGCCTAAGCCAAAGGTGGAATTGCCAGTGGGGGCAGAGATCAGTGTAGTGCGGGAGGATGGACCTAATCAGGGGTTAGATGACCTGGCAGAGCTGGAGGAGGATATCGTGAATCTGCAATTCTTCAATGAATAGGATTCGGGGGACGTGACTGTCAACTGGTTTGATCTGGAAGGGTCAACAAAAGCTACTGGGTGGCTCAACGACGAGCTGGATGTCGTTGAGCAACCTCAGCCAGAACAAGGACCGTCAGAAACGGGGACATCAATAGTGGCCGGAATGGCTGGGAATCAGGAGCAACCGCCGGAGAGCACCGGTGTAAAGAATTTTTCTCAGAATACGGGCAGTTTGAGTATGGGAGATATTGAACAGCAGGCTACACTGAAGCAGTTTGAGTGGGAAAAGATCGAAGATTTGGAAAGGGCTAGAAAGGCCAAAGTCCCTGAGGGGACAGAATGTGCTATGCGCACAGAAGCTGTTGTAACGGAACCGGACAGGTGTTTGTCGGTTGCCGATGGCATGTGGTGGGAAGACGACGACTTGTGTCTTGCCCACACCCACGAAGATTGGGGACAAAGCCAACCGGATGATACCTGGTATGTGGGAGAGGTAAACCACATGACTAGGAGTGGGCGGTATTTCAAGCCCCCACACTTGGATCAACCAGAGGCGTCCGGAAAGGACAAAGAGGCAGAAAGGCAGAAAGAAAAACTGCACAAAGAGGAGGCTGTCCTGAAATAGCTTAAGAAGATACAAGCAGACATCTCCATCTAGGGACTGCTTATGGCCTCAAGAGTTCATAGACAGGCTGTCCTTTCTACAATGGACAGGGCTAAACTTTCGATCAACACCACGCCTGAGCAGTTGGTAGGGCTAGTCTTTCCGGGAGGAGCTTTCCCGACGTTGACCTTCACTAATAAGGAACTGCCACCTGAGGGCTCAAACCATAACAAACCTCTCTACATCTCTGTGGAGTGTAGAGAGAAATGGATACCAGTAGTTCTTGTTGACACAGGATCTACTATCAATGTGTGCCCGTCGAGGAAGGCATATATTATCGGGTTAAAACCCGCGAATTTTGTGCCAACTGCCCAGGTGATACGGGCATATGATAATACCAGCAGAGAGGTGATGGGGACTGTATAGATTCGGACTCAAGTTGGCCCAGGACAACAGGATATTGACTTTCATGTCTTGGACGTTCCCGCAACCTTTAATCTACTCCTAGGGCGGCCATGGTTGCACCAGGTGAAGGCAGTCTCTTCCACCCTGCACCAGATGTTGAAGTACCCCCACCGGAAGGGGGTGGCTATAGTTTTTGGGAATTCGTCAATTCATCCACCGCCAGAGGTTTCTACGCCAGTTCTGGAAATTGAGCATGGTGCGGAGGATGTGTTTTTGTCAGGGTTTACCCTAGCCGAGGCCCGGGTTGTACAGAACATCTTAGCTGTTGATGAGGGGTTATATGTCAGTGCGCAGTCTGTGTACCTTATGAACAAGCTCCAACATATCCCCGGGATGGGATTAGGGCGCAGTGGCCGGAAAGGCATTACAGTATCGGCCGAAGTGCTGCATAACCCACATACCTTTGGTTTAGGTTATCTGCCTACCGAGGAGGACTGGGCGAGGAAAGGAAAAGAGATGGCCGGAAGGGCCAGAGCAAAGCAAGCCGGGAAGCCTTATGAGTTGGTGCACCGGCCTATACAGGGCACCCTAAACGGACGCTTTGTCCGGGAGGGAGAGGACTTCCCATTCTGCGGCTTTCCAAAGCCATGGCTAAATATAAAGAGGCGGCACTTGCCGGGGTTCAAAATGTTCTTTGACTTACAATTGTTTGGGGATGATGTTGCCGAAGAGTAGACAGACCCACCAGCCGAGGCTGAGCAGTTCAAGGAGGATTCCGAGAATACAGAGATTGAAATGGGGGTTGCACTGGCTTGTCTACTCTTAGATCCTCATATCGTACAAGAGTGCTTGGGGGATGACCTCTCAGTGTCCATGATTGGGAATGAAGCGGCTGTGAGCCCATCTTCAGAAATTCTAGATGCATCCATCGCACCCTCCCTAGTCTGGCAATACGAGGAGGGCTTCTTATCGAGCAGCACTGGGTCAGGTAGTGAGCCGGAATCTGATTCCACTGAGTCTGTGGAGTCGGAATCAGGTTCCAGCTCGTCTGAGTCTGAGTCCGGTATTCTTGGGGGTGACAACCCGGATGCCACAGTCCTGTCTAGGTCGTCTTTTTCTTTTTTTCCTTTGAGTCTGTTGTAACAGAGGAATCAGGCGATTTGGAAGTGATTAATGAGAATGGAATGGCTGTGGCTTCCGAGTACTTTTCTGTACCCTTAATTTATTGCATTAATCAAAACTTTCAAAATTTTGATGAAAACGATGAGGAAGAAATTCCTCCGGTTTTGAAATATTTGCTTGATCAAGAGCAGGAGAGGTTTGTAAAACCCTTGGTTGATGAAATCACCCAAATTAATGTTGGTACTGAGAAGGACCCGCGGCTGGTCCAGATCGGGTCCACGTTGTCTTTGGAGGAGCGCAAGCGTTTAGTTGCTTTGTTAAAAGATTTTAAAGATGTTTTCGCGTGGTCCTACGAAGACATGCTTGGAATCGATCCTCAGATTGTATAGCATCGGATCCGTCTTGACCCAGAGGCCCGACCTGTTAAGCACAAGCTCAGAAGGATCTGTCCAGACTCGGCTCTCAAGATCAAAGAAGAGGTCACCAAGCAAATTGATGGAGGGTTCCTGCTGGTATCTGAATACCCAACTTGGTTGGCCAATATAGTTCTAATGCCGAAGAAGGACTGCAGAATTCGGGTATGCGTGGACTTCAGGGATTTGAACAAAGCTAGTCCGAAGGACGACTTTCCTCTGCCACATATTGACGAGTTAGTGGACTTCACTGCTGGGCATGCGTTGCTCTCATTCATGGATGGGTTTTCAAGCTATAATCAGATATTGATGGCACCCGAAGACTGGGAGAAGACTGTTTTTACCACCCCGTGGGGAACTTATTGTTATAGGGTGATGCCGTTTGGGCTGAAGAATGCTGGGGCTACGTATCAACGGGCTGCGACCACAATTTTGCATGACATGATCCATAAAGAGGTTGAGGTGTACGTGGATGACATGATTGTCAAGTCCAAGGAAAGAGAAGGCCACTACACCGCCTTGCAGAAATTCTTTCAATGGATCAGAGAGTATCGGTTGCGGCTGAATCCTCAGAAGTGTACGTTTGGTGTTATAGCAGGAAAAATGCTGGGGTTCTTGATCACACAGAGAGGTATCGAGGTCGATCCTTCTAAAATCAAGGCCATCTTAGAAATGCCACCCCCGAGGACTGAAAATAAGGTGCGAGGCTGTGGACGTCCCCGAACGCCCCGGGAGGGTTAAGTCCCGTTCTGTTCGTATTGGGGTCACCACAGTTCAAGGACTCAAATGTCACGGTTCTTAATCTTGAACCAAAGAGTCCAAATCCGGCAAATCGTTTTGGAAAACAGATTTTTGAAAGAAGTGCCAAACATGGACTGCTTTGCCAGATAACAGAGTCGCCACCTAAATATTTTTTAATGGGAAATTTAGGAAACCCTGACTCGGTGCCAAAGGCCACGTGTCCGTCATCACCAAAGTTGGCTCGGGAACTTGGGTACGATTGGGGAAGGTCACTTTGTGAGTTCTTATTCCGGTTATTAGCCTAGGTTACTATGTGATGCTCGCGGCAAACAAGTATAGACTGAATCGCCTGAATTAGAACAAAACATTTCATGTTTGTTTGTTTGAAAATGGTTTGCTACCCGCAGGTAGGCTTAAAATGCGGATTTGCCACCCTCGGGTGGGCTTTAGAAAAACATGATTTTGCCACTATCTAGTGGGCTTAAAACAAACATTTGATGAATTGCTCCAATTCAGATAACTCAACCTCCACCCACAGGCATTCAAGGCAGATATATCACATAAGCACATAGCCTCATGGTAAGCATGCTATCATGGCAACACTCACACGCATGCAAGGATGCTAAAGCATAAAACTCACCTAGTACTCCAGCCAAAACAGGCCGATTAGAAATCATGCATGGATCCTAAGTATACTGAATTGCCTAATGCAACACATGCAAAGATGCAAACTATAGCAGGCTCGGCTGTCCTAAACATGGCATATGAAATGCAACAACTAACACGTATTCAATTTGGAATTGAAATACAATGCAGTTTGTATGATGCGCCGAGCCCGGTGCGTGCAAAACAGATGAATATGCAAACATGCTGTCATACTGTGTATGCTCAAAATATGCCCTATATCTAACCAACATAAGCGGGTAAATAAAAGGGAGAAAGAAATGGGGGTTGGAAGACATACATCACACTCACCCACACTTATTACAGTTATGCCCTCGCGCAGAGGGTCCGAATAAATAATAATACAGTCTGACATGAAAGAATAATACAGATTTCTAAGTAATTAGCAATTTAAACTAAGAAAGCTGAAAATCGGTTTGCAAGCCGGGGGGCTGCCTCGCTTCTGATGAATATTGCATTTTGGGCTGCCTTGCGCAGAAATCCACTGGGATGCCCAATTTAGCCTCTGTTCGCAGTGTTTCTCGAAATGCGTGCCCGACTCTGGAAAGTTGCTGATTCCTTACCTTGCTGCAACAGAGAGCAGGAAAAGGGCATAGCAATGTATTTCACAAATATGTGCATGCCTCGATCCTCGTGCCACCAATCACGCATATCGATGCATGATGGCCGAGGAGTCGGATTGCACAACTCAATATAGGATGCAATGCAGATGAATGCTACAACAAAGACCTAACTCCATCATGGGTTATCCGGAGTGTCGGTGACTGGGGAATTGAGACCCGTTTCGTCACTCGGAGTACGAAACGTGCCTCGTTTCCCGTGCCCGGGCTAACTCCTATCCCGAACGCGATGCGATATGTATGATATGCATGAAATGCAACTAAGATACAGCCTAGTATGCTCGATGCTATGAAAGTGAGATGAAAATGAGACGCCTCGAAAAGCGCGCACGCGTGCACGCGAACTGAGGCGATGATGTGAAATGCAAATCGGATAAAACTGAAATGCCTCGAAATGCGTGCACACGGGCACGCACATCGAGGCGATGATATGAAGTGAAAATCGGATAAAACCGAAGTGTCTCGAAATGTGTGCCCACAGGCACGCACATCGAGGCGATGATATGAAGTGGAAATCGGATAAAACCGAAGTGCCTCGAAATGTGTGCCCACAGGCACGCACACCGAGGCGATGATATGAAGTGCAAATCGGATAAAACCGAAGTGCCTCGAAATGTGTGCCCACAGGCACGCACACCGAGGCGATGACAAAATGGAATGAAATGGCATACGGAATGCTACGATGGGCTTATACCAACATGGGAGAGCCTCAGCTCACTCCCATAGGAGGCCGTCGGATAAGAATGAAGTGCCTCGAAATGCGTGCACACAGGCACGCAAACCGAGGCAATGATGAAATGAGACTGAAATGCAAATTGGGCTTATACTAACATGAGTGGACCTCAGCCACACTCACATCAGATGTCGTCGGATAAAATAGAGGTGTCTCGAAGTGCGTACCCATGGGCGCGCAAACCGAGGCAATGATAAAATGAGATGAAAATGCAAATTGGGCTTATACTAACATGAGTGGACCTCAGCCACACTCACATCAGATGCCGTCGGATAAAACAGAGGTGCCTCGAAGTGCGTACCCATAGGCGCGCAAACCGAGGCAATGATAAAATGAGATGGAAATGCAAATTGGGCTTATACTAACATGAGTGGACCTCAGCCACACTCACATCAGATGCCGTCGGATAAAACAGAGGTGCCTCGAAGTGCGTACCCATGGGCGCGCAAACCGAGGCATGGCCCGAAGGCGTGAAATAGCACGGGAAATGATATGCAAACATGCCAACCAAATTTCAGCACCTAAATGAAAGGGAAAACAGTCCCGAAATGATACGAAATGACAACCGATGCATGAAATCAACCCGAAATGATTCTATTCTAAGTACCCGAAATGGCCTACGGCTATGCTAAACATGCAAAATTGATACATGACAGCAAAAACAGTAGCAAGGAAGCCCCAAATATGGCATTTTTTCAGTACAAAGCAAGGCTAAATAACAACCACAAGCATGGCAAAAATAGCTTGCAAAAACGGGGAAAAAGAGAGGAATTACAAAGCAAGTAATATATACAATGCTCAAACCGGAAAAATCAGTTCTACAAAATTGAAGAGGGGCCAAAAACATGCATATATTCAGTTTATGGAAACCCCAAAATCAATATACAAACATGCTAACAATTCCATGCAAAATGGAGCTCAAAAGAGGTTATAACAAGAGACATGCAAATAATACACCAAACAACAAAACTTTATTCATGAAACATGTAGAGGGGGTCAAAATAAGACCCCTTTCAGTTCTGACCAAGAGCTAAAACCAAAAGCACAAAGGGCTACAAAACATGCAAGACTTAGGGCCTAAAGTGGATTTCAAAGGGAGGTGGTATATAGAATGGCCAAACAAGGTTGAGCCCTTCTACAATGTTGTAGAGGGGCTCAAAATAAGCACAAAACAAGTAGGGGTCGGAGCCCCAAAAACAAATGCAAATAGGCCAAAAATAGCATACAAGATTGTGACATACAAGCTAGATATTGAAACAAGTGTATCATGGAGACACCAAATGAAGTTGAGCCCTTCTACAATGTTGTAGAGGGGCTCAAAATAAGCCTAAAACCAGTAGGGGTAAAAGCCCAAAAACTGAAAGGAAATAGGGTATAAATAGGAAGCAAAATTATGCTACAAAAAGAGATTTTGAGACTTACCCTTGAAGATCCAATTGTTGCTACCTCTTGGCCTGAATTTGTTGCTTCTTAGCCACTGGAGAACACTTCCTTGCTGCTGGAATGGTAGTGGGGATGGTGGAGCTAAGGGTTGATGAAGGAATTGCCTAGGAACTTGGAAGTTTTTGAGGTTTTGGCTATGGAAATGGAGGGTTTGAGAGATGAAGTCTTGAGACCAATTTTTCCAACCTAGGCAAAGGGGCTGTCCAGCCCTTTAAGTAAGCAAGAAAGATGTAAAAGGGGAGGGAAATGGAGGCAATCTTTCCCTCCCAAAATATCCCCCGGATGGGGGAGATATTTTGAAAAAATATCTGGACAGCTGGAAGGAGCTGGAAAGCAGGAAGTTGGCCGGCCAGGTGGCTTTCTGCAAGGTGGCCGGCCGGGCACCCCACCTGGTCGGCCAGCCACTCAGCCTGGCCGGCCGGCCATGGTCAAAAAATGGACAACAAAATTTCTGGCCGACCACTATGGATTGGTGTCCTCCCAAGTGTGTAGAATAAGGCCCCAAGGTCGGAATCTGACAACTCTGAAGCAGGAGTCACAACATAGGACTTGAAGGAGAGGCTCAAAAATGAAAACAACAATTTCTGGCTGACCACCAACTTTTAGGGTCCTCCCAGATGTGTAGAACAAGGTTCCAAGGTCGGAAATTGGCAACACTGAAGCAGGAGCCACAACATAGAGCTTGAAGGAGGGGCTCAAAAATGAAACCTGGAATTTCTGGCCGACCAGTAGTTTTTAGGGTCCTCCCATGTCCCCTGATCACAGATATGTAGCTTTGGTTGGAAGAAAATATCCCCAGGGTGTTCAACATTGGCCCGGAAGTGAGCAAAACGGGCGCCGGAGGAGCGAAACTGGTTATCTGGGATAATTGCTGGCTTCCCACCCCCCAGTGATCTTCCTAATGCTGAAACAGAGGTACCTACCAAAATTGAACAAAAACTAATGAGAAATGAACGCTCGGGGCCAAAACCGGGCAATTCGGGATCCCGAAAATGGGCTGCAGGTGCCGGAAATGGTGTTTAGCTGCGAAGTGGGTATCTGTGACCCCAGTGTTCCTCGTAGGTGAAAAACAGAGGTACCTGCCAAAAATCGGAGAAAACCGATGCGAAATGAATGCTCGGGGGCCAAACCGCGAGGTTCGGGGCCCAAAAACCGGCTATAAGCACCGAAAGTGGCATTCAGCCACGAAGTGGGCATCTGAGGCCCCGGTGTTCCTCAGTATGATAAAACAGAGGTATGTGGCAAGAACCGGAGGAATCGGAGACGGTTGGGCGGTCCCGAACCGAGGCACACGGCCTGACGGCTCCGAAAACCGGGAACCGGGCTCCGAAATGGGCAGAATGGCCTACGGCCACGAAAAGTAGCGCACGGCCACCGAGAGATAGTCTACAGGACTACTCTCTTCCCTCGGGAAAGAAAACAGAGAAAATCGAGTCTGGTTCGCAAACCGAGACAAGGCACAGAAGAGGATTCGGAAGTCCGGAGGCAGGGCGCACGGCCGCGACTCTGGGACTTCTGAACGAGCACAGTATGCAACATCACCGAGCGCTCAATCGGCGACGTCTGAGTCTTAAGGTCGGTCAAAAATGGGGTGTCTACAGAGGCTTTCTGGGTAAAGTGCAATTCATAAGACGGTTTATTGCAAAATTAACCTTGACTCGTGAACCACTCTTTGGTCTCCTGAAGAAATGAAAGAAGTTCCAATGGGACGGCCGATGCCAAGCTGCTCTTGAACAGATTAAGCAATATTTACAGAACCCACATGTGTTGTCACCACCTGAGCCGAGAAAACCGTTGATTCTGTATCTTTCAGTGACTCAAACTACAATAGGATGCATGCTTGCACAGGAGTCTGAGGACAAAGTAGAGAATGCTATCTACTACCTGAGCAAGAAAATGCTGGATTACGAGAGCCGTTACACTTCGCTCGAGAAGGCTTGTCTTGCTTTGGTATAGGCTACCAGGAAGCTGAGGCACTACCTGTTAGCTCACTCTGTAATACTGGTTTTGAGATTAGATCTCATCAAATATCTCTTCGAGAAACCAGCACTTACAGGTAGGCTAGCCCGTTGGTTGCTTCTGCTTTTCGAATTTGATCTGAAGTACATGACGCGAAAGTTAGTGAAAGGGAGAGCGGTAGCGGAGTTCCTAGCTGATCACCCAATTGAAGGGGATAAAGCAGTTAAGTACCTATTCCCAGACGAGGCCATTCTGCATGTAGAAGAAGAAATTTGGACGATGTACTTTGACGGAGCGTTAAACCAATATGGGTATGGGATAGGGGTGTTGCTGATAGCATCCGACAATTCTCATATTCCTTTAGCATTCAAACTCCAGTTCAGAGTGTCGAATAATGAGGCAGAGTATGAGGCATGTATTGCTGGACTAGAAGCCACCCTAGAACTAGGGGCAAAACGGTTGGATGTCAACGGGGACTCAAACCTTGTTGTATCCCAAGCTAAAGGAGATTGGAAAGTTAAAGAAGAAAAGATGAGAATCTACCACCAGACCTTGGACGTGCTGATTCCTTGGTTTGAAAAATTGAATTTCGCCCATTTGTTAAGAGAGAACAACAGGTTCGCAGATTCATTAGCAACTCTATCTTCTATGATAGACATCCCTTTCGGGGTTCGAATGCGTCTGATCATCATCGAACAAAAATTTGTGCCGGCCTACGAGCTGATTGTTGCCATAGATGAGGTACAAGATGAGAATCCCTGGTATTACGATGTCTGGAACTTCTTAGAAAAGGAAGCGTACCCACCGGGGGCAAATGCCAAAGATAAGAGGGCAATTCGAAGAATGGCTGCTCAGTTCATCGTCTGCGGGGGTAAATTGTACAAGAGAGGTCATCTCGGGATGCATAAGTTGTGTGTTGATGTTGAAGAATCCAAGCGCCTGATGAAGGCCATCCATAGAGGAGGATTGTATTGGCTTTGTCCGACGATGCCACAAATGTCAAATCCATGCAAACTGCATGAACATTCTGCCGTCGAAGCTGTACAACATGACTTCGCAATGGCCGTTTTCAGTCTGGGGGATTGATGTAATCGGGGTTGTCACTCTGAAGGGGTCCAATGGGCATAAGTATATTCTGGTAGCGATAGACTACTTCACAAAGTGGGTTGAGGCCCAATCTTACGCGGTGTTGAAGGCATCACACATTGCTAAGTTCATCAGGAACAACATCATCTGTCGCTACGGGGTCCCGAATGAGATTATTTCGGATAATGGTTCCCACTTCAAGAAAGAGGTGATCGACTTGTTGGAGAAGTACAACGTGGCATTTCATAAGTCATCTACATATCGGCCGCAAACCAACGGAGCAGTTGAGGTCGCCAACAAGAACATCAAGCACATTCTGCAAAAGATGGTGGAAACCTACCGGGACTGGCCAGATAAGCTGCCATTCGCTCTGTGGGGCTACCGGACTTCAATTCGAACTTCTACTGGGGCAACTCCGTATTCTTTGGTTTATGGAATGGAGGTTGTTCTGCCTATCAAAGTTGAGGTTCTGTCATTACGGGTATTGGCTGAGTGTCAGATAGTTGAGGCAAATTGGCAGCAAAGCAGGTTTGAAGAACTCATGCTCTTTGATGAAAGAAGGCTGAAAGCACTGTATCATGTCCAAGGTTATCAACGAAGAATTGCCAGGACTTTCAACAAGAAGGTTAAGTCCAGGAATTTGAAAGAAGGGGATCTTGTGTTCAAAGACAACCGAGCTCCCATCCATGACCTTAGGGGCAAGTTCAGACCTAATTGGACTGGTCCTTACATCATCAAGTCTATCTGGTCGGGTGAAGCTGTCGTTCTGATGGACCTAGATGGCCTAGAGTTCTCCAGCTGATCAATATGGACAAGTTGAAGAAATACTATCCCTGAGTGGCTTGCTAGGCCGAAAACCCGAAAGGGCGACCTAGGCAAAAGTTAGAGCATGAAAAATTTGAAATAATAAAAACTGAGCTCACAAGGTTGAAAACCCAAAAAGGGCGGTCTTGGCAAAAGTTAGAGCGTAAAGGGAGAGTGTTAATACACGAGTGAACCTGAGCCGAACTACATAAGGCTTGATTCCCATCTTTGGGATACGTAGGCAACTTCATTCTAAAGTCCAGCCATAAACACTTCCCCGATCAACTTTGTCCGTGTGATCATGTTGGCCATCTTTGTCTATTCTGCATTCAAGAGCTCAGTTGTGATCTCCAGTGCAGTGCTATTCAGACTAGGGGCAACTTTCCAGTTGCTGGGATCTGAGGTTGTACATCTCAGTGATAGATCTCGGGCATGTCCACTTTTGATCCATATCGAAAATGGTTTTGAAAAGTTTTAATAAAAGTTGATTTTGCTCAAATTAATCTTTTTATGACTTAGACCATTTTTGGACCAAACGGAAAATTTTCAGTACCCACAACCTTCAATTACATTAATTTCAGTACAGAGTTCCCCTACTCTTGAATACAAATTGAAGTTGCTTTTCATTATATTCATAAAGAAAACTTGAAAGTACTGATAAAGTAATAAATTCGGGGCATGGATAAGTCAGGTGTTCCTGTGTCCCCTCCTAGAGCTGGTCGAAGCCTCTAATATCAAAGTGGGCCCAACCTGTGCCTCTCCATCAAGCCAAGCTATGCACTCATCAGAGAGGGTGCAGCTGAAAGTGGAAGCGGGGTCCAGAAGCTCTCTAGTCCTCCATACTGTGGCATACCGAGCTAGCTGCGCTCCTCGGATCGGAAATGCAGCAGGGTACTCAATCCCCTCTGCTGGGCCAGTCTGATCATGTCCGAACTGACGTCAGAATCGGAATGGGAAGTAAAAGACACAGTGTGTCAGGCCGATCAACTGAATCCCGGGCTGGCGAGACATGCTGTAACTTATCGCCGACAGATTAAGCCAAGGGCAATGCCAAGAAATACTGATAGCGGATAGACTGCACATCCATTCGCACCACCAACCCTCATCAGGGGCATCGACTAGACGGCGCTGGAAGAAATAGCCGCGAGCTGAATATGCTGGGCATGAGTCCACAACCTTTAACTTATCTATCAACCATATCTGGGGAGGGATGAAAAATGAGAGATTAAAGAATAGAGAGGTGTACATGGACAGAAAAGTGAGAGAAAGGGTTTTGAGAGAAAAATCGAGCCTGAGGGCCGAGTGATGTGAGAAATATATGTGAGACAGGGTAGGAAACGTTACCTGTAGCAGTAGTGTACTCCCCGCGAATCTAGTCGTCTCCCGATGATGGAAAGCATCCAAACCCATCAATGTCTCAGCTAGTGTCATGGCAATGCAGCTCTTGCCCTCTTTCAAGCTCTGGGCAACCTCAATCAAACGGACGCTAGACTCTCCGGAGCCTGAGGCAAACAAGAAATGAGACAGCATGCACAAGCAAAGCGCATGTCGTCGAAAACCCTGCCAGTGATGATTGCCACGGTCACCGGCATCAGAAAATCGATGAACCAAGCTGGGGATGTCCAATGCTCCATCGCGGATCAAAGATCGAGCGTCATGCATAGTGAGCCCGCACATCCGTCCTAAGGCTTGGATATGGCCAAAGCGGAATTGCGGCAAAATCTCTTCTTCGTGTTCGGACTCCATTAAAGCTTAGAAGTCTTTGAAAGTGTGACACATCTCTTGTCCGCCAAAGCTAAAGACGTGTGTTACAAGATTCCAAAACCTTGCCGCGGCATGGAGAAACGGAAGATGCAGCGGGGTGCGACTCAGCGTGAATAGTGCATTTATGCCGAAGCCCCAGAAATTCACCTTTTCCGAGCCATCCAAGGTAGCAATCCAATTTATGAGGTGTTCGACAAGAAATGCCTCCATTTTGGTGCAAAACTGAGTTAGAATGAGGGAACCACAAAGTTGGAACTTTTATGGAGGATAAGGCACTGTTTGGAGGACAAGTGTCAAAAAACTAGAGGTCCCCAGGCCAAGTGGTCGGCCGACCCACTTTTTCTGGTCGGCCAGCTAGTTTTTCTGGTCGACCAGCTACTTTTCCTGGTCTGCAGAACAAAAAACTGGTCAGCAAGCTCTAAAAGTGGTCGGCAATGTGCAAAAATGTGGTCTCCAGTTGTTTCTTGTCTCTAAAAGAGAATCTCTAGCTTTCCTATGTGCTGAGAGTGCTAAAGGTCTGAGTTTACCTCTGTTTCGAATGTGTTTTGTTGCTTAGTTTGTCCAAGATGCATTTGCTTGTCGAGTTGTTGCTCATTTGTTTATCGAGTTGTTGCTCATTTTTTATCGAATTGTTACTCATTTGTTTATCGAGTTGTTGCTCTTTGCTTATCGAGTTGTAACTTGTTAAGGCGTTATTGTTACTTATTGAGTTAAGTTGTTTAGTTTGTTGCGTCAGTTCACTACCTGACTTGGCAATACACGATGTTCAATTTCCATTCAGTCTCATTTTTGTGCAAAATGATGCGATGCGATGCATAGAATACAAATACAATACTTTTTGAACAAAAAGCTGTTTTCATTCCATCATGGTTTCTTTTTACAACATTTTACAACAGGGTACAAGTTTTGAAGAAAATAAAACTGCCTAAGCTGTGCAATGTGCTACAACTACATATAAAAAGAAAAATAAAGTAGGAACATCTGCATCAGTGCTATCAAGCCCAAGACCAAGAGGCCCTCTTCACCCTTTTCGGCTGAACAGCCTATGCACTACCACCGCTGGCACCCCTGTCTGAATCGGAGTCACCGTCTTCGAAATCCTCCTCGGTACCGCCTCCATCCTTAGAACCGAAACTGGAGTCATCATCCCTGTCTACAGATGTCTCTGACTGTGGATGTGCTGACTCCTCCTCCTCGCTAGACTCCTTGTCATATCTGACAGGTGCTCTATGTCTCCCATGGCCCCTAGTCGAAACTCCTCTCCTAGCTGATCGAGAAGGCCTGGATGGCCTTGGCTGTAGTGATGCGACCTGAAAAGGCAGTTTTGAATACATTAGCCAGAGTATGTATATTAGATATCAAATGCAAGTATGCTGCATAGAGTGTGTGCATGCAGATATAGTATGTGAATGTGATGTGTCAGATGTGCTCTACACATGCAGTGAATCAATATAGTGAAATTCTCAGTTTCAGTATGTCATCAGAAGTATGATAAATACAAGGAAATTGAGAAGTACCGGAATACCGGAGGCGTACAGCAACGTCTCCCTCCGTAGGACCATGCTCTCGAGTGAGCCACCACTCCGAGCAACGCCTCAGTATACTCTCTGGGAGGCTGCAAATACAAGTTCAAGTCATCAGTGAATGAATGAATGTCTAAATATCTGAGTGATAAATGAAAACTGTGGAGCATACCGGTGGTGAGTCAGGGTCACTGACATATTGATGATCGGGCAATAGAGGCTCCAGTGGAATTGGGTAAGATGTCCCATACTGCCAACCCATCAGCTTGGTCAGAAGATCTTGCCACCCAGCATACTAGCAAGTCGGGGGGATCCCTCTAGCCCCACCCTTCGATGTGCCGGCCCTGCTAGTCGAGGGAATGTCTGCAGCTTGGGCGTGACTCGATGACGGCATGTCGGCAGCCCTTCTCGTGGGAATACGGGCACTTGTCAGTGGAGACATCAAGTATGTATGGCCCTATGTCGAGTACTCCCCCTCCTCCAAGAAAAGAACAGCTTCGACACCCAGCATAAGGTCATCAACCTCTCGGGGAGTGAGACTCTCTGTGGACCGCATGTCTAGTGGAGGCGGTGAGGGAATCTCCTGGGCGACATTACCCATCGTCTGGCGCATAAAGCGATCCCCGAGAAACCAGGCCCTATCGATTGGTCCCTCAAACAAAACCCTGTATCGGAAGGCACCCCATACCCCAGCGAACTGGAACCGAGAATACCCGGGCATCTCTAGCCAAGGCTGCCAAGTGATCTGCGGATTGCAAGTGCATAAACTGATTAGATGTCATAAATATGCAAGATGAATCAAAGCTGAAAGTATGAAGAACTGAGAGTTCTGGTTTACCTCGATCGCCCACACAGTGTCAAAGTACTGCCGGAGATACGGCAAAGTCTCCCGGGGCCTAGGCTGGCACCGACCCTCAAATCTGCGTGAATAAGGGATCTCGAGAGGTGTCTCAACCTCGAGCTCAGGGCGAGTGTTAAGAAGTAGGCATAAACCCACAGTTGTGAAAGGCAAGACAGTGGCTGTCAGAATACAGAATATACAGAAAATGCAGAATGCTGAGTGCAGAATGCAGAGTACAGAATATAATGTGTGCCGTGTGCAGTGTACAGATAATGAAAAGCAGAAATGTAAATCAAGAGGGCATAATGTACCTCCCAGGCTCGCCAGTAGCCACATACTATGGTCCCCCGCTTACGGGAGGTCACGCTCATGTAGCAATAAAGGGTAACGAGGCCAGCGCCACCCCAATCAAAGTGCTGGACCTATGATAGGTCTACCAGAGGACTGAGAAGATAAAGCCCGACCGTGTTTCCCCTATCGGAGAACAGAGTGGACCCGGGGAGGAACATCAAAAATCCCCAGGCATACTGCTGTATGGCATCAATAGTCTCAGGTATAGTCCCCCTGTACTGCTCAGAGAACCAGGTGTACCTGACCATACATGGTGATCTGCAGGGTGGCGGATGAGCTCCAAGTAGATAAGTCCAAGCCGCCTCCCACTCATCCATATCGGTATCGTATGGGATCGGCTAGCCTGCCACGTTGAGGCCTGTCAGTATCGAAAAGTCATACGGGGTCATCGTCATGTCCCCAGTGGCTGAGAAATGGAAAGAGTTGGTGGTGTCCCATTATCTCTCTACAAGTGCACCTAAAAGGGTCCTGCTCGCTGGATGACGCGACAATCCCGCACAAATGGGCCAAACCCTGCCTCATCCACAATATGTTGGATAGCATCTGGGAGTTCCATATACCACTCCCTAGCAATGATCAATCCGTAACCCTGTGTAAAACGGGAAACTACCTGTGTTCAGAATGAACAGATGCATTCAGTTGCAAAATAAACAGTGAGCTGTGTGTTCAAAATAAACCGAGTACTATGTTATGAACTGTGTGTTCAGATTGAACAGTGTGCTATGCTATGAGTTGCGTGCCAAATAAACCGAATACTGCGTTATGAACTGTGTGTTCAGATTGAGCAAATACTGCGTTATGAACTGTGTGTTCAGATTGAGCAAACACTGCGTTATGAACTGTGTTCAGATTGGGCAAAAACTACGTTATGAACTGTGTGTTCAGATTGAGCAAAAATTGCATTTTGAACTGTGTGTTTAGATTGAGCAAAAACTACGTTATGAACTGTGTGTTCAGATTGAGCAAACACTGCGTTATGAACTGTGTGTTCAGATTGAGCAAAAATTGTGTTATGAATTGTGTGTTCAGATTGAGCAAAAACTGCGTTATGAACTGTGTGTTTAGATTGAGCAAATACTGCGTTATGAACTGTGTGTTCAGATTGAGCAAATACTGCGCTATGAACTGTGTGTTCAGATTGAGCAAAATACTGCGTTATGGACTGTGTGTTCAGATTGAGCAAAATACTGCGTTATAAACTCTGTGTTCAGATTGAGCAAAATACTGTGTTATGAACTGTGTGTTCCGATTGAGCAGTGTGCCAACGAAACAGATTGCTGTGTTATGAACTGTGTGTTCAAATTGAGCAGTGTTATGAGCTGTGTGCCAACTAAACAGATTGCTGTGTTATGAACTGTGTGTTCAGATTGAGCAGTGTTATGAGCTGCGTGCCAACTAAACAGAATACTGTGTTATGAACTGTGTGTTTAGATTGAGCAATGTTAGGAGCTGTGTGCCCAAATGAGCTGTGTGTCCAAATGTGCTGTGTGGCCGAAATGTGCTGTGTGCCCAAAATGAGCTGTGTGCCCAAATGAGCTGTGTGCCAAAGTAACAAAGTGTTGTGTTGTGAGCTGTGTGCCAAGTCAGCATTGTGTTATGAATAAGCTGTGTGCCAAGTCAGTATTGTGCTATGTGTGAGTTGTATGCCAGAATGAGTAGAAATACTGTGTATGTGAATGTGTTCAGAACAAGCAGATAAAATACATAGCGAAAGCATGAAATGTGCAAGGAATGCAAAATGCATCGTAGAAAATGCAAAAATGAAGTGCATACCTCTCGCGCATGATGAGATAAGTGGGACTCAAGCTCCCGTAGCAATAGGTCTACGGGTGCTCGGCGCGCGAAGTCCGTGAAATGGTGAAAGATGCTAGGAGGTAGGATGTGCTCCTGCGGGTAGTACCTCTCTAGGTCGAACGGCCGTATCCTCGGTGGTAACGGTATAATGTCAGGCTCATCCTCTACTCTCGGGGAACCTCCGCCGTATGGAATATCGTCGGCCATCTGAAGAAATCTACAAAAATGAGCAAAATGGGCCAAAGTTGCAAAAAGTCAACGAAAGTCAACCCTCGAGAAGAGAAAAAGTCAACAAAAGTCAACGCCTGGGAAAATGTGCTAAACTTCGAGACAAACTTACCTCAAGTGGTGAAAATGGAGAAAGAAGCTCCGAAAACAAATTCTAATTGGTTCAAAACAAAGAGAATCGAAAGTTTTCGCAAAACAACTTTGCGTGGGGCGTTGGAAAACACGTATAAAGTGCAGATCTGAGAGAGAAAAGGGTCTAGGAGCAAAGGAGAATGTGTTTCGGCCTTGTGTTTGTGAGCAAAAGTGATTTGGATGTGTATACTTAAAGATCCGGCCTTGAAAAGACCAATATGTCCCTGTTTTGCTAAACTGGTCGGCCAGCCAGTTTTTCTAGTCGGCCGACCACTTAGGTGGTCAACAACTGGTCGACCACTGATATAGGTGGTCGGCCACCCTCCTAGATGATCTCCAAGGCTCCATTGTTCTCCCTATGTGTTTTGGTGATGATTGGAGTCCTCGGCTCTCGAGAAAGTACAAGAAAAGTACACTTTTCGGCTTAAAAATGTCCCTGCGGGAACTTCAATTCAAGTCTTCGATGCGTGGCTCATCGTTACTCGTCAAGAGCAAGGTGTCTCATTTTTGAGTATGTTGTGACCCCTCCGAGAGGTAAATCGGAGGTTCCAGTTAAATTAATCTCGTTAAGGCTTATGTTTCCTTATTCGGCATTTTGTTTCGAACACACTATTGAAGTTGCACTTTTCTTGCATTGTTATGTGCACACTTAGATTGCATTGTCATGCACCCCTCCATCCACATTGTTATGCGCTCACTTAGGTTGCATTGTCATGCACCCCTCCATCTGCATTGTTATGCGCACACTTAGGTTGCATTGTCATGCACCTCTTCACCCGCGTTGTCATGCACGTTTCGCCCGCATTGTCATGCACTTTTCACTTGCGTTGTCACGCGCTTTTCACTTGCATTGCTACGCACCTTTCCATCGGCATTGTGTATGTACGCATTTATCTCGCATTGGAATTGTACCATGTTATAATGTTGAGCATGTGTTGCTACTATACTGTACCTGCTGAGTTTCTTTCTTCTGCAGGCACGATATTGTATGTACGGTTCATTTGAAGTTGGCGTGACCAGACGATATTGTATGTACTCCGCGTGAGACGTAGTGAGAATTTTCTTACATCCTTTCTGTTGAAATGTATGAGACTATTGTTTCTTATTAGCTTAAGATGTTGCCTTTATTTTGCATAATTGCTTCATTACAGCTTTCTTTGCATGATCATAAGTTATGTTCGGCTTTGTGTATGTCATTTGCATTTTGCCGACGTATCTCTTTGTTATCTTGCCTGTTTGTCTAAGTCTTCGGCCTTGTCAAAAATGGGTTGTCTCTGGGCTTTGACATTCACTCCCGTCACTTCTTGACTTCCGAGTTCTGTCAAAGAGGGGCAATTGTAGACACCCCATTTTTGACCGACCTTAAGACTCAGACCTCATCGATTGAGCGCTCGGTGATAGTGTATGTTGTGCTCGTTTTGAGTTTCCGGAGTTTTCGGCTAAGTGCCTTGCCTCCGGGCCTCTGAACTGTTTGTGCTTTGGCTCGGTTTGTGGACCGAACCTTGTTTTCTCTTTCCTGGAGGGAGGGAGAGGTCTTGTAGACCATCCTTTTGTGGTCGTAGACCACTTTTCCTGCTTGGAGATTAGTTTCTGGTTTTCGGAGCCTTCGGCCGCGCGCCTTGTCTCGGGACCGCTTAACGTTCTCCATTTGGCTTGGTTTTTGAACCATGCCTTGTTGTCTCTGCCTAGAGGGACACTGCGGTCCGGGAGACCACTTTTTGTGGTTGTAGACCACTTTTGGTGCTCATAGACCAGTTTTCGGGTCTCTCGGCTGCGCGCCTTGCCTCCCGGACTTTCGTCTTTTATCCTTTTTGGTTTGTTTTTGGTACAAACCTTGTTTTCCTTGTTTGGAAGGTGGTACAAGGGTGGGAGACCGGTTCTTCCCCTTTGAGACCACTTTTTTTCCCGCCAACCAGTTTTCTGGTAGGCCAACTGGTCTCCTTGGTCTTTGGACCATCAAAAGTGGTCGGCCACCACACCATTGGCTTTCTTTCCGTGTGCAGACCATCTCCCCCCGTGGCCGACCACTTTTTATCTTGGGAGACCACTTGTGGTGGTCAGCCGACCACTACAAGTAGCTGGCCGACCACTTCAAGTGGTCGGCAGCTTTCCATCACCTTTTTGGAGATATTTTTAGGCCAGTTGTTACAATTGGAAGGAACAGAAGCCACCCTCCATACACGTGTATGGAGGGATGGCTTTAGGCCAAAAGCTTGTCCAACAAGCTTGTTGCTTGTTCTCTATAATAGAGAACGTCCCCCCTCCTCCTCCAGGTTCAGTTTTTGGTGCTTGAACTATATATACACCTTTGTCTCTATAATCCTCCATGTCTTTCAATTTTGTGCCTTAAAGTGCCTTTTTATCACACTTTAACATACAAACACATAGTGAAACACCATCCTTTTGTTGTCGAGGCTTCTTGAGGTTTGTTTTGGAGTTTTTGGACTGGTTTGAGCTCAAAGAGGTTGATGGAGTTGCAGCTTTGAAGGTGTTCTTCAAGGGTGAGCTTCTAACCCTTTAAACCCTTGTTTTGGTTTAAGCTTTTAGCCCTATTTTCAGGGTGTTTTAGACTTAACTTCCTACTGCAAAAAGTTCTGCTTTTCAGTCCTTAAAATGTTTGTTTGAGGCCTTGTTTGTGTTGGGGGTAGTCTACCCCCTCTTAGGCCTTGTTTGGCCTTGTTTTGAACCTTCTTTTTTAGCTATTGGGACCACCTTGTTCTGACCTTCTCACCACTGAAACTCAGAGGAATTTCAGTGGTGGAAATGGTGTTTTGAGGTCCCAAATAGGAGAGGGTCATCCCCTTTCCTTGTGTTCTTGAATGCTTGCTTCATTTGCCTCATGTTTGAGCATGTTTGTCAAACTTGTGTTGGCCACATCTCAGCCTATTTTAGGCCTTATTTCAGCATGGCATACCACTATTTTGACTTGGTTTTGTGACCTCGTGCATGCCTTATATACTTGTAGTGTAAATCTTGCAAACTAGCTTTGTGTGCTTCATGAAGTAGCATGCCTTTGTAGCTTGTTTTGAGTCCATTTCAGCATGTTCTTGGTGTTGTTTTGCCATGATATACCTCTGTTAAGGTTTGGTTTGATGGCCTCATGCATGCTCCATGCACTTGTAGTGCATTTCCATTCACTAGCCTAATGTGTATCATGCTTTTGATCATTATTCTAGCATAGTTTTGGCTTAACTCTAAGAAGTTTTTGTCCATGTTTTAGCATGCTCTAGCTCTGATTTGTATTGTTTTGGTCATGCATGCCATGCTTTGTATAGCTATAATGCATTCTAGCTTGTCAGCTTTGTGTATCAAGTCCACTAGCATGTATTGCTTGAGCTATTTACATGATTTGGCATCATTTGTTATGTGATTTGAGTTCATGTTTCATGTTCATGCACTCTCATTTGTCACTCTTTCCATGTTTTGGAGGGTTGGTCCTTTATGCCTAAGAATGAGTCATTGTGTATGCCTTCATGCCTAAGCTTGCGAGCTATCATTTCAGTATGTTTTTGGGGTTATTTTGCCATGATATAACTCTGATTTTTGTTGGCGAAGCCATCTCATGCTTGGTCTTAGTAGGTGTAGTGTAATCCTCCCTTTTGGCCTTGCATATTTCATGTTTCATGCTTACCATGCTAGCTTGTTTTGGCATGTTTTAGACTCATTTTGGCATGTTCTAGGACTGGTTTGGATTGCCTTGGCCATATGCTTCTGTTTTGCATAGCTGTAGTACAAATGCCTATGCTAGTTTCAACCTTTGAGCTTCATAACATGCTTCATTTGTGTTGTGTACATGATTTGGCATCATTTACCATGACATTTCAGAGCATGTAACATTGCCATGTTCCCACTTCGTTTATGCTTTGAATGCCTTTGAGGGTTATACATTATACATTGTTGCCTAGCTTATGGCCTAGTGTGTATGCATGCATGCCTAGGCAATTGAGCCCCCATCTTAGCATGTTTTGGTCTTTGTTTAGACCTATCTAAGCTCTATCCTTGGTTGGTTCATGTATTTGTGGCATGTATTGCATGCCCCCTTTGTAGTCCTCTTTGCTAGCCTTTTGCCTTAAGGACTCTAGCATGCCATACTTGTGTTGTTTGAATGATTTGGCATAATTTCTTACTTGATTTCAGTGCATTTAGTGCTGTTACACTTCCATATTTATCACTCCTTGAGCACTCTTGAGGGTTGTGCTCTTAGGCCTAGTTGATAGGCTAATGCATTTGCATGCTTGTATATGCTTTTATACCTTCATTTCTTAGCATTATGGCCACTGATTTGGGCATGACTGAGGTCTGTCCATTTTTGGTTTAAGTCCATTGAGCATGTTTGCTTTCATGTTATTTGCATGCTTACATTGCATCATGTTGTTGCATGCTTATGTTGCCTTGCTTTGTGTATGCATGCATTAACATTGTTTGCATGTCATTAGCTTTGTTAAGTTGATCATGCCACATTGCATTGAGTATGCCATGTTATTCTTTGCATTGTGTATGCCATGTTATTCTTTGCATTGTGTATGCCATGTAGTTGCATTATGTTTTGCATGTCTTGCATTGCATGTTTACATGCTTAAGTTGCATTGCATGTTTGCATGCTTGAATTGCTTGCATTGTGTTTGGATTAGGTGTTAGTCCAAACACGAGAAGTGAGGGACATTTCATACTTGAAGTGATGAAATGTGCCTCAATTCTCGGTTGCCGACCCTCTTGATCAAGCATGATAGAGGTCAAGGCTTTATGTGTTTATTTGTGCATTCATTTTACATTGAATTGTGCAATTTGACTTCTCGGCCATCATGCATTGAGATGCGTGATTGGTGGCCCGAGGGTCGAGAACCACACTCCATTAAGCTTATGAAATGATAGGGAGGGTGGTTATGCACACATATCTTGCAAATACATTGCCATGCCCTTTCTTGCTCTCTGTTGCAGCAAGCTGGAGAATTGCAGCAACAAGTGGTCGGCCGACCAGAAGAACTAGCTGGCCGACCACTTTTTCTTGTTTGCAACAAAGAAAAGTGGTCGGCAGGTGGTTGGCAACTCCAGAAAGTGGTCGGCCATGTTCCTACAGGTTTCCATAGTGGAGTTGAAGCTTTGTGGAGCTTGCTGCAAGGTTCTGAGAACAATTGCAAACAGAGGCAAGTTGGGGCATCGCGACGGATTTCCGAACGAGGCGACCGAGCATGCATGCACTCCTCTTTCCGAGGACCTCTCTTTACTGCTTTCCTTAGCTAGTTTATGCTTTGGTTCTGTATTTAAGTAGTTAATCCGTTTAGCTGCTTATTTGTATTGTAATAGTTAGTTAACTAGGAATAGTTAATTAGCATTGTTTGTAATAATTAGTTTAATTAGCTTAGATTAGCTAGTTAGCTTCTTATTCGGACCCTCCGTCGAGAGGGCCAATTGTTGTAATAAGCGTGCGTGTGTGTGATGCATGTCTTCCAACCCCCATTTCTTTCTCCATTTTACTTAACCGCTTACGATGGTTAGTTTTAGGGTATGTTTCAATTAGCATCCTTATGCTTCGCATGCGTGCATCCATTCATCTGTCTTGCATGCACCGGGCTCGGCGCATCATACTAACTGCATTGTATTTCAATACATTTACTTGAATACGTGTTCAACAGCATGTTATCAAGTTGCATTTCATATGCCATCTTAGAATAGCCGAGCCTATTTTAGTTGCATTTTTGCATGTGTTGCATTAGCCATCTTAACATGAACTAGTATCATGCATGATTTCTAACTAGTTCTCTGTTTTGGCTCGGAGTACACTGTGAGTGTTTACGCTTTAGCATACTGCATGAGATGTGTATGTTGCCATGTTAGCATGCTTGCCATGAGGCTAACTGCTTAAGTGATTAACTGTTTAAATGCCTGTGGGTGAAGGTTGGATTACTTGAATTGGAACAATTCATCGAACTGTGTGTTTTAAGCCCACTTGGGGGTGGCAAAATCTACGACTTAGCCTACTTGCGAGTAGCAAACTTCAAATCATTTTCATAAACAAACATGCAATGTTTTGTTCCAACTTAGACGATCCAGTCTATACTTGTATGTTGTGCGCATCACATAGTAATTCTAGGTTAATAACCGAAATAAGAACACATGTGTTTTCAAAAACAAAATATCATGTTAGTAAATGCCGATCTTTGATCGGGCGAGCGGAGGTGCTCATTGCATGACCTTCCCCTCTCGTACCCAAGTTCCTGAGCCAATGCAACTTTGGTGATGACAGACACATGGCCTTAGGCACGAGTCAGGGTTTCCTAAATTCCTCCAAAATAAAATATTTAGGTGGCGACTCTATATCTGACAAAGCAGTCCATGTTTGGCACTTCTTTATTAAAATCAGTTTTCCAAAACGATTTGCCGGATTTGGACTCTTTGGTGATTTATCGGTCTCACATTGCACTTTGTGAGATTAGATTCAAAACTGTGGCACGAGTCCAAACTTGTAGCAGCTAAAGAACAAACGATTTCGCGCCCTCGCGCGTGGAGCCGGGAGTTCTCCGGGCGGTCTACACATGCGAGTGTATAAAAAGAAAAATGAAGCTTTCATCAATCATGGTAATTTGGCTAATGATACTTGAGTTCGTTCTCAAGTTCAATTAATTCTTGATCCCTACACAAATTTTTTTATTCAAAGTTAATGTTAGACACAGCTAAACAATAGAAAGTTAAAATTAAAAATTAATATAAACCTCAAATACCCCCCAAAAAAACCAAGTAGGTATCTATGTGCTGCCACTGAAGGAGTCTTAGAAGATCATCATCAACCCAAAAAGCACAAAAATAGAAATTTCACAAAATCTGTTGTGCCCTTTTATGATAAAACCCTAAATCGATTGAATTAATGTTTTAACAAATCCCAAAAAAAAAAAAAAAAAAAAAAGAAACTTTTCACTTTTATTTTCCTTTTTTCCCTATATTTTCTCGGATTTCTAAATGGGTTATGCAAAATCGTACCTAGTGTAAATGATTTGAACACTGGTTTTCATGTTGGGTTGGGACCAATTGTAGGCGATTGAACCTGCTATGCCGCTTAGCAAATAAACATCCTTCAAAAAAAATTTGAAACCAAAACAATCAAATCAAAATCAAAAGTGCAAAGCTTGTGATCGACGACCCATTTCTTGATAGAATCAAAGGTGTTTTGGGGTTTGAATTGCAACAAGGGAAACACAAAAATAGACACAGACACAGCCACAAAAGCAAAAATAGAGAAAGAAATGAGGAGCTAGAAATCGAGTAAAAAACAACATAAAAAAACACTGAAACAATTCTCACTCTTACCTTGCTAGTGCGAGTTCGAGAACAACGTCGATAGTGAAGATGAAGGGTTTAGGACAATTGCGGAGTTGGATCAATGGCGACAGTGATGATGAGCAGAGGTAGTGATGGTGAGCGGCGGCATCTACTCTTTCTCTATTGGTCAAGAGAGGGAGAGAGAGGATTATACAATTTTTTTGCGATTGAAGGAGTATCGGATGATCATAGGTGATCGGCGATAGTTGTGGGCACTAATGGCGGATTGGTAGTGGTGGTTGGTGAAGGATGAAAAAGGGGAAAGGTAAGAACATGATTATATCGTCTTGTCTCAAGACTGTATCTACTAATGCTAGCACCGTCGTTCGCTCCGCCGACGATCCCAGAGATCAAGTTCTTTTGATTTTGAAGAGAGAACGTGAGAGAGAAACTTTAGAGAGGGAGTTGAAGAGACGTGCTTGGGCAGACGTGGGAGAGATAGAGAGAGCAGAGAGTGTTTGGGCGGAAAAAAAGTTGATCTCAACCATTAGATATTGATTAGGATTCATCTCAGCCATTCAAATGATACATTTCGATACATTTTCAAAAACAGTAGCCACCGTGCTTGGTATGGTCGGCGGGATGCTCTTACACTGCAAATCCCTCTGGCGATTCGAACAGAGCGGAGGCTGGATCAAAGTCCTCATCAAAGAAGTAGAGAACAAGCGAATGCACCTCATGACCTTCGTCGAAATCGCCAAACTGCTAGGTACGAGCGAGCCCTAGTCTTCGCAGTCAAAAAAGTCTTATTCAACGCCTATTTCATGGCTTACTTGGCTTCTCTCAAACTCACTCACTACATTGTAGGGTACCTTGAAGAGGAGGCTGTGAATTCTTACACTGAGTTTTTGAATGATTTAGAGAAAGGCAATGTGAAGAACGTGCCTGCATCGGCTATTGCTATTGATTATTGGCAATTGCCGCCGGAATCGACTCTTCGGGATGTTATCACAATCATTAGAGCAGACGAGGTGCACCACCGGGATCTTAACCATTTTGCATCGATAAGTTTTTTGACGTCGCTATAAATTATCAAATCATTTTCTATTTTTATACCCATCTTTTTTCTTAAAAAAATAAAATAAAAAACTAATTACTAAAGGGAAAATTAGTTAAACATTCATCTCTAATTTTGGATAGTAAGAGAAGTCCAATATATATTTTTATTAGCTACGATCCCTTGATGAAATTTCTCTGTGAAATCAGAGACATTTCTCTGTGTCAAGGAAAAATTTATCTGTCTAATTTTCACTGTGAAATTGTTGAGGGATCTCAACTACTATGAAAATATTGTATATTTTTTATCTTATAAACTCTTAATATCGAGGAGCTTAAAAAAAAAAATCTCCATTTCTAGATAGTCCTAAATAGATGCTAAATAGATGAAATTAATAATTAAAAATATATATAATTTATAGAATAAAAGTGAAATTAACCCTGTTTCTTTATAACAATTTTAGGATTCAATGGAAAAGATAAAAACTTTTTATTGGCAACAAATGGCATGGCGTATTCGGTGCTTTAATTTTTTGTTCTTTTGTACTAAATATAGTCTTAATTGCATTATCAAATTTCAAAATTCTTATATTTTAAGATTTGTTGTAAAATAATATGATTGTAGGTACATTAAGTAGAAAAGGAAATGAAATAAAGGATTTCACTACTGACAAAGTGGTGCATATAATCAATTAAAAATGTTTCAAAATTTTTACGAATACATAATTATCTATTATTTTTTGTGATTAATTTTGTGTCGGTTGAATTATTGAAAATATTCAACAAATGCATTCATGTTACCTACACAATATTTTGGTCATACTTTTGATATACATATCTATATCTTTTCAATGGGTAAATATTTGATATAAATTCATAATGATTTATATATTATATTTAAATTGCAATTTGCAGGACATTCAATGCCAAGGACATGAGCTGCGGGAGTCTCCTGCCCCAGTTGGATATCACTAAAAAATCAATCATAGAAGCTTCAAGAGTCATGTATTGTAGGTGTGCATGTATTAATCAACAATCACATATCTCTATTCAATTTAATTCTATAGTATATTTGTATTATTTCTTTCTTTTAAATTGTATGTAAAAATGTTAAATGTACTGCAAAAGAAATCTCCCCAAAAATAAATAAAGATGATGTTTGGAAAGCTAGAAGAAATTATGATTGTTCATGACCATCTCCATCTCTCTTAATGATATTTTAGATGGGTTATTGTTAATTGTTAATTATCAAAATGCTGCAAGAATAATGTGTAATTTTACAATTTCTTAATCTCAAGAATTTTTATACTAATGGAGCGGGATCACTTTTGGATGTGTAGAAAAACAAATGGAGAAATTTATTTGCACATAGTTTATACACGGAAAAGAAAATTTTTAAAAAAATATACATATTTTCTCAAAATTTGTTAGCGTGATTTTATTCCCTCCTCCTTCCCTTACCACCTCCAACCATCACCCACCATCGGCAAGTTAATGGCAACTTATTTTTTTTATTTTTTAAGTATTCAGTTGAATACCCTTAATTTTGGCTTTTTAATATAGCTAATAATACCTTATTTCCGTTGTACCCAATATATATATAGCTAAATTTTGGCCCAATTTTGAATGTTCAGCCCATCAAATTTGCATACCCAGCCAGCCCACTGCTCAGCCCATTTGTCCACATGGCCCACAACCAGCAAAAAAAATAAAAAAATAAAAAAATAAAAAATAAAATAAAAACAAACATACAAACAAACAAATAAAGAATCAATCTGAAAAGTGAAAATAAGAATCAATGGCCCCATGTGTCAGAAGGCAAGAATCCAAAAGGATATTTGGGACAATTCTCGAGCAAAGAATTGAAGCTCATTCTATTATGAAATCAATGTTATCTTTTGAATTTATCTTCACCTTAGGCTTGATGGAAAAATATTTTGGAGATCATAAATGAGTTATTATTAGCCTTATAAAAAATTTGACAAAAAAAAAAAAAAAAAAAACAAGATTTTGTCAATGCTAATGCTATGACTCTTGTTAACAATGATTACAAATGATAAATGTTAATCTCTTTTGACTAAAGAATATTCATTTTATATAGTATTCCTATCTCCAATATAGATGAAATATTTGTTATTAGTAAGGGATTGCAACACAAAGGTCCACTAATTATAAATTTATATTACTATCGTTTGAGTTATTTTAAACAATTTTAGATATGCAACTTCAAGAATTTAACAATTGCTTTCGAAAGATAAATACCAAGTTGCTTCTTGTTGATAGGGCTTGTTTGAATCTTAGTAAATCATCATTTTCAATCTGTATTGTAAAGTTCTATCCATCTAATTTTTTTACAATAAGACCTCATTTGGGAACATGTTTTTTTAATAATTTTTTAATTTTTTGGCTAAAATATGATGTAAAAAAAAATTAGTATATTTAGGATGACTTTTTGATTTTTTACGAAAAGATATGTAAAAAAATAGAAAGAAAATAAAATCTTTAATATTTTGGTATAAATTATTGGCGTTTTAACTTTTATAATGATTTTTTTTTACTTTTAAAATAAAAAATAATATTACCAAATGAGACCTCAGTGATATTGATATCTAACTTTAAACTGACATTGCTGATATGCGTTCCAATCTTAGTAAATTAATATGTTATATTATTTTAATATATTTTTTTATACATATATATTAAGTAGGATGAGTAATATAGTTAGCATCGGTACAACAATAAAAAAAAAATAAGAAAATAGATGTGCACACTTTTGTGGTCATACAAACTAATCATTGAAATAGGAATATGGACATGTTGGGAGGCAAGTGAAGTTATTTTAGAATAATATTTCACATCACTTACCATATAATATTTGTTCAATTCTCTCTTAAAAAATAATATAAAAATAGTAAATCTTCCCATTTTAACTAATAAAACATAAATTAAGATTTCGTTTGAAAAAAGTTAATTTAATCTTATTTTTTGATTTTTTAATTAATTTAATCTGACTAAATTAACTCCGTTTGAAAAGAATTTGACTTTTTTTAATTTAGATATGATAGTTATCAGAAAAAATAATAATTATGACTTAAATACTATATTTTATTTTATTAATTTATTTAACTTATTTTATCTTTTTATATTTATTTAGATAAAAAAAAATTTATTGCCAAGCAGCAACTAAAATACCACGTACATTTGGAACGATAATGCTACGTAACTCAAATTTTGTGGCTCAAAAGTGGCTCAAATAGCCAAAACGATGTCGTTTCGAGTACAGAACAACATAAAAATGGCCAAAACGACGTTGTTTTGGCCATTTGAACCACTTTTGAGCCACAAAATTTGAGCTACGAGACATTTTCCCATTTGGAATTGCACGAAGACTATTGAACAATGCAATCGTCAAATTAAGTAATCCGTATTGTTTGGAAAAGCGTGGCCGCAATCATCAATCCAATTTCACCATTTTGTATTATCTAATGAATTTGTTGATGGCCACATCTTCTCTCCAGTCTAAATCTGGACTGGACGGTGCTGTCCGGTCCTTGGGGGCCCATTACGGGTCGTGTTTCGATAATCTAAACCGTTTAATTTGTAGAACTCGTCGAGTACTATATGCTTGTAAAAAATCACGTTGATCGGATATCGATAGCTATATGATCAAATCAGTTTTTTATGAAAAAAATGGACGGCAAAAAATAAACGGCTTACAAAAAACTGATTTGATCATATAGCTATTGATATCCGATCAACGTGATTTTTTACAGGCATATAGTACTCGACGAGTTCTACACATTGAACGGTTTAGATTATCGAAACACGACCTATAGTGGAACCCCAAGGGCCGGATAGCACCGTCCAGTCCAGATTTGAACTGGAGAGAAACTGTGCCCTTGTTGATATAGATATATACACTAACGATTCACGCGAAAAGTGTAATTTAAAAAAATAATATTATAAGAATAATAATAAAATATATATTTATATAGTGTGTTATTTAAATAGTAATTAAAAAATCTAGAAATCTCTAAATATTGATTTGTGATTATATATCAATTTTAATCAATAAACAGTAATTCCAATCAAACAATTAAAGACAAATCAACAAAACGATATTACGTGAAAAAATCACAATTGGAGTGCCTCCAATTGTGATAAAAAAATCACAAGCAAAAGCCACAAAACAATCCACTAAAAAGACATAAAGGAATTACACAAGTGTACTCTCAATTACCAAGCGAATCCACGTCCGAATGGAATCGACCCCTATGTGCCTCTTCCAGTTCTGTCTTCACCTTGGAATTACCTTGCCCAACGTTGAATCCACAACGCCAATGTCGAATCACAACGATGAGCCACTCTAGAATCCACCAAAGTTTCAGACCCAAATTCTCTAGAATCCATCAAAGAACAACTATTTCTTTTGTATTGAATGAAACAAACAATCTTTTGATGTATGCTTCTCAAATCATGAGTTAAACTCAAACAAACATCAAAGAAACTAGCAAAGAAGCTCTAGATTGAAAACCCTAACATCCAAGAAGAAGATCTGGAAGCTGTACGTTAAAACCTGACTGAACCGCAACTTTTATAGAAAACAGATCCGCGATCTCCGCTCGAGTGCAGGAATGACCGCTCCAGCAGATCTACACACAAGCACAGGAAGTGCCGCTCGAGCGCAAAAACGCAACTCCTAGTATTTTTGTAGACAATTCAAACTTCTAGAACCAAAGATTCTTTACTTGAGCGGATAAGCAACTTCGACTGCATTTTTGTTTTTTACTTCGAGGGCGTTGCCCCTCGACCTCGCCTGGACGCTGCTCCGAACCCGCCAAGGGACGCTGCCCCCTAGACTCCCGTGAGTTGACCGGGGAGCTCAATCCTCAACATAGTCAGCGAAGTGGCAAACATGATAGGATTAAGATCACAAACTCTTCTGCATAGGCACAACTCAGGTTGGATTCACATCTAAATATTCATAACCTCACTAAAATAAACGATTGAATAAAATTACAACTGAAATAAGTTTTGTCAAACGAGATTGCCAATAAAAAACCTAACAGCAAAAGCCTTTTTTTTTTTTTTTTTTTTGATCAGCAAAGAAAATCTTTATTGATGCAACCAATAGATGAGAAAGATTACAACAATAAAGAGGCAGTTGGCGCTAGAAAGCACCACGCGCCAGTTGGTGAGAAACCAACAAAAGAGAGGAGAAGAGAAAGAAAAAGGAAAAAGGCAACAGCATAAAAACACAGCAGCCAAGCTATGCTTTCCAGAGTTGAAACACAGCAGCAGTCTCACTTTAAACATATGATCATAGGTTCAATTTCAAATATAAGGGATATTTTGAGAAAATTCAAAATATGTGACACAAAGTCTTGACACCACCAGAAGCTTATATATATACATATATATATTAAAATAGATAGATAGATATATAGATATATTTAATGTACAAACAAAACAGTAGTCAAACCTAATTAATTAACAATTTTGACTTGTATATAAAAAAAAATTGTATTAATTTTATTTGAATTTATTAATTACATTATTTTACACTAATTAACAAAATATTTTTTACACACTATTCATCTCATAATGTTAGAAATTGTTCAAAAATGAGTCACCATCCCCATCCTCACCACCCTCTACTCATCTCTTTCTATATACTATATTTGTTTATGTCCTATCTCTGTCCGCAGTGGCGGAGGCAGCCAAGGACGAGGGGGTCACGTGCCCCCCTGAAATTTGGGATTTTTTTTTTTTTTTTGCAAATATAAAGAAATAGGATGATTATTGATTTAATGGTTAAGACTTGATCTAATAACCTTAAGGTTATGGGTTCAAGTCTTGGGACTACCACTTTGTGTATTATGTCAAAGGTTAAGTGTGTACTCAATTTTTCTCCTTCCAAACACATATTAATGTGTACTAATTGTGCGTTGTTGTTGTTTTGTTGCAAATATAAAGAACATATTTTAAATTAAAAAAAATTACAAAAATATTATTAGAGTGAAATGTCAATGACATTTTAAAAATTATGAGAACAATAATGGTTGTTTTGAATGAAAATGAAGAGACTTTTATAAACCATATCATCTATGAAATTTTTTGAATGTAATGGTGATGTCATTATTATTGACATGCAAGTATAACTAATTTCACTATAAAGATATGAAATTTATTGGATTGTTAGGTACATCTGACATGTGAGGTTCACTCTCTATGTGTTTATTTACTATTAGTTGGTGATATCGCATACTAATGATGACGTGGTATTACCATTATATTGAATTTTTAATCAAATTTTGTATAAATTTTTTTTTATCATTATATAATTTATTTTAAGACTTTATCCATATTTTTTTATATTGTCCATGATACAATAGTTATAAATAATATTATTTTTTTTGATGTTCCTCGAAATCAACCGTAAAAACTTGCGTTAAATATTTTTGTAAAATTTTTCAATAATATAATTAATAAGTGCCCCCTCTAATTTAATTTTCTGACTCCGCCACTGTCTGTCTGCATATATCTATATATCTATATATCTATATATATCTAACAACCTTATCCCTCTCTTAATCTTATTGATGGATGGCATTAGTTTTCTTCCAACCGTGGCCCCTAGTCTTCTTAAAATTGATACGATAGGTATATTAAAATATTAACCCATTAATCAATTCATATGGTTGCTTCAATGATAAAAGAAGTTTGTTTTAAGATAATTATAAAATCTAAACATTTTAGGGTAAACTATTAACAGGTCTTAATAGTTAGATTTAATTCTCATTAACTTCTATTAAAGATAAGTCATAGTAAAATACTCGCTAAAAATAATTTTTTGTGATGATTTTTGCATATATTGCTAAAAATTAACAATTATTGACTTTTTTTGGTCACGATTTTTATAAATTGTTGCTAAAACTTATGATTAGTGACGTTTTTCTGTGACAAATTTTTCAAATTATCGCTGAAAGTTAAAAATTAATGATTTTTTATGACATTTTTTTAAACTGTCACTAATACTTATAATTAGTGATATTTTTGTGACAATTTTCAAACTGTTATTGAAAATTAACAATTATTGACGTTTTTAAATAGGTAAATTACACTTTGCACCCCTGCACTTTGCACCAAATCTCACTTTGGCCCATACACATGATATCATGACAGTCAACCCCCTGCACTTCTAGTCAAATCACACTTTGGTCCTCACACATGAAATTGTAACAGTCAACCTCCTGTACTTTTGGTAAAATCTCACTTTGGTCCTTACACAAGTGTCAATGTCCAATTTCTGTTACTCAATTGTTTAAATCTTTAGCAGAATTTAGTTATGTTATAAGAATGTAACTATGAAATGAGGGTAATAACGGAAAATCATCTACATTTTTCACCAATACACAATTTATCCCAAAATTTACATCAAAATATGAGTATATTAAGCTAAAATAAAACACTAATTGTGAACAATTAAGAAGATGAGTTAGGATTTTGCATAAATTGGAACCACAAAACTCTATTTTTCACGGTAACATAGTCTTCTGTCGATTCATCTTTCTTTCTCTTTGATTACTTTGTCACATTTTTTAATTTGAAAGCCTTACTTTCTTGCATTGTCATCCCAAATTTTTACCATAAGAACATATATATATATATATATATAGAGTATTATATAACTCTCATATGCTTATCACGTAGGACAAAGTGTATTGGTGGGAAACATGGATGATTTTCCTCTCTTACTCTCATTTCGTAGTCATATTTTTGTCACATAACTAGATTTTGTTAAAGATTTAAAAACGAAATAACAAAATAGGGACATTGACACTTGTGTAGGAACCAAAGTGGGATTTGAGTAAAAGTGTAGGGGGTTGACTGTCACAATTTCATGTTTAGGAACTAAAATGGGATTTGACAAAAAGTGCAAGGGGTTTACTGTCATGATTTCATGTGTAGGGGCCAAAGTGAGATTTGGTGCAAAGTGTAGGGGTGCAAAGTATAATTTACCCTTTTTTAATAATATTTGATGAAAAACGTCATTAATTATCATAGAATCTATTAGACAATAAGTCTACATATTAAGATCTATACATAAGTCCCCCAACATTTTAAGTTTGACATTTTTTTTAGGGGATTTTTTTAGGGTACCTGGTATTAAGATTTTATAGGATAAAGGACATCCAAAATTTTTTATAATGTCTAAGGTCCTCGAATCGATCCAGAGAAAATTTGATCTAGAGAATTTCTCTAGACTTCCCAGAGAAATTCTCTCCAAACTAGAGATATTTGCCTCATTATGTGTAGAGAATTACTTTGGGTTCAAACTAGAGAAAATTAAAATTTCTCTGATTTTGTTCACAAATTTCTCTATCTTTGCTCAAAGAAAATTGAAATTTCTCTGACTTTGTTCACAGAGAATTTCTCTGGCTTTCTTCACAAATTTCTCTGTGAAGAAAGCTTCTGTCTTAACTTATCCAACAATTCTACTCCAAAATTTATACCTATCAAAACAATTCAACAATTCACATAATAGCCAATTAACCACAAAATTCAAAGACCATTCAGATAGTGAAACAAATTGAAAATAATATCTTCTAGAACTCAGTAGTATGATCAAAGCCACAATTCGAAATCTCCATAAGACCAACATCACTTACTTGAAGCCTCTCCAAATGGATTTCGACCAAAGAGTTGTTTTGATTTGCAATCATTTCCAAAAGCCTATCCCAATCACCTAAACATCGCAACAATTTCAGAGTTTTCAAATTCTTCGTTCCAATGATGAGCAGTCCAAAGCACTGTCCATTGTAGAGCTCCTAGAGGCATATGGTTTTTAGAAACGAAGCAGCGATGCCGAGACCAATAGGCTCGACAGCGACGGCCATGCCTTCGCCGTTGTTGATGCCACAAAGACGTTTGACGGAGAGCTCTTAGAAAGAGGAATAGTGATCGAGCACTGCGTTCATGCATTTGACTCTGAACATGCAAGATCCACACAAGAACTTCTCCAAACCCTTGCAGTTCTTGGCAAAAACGGCCATGACGAGGTCGGTGAGCTCGGGGCAGTAGCGAAGCTTGAGGCACGTGAAGTTAACGTAGTGGAGCGAGATAAGAATCAGGGCATCGTTGTATAGGCTGACGGATAGCCAGTCGCATTGGAAAGCGAGTTCGTCATGGTCCTGAAGCAAGATAAGAAAGATGGGATGAGATGGAGAGAGAAATGAGGTTTGATTTGAGAGTCAAATTTCTTTGTGATATATGAGTGTGGTTGAGGGACCATAGACATCACTAAATAATATTGTGGATTTCTTCCATTACTAAAAATGGGAGAGAGACCTTAAACTAATTTTCTCTTTTTATAATGTTTTATTTGTTTTGATTTTTGAAAAAACAGAGAATTTCTTTTACTAATATTTTGTTACGAGCTTAACTAATGTGTTATTTGTTTTGATGGTAGTGGTGTTGATGTGATAATTGTGCAGTAGTAGTAGTTGTAGTGGCAATGGTGGTCGTTGCAGTGATAATACTTGTGCTAGTGCTAGTGATAATAATAATGATAAGGGCGTGAGGTGGTAGTGCGGCGATAGTGGTGGTGAGACACTGTTATTAAAAGATTCTGAATAAATTTTATTTTTTTAGTTTAAAAATAAAAATATTCTCTATCCAAATAAATTTATTTTTCATTGACTATAAAAAATAAAAAATAAAAAATTTGTTAACTTTTATTTTCTCGTATCAAAAGCCAAAAAATGCCAATATTTTAAAAAAAAAAATTGTTAAAATAATTGGAGTATTGGTGTTATAATAAATTTTAAGAGGTATTTACGTGTAGGTTCTAATAAGTGGACTTATTGTCTAATAGGTCCTCTGAAAAAAAAAATTCATAAAACAAGTCACCAATTGTAAGTTTTAGCGACAATTTTTAAAAATCATGACAAAAAAAAGTCGCTAATTATCAATTTTTAGCGACATATGTAAAAAATTATCACAAAAAAATTATTTTTAGCAACAATTTTACCAAGATTTATTTTTAATAGGACTTGATGAGAATTAAGTCTAACTATTAGGACTTATTGGTAGTTTACCCAAATTTTAATTGATACATGTAATTTAGGAGTAAGTGTAATTATTTGATGTAGAGGTTCACATCAAGAGAAAAAAATCATTAATATATTTGCTAAATACATTTACACCATATTAATTTCTTATTACTATTCTAACGCAAGCAAATTTAATCGACTGTTATAATAGTTGTTATTTTTAACTTTACTCAACTTAATTTTTTTTGCAAGTTATTAATTGGATAGTGAAAAATTGTTATTGCAAATTTGTTAATAACATTTATGCTAACTTACAAGAAATAATTTTGATACAATAGTGTGGATGCTGAGAATCCAACTCCACAACTGTCCCAAACCCTCCCTCGTCGCTATCGACGTTGCTCTTGAACTCAGCTCCCTTTGAACTCACACTCGCAAGGTAAGATTGAGAATTGTTTCAGTGTTTTTTTATGTTGTGTTTCACTCGATTTCTGGCTCTTCCCATCTCTCTCTGTTTTTGCTTTTGTGGCTGTGTCTGTTTTTGTGTTTCCCTTGCTGCAATTCAAACCCCAAAACACCTTTGATTGTATCAACAAATGGGCCGTCGATCACAAGCTTCACACTTTTGATTTTGATTTGATTGTTTTGGTTTCAAATTTTTTTTGAAGGATGTTTATTTGCTAAGTGGCATATTGTAGACTCGACTTTCTTCGCGCGCCCTCCTTTCGGAGAGGCGTGAATTGGTCTCCTATAGTTCGGACTCTTGTCACGGTTCTGAATCTAATCTCACAAAGTGCGATGTGAGACCGAAAAACACCAAAGAGTCCAATCTAGGAAATCATTTTGGAAAATCAGATTTTAAATCAAATAATGCCAAAACTGGACTGCTTTGCTAGATTACAGAGTCGTCACCTAAATATTTTATTTTTGGGAAATTTAGGAAACCCTGACTCGTGCCAAAGGCCACGTGTCCGTCATCACCAAAGTTGCCTCAGCTCGGGAACTTGGGTACGAGAGGGGAAGGTCCTGAAATGAGAACCCCTGCTCGCCCGATCAAAAAATTGGCCTCTACTAAGCATGATATGTTGTTTAATAAACACATGTGTTCTTATTCTGATTATTAGCTAACTTTACTATGTGACGCACACATACAAGTATAGACTAAAATCACGAGAATTGGAACAAAACACCTCATGTTTGTTTTTGAAAATGGTTCGAAATTGCCACTCGCAAGTGGGCTAAAGCGCAGATTTGCCACCCTCAAGTGGACTTAAAACATGATTTGCCACTTCGCAAAGTGGGCTTAAAACTCGCAATCATCGAATTGTTCCAATTCAAGCAACAAAGCCTTTATCCACAGGCATTCATGCAATTTAGCAAGTAAGCAAATAGCCTCATGGCAAGCATGCGATCATGGCAACACTCACACTCATGCAAGTATGCTAAAGCGTAACACTTACAGTGTACTCCGAGCCAAAACAAAAGCTAGTTAGAAATATGCATGATTCCTAACTATGTTAACGATGCCTAATGCAACACATGCAATAATGCAATTAATAGGCTCGGCTATCTAAGATGGCATATGAATGCAACAATTTGATACACATATTCAAATAAGTATTGAAATGCGATGCAGTTTGAATGCTGCACCGAGCCCGGTGCATGCAAGACGAATGAATGGATGCAAACATGCAAGCATAATGTATGCTAATTGAAACGTGCCCTAAAACTAACCATCGAAAGCGGTTAAATAAAAGGAAGAAAGAAGTGGGATTGGAAGACATGCACACACACACGCACGCACGCTTATTACAACATTATGCCCTCACGAAGGAGGGTCCAAATAAAACTAGCTAGGCTACACTAGGCTAAGCTAATTATTACAAACTAACTAATTAACTATTCTAGCTAATTAATTATAACACATTGAAATTGGATAACTAGTTACTCAAACTAATTAAGTACAACACTAGAATCAAATAATTAGCTACAACTAACTAATTAAAGCAAGTAAAGTGGCCTCGCGGGCGAGGGAGACATGCATGCTCGGTTGCTTCCTCCCAAAAATCCATCACCTTGCCATTGGTTGCCTCTGTTTGCACTTGCTTGATCACCAGAAATTGTACCAACTCTCAGAATGCTTCTGCCCCAAAACAAGAACACTTTTGAACAACTTTTCTCTTTTGGCCGGTCGACCACAGAAAGTGGCTGTCGGCCACAATAACTGGCTGGTTGGCCACCCACACTGGTCGGTCGGCTATTGCAAGTGGCCGGTCGACCATCCCTTTTTCCAAGCTTCTGGTTTTGCTGCAACAGAGGAAAAGCAATGCATTTTTCAAGGAATGTGTGTACTGCCACTCTCCTTATCATGTCTCAAGCTCAAAGGAGTATAGCACTTGGCTCTTAAGCCACCAATCAAACATTTTCATGCATGATGGCCAAAGAACCAAGCTTGTACAAAGTTAATGAATGCACAAATAGACTCAAAGGGCCACCACCCTATCATGCATGATCAAGGGTGACGACGACCAAGAAACGTGACACGTTTCATCACTTTGAGTATGAAACGTCCCCCATTTCTTGTGTTTGGATTAACGTCCAATCCAAACACATGCAATGCAACATAAATGCTTATCTTAGTCATGTTTTACTTGTCTAATTCTTGTTTAGACATTTTACATTACCAAGCCGTTCTTTAATCGGTTAAGTCCAAAGTGATCGTCCTCTAATGATAGAGGGGTCAACCAAATGATAATTTAAGACATGAGAGAGATCATGCCTTTGGCTAGGAGGAACCATCATAAGAGGGTTAAAGCCATTGAGCATAAGCTCTATCTCAAGCTTAAATACAATCATAAGGTTAACCAACCCTCAAAACAAATAGAAAAATGAAGAAATGAGGGAGGTTGCAGACTTTTTGATGCTGAAATGGCAAGCTAAAGACCTTAAATCATGCAAGCAACACATGCAAGACATGTTCAAAAGCTAAAAGCATTATACTAGTGAAGAGCATTACACTAGAGGCATGCAATATCAAACTTAAATGACAAAACCAGCTCTGGACAGAGCTTAAACATGCCAAAATAGTGGCTAAATCATGCTGGAATTGAAGCACAAAAAGCTATAAAAAAAATATGCTCATGTGTTGGCTCGCAAGCTAGGCTCAAAACACAACTCTCAAAAGCAATGAAAGAGTGAAGTATGTGAGAGTGTGAAAAGGCTATACACACTGAAATCATATATAAAATGATGCTATATCATGCAATCAACACATGCACAACATGTTAGAGGCCTTAAAACACAAAGCTGGTGAAGGCATTTGCACTATAGCTATACAAGACAAAGCTCATATGATCAAAGCAGCCCAAAACAGAGCTAAATCATGCCAAAATAATAGCAAAAACATGCTGAGATCAAGTCAAAAAATGGTAGAAAAATATGCTCACATGTTAGGCCATCTACACATGCAAACAAGACATAAGGAGGGGAGGCCACCCCCTCTTATTTTGGACCTCAAAACCAAGTTTTTGCAACTGAAATTCCCCTGGAATTCAGTGGTTAAAAGGCCAAAAAAGAGTTGTTGGAAAAGCTTTAAAAGATGGCTCAACACTTGGCAAACAAGCTACAAAAGAGGGTGGACCACCCCTAATTCCAAAAAGGCCTTAAACCACCATTTTTAAATCTTAAAAATAGAGGTTTTTGTAGTTGAAGAGTAGGCCAAAAACAGCGTGCAAAGGTGGCCAAACAAGTGTGCAAAAATAATCTTAAAAGGGGTTAAGCCTATACCTTTGAAGCACAGCAACAACCAGCCACTTTCTGAGCCAAAACCAGTTTTGAGAGCTCAAATAAGACCTCCAAGAACCTCAGTTACAAGGTAGTCTAATTTGTTTAAGAGGTTGTATGCAAATATGTAGAGAATTCCCACTTTCAAGCACTAAATAGGAAGAGAGAGAGAATTCTAGAGAGAGAGGAAAAAATTTTGCTCACAAAATTTTTGTCAAAATTGTAGAGAGAGAGAGAGAGAGAGAGATTTTAGAGAGAGAGGCTCCCAAACTTTCTAACCTCCTAAAATGAGAGATATGGCTTCCATATATAGCAAAATACAAGCCTTGGTCGAAATATCTGCAAAACAGACGGCTGGAGCTTGTGGGAGATAGCTGGAGGGGAAATATCTGCAAATATCTGCGTTTGGGACATTAGTGGCCGACCGGCCACTGTTGGTGGCCAACAGCCCACATTTGTGGCCGACAGCAAAAATCTGCTCTCTAGGTCCAACTTCAAATGGGCATATCTCCTTCATCTGGACTCCTTTCCAAGTCATTCTTGTGCCTAAATTGAAGCCCCAGAAGTCTTCTTGCCAATGGTGGTAGCCTCATATCAAAATTCCAAGTGTGCTAAGAGATATGCCTCTATTAGTGAAGACTACTCAGTTTTGGCTCAACGGGATTCATGCCTAACTTCTCCTCAGCCAGTTTTCTTCCCTCTTCTCCTCTTTTCTTCGACTCCAAACCCCTAAATAAGGTGTTTTAAAAGATTTTTCAAAGTGTTCACCTCTCTTTCATTCATTTCCACTTTGTCCTTGCTCGGTTTACCGAAAATTGTAACATTTAACGAAATGCGAGTCTCGGAACATCGTAGGAACTCCGTTTAAAAAAAATATATATTTTGAAAGAGAGGGTTTTAAGGTCTAAAATCTTTAGTCAAAATAGTTTTAGTCCAAAAATGGGGTGTAAGGTTGGGATTTGACTCTCTCCTTGCCAAAAAAATCGAACCTTTGCATAGCATAGCCTGCACCATCGAATGATCCAATCAGTGGCGCCTAAGTCTTAAGGACAGTCAAAAATGGGGTGTCTACAGTTGCCCCTCTTTGATAGAACTCGAAAGTCATGAAATGACGTGAGTGAATGTTAAAGCTTAGAGACGACCCATTTTTGACAAGGCCGAAGACTTGGATAAATAAACAAAATGCAAATGTAGTTGGTTAAACCTGAGGGTTGCCTACGTATCCCTTTGCAAGGAATCAAACCAGCGTAGTTCAAGGGCAGGATGCAAAATGATACACAATATAACAAAATAATACAAACGATATGCAATACAACGAAACAATGCACATGATATACAATGTAATTGAATCATCAAACCACAAGCAGTGCAAAACCACACAAATACCATAAAAGGGATGGAGATGCAACATCAAACTATGTTTAACACAGAAAAGATGCCGGAATCCTCAGACCACAATTCTCTTAGTGGAATAGGCGTGTGCACATGCAGAACTGTGTGTTTCGCAGAAAGAATACAAGGTACAAGTAATTGTGTGGTATGATATAAGTGATGAATGATCTGCTAAGGAAAGATCGTGATCCTAAAATGCAAGATGCAACAAGACAAAGTACAATGCAATGAATGCAATGGATGCAGTGACTAAGGCACGCGGCCAAACCACATTTCTACCTAGAAAAGGCATGGACACAAAGCAAAGCACGTCTAACACAAAAAAGGTGTCGAAACCCTCAGACCACAATTCTCTTAGTGGAATAGGCGTGTACAAATACAGAGCTATGTTTTAACGAGGGAAATGTATGAGCACATGCCTGACTAAGCTTAACATGGAAATGATGCAAGCAATAAAATGGATAATGCAATAGATGCATGCGATAGATTCTATATGCAATACAGGCATAATAGATGTTATGCAACACTTATGATAGATACGATGATACAACTAGTAAGTGATGCTCTTGAAAGTACTTTATAGGGGCAATTGGTGATGACTCACCTTATGCTGTTGGGGATCTCCTGTTTTTGCATCTTGCATTTCCGAACCATAGGTACTACTTTTCTCCGTGGCTATGGTCGCAGCTTTCCCTATTCTCCAACAGGGTGATAGACTAAGTTGGTTCAGTATCCGGAATCGAGGCGCATACACGCTACCACAACCTATGGGGCTGCCATACAGATTTTAAGCCGAGGATACACCCCTGGGTATTCAAACCAGACTTTAGTCTCGGAAATTTTGAACCTTTGCGTTCTAGGCATCTGCTATTCGAACTCTAGTTTCCACCGTTTCAGTTGATCTCCTAAGAACTCATCGCAAACACAGGCAGGTGGCTATACCAGACCACCGGAAGTCGTTCGAGCACGACAAACACCAAAGGAATTGCACCTTTAGAGGATTTAAGGTCTCCTAGACCAGAGAGTGCACAAGACAGTGCGATGCAGAGTGAATGCACAAAATAGTGCTATACAGGTGCACAAGACAACGCGATGCAGGTTGAAATGCACAAGATAATGCGAGTGATTTGAAATGCACAAAATAGTGCAAGACAAGTTTGCACAAAACAGTACGACACAGGTGCACAAGACAGTGCGAGTAATGTGAAATGCACAAGACAGTGCTATACAGGTGCACAAGACAGTGCGATGTAGGGGATGCACAAGATAGATGTGAATGCACAAGACAGTGCAATAAGCAAGGTGCACAAGATAGTGCGATACAAGGTGCACAAAACAGTGCGATGCAGGTGCACAAGACAGTGCGACACAAGGTGCACAAAATAGTGCGATGCAAGGTGCACAAAACAGTGCGATACGCAAAGCACAAACAAGTGCAAGTAAGGTGCGCAAAATAGCGCGATGCAATGCACTAACAAGTACAAGTAAGGTACGCAAAATAACACGAGCAATGCACAAACAAGTGCAGGTAAGGTGTGCAAAATAGCGTGATGCAATGCATTAACAAGTGCAGGTAAAGTGTGCAAAAAAGCGCGAGCAATGCACAAATAAGTGCAGGTAAGGTACGCAAAAAAGCGCGAGCAAGTTCTATGCAAAAGATACGAGCATTTTCTATGCAAGATGAGAGCATGTAGTGAAATGCACAAGATAGTGCGATGTGCAAGAATGCGCGAGTGTAAATTCAAATGCATAAGAAAGTGCGATGCACAAGAAAGCGCGAGTGTAAACTGCACAAAAAAGTGCGATGCGCAAGAAAGCGCAAGTGTAAACTGCACAAAAAAGTGCGATGCACAGGAAAGCGCGAGTGTAAACGCAGGATTTTAAGGTCTCCTAGACCAAAGAATGCACAAAACAGTGCGAGTGAGACACAACCACAAGGTGTACAAGACAGTGCGAGTGATACACAACCACAAAGTGCACAAGACAGTGTGAGTGATATGAAATTGTGAAATAAATGCACTGAGTGAGATTATTGTGTGATAGACGCATGATGTTAATTGAAAGCATGTTCTATGCATGAAACAAGCATATTCTATGCAAGAGACAAAAGCATATTCTATGCGAAATAGAAAGCAAGCATATTCTATGCATGAATCATAACGATGCACGACACGCATGCAACAGAAGTGCATATGAAAGTGCACATTCTATGCAATAGAGGGGCATCAAATATGTACTTTGGTGCCTCCAATTTACCTCTCAGAGGACTTTGTAACATGCTCAGCTCAAAAAAGGATACATCCCGTCCATATTGACGAGAGGTAACATCAGTATGTAAAAACCACAGGTGCTGCCATTTTGACTTGAAGCAGGCTTACACTTGGGGTTGAGATACACTCATACTCCAGAGAAAGGTGATGCCTGAGAAGGTGCACCTGGAATGCAGTCTCGGAATTTACTGAAGTCGAAACACGCTCAGATACTTGAAATTTTTCCTCTTTTCTTTTGCTTTGCAGTCTGGAACCCAGATAGCTTGAGATAGGTCCTCGCTCTATTGTTCTCATATGACCTGGGCTGAACCCTGCAGTTTTATGAAAGAACAAATCTTGTTTTGCACATATGCGGAGAACGACATAGCACTCTGAGCACAAAACGATGTATTTTTGAAATTGAAATTGAGAAACGAGTTCTTAACTGGGTATTGAGTCTACGACTGAACGCAGCACACCACGACTCAACAAAGGAAAACAAAAGGTAAAACAACCTAAACACATCTATTGACACTCGAAACGACTCAAAACAAGAATCGAGACAAACAAAAACACACACATAACACTCAGATGTGTTACAAAGGCGAGAGACCTCTCGATTCACAAGGAGCCTATTTCTCCGGGTATTGTTTCCCACCATTTCTCATTTGTGATCCTCACATCACTATGGTACTCAATCTTTAGTTTTCTGAAAAAGCCCTTTTCTCACTTTTTCCTCTCAACGCACATCTTTCTATTCTTCAATCTCTCTTATTTTTCATCTCTTCTCGGGGTGGTTGATGGATAAACAGGAAGTTATGGGCTCTTGCCCCTAGTATTCTACTAGATTCTCCTTCTTTCGCTCACAACTCGTGAACTTTCTCACAGAGGAGTTGTGATGCGACAGGATGCGCAGTAGATTCACAACTGACATCGGTTGACGACACCCCTGGCTTAGCTTGATCAAGGTGAGTTACATCATGTCCCACTGGCCAGGTATACAATTGATTGGTCTCACACATTGTGTTTTCTATGTCCCCATTCCGGGTCAGATGCCAATTTGGGTGTGATCGTCCGGATGAAAGGACCGAACATCCCACTCCAGTTCGTGCTTCACACTTGGCTTGATACCTCATTGTTTGGAGGATGAGAGAGCTCTTAGCCCTTTGCTGCTAACTTTAGTTGTGCCCTTTCTGGCGAGTATGGTGCCCTTTCTAGCAAGCATGTTGACAACAGGGAAAAGATAGAAAACCTAACTCAACTGTGCCCCTAGTTCATCATTTTGACAATTTTTTATTTTTTGGCTTCTGCTAAAACAATTTTGACCAATATGAGAGTTAGATTAACATACTTATCTGATTTTCTGATTCGAAATCATGCAAGTCAGATTGTGTGCACTGAAAATTTTCCTTTTTTGGGTCCAAAAAATGGTCCAGTTTTGGGAAAATGAGATAATTTTCGAGAAAATTAGTCAACCTCATTAAAAAAATTCTCAAAAACTATTTTTGCAAATGGCCACCGCTCGACCAACACAGAATCTACTCTTGAGATGCACAACCTCAGATATGAACTTGATTTGTCCTACAGCTGAATCTTCCAACGAAATAGAACAACTGAATTTGAACGAAGACGAGCCAATTTGTACATGGACAAGATAGCTGAGTTGAACAAGGTTAAACCAATCAACATGGATGAGCCAAGCAGGCTGAAAATGATTGGAGTCGAACTTCAGGATTAAGTTGCCTACGTATCCCAAAGATGGGAATCAGGCCTGACTTAGTTCTGGGTTGCAGTTCACTCGGGTGTTGACACTCTCCTTTTGCGCTCTAACTTTTGCCAAGGCCACCCTTCCAGGTTTTCAACCTTGCGAGCTCTGTTTTTCTTTTCATTTCTTTTCTTCTTTTCTTTTTTCTCCATTTTTTCATTTTTGTTCTTTTTCTTTTTTTTTCTTGCTCTAACTTTTGCCTGGGTCGCCCTTTCGGGTTTTCGGCCCAACGAGCCTCTCAAGGATAGAAAAGTTTAACTTGTCCATGTTGATCGGTTTTGAGATCTCGAAGCCATCTGAATCCAGGAGAATGGTTACTATTCGCTAATGATGTAGGAGTCCATCCAATCGGGTCTGAATTTGCCCCTAGTGTTGTGGATAGAAATTCGGTCGTCCTTCAACAAAAACTTTCTTCTTTCCGATTCTGCAATTTGGCTTTCTTGCCAGTCTTGGTTCGTGGAATGACCCATCTTTTGAATCTTTGAGCACATCTGACATTTTTGCCCCTAGTTCAAGGGCTACTTCTGATCTAGTTTTGTAAGCTTCCTTTGATGACATTTGCTCTTCTTGATCTGACCTTTTTGCCCCTAGTTCAAGGGTTACTTCCAATCCGGCCATACAAGCCTTATGTTGTGATTGATCGTTGAACATTCTGAGTCCAGGTTCAAGGTTTGAAAGCAAAAAGGGTTGAGTCTTGAGGCTAAGAGCGATCCTATGATGCACAATCTCAAGATCAATTCTTCGTAGGACCACGCAAAACATTTTTTGAAATCTTTTAAGAAAGCGACTAGTCGCTCGCATTGAAGACAATACAGAACCAATCTAGATCAAGCCAGGATTTTTCCCAATACTCACATTAACAAACATGATCTCATTCATTAAGGGCTTAGCATGCCTCTCTTTCTCTCAGTTGATCAAACTTTTGCAAATCCCGAGGAATTCCTCCCTCTTTGTTTTCATCACAGTGTTAGAAAAGTTTTGAAAAACTTTGGTCAATGCAATGATTTCAAGGCACAGAAAAGTAGGTGAAAATGTACTGCTGTTTCATTTAGATCTGCTGGCACAACTGGCTTCATAGAAGAAACAGACTCAAAAGAAAGAGTGTAAAAGACAAACACAAAACAAGCAAGTGATGCCCAAGATAACACCCTCGCAATCACCCGACTCTAACACAACAGGGCCGACTCGATACAACAAGACAGACTCGACTGACTCAGTACGAAAAAACTGACTCAATACAACACAACAAGACTGACCCAATACCCAAGTTAGAAAGTAAAATAAACAGCATTTGCACTTTGCTCAAAACAGTGCATGCCATCCACCACATTTGGAGTAAACTGAGCACCATCAGCGGGTGGTTCATCCCCCGATCACATAGTCACATTATCTCCCAAGTTCATAGATCCACTACCGATAGACTTTGTAGGACCTGGTGCGACGATGACCTCTTTGTTAATCAGATCTTGTATTTTTTGGCGAAGACGAAAACAACTGTCAGTGTCATGACCGATTTGTTGATAGAAGGCACAGTACTTGGCAGCATCATGCTTAGCTGGAAGGGGATTCGGGAGAGGCCGAGGTTTAAGCGGTTTGAGATACCCTTTCTCCATTAGTACCTTCAATGCACAGGTTAGGCTCATATGGAGTTGGGTGAAGGTTCGTTTAAGGGAAGAGGAAACTCTAGGTTTAGAAACATCGGCAAATGGAGTAGCGGGTGTTGGTCGGGTATCCATAGGCTTGGAACCGAGATTAGGATGGGTATTTCTGGTAAAGCATCCCTTTCCGTTGTTTGCCCCCTGATTCAAAATGCTCTCATCTTGAGTGACAAAAGTGTCATCCACAGCCTTTGCAACAACTGCGAGCACTTGCTGTTTGTTTAGTCCTTCAGCCTTCAAAGCCTCAACAGCCTACAGAAGGTGTTTATAGGGACCAATGCCTACCCCTACCTTGTTCTTACCACTTGCCTCCACTTTGCCAAGGGATTGGCCTTCTTCAAATGCAGCTGTAACACGTCCGCGGGGGACCTCGCTACAGTTACCGTTCGGACTCGATTTGTGTCACGGTTCTTAATCTTGAACCAAAGAGTCCAACTCTGGCAAATCGTTTTGGAAGAAAAATAGATTTTTTTGAAAAGTAGTGCCAAACATGGACTGCTTTGCCAGATTACAGAGTCGCCACCTAAATATTTTTTAAATGGGAAATTTAGGAAACCCTGACTCGGTGCCGAAGGCCACGTGTCCGTCATAACCAAAGTAGTCTTGGCTCGGGAGCTTGGGTACGATCGGAGAAGGTCAGCTATGAGCACCCCCTTTCGCCCGATCCGAAGACCGGCCTCTACTAACCGTGATATCCGATTTTGAAAACGTTATGTGTTCTTATTCCGGTTATTAGCCTAGAATTACTATGTTATGCGCACAGCAAACAAGTATAGACTAGATTGCCTAATTTGGAAACAAGCATTGCATATCCGTTTGTTTTGAAAGCGTTTCGGAATTTGCTACTCGCAAGTAGGCTAAAACACGGATTTCAATGAGTTTTTCCAACTCAAGCAATCCAACCTCCACCCACAGGAAATCAAGCAGTTATATCACGTAAGCAGCTAGCCATATGGTAATTATGCTGTTATGGCAACATTCACACGCATGCGATATGCTAAAGCATAAATACTTACGTCGTACTCCGTGCCAAAACAATAAACTGGTTAGCAAACATGCATGTCCTAGTTCATGTTAAATGACTAATGCAACGCATACAGAGTGCAATTAGACAGGCTCGGCTATCTTAAACATGACATGTGAAATGCACGAGTAACACGTATTCAATTTTGGGAATCGAAATATAATGCAGTTTGTATGATGTACCGAGCCTGGTGCATGTCAACAAATGCATGGATGCACGCATGCATTGCATAAGGTGTGCTAAAATAAACATGCCCTAATCTACCATCATAAGCAGGTAAATAAAAGGGAAGAAAGAAGTGGGGGTTGGAAGACATACACACCACTCACGCACTCTTATTATACAATTGCCCTCACTCGGAGGGACCGAAAGAATTTACAGTCCAAAAATAATACAGTCCGAATACAGAATAAATAAATTATTACAGAAATTTCTAATTATCAAATTTAATCAAATGTAAAAAGAAGGGGGGGCCTCAACCCTGCCTCGGGATATGCGAATGATGCATGCTCGAATCCGACTTGCCCGGAAACCCGTTGCCATAGCATTGCTGCCTCTGTTTTCACTGTCCTGCCTTTCTGAAGACTGCCAAAGTCTCAGGACATGCTCCCTGCACACTGAGGATCATCATCGGCTGAATAGAATGTCCACCGGCCATGTACAATGTCCATCAGCTGGAGATAAAGCTATCGGCTGTCCATCAATGGCCGGTCGGCACTCTATACTGCCGATCGGCAAAAACTCCCTGCAGAAGACAGTTTTAACAGCAACAAGAACAGACAGTGTATGGCATGGAATTCCAAGCAAATGTATGCACGGACACACTCCCTATCATGCAATGGACTCAAGGGAGCATGGCCCTCGAACCCCGGGCCACCAATCGCGCATTTCCATGCATGATGGCCAAAGAGTCAAGTGTGCATTTTAATATCAAATGTAATGCACACAAAACATACAAGGGGCCCAACCTCAATCATGGTTGATCAAGAGGTGAGGCAATGCACAACAATGCACATGCAACCTAAGCATGCAAGCTAACACACAAACATGCAATGCAACTACATGGCACACACAATGTACATAACATAACATGCACAACGCATTGAAACATGGCATACACAATGCAAGATGGGCTTACACCAATGCAAGTGGACCTTAGCCACACTCACATAGGAGGCCATTAGGTGAAATGAGGCAACCGAAATGCACACAAACATGTCCAATGCATGGACCAATCCTAAGATACAACATGCAACTCTAACAAGGCATGGCAAATGATGAAACATAGCATATAATGGTGCAAGTTTCAGATCTGAAATGGCATGCCAAATGACTCCAAAGCGTGCAAACATTCATGTAATGCATTGTTAAGGACTTAAGCACTAAAGCTAGTGAGATGCAATACACTATAAACATGCAAAGCGATGCTCGAATGATGAAGACAGCCACAAACAGTCCTTATGCAGCCCAAAATAATGCTAAACATGTATGAAATGTAGCCAAAATAAGCTAGCATGCTTGGCTAAATTAGCATGCGATTTTGACTAGCTAGCATGATTTACATGGCAAGTGTATGATGCAAAGCCCAAACAGAAGAAGACCCTTCTACAACACTGATAAGGGACCAAAAATATGACTACTCATAGTAGATGACAGCCCCCAAATCAATATACAAACATGCTAAAGATGCCATGCAAGATTAAGGCCACAAGAGGGCTATAACATGAAGTACATAAAAAATTCACCAAACAGCCAAATACCCTTAATGAAACATGACAAGGGGGTCAAAATATGGCCACTCTCAGTTCTGATCATGGCCGAAAAACAGAAGCAAAATAAGCTAAACAAACATGCAAAAATGGGGACCAAAGAGGGGTAATGAAGCAAGTCATACATGGAGGTCCCCAACAGTGTTGAGCCCTTCTTCAATGTTGAAGAAGGGCTCAAAATAAGCCTACTCACAGTTTATATCATGCCTCAAAACAGACTACAAGATAGGCTAAAAGCTAGTGCAAGATTGGGGAATATAAAGCAACTAACTCACCCTTGAAGAACACTTTGAAGAACAGCCACTCCAGCCACCTTCTTGTGATCAAAACCAGTCCAAAAACTCAAGATCAAGCCCTCCAAGCCCCTCAAGGTCGAAGTATGGTGTAATGGTGTGTGCCTTAGTGCAAAACTAAGGCAAAAACACACTTTTTAGGCCTCCCAACACACACAAAGGATGAGAGAGAGGGAGATATAGAGAGAGAGGATGATGTATATGTTATATGTATGTATTAGGTCTGATTTTGCTGAACCAAAACAATGGAGGAGGAGGGGCTCATTATATAGACAAGATAATGGCTTGAAGCTTCTAAGAGAAGCTAAACAAAAGGGTCAAAAGAGTCAAGCTTCTAAGAGAAGCTAAGCTAAGGGTGCAAGCTTCTTGAGGAAGCCAAGAGAAGGGGTCAAAGCTTCCTCAAGAAGCCTTGAGCAAAGGGTGCAACAAAGGGGTCAAAGTGGTCAAAGGTGCAAAATAGCCACATATATGCACGGGGGAGTGTGCTGGTGCATTCCAACTGGCACAGCTGGATGCACCAGCCTTGGAGGGTGCAAAGGGTTGCAAACCGGCCAGAAAAATTGGTCGTCGGCCAAAATAAAGTGCCGGTCGGCACTATTTTCTGCCGTCGGCAAAAATTAGATTGCGATAGATGATTCCAAGGTCAAAAAACGGCCAGTGGGTATGCAAATTGAAGCCCCGGAAGTTAGCTTTCCAATGGCACAAACCTTGCATCAAATTCCTCCTGTGCAAAAAGTTATGCTTTTGGTGAAGCCGCGCAGACTCGATCCACCGGGATGATGCCCAGCTTCAACCAATCATACTCCTCCCCCGGACTTGGCTTTGGGAGATTCTTGAGTACAAAGTGAAGCCCGAAGTCTTCTTTCAACGATGGTGGCCTCATAGCTAACTCCAAGTATGCAATTGAATAAGCCTGATTCAGCGAGGGCCGCTCGACTTTCTTCTACCCGGATTCATGGCGAACTTCTTCTCCAACCTATTTTCTCCCTCCTCTCCTCTTTTCTTCAACTTCAAACCCCGAAGTAAGGTGTTTTGAAAGATTTTCAAAGATTTCAACTCTCTTTCATTCATCTCCACTTTGTCCTTGCTCGGTTTATCGAAAAGCGCACCATTTACCGAAATGCGAGCGTCGAACATCGTGGGAATTTTATTTCAAAAATGTTTTGAAAGAGAGGGTTTTAAGGTCTCAAAACCATCCAAAATAATTTTGGTTCAAAATGGGGTGTGAAGTTGAGATTCACTTCTCTCCTTGCCGAAGAAACTGAACCTGCGCCCTGCACACCTTCCAACACAGAGCAAACCATTAGTCGTGCCCAAGTCTTAAGGGCAGTCAAAAATGGGGTGTCTACAGTTGCCCCTCTTTGACAGAACTCGGAAGTCATAACAATGACGGGAGTGAATGTCAAAGCCCAGAGACGACCCATTTTGACAAGGCCGAAGACTTGGACAAACACAAAAAATAAGATGCAGTTGGTTGAACCCGCGGGCTGCCTACGTATCCCTTTGCAAGGAATCAAACCAGCGTAGTTCAGGGGCAGGATGCAAAATGATATGCAGGAAGACTTTGATAATTGGACTTATACGCTACGCGAAGCCGGTTTGAAAATTGGACTTATACGCTACGCGAAGCCAGTTTGAAAATCCAAGATTTATGCAAAAACACAGTGTGCACAAGACAATGTGATGCAGAGTGAATGCACAAACAATGCTAAGGAGATGCACAAAACAGTGCGAAGCAGGTTGGAATGCACAAGGTAGTGCGCTAACAAGATGCACAAACAGTGCAATGTAAGAGTGAATGCACAAACAGTGCTATACAGGTGCACAAGAGAGTGCGATGTGGCATAGATGCACAAAACAGTGCGATGCGCAAAATAGCGCGAATGAAATGTAATGCGCTAACAAGTGCAGGTAAGGTGCGCAAGATAGCGCGATAAAATGCACGTACAATGCAAGTAAAGTGCACAAAATAGTGCGATGCGCGAAATAGCGCAAATGAAACAATGTAATGCACAAAACAGTGTGATGCGCAAGAAAGCGCAAAAGTAAATTGCACAGAACAGTGCGATACGCTAAACAGCGCGAGTGCGATGGAATGCACAAGATAGTGCGAGTGAGATATAGCATGTAAGTGCACAAGATAGTGCGATGCACAAGAAAGCGCGAGTGCACAAGACAGTGCGATTGAGGTGCGCAAGATAGCGCGAATGAGACGTAATGTAAAATGTAATGAGATGCACAAAATAGCGCGATGCGCAAAATAGGGCGAATGAAATGTAATGCACAAGACAGTGCGATGGAGGTGCGCAAGATAGCGCAAAGATGTGATGCACAAAACAGTGCGATACGCTAAACAGCGCGAATGATTTGAAATGCACTAGACAGTGCGATACGCTAAACAGCGCGAGTGATTTGAAATGCACAAGATAGTGCGATACGCTAAACGGCGCAAATGATTCAACCACAAGATGCACATGATAGTGCAAGTGAGATACAAAGTGTAAGTGCACAAGATAGTGCGAGTGAGATAAAATGCACAAGAAAGTGCGATAAAATGCAACTTCTATGCAAGTATGGGGGCATTTTCCATGCAATATTGAAAGCAAGCATATTCTATGCCTGAAACAAGCAAAGCATATTCTATGCGGAATCGAAAGCAAGCGTATCATAACGATGTGCGGCACGCATGCAACAACAGTGTATATGAAAGTTCACATTCTATGCAATAGAGGAGCATCAAATATGTACTCTGGTGCCTCTGATTTGCCTCTTAGAGGACTTTGCAACACACTCAGCTCAAAAGGGTACACCCTGTTCATATTGGCAAGAGATAACATCTGCTGCTGCTTTAATTGCCGTTCTGACTTGAAGCAGGCTTACACTTGAGGCAGAGGCGCACTCATACTTCGGTAGCATTGACAAGGCCTGAAGAGGTACATCCGGAGTACAATCACGGAATTTGCTGAAGGTGAAACACACTCAGATGCTTCAATTTTCCCTCTTTTCTTTTGCTTTGTAGTCTGGAACCCTATTGCTTCAGATAGGTCCGGGTTTTACTGTTCTCACATGACCTGGGTTGAACCCTGCGGTTTTATGAAAGAACAAATACTGTTTTGCACAAATGTGGGAATGGCACAACACTCTGAGCACACCACAAATCATTTTTGAAATTTGAGAAAATGAGTTTTCGACCGGGTATTGAGCCTACAACTGAACACAGCGAAAAAGACTCAATAACGGAAAACAAAAGGTAACAACCTAAACACAAACACAGACACTTGAAACGACTCAAAACAAGAATTGAGACAAACAAAACGACTGACGCGACGCACAGACGTGTTGCAAAGACAAGAGACTTCTTAGTTCAAGGAGCCAGTTTCTCTGGGTATTATTTCCCACCCTTTCTTATTTGTGACTCTCACATCACTCGGCCCTCAAGCTCGGTTTTCTCTCAAAACCCTTTTCTCGCTTTTTCTCTCAACGCACACCTCTCTATTCTTCAATCCCTCATTTTTCATCCCTCCCCTGGGTGGTTGATGGATAGATATGAAGTTGCGAGCTCTTGCCCCTAGCATCCTGCTAGATTTTTGTTCACAACAGTGAGTTTCTCCCACAGAGGGGTTGTGCTACAACTGGGTGTGTAGCAAATCTGCAGCTAACATCGGTTGATGATGCCCTGCTGGGGAGTTTGGACGTGGTTAGATCTGTCCAGATGAGGAAGTGGAAGATCTTGATCCATTCCGGTTTGTGCTTCGCACTTGGCTTGATACCTCGTTGCTTGGAGGATGAGAGAGCTTTCAGCCCTTCGTTGTTAGCTTCAGTTGTGCCCTCTTCTGGCAGGTAGATTGCCCTTCTTGGCGAGTATGTTGAAAATGGGGAAAAGACAGGAAGCCTGACTCAACTGTGCCCCTAGTTCATTATTTTGACCATTTTTTGTTTTGGTTTTCTACTAAAACCATTTTGACCAACATGAGAGTTTAGATTAACATGCTTGTTCGATTTTCTGATTTGAAAATCAGCAAGTCAGGCTATGAGCACTGGAAATTTTCCCTTTTTTTTTGGGTCCAAGAAATGGTCCAGTTTTGAAAAATGGAATACTTTTCGAGAAAATTAGTCAACCTCAGTAAAAATTCTCAAAAACTATTTTTGCAAACAGCCACTTGCTCAACGAGCACGGGACCTACTCTTGAGATGCACAACCTCGGACCCATAGCAATGGAAAATTGCCCCTTGTTTGAAGAGAGCTGTATGGCAACGGAAAGTTGCCCCTTGTTTGAACGGCACGGCGGCGTTTTGAATGGCAACGGAAAGTTGCCCCTTGTTTGGATGATGCCGCAGCGCATTGTAGTCAGTCTTCGGAGCGATGAACACAACCAGACTCTCCGATACAGAGAAGGCAAAGATGATCAAAACCATCACATGGACAAGTCGAATTTGAATTGTTTTACGGCTGGACTTCAGAGTGAAGTTGCCTACGTATCCCAAACATGGGAATCAAGCCTTACGTAGTTCGGGGTTAAGGTACACTCGGGTATTTAACCTCTCCTTTTTAGGCTCTAACTTTTGCCAAGGCGCCTGTTGCAGGTTTTCAACCTTGCGAGCTTTGTTTTTTTTTTCTTTTCATTCTTTTCTTTTCATTTTCGTTTCTTTTTTTCTTTTTCCCTTTTTTTTTCTTTTCTTCATTTTTTTTCTCTTCTCTCTTTTTTTTTTTTGCTTTTGTATATATTTTTCTTGCTCTAACTTTTGCCTGGGTCGCCCTTCCGGGTTTTCGGCCCAGCGAGCCTCTCAAAGGGTAAAAGTGTAGCTTGGTCCATGCCAAATGGTTGTAAGGTTTTAAGGCCATCCGTATCCAGGAGAGTGGCTGTTGATTTGCAAGAGGACTCATCTTCGGCTCTTCGAGTACCTCTGACATCTTTGCCCCTAGTTCGAAGGGTACTTCTGTTCTAGCTTTGCAAGCTTCTTCTGAACGTCTGATCTTCTTGATCCGACTTTCCTTGCCTCTTGTTCGAGGGCTGCTTCAAATCTGGCCACACAGGCCTCACATCATGATTGACCTCTGAACATTCTGAATCTAAGTTCAAGGTTTGAAAGTAAGGGGTCGAGTCTCGAGGCTGAGAGCGATCCTAGGTTGCACAATCTCAAGAGCGATTCCACACAGGTCTTCGCACCGCGCAAAATATCTTTTGAAAGTTTTTAAGAAAGCGACAAATCGCTCGCGCTGAAGACAGTGTAGAACCAATCTGGATCAAAGCTAGGGTCCTTCTCAGTACTCACACTAACAAGCATGATTTCATTCATTAAGGGCTTAGCATGCCTCTCTTTCTCTCAGTTGATCAAATTTTTGCAAATCCCGAGGAATTCCTTCCTCTTCGTTTTCACCACAGTGTTTGAAAAAGTTTTGAAAAACTCAGGTCATTACATTGACTTCAAGGCACAGAAAAGACAGAGTTCTTAATCAAATACTGTCATCTCATTTAGGATTTCTGGCACAAACTGGCACACGTAGAAGCAAACACAAGAGTGTGAAAATCATCGCTGTTCCATTCAGATCTGTTGGTGTAACCGGCTCCCGGCAGAAACAGACTCAAAAGAAAATGAAAAGACAAACACAAAACAAGCAAGTGATGTCCGAGGTAACACTCCCGGAATCACCTGACTCTAACAAAACAGGACTGACTCAATACAACAAGATAGACCCGACTGACTCAGTATGAAAAGACTGACTCAATACAAAATGACAAGACTGACCCAATACCCAAGTCAGAAAGTACAAAATTAGCATTCGCAAATGCTCAAAACAGTGCTTGCTAAACGCCACATCCGGAGTAAACTGAGTGCCGCCCGCAGGTGGTTCATCCCCTGATCATATGGTCACATTATTCCCCGCAAGTTCATTGATCAAGTGCCGATAGACTTTGCAAGACTGGCACGGCAATGATCCTGTTGTCGATCAGATTTTGTATTTCGTGACAAAGACGAAGGCACATGTCAGTGTCATGGCCAGCTCGCTGATGGAAGGCACAGTAGTCAGCTGGGTTATGTGAGGGAGGGGGTTTCTTTGGTAATGGTTGTGGCTCCAGGGGCTTCAGATACCCCTTTCTAATCAGGACCCTCAAGGCCGCTGATAGAGACATGTACAGTGGGGTGAACACCCTCTGGCCCCGAGGTAGATAGTCCGAAGTTCGGGGGTTTGAAGAAGATGCGCCAACAAAGGGGTCGGCAGGTGCTGGCTGGGTTTGCTGATCTTTTCCGGGAGTAGGGTTAGAGCTGAAAGGAACATTCCTAGCAAGACGGCCCTTTTCCCGGCCTACCCCTCGATTCAAACTGCTCTCACTCTGAACGGCAAAAGTGCCATCCACGATCGTTGCAACGACTGCTAGTACTTGCTGTTTGTTCAGTCCTTCGGCTTTCCAAGCCTCAACAGCCCACTGAAGATGTTCATGGGGACTAATGCTTGCCCCTGGCTTGTTCTTATCACTGGCCTCCACTTTGCTAAAAGATTGGCCTTCTTTCGACGCAACCCGTCCCAAGGTTGGGGAGCCTTTTGACATGAACTCCCTGGTATGTGATGTGGTTGATGACGGAGCCAAAACTCCAAAGGTTAGATCTGCCACAGTTCTCTGAAGATCTTCGATCATCCTCATCAGCTCAGAAGTAGTGGGCTCACAGGTTTGAGATGATTGGGATTCAGGTGCATCCATCATGCACAAGTCCGTGCTTTCTGGAATGAACACCGCAGGCTTGGGCAGATGGGCTGGGGTGATGTATACGCTGGGGTCGTAAGGGACGGCCAGTGTGTGGATTAGATTGAGATGTGGATGAGGTATTTGGTCATTGGGGTCTGAAGGTGGAGCTATCGTTTGGTTGTCAATGAGATTTTGGATCTCATGACGAAGGCGGTAGCAACGGTCGGTGCCATGACCGCGCTGCTGATGGTACATACAGTACTTGGAAGGGTTATGTCTGGCTGGGAGTGGGTCAGGAAGAGGTTGAGGATCGAGGGGTTTGAGATGCCCTCTTTCCATCAAGACTTTTAGTGCGCTAGTCAAGCTCATATAGAGGGGGGTGAAAGTTCTGCCCTGAGCTCGGGCTGGGCCGGCTGTTTGTAGGCTTGGTTTGGCAAAAGGGTCGGTTGTGGCAACTGTATTGATTTCGGTGGGTTTGGGAATAGCGCTACTACGAGCATTGGTATTCCCTGAAATCACCCTCCTTGTCGGTTCACTTGTTCTGGGAATGATCCCACTGTTGAACGCATTCTCGATCTGAACCCCTAGTTCATGCAAACTTTTAAAAGTGAATAGCGGAGCGACTATCAACTTTTGCAACATATCATGCTCAAGGTTTCGCACCATCATTTGCACTTGATCCCTCTCAGAAGGTCGATCTGTCATCTGTGCTGCCTTTGCTCTCCACCTCGCAACAAATTCCACAAAAGGCTCTGTTGGGTTCTGGCGGGTGACTTCAAGATCACGGGTTGTGACCTCAATCTGTGTGTTGTAGGAGTATTGCTCACTGAAGGCCTCAGCCATCTCTTCCCAATTCTGTTTCACAGAGTTCTCCAATTTCGTATACCAGATTGCGGCTATCCCAGACAAGGTTCGGCCGAATAGTGACAATTTCTGGGCTGTGGTCAAACCCATTGGCTCAGAATATCAGAAAACAGGTGGAGGTGCACCGTTGGGTCTCCAGAGCCATCGAATCGATCAATATGTGGCATCTTGAACTGATCCGGTAATGTCACCATTGAGTCGGTATAACCATCCTCTATATCAGGAATAGAGTGGGCCCCCTGAGACTTTTTAAACAATTTCTCAAGCTTGCTCACTTTTAATGCTGTGGGGTCCGTCTTGAACTCAAAGGGAGAGTCCGGTACATTGGTAGGTGTTTTGGATTGCTGGGGTAAAATTGGGGGCGGAGCCGGCCCTACCGGAATGTCCGTACCTTCCTGGACATTGGGTGTTTCCCCGGGTGTCTGAACCCCTGGTGGTGGAGGAGCTTGATGCGAAGCAGATGCTCCGGTTTGTTGCTCTAGCCTGGCAATTGTCTCTGCCTGTTGGGCTATGACCACAGCCCGTTGCTTGGCGAATTCTGCTTGACAGACAGCGTCTTGCTGCATGGTTTTCATACTATCCTGGAGTTGGCGCACCATCTCTTCCAGACTCGACATATTGTCCTGATCTAACTGAGCAACCGGTATATTTGTGTCTGCAGTAGGCTCAAAATCTCAACCCGACTGCTCAAAGATCACTGATCTGGTAGCTGTTACTTGGTTTGTGCTGACTGCCTTCTCTGGCCCTGATTACCCTTGAACTGAGTCTCTGACCTGACAAAGTCTATCAGCACAAATCCAATGTTCCTGGGGGATAGTGGAGCCTTCTGAAGCTATGATTCCAGGACTACCTAGCAAAAGAGAAAACAGACAGCATCTCAGCTCAACCTCACTGGAACGGATACGAGCAAAGCTGAACGACTGTATTCTATTACTGATCACTGTTCCCCGAAATCACTGCCCCAAATCTGAATCTGATACCCGCGGATATAACTGATTCTCAAAATACTGATACTGGTGCCCGCAGGCCGGATAGCCGGACTCGCAAACTGGTATATGCATTCCCTGTAGAGATACACTCTAAAAGCACATAGCATGTAAAAGAGAGCCAATACGCCCCTATGTTGGGGTAGGGTTTCCCTGTCCTATTTTGTCAGGAGCTAGGGTTTCACTACGCACGCAGCGGTTTCAAACAACCTATATCGGGTAAGCAACCTGTCCTAGTTTGGAATGGTCACTATGGATTTCGATATGCACTAGGTCGAATGGTCAAAAAGGGTGCCCCGGTAAAACCGGGGTTTGTGTTCCCATACTGGCAGAGCCCGCAACCGGTCAGCCTTATGGTCATGCCTTGACAAGACAAGCCTCCGGCAAACCGCTCAGGAATAGCAGATGGCCAACACGGTGTCCTAGGCGCACCAATGCACATGCAATGCAAAGAAACACATAAGTGTAGTCAAAACAGGATATCACGAGTTCGAGTCAAGCTCTCTAAACTCCCCAGCAGAGTCGCCAGAAACTGTAACACGCCGCGGGGGACCTCGCTACAGTTACCGTTCAGACTCTTTGTGTCGGTTCTTAATCTGAACCAAAGAGTCCAACTCTGGCAAATCGTTTTGAAGAAAAACAGATTTTTTGAAAAGTAGTGCCAAACATGGACTGCTTTGCCAGATTACAGAGTCGCCACCTAAATATTTTTTAAATGGGAATTTAGGAAACCCTGACTCGGTGCCGAAGGCCACGTGTCCGTCATACCAAAGTGTCTTGGCTCGGGAGCTTGGGTACGATCGGGGAAGGTCAGCTATGAGCACCCCCTTTCGCCCGATCCGAAGACCGGCCTCTACTAACCGTGATATCCGATTTTGAAAACGTTATGTGTTCTTATTCCGGTTATTAGCCTAGAATTACTATGTTATGCGCACAGCAAACAAGTATAGACTAGATTGCCTAATTTGGAAACAAGCATTGCATATCCGTTTGTTTTGAAAGCATTTCGGAATTTGCTACTCGCAAGTAGGCTAAAACACGGATTTCAACGAGTTTTTCCAACTCAAGCAATCCAACCTCCACCCACAGGCAATCAAGCAGTTATATAACGTAAGCAGCTAGCCATATGGTAATTATGCTGTTATGGCAACATTCACACGCATGCGATATGCTAAAGCATAAATACTTACATCGTACTCCGCGCTAAAACAATAAACTGGTTAGCAAACATGCATGTCCTAGTTCATGTTAAATGACTAATGCAACGCATACAGAGTGCAATTAGACAGGCTCGGCTATCTTAAACATGACATGTGAAATGCACGAGTAACACGTATTCAATTTTGGGAATTGAAATATAATGCAGTTTGTATGATGTACCGAGCCTGGTGCATGTCAACAAATGCATGGATGCACGCATGCATTGCATAAGGTGTGCTAAAATAAACATGCCCTAATCTACCATCATAAGCAGGTAAATAAAAGGGAAGAAAGAAGTGGGGGTTGGAAGACATATACACCACTCACGCACACTTATTATACAATTGCCCTCACTCGGAGGGATCGAAAGAATTTACAGTCCAAAAATAATACAGTTTGAATACAGAATAAATAAATTATTACAGAAATTTCTAATTATCAAATTTAATCAAATGTAAAAAGAAGGGGGGGCCTCAGCCCTGCCTCGGGATATGCGAATGATGCATGCTCGAATCCGACTTGCCCGGAAACCCGTTGCCATAGCATTGCTGCCTCTGTTTTCACTGTCCTGCCTTTCTGAAGACTGCCAAAGTCTCAGGACATGCTCCCTACACACTGAGGATCATCATCGGCTGAATAGAATGTCCACCGGCCATGTACAATGTCCATCGGCTGGAGATAAAGCTATCGGCTGTCCATCAATGGCCGGTCGGCACTCTATACTGCCAATCGGCAAAAACTCCCTGCAGAAGACAGTTTTGACAGCAACAAGGACAGACAGTGTATGGCATGGAATTCCAAGCAAATGTATGCACGGACACACTCCCTATCATGCAATGGACTCAAGGGAGCATGGCCCTCGACCCCCGGGCCACCAATCGCGCATTTCCATGCATGATGGCCAAAGAGTCAAGTGTGCATTTTAATATCAAATGTAATGCACACAAAACATACAAGGGGCCCAACCTCAATCATGGTTGATCAAGAGGTGAGGCAATGCACAACAATGCACATGCAACCTAAGCATGCAAGCTAACACACAAACATGCAATGCAACTACATGGCACACACAATGTACATAACATAACATGCACAACGCATTGAAACATGGCATACACAATGCAAGATGGGCTTACACCAATGCAAGTGGACCTTAGCCACACTCACATAGGAGGCCATTAGGTGAAATGAGGCAACCGAAATGCACACAAACATGTCCAATGCATGGACCAATCCTAAGATACAACATGCAACTCTAACAAGGCATGGCAAATGATGAAACATAGCATATAATGGTGCAAGTTTCAGATCTGAAATGGCATGCCAAATGACTCCAAAGCGTGCAAACATTCATGTAATGCATTGTTAAGGACTTAAGCACTAAAGCTAGTGAGATGCAATACACTATAAACATGCAAAGCGATGCTCGAATGATGAAGACAGCCACAAACAGTCCTTATGCAGCCCAAAATAATGCTAAAACATGTATGAAATGTAGCCAAAATAAGCTAGCATGCTTGGCTAAATTAGCATGCGATTTTGACTAGCTAGCATGATTTACATGGCAAGTGTATGATGCAAAGCCCAAACAGAAGAAGACCCTTCTACAACACTGATAAGGGACCAAAAATATGACTACTCATAGTAGATGACAGCCCCCAAATCAATATACAAACATGCTAAAGATGCCATGCAAGATTAAGGCCACAAGAGGGCTATAACATGAAGTACATAAAAAATTCACCAAACAGCCAAATACCCTTAATGAAACATGACAAGGGGGTCAAAATATGGCCACTCTCAGTTCTGATCATGGCCGAAAAACAGAAGCAAAATAAGCTAAACAAACATGCAAAAATGGGGACCAAAGAGGGGTAATGAAGCAAGTCATACATGGAGGTCCCCAACAGTGTTGAGCCCTTCTTCAATGTTGAAGAAGGGCTCAAAATAAGCCTACTCACAGTTTATATCATGCCTCAAAACAGACTACAAGATAGGCTAAAAAGCTAGTGCAAGATTGGGGAATATAAAGCAACTAACTCACCCTTGAAGAACACTTTGAAGAACAGCCACTCCAGCCACCTTCTTGTGATCAAAACCAGTCCAAAAACTCAAGATCAAGCCCTCCAAGCCCCTCAAGGTCGAAGTATGGTGTAATGGTGTGTGCCTTAGTGCAAAACTAAGGCAAAACACACTTTTTAGGCCTCCCAACACCACAAAGGATGAGAGAGAGGGAATATAGAGAGAGAGGATGATGTATATGTTATATGTATGTATTAGGTCTGATTTTGCTGAACCAAAACAATGGAGGAGGAGGGGCTCATTATATAGACAAGATAATGGCTTGAAGCTTCTAAGAGAAGCTAAACAAAAGGGTCAAAAGAGTCAAGCTTCTAAGAGAAGCTAAGCTAAGGGTGCAAGCTTCTTGAGGAAGCCAAGAGAAGGGGTCAAAGCTTCCTCAAGAAGCCTTGAGCAAAGGGTGCAACAAAAGGGGTCAAAGGTGGTCAAAGGTGCAAAATAGCCACATATATGCACGGGGGAGTGTGCTGGTGCATTCCAACTGGCACAGCTGGGATGCACCAGCCTTGGAGGGTGCAAAGGGTGCAAACCGGCCAGAAAAATTGGTCGTCGGCCAAAATAAAGTGCCGGTCGGCACTATTTTCTGCCGGTCGGAAAAATAGATTGCCGATAGATGATTCCAAGGTCAAAAAAACGGCCAGTGGGTATGCAAATTGAAGCCCCGGAAGTTAGCTTTCCAATGGCGCAAACCTTGCATCAAAATTCCTCCTATGCAAAAAGTTATGCCCTTTTTGGTGAAGCCGCGCAGACTCGATCCAACCGGGATGATGCCCAGCTTCAACCAATCATATCTCCTCCCCCCGGACTTGGCTTTGGGAGATTCTTGAGTACAAAGTGAAGCCCCGGAAGTCTTCTTTCCAACGATGGTGGCCTCATAGCTTAACTCCAAGTATGCAATTGAATAAGCCTGATTCAGCGAGGGCCGCTCGACTTTCTTCTACCCGGATTCATGGCGAACTTCTTCTCCAACCTATTTTCTCCCCTCCTCTCCTCTTTCTTCAACTTCAAACCCCGAAGTAAGGTGTTTTGAAAGATTTTTCAAAGATTTCAACTCTCTTTCATTCATCTCCACTTTGTCCTTGCTCGGTTTATCGAAAAGCGCACCATTTACCGAAATGCGAGCGTCGGAACATCGTGGGAATTTTATTTCAAAAATGTTTTGAAAGAGAGGGTTTTAAGGTCTCAAAACCATCCAAAATAATTTTGGTTCAAAATGGGGTGTGAAGTTGAGATTCGCTTCTCTCCTTGCCGAAGAAACTGAACCTGCGCCCTGCACACCTTCCAACACAGAGCAAACCATTAGTCGTGCCCAAGTCTTAAGGGCAGTCAAAAATGGGGTGTCTACAGCAGCCCGTCCCATGATTGGGGAGCCTTTTGGCATGAAATTTCTGGCATGTGATGTGGTTAATGACGGAGCCAATATCCCAAAGGCCAGATCTGCCACAATTCTCTGAAGATCTTCAATCATTCTCATCAGCTCAGAAGTAGTGGGTTCACGGGTTTGAGATGATTAGGGCTCGAGTGCATCCATCATGCACAATTTCGTGCCTTATGGAATGAACACCTCAAGCTTGGGTAGATGGGCCGGGGTGATGTATATGCTGGGGTTGTAGGTGGATGGCAGTGTATGGATTAGATTGAGGTGTGGATGAGGTAATTGGTCATTGAGATCTTGAGGTAGATCTATCGTCTGGTTGTCGATGAGATTTTGGACCTCATGACGAAGGCGGTAGCAACGATCAGTGCCATGACCGCGCTGTTGATGGTACACATAGTAATTAGTGGGGTTATGTCTGGCAGGGAGTGGGTCAGGCAGAGGCTGGGGATCAAGGGGTTTGAGATACCCTCTTTCCATCAAGACTTTTAGTGCGTTGGTTAGGCTCATATAGAGGGGTGTGAAAGTTCTGCCCTGAGCTCGGGTTGGGCTGGCTGTTGGTAGGCTTAATTTGGCAAAAGGGTCGGCTGTAGCGATTGTATTGATTTCAGCAGGTTTGGGAATAGTGCTACTGCCAGCATTGTTACTCCCGGAAATCACCCTCCTTTTTGGTTCACTTGTTCTGGGAATAATCTCTCTGTTGAATGCATTCTCGATCTAAACCCTCAATTCATGCAAACTTTTGAAAGTGAACAGTGGAGCCACTATTAACTTTTGCAACATATCAGGCTCAAGATTCTGCACCACTATCCGCACTTGATCCCTCTCAGAAGGCCGATCCATCATCTGTGATGCCTTTACTCTCCACCTTGCAACAAATTCCACAAAAGGCTCTGTTGGGTTCTGGTGGGTTGCTTCAAGCTCCTGAGTGGTCATTTCAACTTGGGTATAGTAAGAGTACTGATCGACAAAGGCCTCAGCCAACTCTTCCCAGTTTTGCTTCACTGAATCCTCAAACTTGGCGTACCAAGTGGCTGCTACACCCGACAGGGTTCTTCCGTACAGAGAGAGTTTCTGTCGCTTAGTCAGACCCATCGATTTCAGGACGTCCAAGAAAAGCCAGATATGTACCATAGGATCTCCAAACCCGTCGAAACGGTCAATATGTGGCATTTTGAATTTGTCTAGGAGTCGTACGGCAGCCTTGGTGTACCCATCCTCAATGTCGGGAATAGAGTTAAGGCCCTGTGCCTTTTTGAATTGCTTCTCAAGATTAGCAATTTTCACCGAGGTCGAATCGAGATCATTAGTATCAAGGGATAAAGCCTCTCATTAGGCTGCACCAGGGGCTTGAAAACTCGAGCCTGAGCCAACCCTTCTCGGGGATTTGGTCCATGCGAATCTTTAGCTGGCGGAAGTGGGTCAAAGTCCGGCTAAGGTCCCGAGGTTGGATGTGTAGTAGATGCCCCAGATGGGCGTTGCATTTCAGCATTGGTCTCATCCTGCATAGCGATTCCCTGGTTTAATGCCGTTATCATGGCCACAACTTCTTCCGGACTCTGTGCCATCACGGTTTGCTGAGTTTGAACAAAGGTGATGTGACGGTGACTGTCGGATCAGTTGAACCAATAAGCCCTATTTGGCCCTTCTTTGCCCTGTCATCGGCGAAGGAAACATTGGTTGCCCTTGAACTCAATCTCTGACCAGACAAAGTCTATCAACACAAGTCCAATGTACCCGGGGGATATCGGAGCCTTCTGAAGCTATAGTTCTAGGACTACCTAGCAAAAGAGAAAACATGCAGCATCTCAGCCTGATTTCACTAGAACAGATATGAGCATAGCTGAATGACTGTGCTCTCTACTGAATTCTGCCCCAAAATTTTCTGCCTCAAAACTGATATCCTCAAACTGATACCCAAACTTGCAGCTGATACATACATTCTTGTAGAGACACACCCTAACAGCACATATCAAGCAAGTGAGAGCCAAAACACCCCTATGGGGGGTAGGGTTTTCCTGTCCTAGTTTTGTCAGGAACTAGGGGTTCGCTACGCACGCATACGGTTTCATACAATCCTGCATTCGGGTGAGCAACCTGTCCTAGTTTGGAACAGTTTCTAAGGCTTCTAATATGCAACTACGTCGATTGGTCAAAAGGGATGCCTTAGCAAGACCACCTAATATACCTCTCACTCTTAACACCGAGAAGTGAAAGAAGGATCAAACGGTATAGCGGTGATCCAGATCCAAGGTTTGTGTTCCCATCGTGCCAGAGCCCACAACCGGTTAGCCTTTTGGCAAGCTTTTCCAAGCAAGCCTCCGGCAAACCGCTCAGGAATAACAGATGGAAAACACTATGACTTAGGCACACCAATGCAAACGCAAATGCAAAGAAACACATAAGTGTAAATAAAACAACATATCATGAATTCGAGTCAAGTTCTCCAAGTCCCCAGCAGAGTCGCTAGAAACTGTAGACTCGACTTTCTTCGTGTGCCCCCCTTTCGGAGAGGCGCGAATTGGTCTCCTACAGTTCGAACTCCTATCATGATTCTGAATGTAATCTCACAAAGTGCAATGTGAGACCGATAAACACCAAAGAGTCCAATCCGGTAAATCATTTTGGAAAATCAGATTTTAAATCAAATAATGCCAAAACTGGACTGCTTTGCCAGATTACAGAGTCGCCACCTAAATATTTTATTTTTGGAAAATTTAGGAAACCCTGACTCGTGCCAAAGGCCACGTGTCCGTCATCACTAAAGTTGCCTCGGCTCGGGAACTTGGGTATGAGAGGGGAAGGCCCTGAAATGAGCACCCCCGCTCGCCTGATCAAAGGATCGGCCTCTACTAAGCATGATATATTGTTTAATAAACACATGTGTTCTTATTCTAATTATTAGCTAACTTTACTATGTGACGCATATATACAAGTATAGACTAAAATCGCGAGAATTGGAACAAAACAACTCATGTTTGTTTTCGAAAATAGTTTGAAATTGCCACTCGCAAGTGAGCTAAAGCGCGGATTTGCCACCCTTAAGTGGACTTAAAACATGATTTGCCACTTCGCAAAGTGGGCTTAAAACTCACAATCATCGAATTGTTCCAATTCAAGCAACAAAGCCTTCATCCACAGGCATTCATGCAATTTAGCAAGTAAGCAAATAGCCTCATGGAAAGCATGCGATCATGGCAACACTCACACTCATGCAAGTATGCCAAAGCGTAACACTTACAATGTACTCCAAGCCAAAACAAAAGCTAGTTAGAAATATGCATGATTCCTAACTATGTTAACGATGCCTAATGCAACACATGCAATAATGCAATTAATAGGCTCGACTATCTAAGATGGCATATGAATGCAACAATTTGATACACGTATTCAAATAAGTATTGAAATACGATACAGTTTGAATGATGCGCCGAGCCCGGTGCATGCAAGACAAATGAATGGATGCAAACATGCAAGCATAATGTATGCTAATTGAAACGTGCCCTAAAACTAACCATCGAAAACGGTTAAATAAAAGGGAGAAAGAAGTAGGGTTGGAAGACATGCACACACACACGCACGCTTATTACAACATTATGCCCTCGCGAAGGAGGGTCCGAATAAAACTAGCTAGGCTACACTAGGCTAAGCTAATTATTACAAACCAACTAATTAACTATTCTAGCTAATTAATTACAACACATTGAAATTAGATAACTAGTTACTCAAACTAATTAAGTACAACACTCGAATCAAATAATTAGCTACAACTAACTAATTAAAGCAAGTAAAGTGGCCTCGCGGGCGAGGGAGACATGCATGCTTGGTTGCTTCCTCCTGAAAATCCATCACCTTGCCATTGGTTGCCTCTGTTTGCACTTGCTTGATCACCAGAAATTGTACCAACTCTCAGAATGCTTCTGTACCAAAACAAGAACACTTTTCAACAACTTTTCTCTTCTGGCCGGTCGACCACAGAAAGTGGCTGTCGGCCACATCAACTGGCCGGTCGGCCACCCACACTGGTCGGTCGGCTACTGCAAGTGGCCGGTCGGCCATCCCTTTTTCCAGGTTTTTGGTTTTGCTGCAACAGAGAGCAACAGAGGCAAAGCAATGCATTTTTCAAAGAATGTGTGTACTGCCACTCTCCTTATCATGTCTCAAGCTCAAAGGAGTGTAGCACTTGGCTCTCAAGCCACCAATCAAGCATTTTCATGCATGATGGCCAAAGAACCAAGCTTGTACAAAGTCAATGAATGCACAAATAGACTCAAAGGGCCACCACCCTATCATGCATGATCAAGGGTGACGACGACCAAGAAACGTGACACGTTTCATCACTTTGAGTATGAAACGTCCCCCATTTCTTGTGTTTGGATTAACGTCCAATCCAAACACATGCAATGCAACATAAATGCTTATCTTAGTCATGTTTTACTTGTCTAATTCTTGTTTAGACATTTTACATTACCAAGCCGTTCTTTAATTGGTTAAGTCCAAAGTGATCGTCCTCTAATGATAGAGGGGTCAACCAAATGATAATTTAAGACATGAGAGAGATCATGCCTTTGGCTAGGAGGAACCATCATAAGAGGGTTAAAGCCATTGAGCATAAGCTCTATCTCAAGCTTAAATACAATCATAAGGTTAACCAACCCTCAAAACAAATAGAAAAATGAAGAAATGAGGGAGGTTACAGACTTTTTGATGCTGAAATGGCATGCTAAAGACCTTAAATCATGCAAGCAACACATGCAAGACATGTTCAAAAGCTAAAAGCATTATACTAGTGAAGAGCATTACAATAGAGGCATGCAATATCAAGCTTAAATGACAAAACCAGCTCTGGACAGAGCTTAAACATGCCAAAAAAGTGGCTAAATCATGCTGGAATTGAAGCACAAAAAGCTATAAAAACATGCTCATGTATTGGCTCGCAAGCTAGGCTCAAAACACAACTCTCAAAAGCAATGAAAGAGTGAAGTATGTGAGAGTGTGACAAGGCTATACACACTGAAATCATATTTAAAATGATGTTATATCAAGTAATCAACACATGCACAACATGTTAGAGGCCTTAAAACACAAAGCTAGTGGAGGCATTTGCACTATAGCTATACAAGACAAAGCTCATATGATCAAAGCAGCCCAAAAGAGAGCTAAATCATGCCAAAATAATAGCAAAAACATGCTGAGATCAAGTCACAAAATGGTAGAAAAACATGCTCACATGTTAGGCCATCTACACATGTAAACAAGACAGAAGGAGGGGAGGCCACCCCCTCTTATTTTGGACCTCAAAACCAAGTTTTTGCAACTGAAATTCCCCTGGAATTTAGTGGTTAAAAGGCCAAAAAAGAGTTGTTTGAAAAGCTTTAAAAGATGGCTCAACACTTAGCAAACAAGCTACAAAAGAGGGTGGACCACCCCTAATTCCAAAAAGGCCTTAAACCACCATTTTTAAATCTTAAAAATAGAGGTTTTTGTAGTTGAAGAGTAGGCCAAAAACAACATGCAAAGGTGGCTAAACAAGTGTGCAAAAATAATCTTAAAAGGGGTTAAGCCTATACCTTTGAAGCACAGCAACAAATAGCCACTTTCTGAGCCAAAACCAGTTTTGAGAGCTCAAATAAGACCTCCAAGAACCTCAGTTACAAGGTAGTCTAATTTGTTTAAGAGGTTGTACGCAAATATGTAGAGAATTCCCACTTTCAAGCACTAAATAGGAAGAGAGAGAGAATTCTAGAGAGAGAGGAAAAAATTTTGCTCACAAAATTTTTGTCAAAATTGTAGAGAGAGAGAGAGAGGCTCCCAAACTTTGTAACCTCCTAAAATAAGAGATATGGCTTCCATATATAGCAAAATACAAGCCTTGGTCGAAATATCTACAAAACAGGCAGCTGGCGCTTTTGGGAGATAGTTGGAGGGGAAATATCTGCAAAATATCTGAGTTTGGGACATTAGTGGCCGACGTCAAAAATCTGCTCTGAGTTTGGGACATTAGTGGCCGACAGCCCACATTTGTGGCCGACGGCAAAAATCTGCTCTCCAAGTCCAACTTCAAATGGGCATATCTTCTTCATCTAGACTTCTTTTCAGGTCCTTATTGTGCCTAAATTGAAGCCCCGGAAGTCTTCTTTCCAATGGTGCAGCCTCATATCAAAATTCCAATTGTACTAAGAGATATGCCTCTTTTAGTGAAGACTACTCAGTTTTGGCTCAACCGGATTCATGCCTAACTTCTTCTCAGCCGGTTTTCTTCCCTCCTCTTCTCTTTTCTTCAACTCCAAACCTCTAAATAAGGTGTTTTGAAATATTTTTCACAGAGTTCACCTCTCTTTCATTCATTTCCACTTTGTCCTTGCTTGGTTTACTGAAAAGTGTAACATTTAACGAAATGCGAGCCTCGGAACATCGTAGGAAATCCGTTTAAAAAAATATATATTTTGAAATAGAGGGTTTTAAGGTCTAAAATCTTTAGTCAAAATAGTTTTAGTCCAAAAATGGGGTGTACGGTTGGGATTTGACTCTCTCATTGCCGAAGAAATCGAACCTTTGCATAGCATAGCCTGCACCATCGAATGATCCAATCAGTAGCGCCCAAGTCTTAAAGACAGTCAAAAATGGGGTGTCTACACATACCGGGTTCAATCGCCTACAATTGGTCCCAACCTAACATGAAAACCAATGTTCAAATCATTTACGCTAAGTACGATTTGCATAACCCATTTAGAAATCTGAGAAAATATAAGGCTAAAAGGAAAATAAAAGTGAAAAGTTTATGTTTCTATTTGGGATTTGTTAAAACGTTAATTCAATCGATTTAGGGTTTTATGAAAGGGCCTAGTAGATTTTGTGAAATTTCTGTTTTTTTTCTTTTTGGGTTGATGATTATCTTCTACGGCTCCTTCAATGGTAGCACAAAAATACCCACCTGGTTTGTTTGGGGTATTTGAGGTTTATGTTAATTTTTAATTTTAACTTTCTATTGTTTGGTTGTGTCTAAAATTAACTTTGAATAAAAAAATTTGTGTAGGGATCAAGAATTAATTGAACTTGAGAACGAACTCAAGTATCATTAGCCAAATTACGATGATCCATGAAAGCTTCATTTGTCTTTTTATACATTCGCATGCAAATCTTAGATCATTCAAATTTCATTTTTGTTCCACCAAAATCAGGCATACAATTCCAAAGTTCTATATACTAAAAAGGAATGTCTGTATGTGTGTGTATGGGTACTCTAGAATCAATCTTGCTTGAGGTATTTGCATATTTAAATGCTCTTTTCCTTTTAAACCAAACTCTTTGGTCAATCAGGATATGAACTCCCTAAGCCACTAGGTTAATGCTTGATTTTATTTTCCTTTTCTCTTCCCTTGCTATATCCAAAGAAAAAAGTATTAACCTGCCAGGGCAACAATTTGGATATAGCAATGGAAGAAAAAAGGAAAATAAAATCAAGCATTAACCAAGTGGCTCAAGGAGTTTGTATCCTGATTGACCAGAGAGTTTGGTTTGAAAGGAAATGAGCATTTAAATATGCAAATTGATAACTCCAGCCCACATGGACAAGTAGTTGGAGGTTGGCTGGTTGGTTCTCCAAGTTAAGAAGTAGGAGGGGAGATGGCAGGTGGCAGCCCTCCAAATTACTTCTCTTCCTTGACTTTGTTCCCTTCCGTTTGTATATAAAATGGGAAAAGGTGAGCTGAGTTAGATCATCAAAAAGAGAAAGACAAAGCAGAGAGTGTAATCTATGAGTGAGAGTGCTATAGAGAGAGAGTGAGGTGTGAGTGTTGTAAACTCCCTCCGAGAAAAATTCTATAGTGGATATCTCTCCCGTGGATGTAGGCTATTGTCGAACCACGTAAATATCTTGTCTCTTTTCTCTATGTGATTGATTTCTGAGTGTTCTTAATCCTAACAAGTGGTATCAGAGCCTTGTTGGTTGATTTTCAGAAAAACATGGTGTTTTTTTCAGAATTGCCTAGAAATCATGTTGCTCGAAATTCACTTTTGAGCATATAGGAAGGAAGCTCTTGACGAAAGGGGTCCAAAACTACAAAGCCGAGCCCTAGACACGCTTACACGTGCTCACACACACCACATAAAGAAGGCACGTGAGTCTCAGTCTCAAACACGCGCCACATGTGCCGTTGACAGTACCGGCGCATGACACCTGTCTTAGGCGCGCGGCCGACGTACGACAGAAGAAAGGAGAGTCCTCTGCGCGTGATAGTGACGTCATCACCACATCAGCACCACGTCATCGATGCGTTATTGCCATGACACTGCTATGTCATCGCCACGTCACTGCCACGTTACTGCCACGTGCCATAGACGTGTCTTCCACGTCAGTGCACTAGTTGACCGGTCAACCAATCGGGTTGACCCGACCTAGAAGCAGAGGGATTATCTGATACTATGCGGCGAAGGTACTTTCGCAGATCTGAATCGTTGAACTTATTTTGGCTAGATTTGAGCCATTTGAAGTTCGATTTTGACGATCCAATAGTGGTTTCCAACTATGTAGAGTATTTCAGAGCAATCCATACGGTTAGATTTTTGAATCAAAGTTTTTGTAAAAAGTAAAGAAGAAGATGGAGGAATTCACATCAACTTCAGGATATATGATCAAGTTGAATCCTTTCAATTATGCAATTTGGAAGCCACGGATGAAAGACATCCTATATTATAAAGATCTGTTTGACCTTTTTATTGTAAAAGGGGTTAAACCAAAAGAAGTGAAGGATGAACACTGGATAAAGATGAATCGGAAGATTGTCGGTTGTATCAGACAATGGATAGACCACAGTGTGTTCCACCATATCACCCAGGAGACAGATGCATATGTCTTCTGGACAATGTTAGAGGGAATGTACCAGTCAAAGACCACCCGGAACAAAGCCTTGGTGATGAGAAGGCTTGTAAATCTGAAGTTGAAGAATGATGTGTCTGTCGTCGAGCGCTGTAACGCCCTCAAAATAAACCCAAAATAAATAATATAATCATGCATTATTATATTAAAACAATAATATAAATCCATCCATCAGAGTATTATGAAATAAAACATCAGAATAAATGCCCTACGGGCTTACATCTTGCCAAGCCAACACTTGGACACAATTTACTGAGTTCTAACTCAAAACAGATAAAGCCCTAGGCTTGAAAGATTACAATGTTCAAATAAACCAAATAAAATAAAACAAGTCTTCAAATTCAATTCCTCACAAGCTAAGTCCTTGGAGGGAGTGAACCACCTGAACCTGAAAAATAAAGTTCCCATATAGGGTGAGCCACAGCCCAGTAGAGACATACTAAACCAAGCATAAGCAATAACTAAAGCATTAGCATCTGATACATGGTTAACACACTATAATCAAGTTACAATATTCATGACACGAATGTCTATACTGCCTATGACACATTGTCTATGGCACATTTTACTTTCCACATATGGCTCAGAACCTGGCCAAATAACTCAACGGGGTTTCATCTTTTATTAACAATACTTCCAATTCAACAGGAATAACAATTCAAGTTAGACCTAACCATAACAAATACACAAGTTGGTATTGTATCAATCATAACCAATTCACTTCCATACTTCCCAACTGATACACATTTTAGTGATGTATCATATCAACAATAAATAGAAATATATCTATTAATCACTAAGCACACATAAGAGTGATGCTACTGGAGTCCATCCCCTATCTCCTCCCAATAAATCCGGTTTAGAGGTCCATCCCCTATCTTCCCCTAAACCGTGGAGTTCATCCCCTATCTCCTCCAAAACCAATGCATATGCAATAAAACACACAATTGCCATATACAACACATAATTAATACACAAATGTTTTGTATTAACTCAACAGTCAAACAATTGACTCAATTCCAGTTATACCTAAGCCGCATGCAAGGTCTACAACAATTAATGGCTATCCTCCACCGATAGCCCAAAAATAGTTATTTCTAAACAAGAAATAAATACATCAATGAATGTAAATTTAACATTCCCAATTCCATGAATTAAACCAAATTCCACATTATTCCTTTAAATTAATTATACAAATTAATCTAAACTAAAACCCTAAGGTTTCTTCCAAAATTACCAAACTACCCCCACGTACCAAAATTACCAAACTACCCCCACATACCAAAATACTAACACTTAAGATTAAAGCGTATAAATGGAGTAGGAAATCCCTACCTCGAAGAAATAGCCCAAAAAGATGATGATGAAGAAGATGCTCGAAACTCCAAAGTGCTCCAAACTGACAACCGCTCAGATTAAATGGAAGCCCTCACTCTCCTCTATCTTATTTGTAAAAGAACTAGGGTAGAAACACACCCTAACTAGATCAAACCTAGGAGAAAAGGTGTTTAGAGAAGAAGAAAGGTCGGACTTTAGGGTTTGAGATCAAAAAGAATGAAAAACTGCCCTAAAAATCCCGCTGTTACACTTAAATACTGGACAGGCTCGCTCGAGCGAATACATGGTCGCTCGAGCGACCAGACACAAGAAAGCCTCGCTCGAGCGAAGATATGCTCGCTCGAGCCAAAAGAAAAACAGCTCGCTCGAGCGAAGAAAGCTCGCTCGAGCCAACAAACACTGCTATCAGGTCTATGTACTGGACGCAAAGCTCGCTCGAGCGAAGGGACCCTGGCTCGAGCGAAGGACTAAAATCAAAGACCTCGCTCGAGCGACCAACCCAAAAATTGAACATCAACTATTGGTTTCTAAACCCAACCAACCTGCAATTAACCTGCCCAACATATTCCATAACTCACAACTGAAGAATTACAAGGCAACAACAACAACAATATGATAATATAATCTACGGAACATAAGTCCGGATACAGTAATCAAATGGGAAAAGACCGGGGTCGCTATAACCTCCCCCCCTTAAAAGAATTTCGTCCCCGAAATTAAGCATAAGTTTGTAAAAACAAGTTTTTCTCAATTCCCAATGATATCATAAAGCAATAAACAACAACTTGACCCAAAACCGGTCACTTCATCTCTAATCAAGAGGCATCTCACAATATGTATGAATCAACATATATTTCAACTTGCATCAATATTATGCATTAATCTTTTCAATGTTAACAATTTCCATATCATATTCAATCTCATGATATAAATAACACATTCAATATATAAATGTTATACTCCACTTCCATAAAAAGGCAAGTTTCAAAATGTTAACATTAAACCAAAACATTCTCAATGTTTTCCCAACTTAAGACATATATAAAACTCTTAAGTTCAACAATATTACATAACCTAAATACAAGATTACAAATCAGTAAACAAGTCCGGATATTTCTCACGGACTTCCAACTCACGTTCCCAAGTGGCTTCCTCCACTCCGTGATGCTTCCACAAAACTTTCACCAAAGGGATAGTCTTGCCACGCAGGACTTGATCCCGCCTATCCAAAACCCGAACCGGTCTCTCCTCATACGAGACATCCTCATCAACAACTAAATCAGTCCAATCCAATACATGTGACGGATCTGGCTCATACTTCCGAGGCATACTCACATGAAACACATCATGAACTCCGGATAACTGCGGTGGCAAAGCTAAACGATAAGCAGCCTCGCCAATCCTCTCAAGAATCTCAAAAGGCCCAATAAACCGAGGAGACAACTTCCCGCTCTTCCCAAACCTCATCAAACCCCGCTTAGGTGATATCTTCAAAAAGACATGATCACCCACCTCAAATACTAAAGGTCTCCTCCTACGGTCAGCATAAGATTTCTGACGACTCTGTGCTGTAACAAGCCTCTTACGGATAAGCTCAACTTTCTCCGTCGTTTCCCTTATCAACTCCGGACCCAATAGAGGTGCATCACCCACCTCGGCCCAACAAACAGGAGATCTACACGGTCGGCCATACAAGGCCTCAAACGGTGCCATACCAATACTAGACTGAAAACTGTTGTTGTAGGCAAACTCCACTAATGGTAAGTGCCTCTCCCACGACCCACTAAAGTCGAGAACACAACCCCGAAGCATATCCTCAAGGATCTGAATAGTACGCTCGGACTGCCCGTCAGTCTGAGGATGATAAGCCGTGCTAAGGGTCAACTTAGTGCCTAAAGCACTCTGCAAACTCTGCCACAACCTGGCAGTAAAACGAGGATCTCTATCTGAGACGATCGTCACTGGGACCCCGTGCAACCTCACTATATCCCGGATATACAAGTCGGCAAGATGATCTACCGAATCTCTAACACGCATCGGAATGAAGTGCGCTGACTTCGTCAACCGGTCTACCACCACCCAAATGGCATCACTACCCCGCTGAGTCCTCGGAAGACCCACAACGAAGTCCATAGTGACATGCTCCCACTTCCACTCGGCAATAGGCAAGGGTTGCAACAAACCCGCTGGCCTCTGATGCTCGGCCTTCACTTGCTGACAAGTAAGGCACCTAGATACGAAAGCTGCCACATCTCTCTTCATACCCCGCCACCAGAACTGGCGACCCAAATCCCGATACATCTTAGTACCTCCCGGATGCACCGCAAGGCGCGAATGATGAAACTCTCGGAGTACCTCCTCTCGGCAAGACTCCGGCACAAACAAACGGTCTCGGTATCTCACACTCAGGTCGGGATACACCGTCAAACCCTTCTCAACCTTCCCATTAGAAATCTTCTCCCGAAGAGATTCTACCTCAAGATCACCCCTCTGAGCCTCTAACACTCGAGTCACAAGTGTAGGCTGTGCAACAACAGAAAACAAGGCCGCAGCCTCTACGGATTCGCCCAGATGCAAATCAAACTCCCCAACTGCACCCAACATCTCCCACTCCCGGATGGCTATACTAGCTAAGTCACCAACAGATTTCCTACTAAGGGCATCGGCCACAACATTGGCCTTTCCCGGATGATAGTGCAACTCGAAGTCATAATCCTCAATGAACTCCATCCACCTCCTCTGCCTCAAATTCAAGTCTTTCTGTGTAAACAGATATTTCAGACTCTTATGATCCGAGAATACCTCAAACTTCTCACCATAAAGATAATGCCTCCAAATCTTCAAGGCAAAAATCACAGCTGCTAATTCTAAGTCATGCGTAGGGTAATTCTTCTCGTGAATTTTCAACTGACGTGAACCATAGGCAACCACTTTCCCCTCTTGCATCAACACACAACCCAGACCCTCTCGTGAGGCATCACAATAAACTGCATAACCCAACCCTCTCTCCGGAATAATCAAAACCGGAGCGGTGGTCAATCTAACCTTCAACTCCTGAAACGACTTTTCACAAGTCTCACTCCATACAAATTTGACTCCCTTCCGAGTCAATCTAGTCAACGGTGAAGCTAACCTGGAGAAATCCTTCACAAACCGACGGTAATACCCAGCTAATCCCAGAAAACTGCGGATCTCAAACACACTCTTAGGCTGTGCCCAATCTTGCACTGCCTCAGTCTTGGATGTATCAACCGACACCCCTTCCCCAGAAACGACATGGCCTAAGAACTTCACCTCTTCTAGCCAGAACTCACACTTCCCGAACTTAGCATAAAGCTTATGGGCTCTAAGTAACTCTAGCACCACTCTCAAGTGTTCCTCGTGCTCCTCCTCTGAAGGTGAATAAATCAAAATGTCGTCCACGAAGACGACCACAAAACGATCCAAGAATTCCCGGAAAATCCGGTTCATCAAATCCATAAACACTGCCGGTGCATTGGTGAGCCCGAATGGCATCACCAGAAACTCATAATGGCCATACCGCGTACGGAATGCCGTCTTCGGAATATCCTCCTCCCTGACCCTCAACTGGTGGTAACCCGATCTCAAATCTATCTTAGAGAAACAACGGGAACCCTTCAACTGGTCAAACAAATCATCAATACGGGGCATAGGATACTTATTCTTAACTGTAGCCCGATTCAACTTACGGTAATCTATACACAACCTCAAAGCACCACCTTTCTTCTTAGCAAAGAGGGCCGGTGCTCCCCACGGCGAAACACTAGGACGGATATAGCCCTTATCTAGCAACTCCTGAAGCTGAATCTTCAACTCAACTAACTCGGCTGGGGCAAAACGGTAAGGTGCCATAGAAATCGGCGCCGTGCCGGGCACTAAATCAATAGAGAACTCAATCTCTCGCTGAGGTGGCAAACTAACAAGATCCTCGGGAAAAACGTCCGAATACTCACAGACCACCCTCGGCAACACAATCTGGGTCTCATCACCCTCACTAATCGAAAGACTAGCAAGTAGACCACTAAGCTCACTCCGCCCTCGCGGATCATACCCCGGTGGCAAAACACTACCAACTCGGTCCCCCAGAAAACGAAAACACTCCCCGTTCACGGTACAACAAGTGACCCTCTGACGGTAGCAATCAATAACTGCCCGGTATGACGACAACCAGTCCATACCCAAAATAACATCAAAGCCCTTCATGGGCATAACTACAAAAGAGAAAGGGATTCTATGATCATCGACCTCTATATCACAACCCCTAACACCTTGTTTCAAAATCAATTCACCCCCAAGAGGCGACACTACACAAATAGGAGATGCTAACTGAGCTAACTCCAACTCCAAAATAGATGCAAATGCAGCAGACACAAAGGAATGAGATGCACCCGTATCAATCAGAACACTAGCAACTGAATTGCAAAACAAGAAGGTACCTCTCACAACAGACGGAGCCGGTACTAGATCCTGCGCGGTAACAGCATACACGCGCCCAGACGACCTCTGATCAACCTGCTCACCCCTCGGAGCAGTAGACTGTTGCACAGACTGGGACGAAGAAGCCCCCTGATTGGCCCTCGAGGCCTGACCCGACTGAGCTGGCTGCTGACCCTGAGTCTGCCTCAAACTAGATGCACCAGATGTGCCACCCAACTGAGGGCAAAACCTCTTCATGTGCCCCGGCTGACCGCACTGAAAACAAGAGAGCGGCTGACCTCTACTCAGACTCTGGCTCTGAGATCGAGCCGAAGAAGATGCTGCTCTCTGAACTCCTCCCCTCTGAGGACAAACTGGAGACTTGTGACCCAGCTGGCCACACTTGAAGCAAGTGATGTCTCCCTGACTGCCTTTCCCTGAACCAGCACTCGGCACAGGAAAAGTAGACCTAGAGAAGCTACTCTGAGGCTGCTGAGGAGTGAAACCTCTCTGCCTCCTGCCATCGCCCTGACCATCCTGACTCCTCTTGGAGCCTTTCTGCCCTACTTCCTCCTCCCGCATCGCAATCTCAGTATGAGCTGCTGCATCAACCAAACGCCCAAAATCCCTAATCATAGTCGGCACCATTCTCAATTTGAGGCCGCGCCTCAACTTCTTCTCGAACTCTATACACCGACGTTCCTCGGACGCCACCAACTCAGGTGCGAACCTGGACAAACTAGTAAATAAGGCCTCAAACTCAGCCACTGATGAACTATTCTGCTTCAGCTGGCAGAACTGATCTCTCAACGTCTCCTGAACAGCTGGAGACAGGTACTTCTCCTGAAAAGCATTCACAAACGCCTCCCATGTACCTCCAACACGAGCCTTAATGAATTTCCACCACTGACCCGCATCCCCTTTCAGCTGGAAAGATGCCAAGGTCACCTTCAACCCCTCGTCTTCGATGCCAAGCATCTCAAACGTTTTCGTTGTCTGTTCGAGCCATTCGTCTGCCTTAAGCGGCTCGCTAGGATCACCTACAAACACGTCCGGTTGAGACCGGAAAAACTCCCTCTTCAGAAAAGAAGGCCCTGCATCTGCAGCAACTACCGGGGCTGGAACTACCTGGGCTGGATTCGCAGCCCTCAGAATGTCAACTGATGCCTGAAATGCCCCTGCTATCTCTTGGGCCAAAGCGCCCAAAAACGGCTGTCCTACTGGCTCGGCCACATTGGCCTGGCCAACACCCTCCTGAACTGCCGGAATCTCCTCCGGTATAGGCACTTCCTGCCTAGCCTGTCTACCGCGCCTACCGCGACCTCGTCCTCGTCCTGACATCCTATTAAAGGAAACAAAGACGTTAGCACATTAATAAATGTGCCGAAGTTAAACACTCACGTCCTAATGCATTGGACAACAATAAATCACACCACGTAAGCACATAACCACATAAGCACCTACGAATTTCATTCCTGGATAATGATAGTCCCAAAGGGTTACTATAGTTCCGGTTGGAAGCAGCATTGATCAAGTGCCTTTCCAACAAGACTACTAGAAACTCAAGGATCCAATCAATATCTAGAAACTACATTCCATACCCACATAATCACATAAACATGTTATCATATAAGCATGCAATCATTACACTAAGTCTCTATCAAACGAGACGAACCCATTGTGATACTAATCACTTCCCACGTACCCAAAGTATTCAAACCGGTACGCTCTGATACCAAGTTGTAACGCCCTCAAAATAAACCCAAAATAAATAATATAATCATGCATTATTATATTAAAACAATAATATAAATCCATCCATCAGAGTATTATGAAATAAAACATCAGAATAAATGCCCTACGGGCTTACATCTTGCCAAGCCAACACTTGGACACAATTTACTGAGTTCTAACTCAAAACAGATAAAGCCCTAGGCTTGAAAGATTACAATGTTCAAATAAACCAAATAAAATAAAACAAGTCTTCAAATTCAATTCCTCACAAGCTAAGTCCTTGGAGGGAGTGAACCACCTGAACCTGAAAAATAAAGTTCCCATATAGGGTGAGCCACAGCCCAGTAGAGACATACTAAACCAAGCATAAGCAATAACTAAAGCATTAGCATCTGATACATGGTTAACACACTATAATCAAGTTACAATATTCATGACACGAATGTCTATACTGCCTATGACACATTGTCTATGGCACATTTTACTTTCCACATATGGCTCAGAACCTGGCCAAATAACTCAACGGGGTTTCATCTTTTATTAACAATACTTCCAATTCAACAGGAATAACAATTCAAGTTAGACCTAACCATAACAAATACACAAGTTGGTATTGTATCAATCATAACCAATTCACTTCCATACTTCCCAACTGATACACATTTTAGTGATGTATCATATCAACAATAAATAGAAATATATCTATTAATCACTAAGCACACATAAGAGTGATGCTACTGGAGTCCATCCCCTATCTCCTCCCAATAAATCCGGTTTAGAGGTCCATCCCCTATCTTCCCCTAAACCGTGGAGTTCATCCCCTATCTCCTCCAAAACCAATGCATATGCAATAAAACACACAATTGCCATATACAACACATAATTAATACACAAATGTTTTGTATTAACTCAACAGTCAAACAATTGACTCAATTCCAGTTATACCTAAGCCGCATGCAAGGTCTACAACAATTAATGGCTATCCTCCACCGATAGCCCAAAAAGTTATTTCTAAACAAGAAATAAATACATCAATGAATGTAAATTTAACATTCCCAATTCCATGAATTAAACCAAATTCCACATTATTCCTTTAAATTAATTATACAAATTAATCTAAACTAAAACCCTAAGGTTTCTTCCAAAATTACCAAACTACCCCCACGTACCAAAATTACCAAACTACCCCCACATACCAAAATACTAACACTTAAGATTAAAGCGTATAAATGGAGTAGGAAATCCCTACCTCGAAGAAATAGCCCAAAAAGATGATGATGAAGAAGATGCTCGAAACTCCAAAGTGCTCCAAACTGACAACCGCTCAGATTAAATGGAAGCCCTCACTCTCCTCTATCTTATTTGTAAAAGAACTAGGGTAGAAACACACCCTAACTAGATCAAACCTAGGAGAAAAGGTGTTTAGAGAAGAAGAAAGGTCGGACTTTAGGGTTTGAGATCAAAAAGAATGAAAAACTGCCCTAAAAATCCCGCTGTTACACTTAAATACTGGACAGGCTCGCTCGAGCGAATACATGGTCGCTCGAGCGACCAGACACAAGAAAGCCTCGCTCGAGCGAAGATATGCTCGCTCGAGCCAAAAGCAAAACAGCTCGCTCGAGCGAAGAAAGCTCGCTCGAGCCAACAAACACTGCTATCAGGTCTATGTACTGGATGCAAAGCTCGCTCGAGCGAAGGGACCCTGGCTCGAGCGAAGGACTAAAATCAAAGACCTCGCTCGAGCGAAGAAGAGCTCGCTCGAGCGACCAACCCAAAAATTGAACATCAACTATTGGTTTCTAAACCCAACCAACCTGCAATTAACCTGCCCAACATATTCCATAACTCACAACTGAAGAATTACAAGGCAACAACAACAACAATATGATAATATAATCTACGGAACATAAGTCCGGATACAGTAATCAAATGGGAAAAGACCGGGGTCGCTATAAGCGCACTATTGAATTCAAGAATCTAGTGAATCAACTTGTTACCGTCAAGATGCCCTTGGATGATGAAATGCAAGCCGTACTACTACTTAGTTCTTTATCGGACAGCTGGGAGACATTGGTGGTTTCTCTCAGTAACTCTGCACCAGAAGGGAAGCTGACCATGAGCATGGTCATAAACGCCATGTACAATGAAAAGACAAGGAGGAAAGACATGGGAGGTAATCAGTGCCATGCCCTTGTCACAGAAGATAGAGGTAGAGACAGAGGTAGAGGCAGAGGTAGAGGAAGAAGCAAGAGTAGAGGCAGATAGAACAACAAGAGTAAATCCAGAGACAGTAAAAGTCAAGTTAACTCTAGCTTCACTTGCTTTCACTATGGCCAGGAGGGTCACATAAAGAGGAACTGCCGAAGTCGGAAAGATAAAGGCCAAAACAGTAAGTCAAAGGGAGATGAGAACACGACAGCCACAACAACTGATAAAATACTTCTTGTAGTTGGTGAAGAAGAGAATTGCCTTTACGTGGCTAACCACAGCTGTACAGAGTGGGTGATAGACACAACTGCATCCTATCATGCCACTTCCCACAGAGAACTCTTCAACTTGTACAACGTTGGAGATTTTGGCACTGTTCGAATGGAAAATTCTAGCTATTCGAAGATTGTGGGCATTGGAGACATTAGTATTCAGACTAATGTCGGACACAAGCTGGTTCTCAAAGATGTGAGGTATGTTCCAGATTTGCGCCTTAATCTTATCTCCGGAAGTGCCCTGGACCGACAGGGCTATACAAGTACATTCTGAAATGGCCGTTAGAAGCTGACAGGAGGAGATTTGACAATCGCTAGAGGAGAGATGCCTTCAACACTGTACAAGACTCAAATGAAGATCTATCTGAGAAGTCTTAATCCAGCAGAAGACTAGGAGTCACCGGACTTATGGAACAGAAGACTGGCTCATATGAGTGAGAAGGGATTGCATCTGTTGGCAAAGCAATCCAAGATACCCTTATCCAAAGGGAGTGCCCTGAAGCCGTGTGATCATTGCCTTTATGGCAAGCAGCATCGAGTATCATTTAGGTCAACGAGCAAGAGGAAAACAAAAGCGCTCAGAATGGTATACTCGGATGTTTATGGCCCAATCGAAGTGGAGTCACTTGGCGGCCGCAAGTATTTTCTGACTTTCATTGATGATGCATCAAGGAAGTTGTGGGTGTATTTCCTGAAGACAAAGAATGAGGTATTCTAGCACTGTCAAGAGTTCCATGCAATGGTGAAAAGAGAGACCGGGAAGACGTTGAAGTGTCTTCGCACAGACAATGGTGGCGAGTACACTTCCAATGTTTTTGAAGCATATTATGCTAGCAGAGGTATCCGGCACGAGACAATAGTTCCCGATACCTCACAACACAATGGTGTGGCAGAAAGGATGAACCGCACTATTGTTGAAAGAGTCAGATGCATGCTCAGAATGACAAAGTTGCCAAAGTCATTATGGGCTGAAGTTTCTCGTACACCTTGTTATCTCATCAACAGGTTGCTTTCAGTCTCGTTGAACTTTTTAATACCTGAGGAAGTCAGGTCTAGAAGGAAGATATCATATTCTCACTTGAGAGTCTTCGGGCGTAAGGCGTTCGCACACATCTCCAAGGAAAATAAACAGAAGCTTGATGACAAGACCACTCCATGTATATTTGTGGGCTATTCAGATGCAGCATTTGGGTACAAGTTGTGGGACCCAGTGAATAAGAAGATGTTCAGGAGTAGAGATGTTGTGTTCCAGGAAGACCAGACAGTAGCAGATTTTGAGAAGTCTGCAGAGATGTCATCACTCCAGACTTGTTACCATCTCCCGAGCCATCACAAAATGCTAGATGTGATGATGCACAACAAGAAGTGCCAGAGTTGCAGGATCCTATGCCAGAAATTGAGGATCAGGAGGAAAGAGATGAAGACCCGGATAAAGAGGGTGTTGAGCAAGGGGAGCAACCCCTCAACTAGAGGCAACTAGGCCTTAGTTACAGAGATCTGGAAGAGATGCCGTGCCGTCAACCAAATATCCCGCTTCTCAATATATTTTGATTACTGATGACGGAGAGCCTGATAGTTTTTCAGGAGCGAAAAGTCATACAGAGAAAGATTGTTGGATGCAAGCCATGAAGGAGGAGATGAGTTCTTTGCAGAAAAACCATACTTATGACCTTGTTTCACTTCCAAAGGACGGAAAGGCATTGAAAACCAAATGGGTGTACAAATTGAAGAAAGATGGCAACAGTAAAATACTGCAGCATAAAGCTCGCTTGTTGGTCAAAGGTTTTGGGCAAAAGAAAAGAATTCATTTTGATGAGATCTTCTCCCCAGTTGTGAAGATAACTTCCATTCGAGTAGCTCTGGGATTAGCAGCTCGCTTGAATCTGGAGGTAGAACAGATGGATGTCAAAATTGCCTTTCTCCATGGTGATTTGAAAGAAGAGATCAACATGGAGCAACCAGAAGGATTTGAAGTTAAAGGGAGACAAAACCTAGTCTGCAAACTACAGAAGAGTCTCTATGGCCTGAAGCAGGCTCCGAGACAATGGTACAAGAAGTTTGATTCATTCATTGTGGATCACGAGTACACAAGAACAGTGGCAGACCAGTGTGTATATTTTCGAAGGTTTTCGGATGGAAACTTCAATATCCTACTATTGTATGTCGATGATATGCTGATCATCGGACATGATATTACTTTGATCAACAAGTTGAAAAAGGACTTGTCGCGGTATTTTGACATGAAGAATTTAGGCCCAGTACAACAGATTTTGGGCATGAAGATTGTTCGTGACAGGACAGCCAAGAAGATATGGCTATCATAGGAGAAATATGTTGAACGGGTGATTGAAAGGTTCAACATGAAAGATGCCAAGCCGGTCAGCACACCATTGGCCAACCATTTCAAGGTGACAAAGCATTCATGTCCCACAACTAGCTTTGAAAGGAAAGAAATGGAGGTAATCCCCTATTCCTCTGTAGTAGGAAGTTTGATGTATGCAATGGTGTGTACCCGGCCAGATAGAGCTCACGCAATTGGCGTTATGAGCAGATTCCTTGCCAATCCAGGAAAAGAGCATTGGGAGGTCGTCAAATGGATTCTTCGGTACTTGAAGGGAACTTCAAAGATGTGTCTATGTTTTTGGGGGGCTGAACCAATTTTGGAGGGTTTTACAGATGTTGATATAGCGGGTGATCTCGATGGCAGAAAGTCTACATTAGGATTTTTATTCACCTTTGCAGGGGGAGCTGTTTCATGGTAGCCCAAACTACAAAAGTATGTTGCTTTATCTACAACAGAGGCAGAGTACATTGCTGCCGCAGATGCTGGAAAGGATATGTTGTGGTTATAGTGATTTCCTGAACAATTGGGTCTCCAACAGGAAGAGTACAAGGTACATTGTGATAGTCAGAGTGCAATTGATCTGAGCAAGAATTCCATGTACCATTCACGTGCAAAGCACATTGATGTCCAGTATCATTGGATACGAGAAGTGATAGAAAAGCAGGTGATGAAGCTAGTGAAGATTCACACGAATAAGAATCCTTTTGACATGATGACCAAGGTTGTCACCAGAGACAAACTTGAAGTTTGCAAAAATCTGACCAGGATGGACTTCAAGTAAGAAGTCAGTTATCCATATGGGCGTAGAGGGGGAGAATTGTTAACTCTGGCCCACATAGAGGAGTAGTTGGAGGTTGGCTAGTTGGCTCTTCAAGTCAAGAAGTATAAGGGGAGATGGCAGGTGGTAGCCCTTCCAATTAGTCCTCTTCCTTGACTTTGTTCCCTCCCGTTTGTGTATAAAATGAAAAGAGGTGAGCTGAGTTAGATCATCAAAAAGAGAAAGACAAAGGAGAGAGTGTAATCTGTGAATGAGAGTGTCATAGAGAGAGAGAGAGAGAGAGAGAGAGAGAGAGTGAGGTGTGAGTGTTGTAAACTCTCTCCGAGAAAAATTCTACAGTGGATATTTCTCCCGTGGACGTAGGCTATTGTCGAACCACATAAATATCTTGTCTCTTTTCTGTATGTGATTGATTTCTGAGTGTTCTTAATTCTAACACAAATACCTCAAGCAAGATTGATTCTAGAGTACCCACAGATACACATACAGACATATCTTTTTAGTATGTACAACTTTGGAATTGTATGCCTGATTTTGGTGAAACAAAAATGAAATATGAATGATCTAAGATTTTTATTTCCGTTGTATCAAAAAAAAAAAAAATGATCTAAGATTTGCATGCGAGTGTATAAAAAGGCAAATGAAGCTTTCATGAATCATGGTTATTTGGCAAATGCTATAGACCCCAAATGAATTACCAAATATTCTATCAAATCTCTCACATGGGCGTCAGATCCACACACATGTGATTTGTGTGGGTTGCACACCCATGTGAGAGGTTTGGTAGAATATTTGGTAATTCATTTGGGATCCCTAGCATAACTCTATATATTTTCAGAAAAATGATATATATTTTCAAAAAATGTTTGGTTTTAATTTGTTGAATTTAATTTTTTAGAAATTAAATTTTTTATTTTTCGTATTTTTTTTAATTAATTAAATTTTTGCGAGGAGTTTAAGGACTGTCGCAAATGAGCAAAAATAAAATCTTTTTGCGATGAACTAACAAAGGGCGTCGCCAAAAAAAAAAAAAAGAAAAAAAAAAACAAACAAACAGCTAGATAAAAGGTGGGAAAAAAATTAGTAGCCTATTTTGTTTTTCATTGCCACTTAATTTTCCTTCCAAAATTGGAAGCAAAATTATTTCCTCACCAAAAGACAAAATTATTGACCACAAAAATAGTTTTTCTCACTAAATGATACCAAAATATTAAAAATTATTAGTGACGAAAATATATTCGTCACTAATAATTTTATAATTGGTGACCAATTTTTTCCTCACCAAAAGTCTCAAAATTTTGGCGCTACCCAAAAAAATTAGCGGGAAAATATTCGGTGACAAAAAAATTAAAAAAATGACAAAAAATAATTTCGTCACCTAATTTTTTTTTTATTATGTATGTAGATTAGTGACAAAATTTTATTTTTCTCTCGAAAAATAGTAAATTTAGAAATAAAATATTATTTTCTTCATTAAAAGGTACGCCTTTCGTGAAAATTTTTATTTTCGTCATTAGTTTTTATCTCTAAAGACTCTTTTTGTTGTAGTGAATATTCTCTATCCAAATAAATTTAATTTTCATTGACTATAAAAAAAATAAAAATTTGTTAACTTTTATTTTCTCGTATCAAAAGCAAAAAATGCAAATATTTTTTTTTAAAAAATCATTAAAATAATTGGAGTATTGGTGTTACAATAAATTTTAATTGATACATGTACTTTGTGAGTAATTGTAATTATTTGATGCAGAGGTTCACATGAAGAGAAAAAAATAATTAATACATTTTCTAAATACGTCTACACCATATTAATTTCTTATTACTATTCTAACACAAGCAATTATTTTTGACTTTACTCCACTTAATTTTTTTGGCAAGTTATTAATTTGCTACTGGTGCTCACAACCATCGCCGACCACCAATAATCATCCGATACTCCTCCGATCATAAAAAAACTATATAATCCTTTCTCTCTCTCTCTCTCTCTCTCTCTCTCTCTCTCTCTCTCCCAATATAGATAGAGTAGATGCCGCAGCTCACCATCACTGCCACTGCTCATCATCACTGTCGCCATTGATCCAACTCCGTAACTATCCCAAACCCTCCATCTTCGCTACCAACATTGCTCTCGAACTGAGCTCCCTTCGAACTCGCACTCGCAAAGTAAGATTGAGAATTGTTTCAGTTTTTTTTTAGGTTGTGTTTCACTCGATTTCTGGCTCTCTCGTTCTCTCTCTATTTCTGCTTTTGTGGCTGTGTCTATTTTTGTGTTTCCCTTGCTGCAATTCAAACCCGAAAACACCTTTGATTCTATCAAGGAATGGGCCGTCGATCACAAGCTTCGCACTTTTGATTTTGATTTGATTGTTTTGGTTTCAAATTTTTTTTGAAGGATGTTTATTTGCTAAGCGGCATAGCAGGTTTAATCGCCTACAATTGGTCCCAACCCACCATGAAAACTAGTGTTCAAATCATTTACCCTAGGTACGATTTTGCATAACCCATTTAGAAATCCAAGAAAATATAGGGGAAAAAGGAAGATAAAAGTGAAAAGTTTTTTTTTTTTTTTGGGGGGGGGATTTGTTAAAACATTAATTCGATCGATTTAGGGTTTCATGAAAGGGCCCTGCAGATTTTGAGAAATTTCTGTTTTTGTGCTTTTTGGGTTGATGATGATCTTTTAAGGCACCTTCAATGGCAACACAGAAATACCTACTTGGTTTTTTTGGGGTATTTGAGGTTCATGTTAATTTTTAATTTTAACTTTCTATTATTTGGCTGTGTCTAACATTAACTTTGAATAAAAAAAATTTGTGTAGGGATCAAGAATTAATTAAACTTGAGAACGAACTCAAGTATCATTAGCCAAATTACCTTGATTCATGAAAGCTTCATTTGTCTTTTTATACACTCGCATGCAAATCATAGATCATTCATATTTCATTTTTGTTCCACCAAAATCAGGCATACAATTCCAAAGTTGTATATACTAAAAAGGAATGTCTGTATGTGTGTGTATGGGTACTCTAGAATCAATCTTGCTTGAGGTATTTACATATTTAAATGCTCTTTTTTTCCTTTCAAACCAAAGTCTTTGGTCAATCAGGATATGAACTCCCTGAGCCACTAGGTTAATGCTTGATTTTATTTTCCTTTTTTCTTCCCTTGCTATATCTAAAGAAAAAAGTATTAACCTGCCAGGGCAACAATTTGGATATAGCAAGGGAAGAAAAAAGGAAAATAAAATCTAGCATTAACCTAGTGGCTCAAGGAGTTCATATCCTAATTGACCAAAGAGTTTGGTTTGAAAGGAAACGAGCATTTAAATATGCAAATTGTTAACTCCAGCCCACATGGAGGAATAGTTGGAGGTTCGCTGGTTGGCTCTCCAACTCAAGAAGTAGGAGGGGAGATGGCAGGTGGTAGCCCTCCCAATTAATCATATTCCTTGACTTTGTTCCCTCCCGTTTATGTATAAAATGGGAAGAGGTGAGCTGAGTTAGATCATTAGAAAGAGAAAGACAAAGCAGAAAGTGTAATCTATGAGTGAGAGTGCTATAGAGAGAGAGTGAGGTGTGCGTGTTGTAAACTCCCTCCGAGAAAAATTCTATAATGGATATCTCTCCCGTGGACGTAGGCTATTGCCGAACCACGTAAATATCTTGTCGATTTTCTGTGTGTGATTGATTTCTGAATGTTCTTAATCCTAACAAGTGGTATCAGGTCCTTATTGGTCAATTTTCGGAAAAACAAGGTGTGTTTTTCAGAATTGCCCAGAAATCAAGTTGCTCGAAATTCACTTTTGAGCATATAGGAAGGAAGCTCTCGACGAGAGGAGTCCAAAACTGCAAAGCTGAGCCTCAGACACGCTTCCACGTGCTCTCAGGCACCATCTAAAGAAGGTGTGTGAATCTCAGTCTCAAGCACACGCCACACGCGCCGTTGACAGTACCGGCGCGTTACAGTAGTCTTAGGCAGCGCCCGACGCGCGACGGAAGGAAGGAGAGTCCTCTGTGCGTGATAGTGACGTCATCACCACGTCAGTGCCATGTCAGCAACGCGTCACTGCCACTTCATTGCCACTTCAGCGACACGTCAGTACCACGTCTGCGACACATCAGTACCACGTCTGCGACACATCACTGCCACGTGCTGTGGACGTGTCTGCCACGTCAGCGCACTAGTTGACCGATCAACCAATCGGGTTGACCCGACTTAGAAGCAGAGGGATTATCCGCTGCTACACGGCTAAGGAACATCCGCAGATCTGAACCGTCGAACTTATTTTGGCTAGATCTAAGCCATATGACGTCCAATTATCCAATAGTGGTTTCTAACTATTTAGAGTATTCCGGAGCAATCCATACGTTTAGATTTTTGAATCAGAGTTTCTGTAAAAAGTAAAGAAGACGATAGAGGAATTCACATCAACTTCAGGATCCATGATCAAGTTGAATCCTTCTAATTATGCAATCTGGAAGCCACGGATGGAAGGCATCCTATATTTTTGTTTAACCTTTTTGCTCTAAAAGGGGTTAAACCAGAAGAAGTGAAGGATGAAGATTGGATAAAGATGAATCAGAAGACTGTTGGTTGTGTCAGACAATGGATAGAGCATAGTGTGTTCCACCATGTCACCCAGGAGATAGATGCATATTTTTTCTAGACAATGTTAGAGGGAATGTACCAGTCAAAGACCGCCCAGAACAAATCCTTGGTGATGAGAAGGCTCGTAAATCTGAAGTTGAAGAATGGTGTGTCTGTCTCCGAGCACACTAGTGAATTCAAGAATCTGGTGAATCAACTTGCAACCGTCAAGATGCCCTCGGACGATGAAATGCAAGCCGTACTACTACTCAGTTGTTTATCGGACAGCTGGGAGACGTTGGTGGTTTCTCTTAGTAACTCCGCACCAGAAAGGAAGCTAACCATGAGCATGGTCACAGACGCCATGTACAATGAAGAGACAAGAAGGAAAGGCATGGGAGGTAATCAATCCCACGCTTTTGTCATTGAAGATAGAGGTGGAGATAGAGGCAGAAGCAGGGGCAAAGGAAAAAGCAAGAGTAGAGGCAGATAGAAAAACAGGAGTAAATCCAGAGACAGTAAAAGTCAAGGTAACTCTAACTTCACTTACTTTCAATGTGGCCAAGAGGGTCACATAAAGTGGAACTGCTTAAGCCGGAAAGATAAAGGCCAAAGTAGTAAGTCAAAGGGAGATGAGAACACGACAGCCACAACAACTGATGAAATACTTCTTGCAGTTGGTGAAGAGGAGAATTGCTTTCACGTGGCTGACCATAGTTGTCTAGAGTGGGTGATAGACACAGCTGCATCTTATCACGCCACTTCTCACAGAGAACTCTTTAGCTTGTACAACATTAGAGATTTTGGCACTGTTCGAATGGGAAATTCTAGCTATTCAAAGATTGTGGGCATTGGAGGCATTAGTATTCAGACTAATGTCGGACACAAGCTGGTTCTCAAAGATGTGAGGTATGTTCCAGATTTGCGCCTTAATCTTATCTCCGGAAGTGCCCTGGACCGACAGGGCTATACAAGTACATTCTGAAATGGCCGTTAGAAGCTGACAGGAGGAGATTTGACAATCGCTAGAGGAGAGATGCCTTCAATACTGTACAAGACTCAAATGAAGATCTCTCTGAGAAGTCTTAATCCAGCGGAAGAGTAGGAGTCACCGGACTTATGGAACAGAAGACTGGCTCATATGAGTGAGAAGGGATTGCATCTGTTGGCAAAGCAATCCAAGATACCCTTATCCAAAGGGAGTGCCCTGAAGCCGTGTGATCATTGCCTTTATGGCAAGCAGCATCGAGTATCATTTAGGTCAACGAGCAAGAGGAAAACAAAAGCGCTCAGAATGGTATACTCGGATGTTTATGGCCCAATCGAAGTGGAGTCACTTGGCGGCCGCAAGTATTTTCTGACTTTCATTGATGATGCATCAAGAAAGTTATGGGTGTATTTCCAGAAGACGAAGGATGAGGTATTCCAGCACTTTCAAGAGTTCCATGCAATGGTGGAAAGAGAGACCGGGAAGAAGTTGAAGTGTCTTCGCACACACATTGGTGGCAAGTACACTTCCAATGCTTTTGAAGCATATTGTGCTAGCAGAGGTATCCGACACGAGAAAACAGTTCCCGATACTCCACAACACAATGGTGTGGCAGAAAGGATGAACTGCACTATTGTTGAAAGAGTCAGATGTATGCTCGGAATGGCAAAGTTGCCAAAGTCATTCTGGGCTGAAGTCGTCCGTACAGCCTGTTATCTCGTCAATAGGTCGCCTTCAGTCCCCGTTGAACTTTGCGATACCTGAGGAAGTCTGATCCAAAAGAAAGATATCATATTTTCACTTGAGAGTCTTCAGGAATAAGGCGTTTGCAGACATCTCCAAGGAAAACAGACAGAAGCCTGATGACAAGTCCACTCCATGTATATTTGTGAGCTCTTCAGATGCAGGATATGGGTACAAGCTGTGGGACCCAGTAAATAAGAAGATGTTCAGGAGTAGAGATGTTGTGTTCTAGGAAGACCAGACAATAGCAGATTTTGAGAAGTCTAGAAAGTTTGAAGATGTCATCACTCAAGACTTGTTCCCGTCTCCCGAGCCATCACAGAATGCTAGATGTGATGATGTGCAACAAGAAGTGCCAGAGTTACAGGATCTTATGCCAGAAATTGAGGATCACGAGGAAAGAGATGAAGACCTGGATGAAGAGGGTGTTGAGCAGGGGGCACGACCCCCTCAACCAGAGGCAACTGGGCCTCAATTACGGAGATTTGGAAGAGCTACCGTGCTATCAACCAAGTATCCCCCTTCTCAGGATATTCTGATTACTGATGAGGGGGAGCCTAAGAGTTTTTTGGAAGCAACGAGTCATACAGAAAAAGATTGCTAGATGCAAGCCATGAAGGAGGAAATGAGTTCTTTCCAGAAGAACCACACTTATGAGCTTGTTTCACTTCCAAAGGACAGAAAGGCATTGAAAAACAAATGGGTGTACAAATTGAAGAAAGATGGCAACAATAAAATACTGTAGCATAAAGCTTGCTTGGTGGTCAAAGGTTTTGGGCAGAAGAAAGGAACTGATTTTGATAAGATCTTCTCCCCAGTTGTGAAGATGACTTCCATTTGAGTAGCTTTGGAATTAGCAGTTCGCTTGAATCTGGAGGTAGAACAGATGGATGTCAAAATTGCCTTTCTCCATGGTGATTCGGAGGAAGAGATCTACATGGAGCAACCAGAAGGATTTGAAGTTAAAGGGAAACAGAACCTAGTCTGCAAACTGAAGAAGAGTCTCTATGGCCTGAAGCAAGCTCCGAGACAATGGTACAAGAAGTTTGATTCATTCACGTTGGATCACAAGTACACAAAATAGTCGTAGAGCAGTGTGTATATTTTCAAAGGTTTTCGGATGGAAACTTCATCATCCTACTGTTGTATGTCGATGACATGCTGATCATTGGACATGATATTGCTTTGATTAACAAGTTGAAAAAGGACTTGTCGCGGTATTTTGACATGAAAAATTTAGGCCCAATACAACAGATTTTGGGCATGAAGATTGTTCGTGACCGGAAAGTCAAGAAGATATGGTTGTCACAGGAGAAATATGTTGAACGGGTTATTGAAAGGTTCAACGTGAAAGATGCCAAGCCAGTCAGCACACCACTGGCCAACCATTTCAAGGTGACAAAGCGTTCGTGTCCCACAACCAGCTCTGAAAGTAAAGAAATTGAGGCAATCCCCTATTCCTCTGCAGTAGGAAGTTTGATGTATGCAATGGTGTGTATCCGGGTAGATATAGCTCACGCAGTTGGCGTTGTGAGCAGATTCATTGCCAATCTAGGGAAATAGGATTGGGAGGTTGTCAAATGGATTCTTCAGAACTTGAAGGGAACTTCAAAGATGTGTTTATGTTTTGGGGGAGTTAAACCAATTTTGGAGGGTTTTACAAATGCCGATATCACGGGTGATCTTGATGGTAGAAAGTCTAGATTAGGACTTATATTCACCTTTGCAAGGGGAGCTATTTCATGGCAGTCCAAACTACAAAAGTATGTTGCTTTTTCTACAACAGAGGAAGAGTACATTGCTGCCGCAGATGCTGGAAAGGAAATGTTGTAGTTAAAGCGATTTCCCCAAAAATTGGGTTTACAGCAGGAAGAGTACAAGGTACATTGTGATAGTCAGAGTGCAATTGATCTGAGCAAGAATTCCATGTACCATTCACGTACAAAGCACATTGATGTTCGGTATCATTGGATACGAGAAGTGATGGAAAAGCAGCTGATGAAGCTAGTGAAGATTCACACAGACAAGAATCCTTCTGACATGATTACCAAGATTGTCACCAGATGCAAACTAGAAGTTTGCAAGAATCTGACCAGGATGGACTTCAAGTTAGAAGTCAGTTATCCATATGGGCGTGGAGGGTAGAATTGTTAACTCCAGCCCACATGGAGGAGTAGTTGGAGGTTGGCTATTCAAGTCAAGAAATTGGAGGGGAGATGGCAGGTGGCAGCCCTCCCAATTAGTCCTCTTCCTTGACTTTGTTCCCTCCCGTTTGTGTATAAAATGGGAAGAAGTGAACTGAGTTAGATCATCAGAAAGAGAAAGACAAAGCCGAGAGTGTAATCTGTGAGTGAGAGTGCTATGGAGAGAGAGTGAGGTGTGAGTGTTGTAAACTCCCTTCGAGAAAAATTCTATAATGGATATCTCTCCCGTGGACGTAGGCTATTGCCGAACCACATAAATATCTTGTCCCTTTTTTGTGTGTGATTGATTTCTGACTGTTCTTAATCCTAACAGAAATACCTCAAGCAAGATTGATTCTAGAGTACCCATACACACACATAAATTTATTTTAGCTTTAAAAATTAATTAAAAGATCCTCCAATAATATTTAATTTGCACCTTAGAATTCACCACCAAAATATTTGAGATTGTAATATTATTATTTAATTATTTACTTAATTTTATATTCGGGTTCTCACAATTGAGACATTAGTATTCAAACTAATGTCAGACAGAAGCTAGTTCTCAAAGATGTTAGGCATGTTCCAGATTTGTGCCTCAATCTTATCTTCAGAAGTGCCCTAGACCGACAGGGCTATATAAGTACATTCGAAAATGAGCGTTGGAAGCTGACATGAGGAGCATTGACAATCGCTAGAGGAGAGATGTCTTCAACATTGTACAAGACTCAAACGAAGATCTGTCTGAGAAGCCTTAATGCAGCAGAAGACAAGGAGTCACCAGACTTATGGCACAAAAGACTGGCTCATATGAGTGAGAAATGATTGCATCTGTTGGCAAAGCAATCCAAGATACCCTTATTCAAAGGGAGTGCCCTGAAGCCGTGTGATCATTGCCTTTATGGCAAGCAGCATCGAGTATCATTTAATTCAACGAGCAAGAGGAAAACAGAAGTGCTCAGTATGGTATACTCGGATGTTTGTGGCCCAATCGAAGTGGAGTCACTTGGCAGCCGCAAGTATTTTCTGACTTTCATTGATGATGCATCAAGAAAGTTATGGGTGTATTTCCAGAAGACGAAGGATGAGGTATTCCAGCACTTTCAAGAGTTCCATGCAATGGTGGAAAGAGAGACCGGGAAGAAGTTGAAGTGTCTTCGCACACACATTGGTGGCAAGTACACTTCCAATGCTTTTGAAGCATATTGTGCTAGCAGAGGTATCCGACACGAGAAAACAGTTCCCGATACTCCACAACACAATGGTGTGGCAGAAAGGATGAACTGCACTATTGTTGAAAGAGTCAGATGTATGCTTGGAATGGCAAAGTTGCCAAAGTCATTCTGGGCTGAAGTCGTCCGTACAGCCTGTTATCTCGTCAATAGGTCGCCTTCAGTCCCCGTTGAACTTTGCGATACCTGAGGAAGTCTGGTCCAAAAGAAAGATATCATATTCTCACTTGAGAGTCTTCAGGTATAAGGCGTTTGCAGACATCTCCAAGGAAAATAGATAGAAGCCTGATGACAAGTCCACTCCATGTATATTTGTGTGCTATTCAGATGCAGCATATGGGTACAAGTTGTGGGACTTAGTGAATAAGAAGATGTTCAAGAGTAGAGATGTTGTGTTGCAGGAAGACCAAATAGTAGCAGATTTTGAGAATTCAACAAAGTTTAGAGATGTCATCACTCAAGACTTGTTCCCATCTCCCGAGCCATCAAAAAATGCTAGATGTGATGATGTGCTGATGTGCAACAAGAAGTGCCAGAGTTACAGGATCTTATGCCAGAAATTGAAGATCAGGATGAAAGAGATGAACACCCGGATGAAGATGGTGTTGAGCAAGGGGCACGACCCCCTCAACCAGAGGCAACTGGGCCTCAATTGTGGAGATCTAGAAGAGCTGCCGTGCTATCAACCAAGTATCCCCCTTCTCAGGATATTCTGATTACTGATGAGGGAGAGCCTGAGAGTTTTTTGGAAGCAAAGAGTCATACAGAGAAAGATTGCTGGATGCAAGCCATGAAGGAGGAGATGAGTTCTTTGCAGAAGAACCATACTTATGAGCTTGTTTTACTTCCAAAGGGCAGAAAGGCATTGAAAAACAAATGGGTGTACAAATTGAAGCAAGATGGCAACAGTAAAATACTGCAGCATAACGCTCGCTTGGTAGTCAAAGGTTTTGGGCAGAAGAAAGGAATTGATTTTGATGAGATCTTCTCCCCAGTTGTGAATATGACTTCCATTCGAGTAGCTCTGGGATTAGCAGCTCGCTTGAATCTGGAGGTAGAATAGATAGATGTCAAAATTGTTGTTCTCCATGGTTATTTGGAGGAAGAGATCTACAGGGAGCAACCAGAAGGATTTGAAGTTAAAGGGAAACAAAACCTAGTCTGCAAACTGAAGAAGAGTCTTTATGGCCTGAAGCAGGCTTCGAGACAATGGTACAAGAAGTTTGATTCATTCATGGTGGATCACGAGTACAGAACAACAGTAGCAGACCAGTGTGTATATTTCTGAAGGTTTTCAGATGGAAACTTCATCATCCTACTATTGTATGTCGATGATATGCAGATCATCAGACATGATATTGCTTTGATCAACAAGTTGAAAAAGGACTTGTCGCGGTATTTTGACCTGAAAAATTTAGGCCCAGCATAACAGATTTTGGGCATGAAGATTGCTCATGACCGGAAAGTCAAGAAGATATGGCTGTCACAGGAGAAAGATGTTGAACGGGTGATTGAAAGTTTCAACATGAAAGATGCCAAGCCAGTCAACACACCACTGGCCAACCATTTCAGGATGACAAAGTGTTCGTGTCCCACAACCAGCTGTGAAAGAAAAGAAATTGAGGCAATCCCCTATTTCTCTGTAGTAGGAAGTTTGATGTATGCAATGGTGTGTACCCGGCCCGATATAGCTCACGCCGTTGGTGTTGTGAGCAGATTCCTTGCCAATCCAGGAAAAGAGCATTGGGAGGTTGTCAAATGGATTCTTCAGTACTTGAAGGGAACTTCAAAGATCTGTCTATGTTTTGAGGGTGCTGAACCAATTTTGGATGGTTTTACAGATGCCAATATGGCAGGTGATCTTGATGGTAGAAAGTCTGCATCAAGATTTTTATTCACCTTTGCAAGGGGAGCTGTTTCATGGCATCCAAACTACAAAAATATGTTGTTGTATCTACAACAGAGGCAGAGTACATTGCTACCGCAGATGCTGGAAATGAAATGTTGTGGTTAAAGCGGTTTCTCCAAGAATTGGGTCTACAGCAGGAAGAGTACATGGTACATTGTGATAGTCAAAGTGCAATTTCTCGGAGCAAGAATTCCAAGTACCATTCACGTACAAAGCACAATGATGTCTGATATCATTGGATACGAGAAGTGATGGAAAAACAGCTGATGAAGCTAGTGAAGAGGTGAGCCCAAATGAATTTGTTCCTTCCTGTTTGTGTATAAAATGGGAAGAGGTGAGCTGAGTTAGATCATCAGAAAGAGAAAGACAAAGCAGAGAGTGTAATCTGTAAGTGAGAGTGCTATAGAGAGAGAGTGAGGTGTGAGTGTTGTAAACTCCCTCCGAGAAAAATTCTATAGTGGATATCTCTTCCGTGGACGTAGGCTATTGCCGAACCACATAAATATCTTGTCTCTTTTCTGTGTGTGATTGATTTCTAAGTGTTCTTAATCCTGACACAAATACCTCAAGCAAGATTGATTCTAGAGTACCCATACACACACATACAGACATACCTTTTTAGTATGTACAACTTTGGAATTTGTATGCCTGATTTTGGTGGAACAAATGTGAAATATGAATGATCTAAGATTTGCATGCAAGTGCAGAAAAAGACAAATGAAGCTTTCATGAATCAATTAAAGTTTTTGGGAGGAGTTTAAGGACCGTCACAAATGAGCAAAAATAAAATCTTTTTGCGACAGACTAACTAAGGGTGTCACAAAAAAAAAAAAAAAAAAAAAAAAAAACAAACAAACAAACAAAACAAAACAAAACAAAAACAAAAAAACAAGAGGAAAACAACTAGATAAAAGGTGGGAAAAAATTAGTAGCCTATTTTGTTTTTCAATGCTGCTTAATTTTCCTTCCGAAATTGGTGACAAAATTACTTCCTCCCCAAAAGAAAAAATTATTGACCACGAAAATAGTTTTCTCCCTAAATGATATCAAAATATTAAAAATTATTGGTGACGAAAATATATTCGTCACTAACAATTTTATAATTGGTGACCAATTTTTTCCTCACCAAAAGTCTCAAAATTTTGGCGCCACCTAAAAAAATTAGTGGGAAAATCTTCGGTGACAAAAACTAAAAATAATGACGAAAAATAATTTTGTCTAATCTTTTTATTATATATATAGATTGGTGACGAAATTTTATTTTTCTCTCGAAAAATAGTGCATTTAGAAACAAAATATTATTTTCTTCATTAAAAGGTACGTCTTTCGTGACAAAATTTATTTTTGTCATTAGTTTTCATCTCTAAAGAGTCTTTTTGTTGTAGTGAATATTCTCTATCCAAATAAATTTATTTTTCATTGACTATAAAAGTAAAAATAAAAATTCGTTAACTTTTATTTTCTCGTATCAACAGCAAAAAATGCCAATATTTAAAAAAAAAAATTTCATTAAAATAATTGGAGTATTGGTGTTACAATAAATTTTAATTGATACACGTAATTTATGAGCAATTGTAATTATTTGATGTAAAGGTTCACATCAAGAGAAAAAAAATCATTAATATATTTTCTAAATACGTTTAGACCATATTAATTTCTTATTTCTATTCTAACACAAGCAATTATTTTTTACTTTACTCCACTTAATTTTTTGGCAAGTTATTAATTCGCTACTGGTGCCCACAACCATTGCCGATCACCTATGATCATCCGATACTGCTCCGATCGCAAAAAAACTATAAAATCCTCTCTCTCTCTCTCTCCCTCTCTCTCTCAACCAATAGAGAAAGAGTAGATGTCGTCACTCACCATCACTGCCGCTGCTCATCATCACTGTCACCATTGATCCAACTCCGTAACTATCCCAAACCCCCCCTCTTTGCTACCGACGTTGCTTTCGAACTCGGCTCTCTTCGAACTCGCACTCGCAAGATAAGATTGAGAATTGTCTTAGTGTTTTTTTAGGTTGTGTTTCACTCGATTTTTGGCACTTCCTTTCTCTCTCTGTTTTTGCTTTTGCTTTTGTGGCTGTTTCTATTTTTTGTGTTTCCCTTACTGCAATTCAAACCCCAAAACACCTTTGATTCTATCAAGGAATGGGCCGTCGATCACAAGCTTCGCACTTTTGATTTTGATTTGATTGTTTTGGTTTCAAATTTTTTTCAAGGATGTTTATTTGCTAAGCGGCATAGCGGGTTTATTCGCCTACAATTGGTCTCGACCCAACATGAAAACCAATGTTCAAATCATTTACGCTAGGTACGATTTTGCATAACCCATTTAGAAATCCGAGAAAATATAGGGGAAAAAGGAAGATAAAAGTGAAAAGTTTCTGTTTCTGTTTGGGATTTGTTAAAACATTAATTCGATCAATTTAGGGTTTTATGAAAGGGCCCAGCAGATTTTGTGAAATTTCTATTTTTGTGCTTTTTTGGTTGATGATGATTTTCTAAGGCACCTTCAATGGCAGCACATAAATACCCACTTGGTTTTTTTGGGGTATTTGAGGTTTATGTTAATTTTTAATTTTAACTTTCTATTGTTTGCATGTGTCTAACATTAATTTTGAATAAAAAAATTTGTGTAGGGATCAAGAATTAATTGAACTTGAGAATGAACTCAAGTATCATTAGCCAAATTACCATGACTCAAGAAAGTTTCATTTGTCTTTTTGTACACTCGCATGCAAATCTTAGATCATTCATATTTCATTTTTGTTCCACCAAAATCAGGCATACAATTCCAAAGTTGTATATATTAAAAAGGTATGTCTTTATGTGTTTGTATGGGTACTCTAAAATCAATCTTGCTTGAGGTATTTGCATATTTAAATGCTCATTTCCTTTCAAACCAAACTCTCTGGTCAATCAGGATACGAACTCCCTGAGCCACTAGGTTAATGCTTGATTTTGTTTTCCTTTTTTCTTCCCTTGCTATACCAAATTGTTGCCCTGGCAAGTTTCTATTCTTCCAGATGAAATCTTGAAGACTATGGAGTATGATGCATTGAGGATTGTTTTCAACAAATTTGGTTCAGTTGTCTCATTTATGCCGACAACAGCAACTATATTATCTCCCGAGGTGATTAGAGTGCTTTGAATTTATTAAAATAAAAAAACCACAAATTTCATTTCTGCTTTATTTTTTGGATATGAATTTGACGGTGTGTTAATATAGATTGTGGAGAAGGAAGCTGAAGCAAGGGGAAAGATTGGGGATTTGGATTCCTACAAAATTGAAGGTTGTGAGACGAAGTCAGAAATACTTTAGAATCCTACAAAAGAAAACTGGAATTCTGTAAGATTTTGTTTGGAAAAAGTCAATTTAATCTTATTTTTTTGACTTTTTAATTAATTTAGCCTAACTAAATTAACTCCGTTCAAAAATAATTTTTGACTTTTTTTAGTTTACATATGATATTTATAAGAGAAAAAATAAAATAATTATGATTTAAATACAATATTTTCTTTTATTAATTTATTTAATTTATTTTATCTTTTTATATTTATTTAGATCAAAAAAAAAAAAATAAATGTTGCCAAGCGCAATCGTCAAATTAAGTAATCTATATTGTTTGGAAAAGCGTGGCCCCAATCATCAATCCAATTTCACCATCATATATTATCTAATGAATTTGTTGATATATATATATATACACTAATGACTCACGCGATACGTGTCATTTAAAAAATTAATATTACAAAAATAATAACAAAAAATATATTTATATAGTATGTGTTACTTAAATAGTAATTGAAAAATTTAGAAATCTCCTAGATATTGATTTGTGATTATGTATCAATTTTAACCAATAAATAGCAATCTCAATCAAAGAATCAAAGACAAATCAACACAACAATTTTACGTGGAAAAACCACAATTAGAGCCCCTCCAATTGTGATAAAAAAAAATCACGGGCAAAAATCACAAAATAATCCACTAAAAAGACTTAAAGGAATTACACAAATGTGCTCTCAATTACCTAGCGAATCCACACCCGAATCAAACCGACCCCTATGTGCCTCTTCCAGCCCTGTCTTCACCTCAGAATTGTCTTGCCCAACGTTGAATCCACAATGTCAATGTCGAATCATGACGATAAGCCACTCCAGAATCCACCAAAGCTTCAGGCCCAAATTCTCTGGAATCCACCAAAGAACAACTCTCTCTTTTGTATTAAATGAAACAAACAATCCTTTGATGTATATACTTCTCAAACCATGAATTAAACTCAAACAAACATCAAAGAAACTAACAAATAAGCTCTAAATTGAAAACCCTAATATCCAATAAGAAGATCTGGAAGCCATACGTTAAAACCTGACTGAACTGCAACTTTTATAGAAAATAGATCCACGATCTCCACTTGAGCGCATGAATGGCCACTCGAGCGCCAGAAGTGCTGCTCAAGCACAAAAACGCAACTCCTAGTATTTTTGCAAACAGTTCAAACTTCTGGAACCAAAGATTCTTCGCTCGAGCACACAAATGGCCGCTCGAGCGAACAAGCAATTTCGACTGCATTTTTGTTTTTTGCTTTTTGCTTCAGGGGCGCTACCCCTCGACCCCTCCTGGGCGTTGCCCCGGACTCGCCAAGAGATAATGCCCCCTAGACCCTTGCTAGTTGACTAGGCAGCTCGATCCCCGACATAGTCAACGAAGTGGCAAACATGATAGGATTAAGATCACAAACTCCTTTGCATAAGCACAATTCAGGTTGGATTCGCATCTAAATATTCGTAGCCTCACTAAAATAAACGATCGAATAAAATTACAACTGAAAGAAGTTTTGTCAAACAGGATTACTAATAAAAAACCTAACAGTAAAAGTCTTCCTTATTAAACATATGATCATAGGTTCAATTTCAAATATAAGGGATATTTTGAGAATATCCAAAATATGTGACACAAAATCTCGACACCACCAGAAGCTTTCATTATGTATATTAAAATAGATAGATAGATAGATAGATAGATAGATATATTTAATGTACAAACAAAACACTAGTCAAACCTAATTAATTAACAATTTTGACTTGTATATAAAAAAATTGTATTAATTTTATTTAAATTTATTAATTACATTATTTTACACTAATTAACAAAATATTCTTTTACACACTATTCATCTCATAATGTTAGAAATAGTTCAGAAATGAGTCACCATCCCCATCCTCACCACCCTCTACTCATCTCTTTCTATATACTGTATCTGTTTATGTCCTACCTTTGTCTACATATATCTGTATATATATATATCTAACAACCTTATCCCTCTGTTAATCTTATTGATGGATGGCATTAGTTTTCTTCCAACCTGAGCCCCTAGTCTTCTTAAAATTGATATGATAGGTATATTAAAATATTAACCCATTAATCAATTCATGTGGTTGCTTCAATGATAAAAGAAGTTTGTTTTAAGATAATTATAAAATCAAAACATTTTAGGGTAAACTATTAAAAGGTCCTAATAGTTACATTTAATTCCCATAAAGTTCTATTGAAGATAAATCATAGTAAAATAGTCGCTAAAAATAATTTTTTGTGATGATTAGTGACGTTTTTTGGTCACGATTTTTATAAATTGTTGCTAAAACTTATAATTAGTGACGTTTTTCTATAACGAATTTTTCAAATTATCGCTGAAAGTTAAAAATTAGTGATTTTTTATGACATTTTTTTTTTAAAATGTCACTAATACTTATAATTAGTGATATTTTTGTGACAAAATTTTCAAACTGTTATTGAAAATTAACAATTAGTGATGTTTTTTTTAATAATATTTGATGAAAAACGTCATTAATTATCGTAAGATCTATTAGACAATAAGTCTACATATTAAGATCTATACATAAGTCCCCCAACATTTTAAGTTTGACATTTTTTTAGGGGATTTTTTTTAGGGTACCTGGTATTAAGATTTTATAGGATAAAGGGCATCCAATATTTTTATAATGTCTAAGGTCTTCAAATTGATTTAGAAAAAATTCGATCCAGAGAATTTCTCTAGACTTCCCAGAAAAATTCTCTCCAAACCAGAGATATTTTCCTTATTACGTGCAGAGAAGTACTTTGGGTTCAAACCAGAGAAAATTAAAATTTCTCTGACTTTGTTCACAAATTTCTCTAGCTTTGTTCAAAGAAAATTGAAATTTCTCTAACTTTATTCACAGAGAATTTCTCTGGCTTTCTTCACAAATTTCTCTGTGAAGAAAGCTCTTGTCTTAACTTATCCAACAATTCTACTCCAAAATTTATACCTATCAAAACAATTCAACAATTCACACAATAGCCAATTAATCACAAAATTCAAAAGACCATCCAGATAGTGAAACAAATTGAAAATAATATCTTCTAGAACTCAGTAGTATGATCAAAGCCACAATTTGAAATCGCCATAAGACCAGCATCGCTTACCTAAAGCCTCTCCAAATGGATTTCGACCAACGAGTTGCTTCGATTTGCAATCATTTCCAAAAGCCTATCCCAATCACCTAAACATCGCAATAATTTCAGAGTTTTCAAATTCTTCGCTCCAACGATGAGCAGTCCAAAGCACTGTCCAATGTAGAGCTCCTAGAGGCATATGGTTTTTAGAGACGAAGCGGCAACGCTGGGGCCAATAGGCTTGGCAGCGGCCACGCCTTCGCCGTCGTTGAAGCCATAGAGGCGTCTAACGAAGAGCTCTTAGAGAGAGGAACAGTGATCGAGCACTACGTTCATGCATTTGACTTCGAACATGTAAGATCCACACAAGAACTTCTCCAAACCCTTGCAGTTCTTGGAAAAAATGGCCATACTGAGGTCGGTGAGCTCGCAGTAGTAGTTGAGCTTCAGGTACGTGAGGTTAACGTAGTGGAGCGAGATAATAATCAGGGCATCGTCGTATAGGCTGACGGATAGCCGGTCACATTGAAAAGCGAGCTTCATGATGGCGCCGAAGCAAGAGAAGAGAGAGGAGATGAGATGGAGAGAGAAATGAGGTTTGATTTGAGAGTCAAATTTCTCTGTGATATATGAGTGTGGGGTTGAGAGACCATAGACATTACTAAATAATATTGTGGATTTCTTCCATTACTAAAAATAGGAGAGAGACCTTAAACTAATTTTCTCTTTTTATAATGTTTTATTTGCTTTGATTTATGAAAAAACACAGAATTTCTTTTACTAATATTTTGTTAAGAATTTCTTTTACTAATATTTTGTTACGAGCTTAACTAATGTGTTATTTGTTTTGATAGCAGTGGTGTTAATGTGATAATTGTGCAGTAGTAGTAGTCGTAGTGGCAATGGTGGTCGTTGCAGTGATAATACTTGTGCTAGTGCTAGTGATAATAATAATGATAAGGGCGTAAGGTGGTAATGCGGCGATAGTGGTGGTGAGGCACTGTTATTAAAAGATTCTAAATAAATTTTATGTTTTTAGTTTAAAAATAAAAATATTCTCTATCCAAATAAATTTAGTTTTCATTGACTATTAAAAAAAAAAAATTTGTGAACTTTTATTTTCTTGTATCAAAAGCCAAAAAATGCCAATATTTATTAAAAAAAAATCGTTAAAATAATTGGAGTATTGGTGTTACAATAAATTTTAATTGATACATGTAATTTATGAGTAATTGTAATTATTTGATGTAGAGGTTCACATCAAGAGAAAAAAAAATCATTAATATATTTGCTAAATACATTTACACCATATTAATTTCTTATTACTATTCTAACGCAAGCAAATTTAATCGACTTTATAATAGTTGTTATTTTTAACTTTACTCAACTTAATTTTTTTTGCAAGTTATTAATTGGATAGTGAAAAATTGTTATTGCAAATTTGTTAACAACATTTATGCTAACTTACAAGAAATAATTTTGATACAATAGTGTGGATGCTAAGAATCCAACTCTCTCTCTACAAGTTCTCTCTCACGTTCTCTCTTCAAAATCAAAAGAACCTGATCTGTGCGACTATCGGCGGAGCGAACGACGGTGCTAGCATTAGTAGATACAGTCTTGAGACAAGACGATATAATCCTGTTCTTACCTTTCCCCTTCTTCATCCTTCACTAACCACCACCACCACCAATCTGCCGCCGATGCCCACAACCATTGCCGATCACCTATGATCATCCGATATTTTTTCGATCGCAAAAAAAGAACAATGTATAATCCTCTCTCTCTCTCTCTCTCTCTCTCTCTCTCTCCCTTTTACGACCAATAGAGAAAGAGTAAATGCCGCCACTCACCATCACTGCCACTGCTCATCATCACTGTTGCCATTGATCCAACTCTGCAACTGCCCCAAACCTTCCCTCTTCGCTATCGATGTTGCTCTCGAACTCGGCTCCCCTCGAATTCGCACTCGCAAGGTCAGATTGAGAATTGTTTCTGTGTTTTTTTATGTTGTGTTTCACTCGATTTTTGGCTCACCCCTTCTCTCTCTGTTTTTGCTTTTTGTGGCTACATCTGTTTTTGTGTTTTCCTCGCAATTCAAACCCCAAAACACCTTTGATTCTACCAGGGAATTGGCCGTCGATCACAAGCTTCGCACTTTTGATTTTGATTTGATTGTTTTGGTTTCAAATTTTTTTTGAAGGATGTTTATTTGCTATGTAACAACCCTCACTTTGATTTAGTCATACTTGCATACATTCATGTATGATCTTGTCTTGGTATGTTGTTTTGCAAATCTTGTCTTGTCTCATTTTGCTTAAGTGATGCTTGCATGATTTTGTTCCTTGCTTGGTTTGTAGCCGAGGTCATCTTAGCCTAGTTCACCTTTGAGCCTTTGCGCGTAGAACTAACTCGGAACCCCTTTGATTGACCTCCATCTCCACCCTGGCATATTGGCCGAGATGTCATTATCTAGGTCGAGGTGTGCATCACCATAGCCGAGATGTGTATCATCTGGGCCGAGATGTCTATCCTTGCACTTAAGCGATCTTGTACCCGGATAGGTATGACCTAGACCGAGGTGTGGCACATCTAGGCCGAGGTGTGGCACAGCTTAGTCCAATGTCGTCCTTCCAAGCCGATGTCTTTGTTCCCCTTATTTGCCAAAGTTTTGTCTTTAGCCGATATCATTGCTTGCCGATGTGTCTTGCCATCTAGCTTGTTGAATACGCTTTGTCATAGACTTGTCTTATCAATCAGTCACCTTTTTGAGTTGAACCAACCCGGTGGTGCCACGTGTCCGAGCTGAGTGTTAAGACAGCCGGCAGACCTAGAAACAAATCATTTTGTCTCAAATCTTTGCCTTTAGAGAGAGAAGCTCTAGAGGAAGAAGGAGGAATCCTTGAGTGAGAATAGATCTTCCAAGCTTGATCTTTGGAGTTTGAGCCGTTAGATTCGTGTCTTGAGGTTAGAATCTTAACCTACTCTTGTTGTTCTTATTGATAATCTAGCTGCATTGCATGATCGAATATGTTTTGCATGTCATGCATTGGTTTAAAGTTTGGTTTTAGAAAGAGAATGGTGTTCTTGAGTTCTTGATGAAAAGCCGTGTTTTGATCCGAAAGTTTATATCAAGAACCATGTTTTTGTGTTTGTTCTTGCATGATCTTCTTGTATGGGTACCCAGGTCCGTGTTTTGAACTCATGGCATGAAATCTCAGATTTTGTAACAAGTTATGATCTTTGCATACATCTTCTTCATGATCATGTTCTTCATGTTCTTCAAAGGGAAACCCAGGTTTTCCCGACTTTGCTTTTGAATGTGGCCATCGGGACCACACCTCGGCAAGGAGGTGTGGGACCTCGGCAAAGACCTGGTTGGTACCCAGTGTGTTTTCGTGAAACGAAAAGCAGTGTTTTAACTCCCAGCATGTTTTGCTTTGATATTGACTTGGATCTGGTGAGAATGCCGGGATCATGTGCATGCATGTAAAGCTGGTTTTGAGAATGTATTTGCCATGTGATTGTAGGTCTTTGATCTTTGCTTTGAGCCTACACCCGAAGAACTATGTGAGTGGTGTTTTCAATAAAGCTATGTTATAATGTTTTTGATAAAGCTTGCTTTGCTTTGTTTGATAAAAGTATTTATTGAGCATGAATGAATATCCTTGTTTGTATATCAAGCATAAGTTTTGTTTTGTTAGCCTTCTCGGAAAGTCCCTCGTGCTGGAGGACTCTAAACTTTCGCAGTACCATTGTGTTAAAGCGGGCTACGGGCCTAAGTAACACCAGTCTATGTTAAAAGGATACGGTCCTTTGTAACACAAGTCCCTTGTGCTAGAGGACTCTAAACTTTTGTAGCACCCTTGTTCGAGTTATCTCCTTTGCCACCGACTGCCTTGTGCGGGTGGGTTTGTCTAATCGATTACGGATCGGTTATTCCCTTGTTTTTGCCACTGACGGTTTACCGCGTGGGTTTGTTCGTTCGTAATGTATTTGTTGATATTTCATGAGGCTTGACAGTACCTTTGAAGTTTGAAGGACTTGATAGATGAATACGGTTCATTCCCTGATTTTGTAAAGTTTGCACATGTTTTGTTTGGAAAGGACTTCGGTTATTATTCATGCAAAACCCTTTATTGTTCATGCCATTCACTGAGTATCCAAGCTCACCCTCTCTATATATATGTAGGTGATGAGTCGGGCGTCGGCGACGCCTAGACGTGTTTGCAAGCTTGTTTTGGATTCATGATTAAGTCGGCTTTGTTTTGTATTCATGTCGGCAATGTTGTATTTACGTCGGCAAATCTTGAAAATCATGCTTCTTGGCTTGTATTCATTGTATTTTGTACATGTCGGCTCGAGAAGCCTTTTGATCAAGATCCAACATGTATTTTGTTGATTAACGATAAATTGTAAAGCTATATCTTGTATGTCATTGCATTTGATCTATGCACTGCTCTTATGGACCACCTGTATTTAAAGTTATCGCTTCCGCATTTGTAAGCCCCTATGTATGCTGTGTTTGTGTGTGAATTTTGAAAGCTGGCCTTCGGTAGTCTCGGATTACTGGCCATCATGGCACCATCCTACTAGGGGCGGGTTGGGGTTATGACAGAATGGTATCAGAGCACAAGTTCCTTATAATACGTTATTCACACACTTTGAGTCCTAAAGAGCATAGGATTTCCCCTTAGAATTGATGTTAGGATTGCATCATATTGCTTGCTACTTGACAATGTGTACATCATTTCGACATGACTATTTGTTACTTGCCTACGTGTTTATTTGCTCGTTCTGTTTTAAAAGTCATACTTCGCATACTCATAGCATCATGAGGAGAGGTAGACCCCCAGTTAGCCGAGATCAGTCCGAGGACAGATTGGACAGACTAGAAAGGTTAGTTGAAGGTTTGGCCCGCGAGTTGAGGCAAACAAGGCAACAGTACGCTAGTGCTACTTCGACTCAGGCCGAGCAGACAAACGGTCGGAATACAATTCCACCTCCACCTCCTTCGGTACCACAAGTGCTCCCACAGCCAGCTTTATACGGGGACGGCACGATAGCTTTAATCAAAGAATTCAAGAAAATGAAGCCACCGAGATTCCAAGGGGGCCATAGAGCCGATGAAAGCCGAAGCGTGGGTTCTGGAAATGGAAAAATTGTTCGAGATCTTCCCCAGCACCGACGCTCAGAAAGTGACTCTGGCAGCATTCACACTGGATGACAACGCTCGTAGATGGTGGATGATGGTTCGAGAAGGCAATCCATACTTGATCTGGACCCGATTTTTGGAGTTGTTTTACAACAAGCACTTCCCCCTAAGTGTTCGAAACCGCAAGGCTACCGAATTTCAGACTTTGACGCAAGACAGCAGGACAGTGGCGGAATATGACCATGCTTTTACCGAGTTGGCGAGATATGCACCCCACATGGTCAGCGACGAATATATGAAGGCAAGAAAGTTTGAGAGTGGGCTTCGTGGGCCAATACAAGACCGGGTTAACCTGCACAACATGCCAACTTACGCCGGAGTGTTGGACAAAGCCATCCTAGCTGAAGCTAACATGAACAAGTACCAAAATTCAGGGAAGAACCAGAGGAAAAGGCAGAACTTTGACAGTCGTCGAACACAGGTTGGTACAAAGAAGAAAGCAAACATGGGCAGCTCAAGCAATCCAAGACAGGAAGGTGGTACGAAGCCGACGTGTTCGAGTTGTGGAAAGCCACATTTTGGGGTTTGTCGTCGGGCGTCTGGAGCTTGTTATGAATGTGGTGAAATGGGACACTATGTGAGAGATTGTCCTAAGGCAAAGATTGTTGATGACAAGAAAGATGAGAATGCCTCGGGTTCCGTCCAGAAGGGCAACGTTGGAAAAGGGCAAATGAGGCAGGGCAGAGTTTTTGCACTGGTACTAGGAGAGACGCAGAATGCTGAGACAGTGGTGTCAAGTATACTTCCAATTTGCTCTCAAGATGCATTTGTATTGATTGATTCGGGCTCTACGCATTCATTCGTATCTGCTAAGTTTGCCGAGAAGATTAATAGGAGACTAGAACCCCTTGATTATATGTTATCTGTGTCTACTCCATCTGGGAGATCTATGATTATAGCATCCATTTATAGAGCATGTGTTGTTGTGATTGAGAATGTTGAATTGTTAGTTGATTTAATGCCATTGGACATAGCCCATTTTGATGTTATATTGGGAATGGATTGGTTAGTAGAAAACCATGCATCCATTGATTGTGTCTCTAAGAGTGTTACCTTGAAATCCCCAAACCAAGCCGAGGTTACGTTTCAGGGTAAAGGAGTAGTACCCCCACCTTACTTAATCTCATCCATGAAAGCCTTTAAGTTGATCCAAAAAGGGTGTCGAGGTTATTTGTGTAGTATACTAAGTAAGCTGAATGGAAGTGTCGAGTTAGCCGACGTCCCGGTTGTCAATGAATTCCCCGACGTCTTTCCGAACGATTTGCCTGGTCACTTAGTTGATAGGGGAGTAGAATTTACTGTTGACGTCATGTCGGGAACCCAACCTATCTCTAAAACACCCTACAGAATGGCCCCCGCTGAGCTTAAGGAACTGAAATTGTAACTGCAAGAGCTGTTAGATAAGGGTTTTGTTAGGCCGAGCACTTCACCTTGGGGAGCCCCCGTCTTGTTCGTTAAGAAGAAGGATGGTACGCTTCGTCTTTGTATTGATTACCGAGAACTGAATAAGGTCACCATTAAAAATAAGTACCCACTGCCGAGGATAGATGATTTGTTTGATCAGTTGCAAGGAGCACGAGTCTTTTCTAAAATTGACCTTAGGTCGAGTTACCATCAGCTTAAGGTTAAAGCCGAGGATGTTGAGAAGACCGCTTTCCGGACAAGATATGGCCACTATGAATTTTTATTGATGCCTTTTGGAGTGACCAATGCCCCTGCTGCATTTATGGATTTGATGAACAGAGTCTTTAAGCCATATTTAGATGAGTTTGTAGTTGTCTTCATTGATGATATATTGATCTACTCTAAGAGTAAAGCTGAGCATGAGGACCATTTGAGACTTACCTTACAGATTTTGAGAGACCGGAAATTGTATGCTAAGTTTAACAAGTGTGAGTTTTGGCTTTCTACTATTTCATTCTTGGGTCATGTGATTAATGAAGAGGGTATCTCGGTTGATCCTAGTAAAATTGAAGCCATAGTGGATTGGCCGAGGCCGACTAATGTGTCCGAGGTTCGTAGTTTTCTGGGTTTGGCAGGTTATTACCGAAAGTTTGTGAAGGATTTCTCCAGGACTGCAATTCCGTTGACGCAATTGACCAAGAAGGGAGCGGCGTTTGAATGGACCGAGGATCGGGAATCAGCCTTCCAAGAGTTGAAGACGAGGTTAGTCACAGCACCAGTTCTTGTACTTCCATCAGGTAATGAGGAGTTCCATATCTATAGTGATGCATCGCATAAGGGTTTGGGTTGTGTATTAATGCAAGGGGGTAAAGTCATAGCATATGCATCTCGTCAGTTGAAGCCACATGAAAAGAACTATCCTACCCATGATTTAGAACTAGCAGCCGTAGTGTTTGCTTTAAAGATTTGGCGTCACCACTTGTATGGAGCTTCTTGTCAGGTTTTTACAGATCAGAAGAGCTTAAAGTACCTGTTCACTCAGAAGGAATTGAATATGAGGCAGAGAAGATGGCTCGAGTTGTTGAAAGACTACGACATGCAAATTCAATATCATCCAGGTAAAGCTAACACCGTGGCCGACGCTTTGAGCAGAAAGGTAACTGGAAGTTTGGCATGTCTAACCATGATTTCAGTAGAACCGACTATTGTTGAGGAAGTAAAGGCAAGACAGATGGAGGATGAATTCTTCAAGAAAGTAGCCGACGAGATTATTACGAAGCCGAGATCAGGGTACACCATCGAAAATTGAGTGCTTAAGTTCGAAGGAAGATTATGCGTGGCCGACGTTCCAGAGTTGAAAAGGAAAATTTTGCAGGAAGCTCATGCTTCCAAGTTTGCTGTTCATCCAGGGAACACCAAGATGTATCAGGATGTGAAGCAGACGTTTTGGTGGCCGAATATGAAAGGAGAAATAGCCGAGTTCGTGTCTCAGTGTTTGCATTGTCAACAAGTGAAAGCAGAACATCAAAGGTCAGCAGGACTTCTTCAACCTTTGCCGATTCCTGAGTGGAAATGGGAACACATCTCCATGGATTTTGTGATTGGTTTGCCGAAGACACAGAAAGGTATGGATTCGATTTGGGTTGTTGTTGATATATTAACTAAGTCAGCACACTTTTTACCTATTAAGACTACCTTCAACGCCGATCAACTTGCCTTGTTGTATGTGAACGAGATTATTAGACCCTATGTCAATTGTGTCAGACCGAGATCCGAAGTTTGTTTCCAGATTTTGGCAGAGTCTACAGAGAGCTTTTGGAGCCGAGTTGAGGTTTAGCACAGCTTTTCATCCCCAGACCGATGGGCAAACAGAGAGAACAATTCAGACACTTGAGGATATGCTTAGACTATGTGTTTTGGACTTCCAAGGAAGTTAGGGAGTGCATTTACCCTTAGTAGAATTCACTTACAACAACAGTTATCAAGCTAGCATCAGCATGGCGCCGTATGAAGCTTTGTATGGAAGAAAGTGCAGGTCGCCGATATGTTGGACCGAAGTTGGAGACAAAACTCTGCTTGGTCCCGAGCTAATTCAAGTGACAACAGAGAAGATTAAACTAATTCAACAGAGGATTAAGACTGCTCAGAATCGACAGAAGAGCTACGCCGATCAGAGAAGGAATGAGTTAGAATTCGAAGTTGGGGATCATGTATTCCTAAAGGTTTCGCCGATGAAAGGAGTTTCCAGATTTGGGAAGAAAGGTAAGTGAGCGCCCCGTTATATTGGGCCATTTGAAATTCTTAATAAAGTTAACTCCGTTGCATACAGACTTGCTTTGCCACCAGAATGGAGCCGAGTCCATAATATGTTTCATATTTCGATGTTGAGGAAGTATATTCGGGATCCACTGCATGTGATCGACTATTCCAGGATTGTAGTAAATGAAGATTTAGGCTACGAAGAGAAGCCGATACGTATTATCGATAGACAAGTAAGACAGTTGAGAAACAAGTCGATACCAATGGTTAAAGTTGAATGGAAGGAGCATTACGGTAAGGATGCTACTTGGGAAATGGAAGAGGAAATGAAAATTCGACATCCAGAGTTGTTCTTGGAACAAGGTAACTTAAGTTTGGGGACCAAACTTCTTTAAGGGGGGTAGGATGTAACAACCCTCACTTTGATTTAGTCATACTTGCATACATTCATGTATGATCTTGTCTTGCTATGTTGTTTTGCAAATCTTGTCTTGTCTCATTTTGCTTAAGTGATGCTTGCATGATTTTGGTCCTTGCTTGGTTTGTAGCCGAGGTCATCTTAGCCTAGTTCACCTTTGAGCCTTTGCGCGTAGAACTAACTCGGAACCCCTTTGATTGACCTCCATCTCCACCCTGGCATATTGGCCGAGATGTCATTATCTAGGCCGAGGTGTGCATCACCATAGCCGAGATGTGTATCATCTGGGCCAAGATGTCTATCCTTGCACTTAAGCGATCTTGTACCCGGATAGGTATGACCTAGACCGAGGTATGGCACATCTAGGCCGAGGTGTGGCACAGCTTAGTCCAGTGTCGTCCTTCCAAGCCAATGTCTTTGTTCCCCTTATTTGCCGAAGTTTTGTCTTTAGCCGATATCATTGCTTGCCGATGTGTCTTGCCATCTAGCTTGTTGAATACGCTTTGTCATAGACTTATCTTATCAATCAGTCACCTTTTTGAGTTGAACCAACCCGGTGGTGCCACGTGTCCGAGCTGAGTGTTAAGACAGCCGGCAGACCTAGAAACAAATCATTTTGTCTCAAATCTTTGCCTTTAGAGAGAGAAGCTCTAGAGGAAGAAGGAGGAATCCTTGAGTGAGAATAGATCTTCCAAGCTTGATCTTTGGAGTTTGAGCCGTTAGATTCGTGTCTTGAGGTTAGAATCTTAACCTACTCTTGTTGTTCTTATTGATAATCTAGCTGCATTGCATGATCGAATATGTTTTGCATGTCATGCATTGGTTTAAAGTTTGGTTTTAGAAAGAGAATGGTGTTCTTGAGTTCTTGATGAAAAGCCGTGTTTTGATCCGAAAGTTTATATCAAGAACCATGTTTTTGTGTTTGTTCTTGCATGATCTTCTTGTATGGGTACCCAGGTCCGTGTTTTGAACTCATGGCATGAAATCTCAGATTTTGTAACAAGTTATGATCTTTGCATACATCTTCTTCATGATCATGTTCTTCATGTTCTTCAAAGGGAAACCCAGGTTTTCCCGACTTTGCTTTTGAATGTGGCCATCGGGACCACACCTCGGCAAGGAGGTGTGGGACCTCGGCAAAGACCTGGTTGGTACCCAGTGTGTTTTCGTGAGACGAAAAGCAGTGTTTTAACTCCCAGCATGTTTTGCTTTGATATTGACTTGGATCTGGTGAGAATGCCGGGATCATGTGCATGCATGTAAAGCTGGTTTTGAGAATGTATTTGCCATGTGATTGTAGGTCTTTGATCTTTGCTTTGAGCCTACACCCGAAGAACTATGTGAGTGGTGTTTTCAATAAAGCTATGTTATAATGTTTTTGATAAAGCTTGCTTTGCTTTGTTTGATAAAAGTATTTATTGAGCATGAATGAATATCCTTGTTTGTATATCAAGCATAAGTTTTGTTTTGTTGGCCTTCTCGGAAAGTCCCTCGTGCTGGAGGACTCTAAACTTTCGCAGTACCATTGTGTTAAAGCGGGCTACGGGCCTAAGTAACACCAGTCTATGTTAAAAGGATACGGTCCTTTGTAACACAAGTCCCTTGTGCTAGAGGACTCTAAACTTTTGTAGCACCCTTGTTCGAGTTATCTCCTTTGCCACCGACTGCCTTGTGCGGGTGGGTTTGTCTAATCGATTACGGATCGGTTATTCCCTTGTTTTTGCCACTGACGGTTTACCGCGTGGGTTTGTTCGTTCGTAATGTATTTGTTTGATATTTCATGAGGCTTGACAGTACCTTTGAAGTTTGAAGGACTTGATAGATGAATACGGTTCATTCCCTGATTTTGTAAAGTTTGCACATGTTTTGTTTGGAAAGGACTTCGGTTATTATTCATGCAAAACCCTTTATTGTTCATGCCATTCACTGAGTATCCAAGCTCACCCTCTCTATATATATGTAGGTGATGAGCAGGGCGTCGGCGACGCCTAGACGTGTTTGCAAGCTTGTTTTGGATTCATGATTAAGTCGGCTTTGTTTTGTATTCATGTCGGCAATGTTGTATTTACGTCGGCAAATCTTGAAAATCATGCTTCTTGGCTTGTATTCATTGTATTTTGTACATGTCGGCTCGAGAAGCCTTTTGATCAAGATCCAACATGTATTTTGTTGATTAACAATAAATTGTAAAGCTATATCTTGTATGTCATTGCATTTGATCTATGCACTGCTCTTATGAACCACCTGTATTTAAAGTTATCGCTTCCGCATTTGTAAGCCCCTATGTATGCTCTGTTTGTGTGTGAATTTTGAAAGCTGGCCTTTGGTAGTCTCGGATTACTGGCCATCATGGCACCATCCTACTAGGGGCGGGTTGGGGTCGTGACATGCTAAGCGGCATAGCGGGTTCAATCGCCTACAATTGGTCCCAACCCAACATGAAAACCAGTGTCCAAATCATTTACGCTAGGTACGATTTTGCATAACCCAATTAGAAATCCGAGAAAATATAGGGGAAAAAGGAAATAAAAGTGAAAAGTTTCTATTTTTGTTTGGAATTTATTAAAACATTAATTCGATTGATTTAGGGTTTTAATGTTTTAACAAATCCCAAACAAAAACAAGAAGTTTTTACTTTTATTTTCCTTTTCCCCCTATATTTTCTCAGATTTCTAAATGGGTTATGCAAAATCGTACCTGGCATAAATGATTTGAACACTGGTTTCATGTTGGGTTGGGACCAATTATAGGCGATTGAACCCACTATGCCGCTTAGCAAATAAACATCCTTCAAAAAAAATTTGAAACCAAAACAATCAAATCAAAATAAAAATAAAAAATACGAAGCTTGTGATCGACGGCCCATTCCTTGATAGAATCAAAGGTGTTTTGGGGTTTGAATTGCAACAAGGGAAACACAAAAATAGACACCACAAAAGCAAAAATAGAGAGAGAAAGGGAGAGCTAGAAATCGAGTGAAACACAACATAAAAAAACACTGAAACAATTCTCAATCTTACCTTGCGAGTGCGAGTTCAAAGAGAGCCGAGTTCGAGACCAACGTCGGTAGCAAAGAGGGAGGGTTTGGGATAGTTACGGAGTTGGATCAATGGTGACAGTTATGATGAGTAGTGGCAGTGATGGTGTGCGGAAAAATCTACTCTTTCTCTATTGGTCGAGAGAAAGAGAGAGAGAGAGAGAGAGAGAGAGAGAGAGAGGATTATACAAGTTTTTTACGATCGGAGGAGTATCGGATGATCATAGGTGATCGGCGATGGTTGTGGGCACCGGGAGCGGGTTGGTGGTGGTGGTGGTGGTGGTTAGTGAAGGATAAGGAAGGGGAAAGGTAAGAATAAGATTATATCACCTTGTCTCAAGACTATATCTACTAATGCTAGCACCGTCGTTCACCCCACCGATGATCGCAGAGATCGGGTTCTTTTGATTTTGAAGAGAGAACGCAAGAGAGAACCTGTAGAGAGGGAGTTGAAGAGACGTGTTTGGGTAGACGTGGGAGAGAGAGAGAGAGAGAGAGAGAGAGAGAGAGAGAGCAAAGCAGAGAGTGTTTGGGCGGGAAAAAAATTGATCTCAACCATTAGATATTGATTAGGAATCATCTCAGCCATTCAAATGAAATGTATCTCTGATACATTTTGATACATTTTCAAAAACTATTCTATATTATATATATATATATATATTTCAAATCAAAGTGCTTCCCTTCCTCATCTTGTGGGTTTTACTCAACCAATCTTCTCTTATCATGTATATATTAATTGGATATAGTGAAACCCAAGAAAAAATAAATAAATAAAAGTAGAGAAAAAAAGTTGGCCAATGGTTGATCAAGTGGTATACAATCAGATTGCAATTACTATGGATCTTGGCAATTCCACTCCTCCCACAACAACCACACTTGTCTGTTACTATAGTTCCTTTCTTTCATTTTCTTGTTCTAGTTCTTTCTCTGTTTCTGTTTCTGTTTCTGTTTCTGTTTCTGTTTCTGTTTCACTTTCCTTGATTTCTGGAAGCGTTTTCTTGGTCCCCAAACACACGGCCTCATCAAAACCCACATTGCCATTCACTCTTTGTCTTGTCTCCTTTCAAACCCATGTCCTCTTCTGCTCCTAAACACGACTCATGATTCTCTAATCCTCCATTTTTATTCCCTTTTTTTTTTCTCTCATCTTCTTTCTCTACAATGTCTTGTGTATTGCTGACTGGTTCTTGTCATCATCAGATGATTTCTGTTGCTACTACGAATACTTGTTTGAGTCTTGGTGGAAGTTACACTGGTCATTGCTGTTTCAGGTAACCATTTGTGATGATTCTTGAAGAGAAGAGTTGATTATATTGTTAATTTTAATCAAATTGTGAATTGGGTTTTTGATGAAATTAGTTCATTTCTTAAATTTTCATATATGTATGTACATGCATATATTAGAAGGTTGGAGAAGAATTTGTGGTAGTCAAATCCCCAAAATCGTTTTTTTCTGTATTACCATCATCAGGTATGATTATAGTCCTCGTTGTTGTTGGAATGGGGATGAGAAAAGGAAGAAGAGCAAATTCACACCGGCCTCGATGGCGATGGGCAAGCAATTTTTATGTAGAAATTTGTCTCGTCCCGATTTTTATTTAGAGGTATTTCTTGCCCAATGTTTGTTCTTTTCTTTCATTGATTCATTTTTATTTATTTTTTTCAAATTGTGAATTTGATGATGCCATTGGTCTGTTTGATGAAATTTCTTGATTCATTTAGTTATGTTTCCATTTAAATTTTCTCAGTAATTTTAATTCCATTTCTTGTTTGTATTATAACCCATTTTCTGTTAATAATGAAACATTGGGAATGATAGGAATTGTGGTCAGTTTTGGGTTCTGATTCTGAAAGGTTTTGAGTTTAGGTCTCTATGAGGTAGAAAATGGCTTCACGGGTTTAAATGTGGAAAAAAGGTGATATTAAGGTTGATTTTCAAGAGTGGCAGCTGGCTTGATTATTATAATAGAGGCAATTTGAGGCCTAAATAGTGAGTTTGTTAGGGCTTTAGTGGTTAAATTGACGACTGATATGTAGGAGAGTGGTCAAGCTTTATTTGGGTGTGATTGGATTGAACTAGAAAAGGCCCTTTTTGGGACCTTCAAAGTGACCCAACAATAATAGTAGCGAGAGAAGTAGAAGAGGAAGATGGAAAGAAAATCTAGAATCTTACCAAGAACTTCCTACAAATTACTCCATAGGTAAAGTTGCACAAAGCATCACACAAAGCCAGTAAAAGTTTCTCACAACCCTCCAAAACTCAACTCCAATGAATAAAAAGATTACATGGATTTCTGTGGCTAGTAAACTTCTCCTATTCTTACAGGAGTATTGACTCCAAAATTAGGAAAACCCTAGTCGTGCTACGTGTAAAATATCAGATGTGCTCTTTTTCTTCTTTCCATATTTTAGATCATAATACTACCCATTTTGCATATACTAGTCTAATCGATTCCGTAACATTTGAACCAGGTTCTTGATGCTACGAGGGAAAGGTTCACACAGGAGATATCCTTCCAGTCCAAGGACAAAGACATCTCCCTTGCGAAGGTAACTCTATTTCCCCTGCTGCCACTTGGTTTCAAGCTAATGGTGGTCAGTTGGATAATGATTGCTAAACAATCTTACTCCTTATTCTCCTCTAAAGAGAGCACTATACATTTATGTTCCCCTTTCATAGTTGGTTTACGGTGTGTTTTGATTATAGATTTGGGTAGAGATTTGAAAAGGGAAATGAAAATGTAATGCCCCCAAAATATAATACAATAATCTACTCCATAAGATCTATGAACATAATAAAATGATCCACTTCATTCATTAGAGTTTCTATTACAAAATGGAATTACATGCATTATATATTCCTAAACATTCATTCTGAATCTACAGCATGTAGTTCAAATTAATGATAACAAAATAAATGCCCTACGGGCTTACATATTTCGAAGATATCACTTGGTTACAACAAAAGAAAGAGTCCTAAGCTCTATACAAGTTAAGCCCTTGGCTTGAATAAACATATAAGCACAAATATAACAAAAAGGAGCCTTCAACTCTCCATCCTCCCAAGCTATGTCCTTGGAGGTGGCATGCCACCAGTACCTGAAAATGTTTTCCGGAGTAGGGTGAGCCAAAGCCTAGAAGAGATAAACTAACACAGTATATGGGATTTAACTAAGATGTAAGTGTCAGATAAATGTTCAATACTCATGGTCAACTTGCATTCTTCACATAACCATTCAATACTGATATTCATACTTTAACCTATTCTCATTTATTCATTTCGAGTTAATTAATTTCATTCCAAGTCAAATGACAAAGATACATAATTTCCAAATGATCCAACTGAGACTACAACTCAGTGGTTCTCTATCCACATAACCATCATACAAACACTTCAACCTTGCCATTTTACGAAAATTTCGTCTGTGGGATCGGCACCCATGTATTCACAAGATTTCGGGAGTTTCACCCTAGACACTCCGGCCAGATAGAGTCCATCCCCTATCTCCTCCCAAACGGTGGAGTTCATCCCCTTTCTTCTCCCAAATAATTATACATATGCAATGTATTAAAATGACGTCATATTCAATAACCATCCACAACACATGTTCAATGTCTTAATCATACCGTTATATTCAATGAAACAATTTAAATAATAGGCTTCAATTTTACCTAATCCTCATGCAATTTCTATAACAATCATAACTATCCTCTACCAATAACCCAAAATAGATATTTCTGGATAGATGCACAATCTTTTAAACAGATAATTTATCAAATTTCCATAGGTGAGTGATTTTACAAATCCAACTACACCATTTATTCACATACCCTTCCAATTTCACATTTCCCACATCAATTTCATTATTTATACAATTTGGTTATCCAACGCAAATTAGGGAAAATTTCCCTTCTTTTCAAATATCGACCCAATGGCTAAAATTTCACCATTTTAACACTAGAGAATCTCACATACAAACCCCATAGTCATTTTGTAAAAACAACATGGAAAACCCCTCTTTCAATTTTGAATTCAAACCTTAACTTTAATCAAATCCTCCCAAATCCCACCATTTACACAAAACAACAAATACTTAGGTTAAAAACCATATTAAAGTGCAGAATATCCCTACCTCAAGAAGAGAAGATGAGCCAATCAAGAGAGAAACCCCAAAGACGTCGAAATCCCACTCTATTCAGTTCAAAAAGTAGATCTTGAGATGCTCCAACTTTTTAATGAAGGCACAAGGGTATAGAGATCACTTGATCTAGGCCAAAATGTAGAGAGATGGAGTATTTTAGAGAGAGAAAGTCTCAATCTAGGTTTTTGGAAAGTTTTAGAGAGAGAAAATGATGAAAAAGTGATTTAAAATGTCACTTTCGCGATTTGATATACGCGCAGTCCACTTGAGCAGATATTTTGAAGCTTGAGTGTCAGACACAAACTTTTGTTCCGCTTGAGGGCAAGAAAGGCCGCTCGAGTGTCAAGACATAACAACAAGGCATCACCCGCTCGAGCGTAGAATACACACTTCTAGAACTTTTGCAGACGACAGACTAACTGCTCGAGCTTAAGAAAGGACGCTCGAGTGCCTACCCGCTCGAGCGTAGGAAACGCTGCTCGAGCTTGAAAGACACTCCTCCAGTACTTTTGCAGATGTGCAAAGTACTGAAGGTTTGCAACTCCCTCTAGAGCGGAGGACCAAAATGTACATATCCCGCTCAAGCGCAAGAATGGACGCTCGAGCGTAACACCAAAAATCTGGGCAACACAAAGTTTGAAAACCAAGTAACCAACTTGTTCCAAACACAACCACACAACCCAAAGACCAATTTCAAAGGTATACAATGGAAGAAAGAGGTAGACAACAATATAGAAACATTAAACCTGAGCCTGGAACATCACAGGAGTCGGGTAAAAGACCAGGATCGCTATAACTTTCCCCCCTTAAAGAATTTCGTCCCTGAAATTTACAAATTAAGTTTCAAAATCAAGTTTAGCCAACTTCCAAAATGATTACAATTCAATACTCAACACCATGACCCAAGCTCCGATCATCCATTCTTATCGACTCGATACACAAGTCCCAATTAAAATGAAATTGACAATTTCTCAAAACATTTACAATGCTTAATCAAAGTCCAAGTTTTCACGAAGTTTCACATAGCATATACAATGCTTCCATGGTGATATAATACATGTGATATTCCATATTCTTAAACATATGCAATGTGTATAACAAATTCATGTTTCCAAAGTGTAAACAACATATACAATGTTTACATACTCTTCATCATCATAATTAAAATCTCAATACATATTCACGCACTAACGAGCAAGTCCAGATGTTTCTCTCAAACTTCTAACTCACGCTCCCAAGTCGCTTATTCGACCCCGTGATGTTTCCATAATACTTTGACCAAGGGAATTGTCTTGCCTCGCAGGACTTGGTCCTGTCTATCCAAGACTCTCACTAGTCTCTACTCATACGAGGCATCCTCTTCTACTTCTAAGTCGGTCCAATTCAACACGTGCGATGGATCCGGCTCATACTTCCGAAGCATACTAATATAAAACATGTCATGCACTCCGGAAAGTTGTGGCGATAACGCCAAACAATAAGTAACCTCTCCAACTCACTCAAGGATCTTAAAAGGCCCGATAAATCGAGGGGACAACTTCTCACTCTTCCCAAATCTCATCAAACCCCGTCTAGGTAATATTTAGAAAAAGACATGATCACCCACCCCGAATGACAAAGGTCTCCTCCTACGGTCGGCATAACTCTTTTGGTGACTCTGGGCTATAACCAACCTCTTACGGATAAGTGCCACTTTCTCTGTAGTCTCCCGAACCAACTCTGGACCCAACAAAGGTGCATCACCCACCTCGGCCCAACACACTGGAGATCTACACGGTCGGCCATATAAGGCCTCAAACGGTGCCATGCCAATACTCGATTGGAAACTGTTATTATAGGTAAACTCCACTAAGGGTAAGTGTCTCTCCCACGACCCCTTAAAGTTAAGGACACTGCTTATAAGCATATCCTCAAGGATCTGAATAGTACGCTCGGACTGCCCGTCAATCTAAGGATGATACGTAGTACTAAAAGTCAACTTAGTGCCCAAGGCACTCTGCAAGCTTTGCCACAACCGAGCTGTAAAACGCGGATCTCTATCCAAAACAATAGTCACAGGGACTCTGTGCAATCTCACTATGTCCCTCATATACAAGTCGGCAAGATAGTCTACTGAATCACTTACGCACATAGGAATAAAATGTGCCGACTTGGTCAACCGGTCAACTACCACCCAAATGGCATCACTACCCCGTTGAGCCCTTGGAAGGCCCACAATAAAATCCATCGTGACTTGCTCACATTTCCACTCAGCTATAGGCAAGGGCTGTAACAAACCCGCTGGCCTCTGATGCTCAGCCTTTACTTGCTGATAAGTAAGGCACCTAGATACAAACACTGCTACATCCTTTTTCATATCCCTCCACCAAAACTGGCGACAAAGGTCATGATACATTTTTGTGCCTCTCGGATGCACTGTAAGGCGTGAATGGTGAAACTCTTGGAGTACTTCCTCTCAGCAAGACTCCGGCACAAATAAGCGGTCACGGTATCTCACACTCTGGTCAGGATACACAGTCAAGTCCTTCTCTACTTTCCCACTGGAGATCTTCTCCCAGAGGGATTCTACCTCAAAGTCATCCTTTTGTGCTTCTAACACTCGGTTCACAAGTGTAGGTTGTACAACTACAGAAAATAAGGTTGCAGACTCAACAGACTCGCCCAGATGCAAGTCAAATTCACTAAGGGCACCCAACATCTCCCATTCTCAGATAGCAATACAAGCTACACTACTGACAGATTTTCTACTTGGGGCATTGGCCACAACATTGGCCTTCCCCGAATGGTAATGCAACTCGAAATCATAATCTTCTATGAACTCCATCCATCTTCTCTGCCTCAAATTCAAGTCCTTCTGTGTAAACAGATACTTCAGACTCTTGTGATCAGAAAATACCTCAAATCTCTCACCGTATAGATAGTGCCTCCAAATCTTTAAGGCAAATATCACTGCCGCCAATTCTAAGTCGTGAGTAGGGTAGTTTCTCTCGTGGGTTTTCACTTGCCGTGAGTCATAAGCTACTACTTTCCCCTCTTGCATCAATACACAACCCAAACCTTCCCGTGAAGCATCACAATACACTAAATAGCCCAAACCCCTCTCTGGAATAATCAAGACCGGAGCGGTGGTGAGTCTGACCTTAAGCTATTGGAACGACTTTTCACAAGTCTCACTCCACACAAATTTGACCCCTTTCCTCGTCAATCTAGTCAAAGGCGAGACTAATCTGCAGAAATCTTTCACAAACCGACAATAATACCCGGCCAACCCCAAGAAACTACGAATCTCAAAAGCATTCTTTGGCTGTGCCTAATCTTGCATTGCCTCTATCTTGGATGAATCCACAGTCACTCCCTCTTCGGATACTACATGGCCTAAGAACTTAGCCTCTTTTAGCCAGAACTCACACGTCCCGAACTTAGCATGCAGCTTATGGGCCCTAAGCAACTCAAGCACCACTCACAAGTGTTCCTCGTGCTCCTTTTTAGAGGGTGAGTAAATCAAGATGTCGTCCACGAAGACGACCATAAAACGGTCTAAGAATTCTCAGAAGATTCGATTCATCAAGTCCATAAACACAACTGGGGCATTGGTTAGCCCAAAAGGCATCACAAGAAACTCATAGTGGCCATACTGCGTACGGAATGCTGTTTTCGAGATATCCTCCTCCCTGACCCTCAAGTGGTAGTAACCCAATCTTAGGTCTATTTTGGAGAAACAACGAGACCCTTTCAACTAATCAAATAGGTCATCTATACGAGGCATTAGATACTTGTTCTTAATCGTAACCCGGTTCAACTTTCGATAGTCAATACAAAGTTGCAAGGCTCCATCTTTCTTTTTAGCAAATAGGGCTGGTGCTCCCCAAGGCGAAGTACTAAGGCGAATAAAGCCCTTATCTAGTAATTCCTAGAGCTAAATCTTTAGCTCACTCAACTCAACTGGCTTAAACTGATACGGTGCCATAGAAATTGGTGATGTGCCAGGCACTAAATCCATAGAGAACTCATTCTCTCGGTGAGGTAGTAAACTAATAAGATCCTCGGGAGAGACATCTGAGTACTCACAAACCACTCTTGGTAACTCAACCCGAACTTCATCACACTCACTACTCAAAAGGCTAACAAGAAGACAACTAAGTTCACTCCGCCCACACGAACCATACACCGGTGATAAGACTCTATCCACCCGGTCTCCCAAGAAATAAAAGCAATCACCACTCAAAGTACATACAGTAACCCTCTGATGGTAACGATCTATAACAGCCCGGTATGACGATAACCAGCCCATACCCAAAATAACATCAAAGCTAGACATGTCCATCAATACAAAAGAAAAAGGAAGCCGGCGATCGGCAACCTCTATATCACAGCCCCGTCACCCCTATTTTAAAATCATCTCACCACCAACAGGTAACACGACACATATAGGAGATGCTAATTGTGCCAACTCCAACCCCAAAACAGATGCAAATGCAGACGAAATAAATAAATGGAATGCACCTGTATCAATCAACACATTAGTAACTGAGTTGCAAAACAAAAAGGTACCTCTCACAACAGATGGAGCCGGTACTAGATCTGGCACGGTAACAGCATACACGTGCCCCACAGGTCTTTGATCTACCTGCTCACCTCTCGGAGCATAAGACTGCTACACTGACTGAGCCGAAGAGGCTCCCTGATTAGCCCTCGAGGCCTGTACTGACTGCGCTGGCTGGTGACTCTGTGTCTGCCTCGAACTAGGCGCACCAGGTATGCCACTCAACTATGGACAAAACCTCTTCAAGTGCCCGCCTACCCACACTGATAACAAGTGAGTGGCTAGCCCCTGCCCTGACTCTAGCCTTGAGAACAAGCCGAAGATGAAGCTGCTTGCTACCCTCCTCCCCTCTGTGGGCAAGCTGGAAACTTGTGGCCCAACTGACCACATTTGAAACAAGTGATGTCTCCCTGACCACCTCTTCTAGAACCCGAACTCAGCACTGGAAAGGTAGATCTCGAATACGCTCCTTGGGACTGCTGAGGGTTAAAACCCCTCTATCTTTTACTGTCCCCCTGACCATCTTGACTCCTCTTGGAGCCCCTCATCCTCCGCATGCATGATAGTCTCAAGATGGGCTGTAGGCTCCACAAGGCGCCCATAGTCTCTAATCATGGACCCAGCCACTCTGAACATGAGTCCGGTCCATAACCTCTTCTCAAATTCCAAACATTGGCGCTCCTTGGTCGCCACTAACTCTGGTGCAAACCTCGACAAACTAGTGAAGGTGGCTTGAAACTCAGTCACTGGTGTATTCAACTGCACCAACTTGGAGAATTGATCTCTTAACTTCTCCCTTACTGTAGCAGGTAAGTACTTGTCCTGGAAAGCATCCACAAAGGCTTCCCAAGTCCCTCCAATGCGCCCCCGCGCATACTTCCACCACTAACCCGCGTCTCCTTTCAGCTGGAAGGATGCCAAGGTCACTCTCAAACCCCTGTCTTCGATGACGAGCATCTCAAACGTCTTCACCATTTGTTCCAACCACTCATTAGCCTTCAGTGGCTCCTTAGGATCACCCAAAAACTCGTCCAGATTCGACCAGAACAACTCCCTCTTCAGAAAGGACGACCCAGCCTCAGTTACTTGGGCCTGGACTTGATTCTCAGCCCTGAGAATGTCCATGGATTCCTTCAATGCTCCAGCCATTTCACGGGCTAAGGCGCCCATGGCCTGTTGACCAACCAGTTCGGCCACATTGGCCTAACCAACTCCTTCCTCCTGCATTGGGATTTCATCCGATATAGACATCACATGCCTCCTAGGCCTACCAGGCCTACCATGCCTACCACCACGACCACGTCCTGACATCCTAGTAAAGGTAACAAAATCAACGTTAGCACATTTACAAATGTGCCGAAACTAATTCACTCGCGTCCTAATACAATGGACAACTGTAATTCACTCCACATAAGCATATACTCACATAAACACATACGAATTTCATTTCCGGATAATGACTGTCCCGTGGCGTTACTAGAGTTCCAGTTAGAAACGGTAGTGATCAAGTGCCTTTCCAACAGGACTCCCAGAAACCCATGTACCCGATCAACATCCTAGAAATCAAATCCCATACCCATATAATCACATAAGCATGTTATCATATAAGCGCATATCATCCATACCTTAGCCTCTAACAAGCGAGGCAAACCCGTTGTGGTACTAACCACTTTCCCACATACCCAAAGTATTCAAACCGGTATACTCTGATACCAAGTTGTAACGCCCCCAAAATATAATACAATAATCCACTCCATAAGATCTATGAACATAATAAAATGATCCACTTCACTCATCAAAGTTTCTATTACAAAATGGAATTACATGCATTATATATTCCTGAACATTCATTTTGAATCTACAACATGTAGTTCAAATTAATGATAACAAAATAAATGCCCTATGGGCTTACATCTTTCGAAGATATCACTTGGTTACAACAAAAGAAAGAGTCCTAAGCTCTATACAAGTTAAGCCCTTGGCTTGAATAAACATATAAGCATAAATATAACAAAAAGGAGCCTTCAACCCTCTATCCTCCCAAGCTATGTCCTTGGAAGTGGCATGCCGCCAATACCTGAAAATGTTTTCCGGAGTAGGGTGAGCCAAAGTCCAGAAGAGATAAACTAACACAGTATATGGGATTTAACTAAGATATAAATATCAAATAAATGTTCAATACTCATGATCAACTTACATTCTTCCCATAACCATTCAATACTGATATTTATACTTCAACCCATTCTCATTTATTCATTTCGAGTTAACTCATTTCATTCCAAGTCAAATGACAAAGATACATAATTTTCCAAATGATCTAACTAAGACTACAACTCAGTGGTTCTCTATCCACATAACCATCATACAAACACTTCAACCTTGCCATTTTACGAAAATCTCATCCGCGGGATCGACACCCATGTATTCACAAGATTTCGGGACTTTCACCTTGGACACTCCGGCCAACTTAGTTTTAGATGGAGTCCATCCCTATCTCCTCCCAAACGGTGGAGTTCATCCCCTTTCTTCTCCCAAACAATTATACATATACAATGTATTAAAATGCCGCCATATTCAATGACCATCCACAACACATGTTCAATGTCTCAATCATACCGTCATATTCAATGACACAATTTAAATAATAGGTTTCAATTTTGCCTAATCCTCATGCAATTTCTACAACAATCGTACCTATCCTCCACCGATAGTCCAAAACAGATATTTCTAGATAGATGCACAATCTTTTAAACATATAATTTATCAAATTTTCATAGGTGAGTGATTTTACAAATCCAACTACACCATTTATTCACATACCCTTCCAATTTCACATTTCCCACACCAATTTCATTATTTATACAATTTGGTTATCCAACTCAAATTAGGATAAATTTCCATTCTTTTCAAATATCGACCCAACGGCTAAAATTTCACCATTTTAACACTAGAGAATCTCATCTACAAACCCCATAGTCATTTTGTAAAAACAACATAGAAAACCCCTTTTTCAATTTTGAATTCAAACCTTAACTTTAATCAAATCCTCCCAAATCCCACTATTTACGCAAAACAACAAATACCTAGGTTAAAAACCATATTAAAGTGCAGAATATCCCTACCTCAAGAATAGAAGATGAGCCAAGCAAGAGAGAAACCCCAAAGATGTCGAAATCCCACTCTACTCGGTTCAAAAAGTAGATCTTGAGATGCTCTAACTTTTTAATGAAGGCACAAGGGTATAGAGATCACTTGATCTAGGCCAAAATGTAGAGAGATGGAGTATTTTAGAGAGAGAAAGTCTCAATCTAGGTTTTTGGAAAGTTTTAGAGAGAAAAAAAGATGAAAAAGTGATTTAAACTGTCACTTTCGCGATCTGATATACGCACAGTTCGCTCGAGCGGATTTTTTGACGCTCGAGCGTTAGACACAAACTTTTGTTCCACTCGAGCGCAAAAAAGGCTGCTCGAGCGTCAAGACATAACAACAAGGCATCACCCGCTCGAGCGCAATAAAACCCGCTCAAACATAAAGACACACTTCTAGAACTTTTGCAGATGACAGACCAACCGCTTGAGCTCAAGAAAGGACGCTCGAGCACCCACCCGCTCGAGCGTAGAAAACACCGCTCGAGCGTGAAAGACACTCCTCCAACACTTTTGCAGACGTGCAAAGTGCTGAAGGTTTGCAACTCCCGCTCGAGCACAAGAAGGTCCGCTCGAGCGGAGGACCAAAATGTACATAGCCCGCTCGAGCGTAAGACCAAAAATTTGGACAACACAAAGTTTGAAAACTATGTAACCAACCCGTTCCAAACTCAGCCACACAACCCAAAGACCAATTTCAAAGGTATACAAGGGAAGAAAGAGGTAGACAACAATATGGAAACATTAAACCCAAGCCCGGAACATCACAAGAGTCGGGTAAAAGACCAGGATTGCTATAGAAAAAGTGAGGGAAATGTGTATGAATTATAAGCTACTTATACTAGGAGTTGTAAGGTGGATCTATATTGTCCTTTAAGATTCAACTGTATTCCAAAATGCCATGTTGCAATCTCTGCTGTATGTTGCAGCCGAAGATGAAGCATTTATGGCTTTAAGTCGAGAGATGGATGCTCTTTCCCTCCAAAGTGAAAGGAGAGATGCTTCAATCTCATTTGATGCCCTTGAATGGAAATGAGAGATGTCTTTGGCTAGAAAGAGTGTCGATGATTGGCTGATTGAATTGGATACTATTGCTGAAGAAGTCAAGACATAGTTAGTTTCAAGAGACATAGGTTGCCATTTGGTTGAAGTTTTAGAGGCGGTGAATTTAGTTCTTTTTGAGTCGAGAGGTTTCAAAAGGTCACCTGTACTAGTAGATCCAAAGTATTCATACTTGCACTCAATTCTAAGCTCTGGATGCAGTAGCGGTAAAGCTTCATTTTTCATCTGTTACTTGCTTACATGCATTGCTTTGTTTATACTATTTCTTTTGTTTAGTGGGCATTTGATGCCACCTGACATATGCTTAACTTGTTGGCAGTAATTTTACTTAGCATAATTTATATTGAGGTTTGTCGAAGACTTAATCTGACCATTGTGGGATCTCGAGTTGGGGAAAATTTTTTAATTTGGCCCCAAACGGGTAACCCTAAGGTGTGTTATTGAGCTCATGGCTACATTTATTTTTAACCAAATGCACATTACTAATATAGTAGCTGTGGGAGCCGAATAAATAGAGGAACGAAATCTGGTATACCCGAGGAGCCGGGAACTGAACGGCTCCATTCTGCTCAACTGGGACGCCGAATATGTTCTTAAGGCCGAATAGACTTGAGAAGGCATATCAGGAAAAATGAAAGAATAATAAATAAAAAGTAGACTCTGGCCCCGAGGCCCGGAGGATGGATATCAAACAAGAGCTTCAGATTTGTAAAGGTATGTAAGAATCACTTCTAAAAACTTAGTGAACAAGCTTTCTTGAGTAGAAGAACTGACTTGTCCGTCGGAGTGCTAATTCCGGCACCCCCGACCGGAGTATTTGTATCTTTGCAGGTGACTAGCTGAGGATCATTGGCGTCTTCCAGGATCTGAAGAGTATTTCCAAACCACTTCCCCACAATTGGCGCCGTCTGTGGGAATACTCAAATATATCCATGAAAGACGTGACTGAAGATCCTCCGATAGCCACCGACGAGACCGCACAGAGAGACGACTTCACTCCGGCAAATACGCTCGGAAAGGAAACCGTCGCGCAGCGACGCGCCTCAAACTCTAACTCACCAACGACTTCAACGAAGGAGACGATGCAAGCGACCATAGAACAAGCCCGACAGACCCAACAGAGTTTGGACAACATCATCGCTGAGAACGAATGCCTTCGCCGCGATTTGGCCTTAGAAAAAGCAAAGTCCAAACGGGCAGGGCTCAAGGTTCCTGAGCGATTCCCAAGGGCAGGTCCTCAACGACCTCGAGGCCAACAGCACAATGCCGACGGTCGTCGTGCCTTAACCGATTACCTTGAGGAGGTGACAGAGGACGCGCGTCGCCCAAGAGGCGTCCCGCTTGACACCGTACATATGATATACAGCCTGCCGATAGCCCCGACTGTACATGCAATCCAGTCACTTCCAGGCCCCCAGCATCAGCTCATACCAACAAAGCGACCCCGGCTCCGAGAAGCGCCAAGCATCACCTTCGACGACTCTGATTTGAGCGGCGTAACACTCCCTCACGTAGATCCTCTGGTTGTCGCGCTACGCGTCAACAGGTTCACCGTCGAACGCGTCCTTATCGACCAGGGAAGCACTTCGGAGGTTATGTACTATAAAACCTTCGTCAAACTCGGGTTCAACGATTCGGATCTGACTCCAGCTCCTTATCCACTATTCGGCTTCAACGCCAACCCGGAGTACCCATTGGGAAAGATCAGTCTACCCGTTCGAGCTGGCTCCAGAACGGTGGACGTGGAATTCTTGGTCGTCAGGCTACCGTCGCCGTACAATCTCATCATGGGGCGATCATGGTTGCATACCCTGCAGGCCGTCCCAAGCACCTACCACCAGCTGCTACGTTTCCCAACGGAACACGGCGTTGAGCAGATCCGTAGCTCTCAACAGGCAGCTCAAGCATGTTACCTTCTCGCCGCCAAGACGCCGAAGGAACTGCAAGTAAACTCCATTGAAGTGCCCAGTCGAGAGATCCTGGATGACGTCGGGCGTCAACCAAACGAAAAGGCCACGGAAGGTTTAGACCGGGTCGACATTGATGGAAGCCCGGAAAAGTTTTTTATGATCGGCGCCTCTCTGAGCCAGGTCGACAGACAGCAGCTGATCACTTTCTTACTCGGCAACCTCGACGTCTTTGCGTGGACTCCATACGAGATACCGGGAATAGACCCATCAGTCTCACAGCACCATCTGAATGTTGACCCCCGGTGCAAGCTGATCATTCAAAAAGGCCGGCGATCCTCCGCAGAACACACCGCCGCCGTTGTAGAAGAAGTTGACAAATTGCTTGACGCCGGGGCAATCAGAGAAGTCACCTACCCCACGTGGCTCTCCAACACAGTGGTGGTGAAAAAGAAAAATGGAACTTGGCGAGTGTGCGTCGATTTCACGGATCTGAACAAAGCTTGCCCCAAAGACTGCTTCCCCTTACCAAGAATTGACCAACTCGTCGATGCGACGGCACGCCACCGCCGCATGAGTTTCCTCGATGCCTACAGGGGCTACCATCAGATCGCCATGAATCCGGATGATCAGGACAAAACTGCATTCCTCACTCCAAGAGGAACCTACTGCTACAGGGTTATGCCTTTTGGACTGAAGAATGCAGGGGCAACTTACCAAAGACTGGTCACCACGATGTTCAAAGAACAGCTCGGACACACTATGGAAGTATACATCGACGACATGGTGGTCAAATCCAAAGAAGAACAAAACCATATAGCCGATCTGGAAAAGACATTCAACACCCTACGCAAATACAGAATGAAGCTAAACGCTTCCAAATGCGCATTCGGGATCGGCTCCGGCAAATTCCTGGGTTATATCGTCAACCACCGAGGAATCGAAGCCAACCCGAGGCAAGTCACAGCAATTTTGGAACTGAGTTCCCCCCGTTCAGTGAAAGAAGTCCAAAAGTTGATGGGAATGGCTGCTGCACTCAACAGGTTCATCAGCCGATCTACAGACCGCTGCAGACAATTCTTTCAGACACTACGTCAGGAGAGCTTTCGAATGGTCCGCCGAATGCGAAGCAGCTTTTAACGGGCTCAAGACCTACCTCCGGACAGTACCTCTTCTAACAACACCCGCCACCGGTGACCCCCTCATTCTATATCTGGCAGTCTCCGACAGGGCCGTCAGCGCCGTATTATTAAAAGAGGAGGAAGGGCAGCAACAGCCAGTGTATTATGTGAGCAAGGCAATGGTGGACGCCGAAACACGCTACCTACCGCTGGAAAAACTCGTCCTAGCCTTGGTCATGGCAGCAAGAAAACTGATGCATTACTTCCAAGGACACAGCATTAGGGTGCTAACAGACTATCCCCTTCGATCAGTACTACGGAATGCAAAGCATCAGGGCGTGTTTCGAAGTGGGCTCTCGAACTCGGCCAATACGACATTCAGTTTTTACCCAAAACTGCAATCAAGGGGCAGGTGCTTGCCGACTTTGTTGCCGAATTCACAGGAGGGCTTGCCGACCTCAAGCTTGATGACGTCCAGCCAAAGGCCGAAGTTCGGTCAAAGCCAGATTGGAGAATTTATGTTGGGGACATTTGGCAATTATACTGTGATGGATCATCTAACCAACGGGGCAGCGACGCCGGCGTCGTAATTATGTCTCCAGACGGCGCAGTAATTGAGCAAGCCGTCAAGCTCGGCTTCGAAGCATCAAATAACGAAGCCGAATACGAAGCCCTTTTAGCCGGACTGCGGAACGCACATCTGCTCGGCGCGCGGCGGCTGTTGGTGTTTTGTGACTCAAAATTGGTAATCAACCAGCTGAAGGGGGAGTACGCGGCAAGAGACGAGCGTATGGCGGCCTATATGAAAACGGCTAACTCCTTGCTGACGAAATTCGACCATCATGAACTAAACCAAATAACACGCGATCAAAATACACACGCGGATGCCCTGGCCTGCTTAGCCTCCGCCATCAACTCCGAGCTCAAGCGTACCATCGAAGTAGGTTTCGTCCCGGAACCAAGTATCGGCCTTCCGGAGGAAACCCACATCAACATTATAGAATCCGCTCCAAGTTGGAAGGACCCCATTGCTGCATTCCTTTCTTCTGAGCAACTCCCAGAGGACAAAAAAGAAGCACACAAACTGCGAAACAAGGCCCTGCGGTACTACTTAGATCCACAAGGAGGGCTTTACAAAAAGTCCCTCTCTGGTCCATACTTGAATGCGTGCACCCGGACAGAGTAGAGGAGCTGCTCACTGAGATACACGAGGGCAGCTGTGGTGCCCATTCGGGGGGACGCTCCCTGGCCCATCGGGCGATAACACAGGGATATTATTGGCCGACGATGAGAGCCGACGCAGAAAATTATGTCAAGAAATGCGAACAATGCCAAAAGTTCTCCCCACTAACCCATCAGCCGGCAGAAGCTTTGAATTCTATCACAAGCCCCTGGCCGTTTGCTCAGTGGGGACTTGATATCGTAGGACCATTGCCGAGGGCCCCAGGGAACAAGCGATTTCTAATCGTAGCAACCGATTACTTCACAAAGTGGGTCGAAGCGGAGGCTCTAACCCATATACGAGATTCCGACATTAAGCGCTTCGTGTGGAGGAACATCATTACACGATTCGGCATTCCAAGAGCATTGATCTCGGATAATGGTACCCAGTTCGATTGTGGCGTATACCGAGAATTGTGCAGCAAATATGGTATTGAGCCTTACTTCTCTACGCCAGCCTACCCCCAAAGTAACGGTCAAGCGGAAGCTTCAAACAAATCCATCTTGGACGGCATCAAAAAGAGGCTGGAAAATGCCAAGGGCAGATGGGTTGAAGAGTTGCCGAGTGTACTGTGGGCCCATCGTACAACGCCAAGACGATCTACCGGAGAAACGCCGTTTGCCTTGTGCTTTGGAACCCAGGCAATCCTACCCCTAGAGATCGGCTTACCAACTTTGAGATCGCAAGCCTTTGACACAGGCCGAAATGACATGATGCTCACCCTGGACCTGGTTCTGATTGAAGAACGAAGAGACCGCGCCTTAGCATCCACGGCACGCTATCAGCAGCAGCTCGCTAAGTCATACAATCGGCGAGTTCAGTTGCGCCGCTACAATCCAGGAGAACTGGTCCTAAAGAAGGTACTGCCAGCCGACCGGAGGCCAGCCAATGGAAAGCTTGGTCCGAACTGGGATGGCCCCTATCAGATAGATTCCGTTGCAGGCGCAGGGGCATATCGGCTCTCAGACATGTCAGGAAGAAGCCTGCCACGGCCGTGGAATTCAACACATCTACGTAAATTTTATCAATGACCCGACCTGTGGGCTTGATACTTGTACACATGTCGTTGTAATGCAAGGTTTCGTGTTTTTACATTTTTGAGCTCAACATCGTTGTAATGCAAGTCTCCGGATTCGGAGCCCCCTTTGGTGCACGACACCTTAGGGCCGAATAAGTCTCCGGATTCAGAGCGCCCTTCGTGGATGTCACGATTGGCCAAAACAAGTCTCCGGATTCGGAGCCCCCTTTGGTGCACGACACCTTAGGGCCGAATAAGTCTCCGGATTCGGAGCGCCCTTCGTGGATGTCACGATTGGCCAAAACAAGTCTCCGGATTCGGAGCCCCCTTTGGTGCACGACACCTTAGGGCCGAATAAGTCTCCGGATTCGGAGCGCCCTTCGCGGCATGACGCCTTAGGGCCGAATAAGTCTCCGGATTCGGAGCGCCCTTCGTGGATATCACGATTGGCCAAAACAAGTCTCCGGATTCGGAGCCCCCTTTGGTGCACGACACCTTAGGGCCGAATAAGTCTCCGGATTCGGAGCGCCCTTCGTGGATGTCACGATTGTCCAAAACAAGTCTCCGGATTCGGAGCCCCCTTTGGTGCACGACACCTTAGGGCCGAATAAGTCTCCGAATTCGGAGCGCACTTCGTGGATGTCACGATTGGCCAAAACAAGTCTCCGGATTCGGAGCCCCCTTTGGTGCACGACACCTTAGGGCCGAATAAGTCTTCGGATTCGGAGCGCCCTTTGGGGCATGACGCCTTAGGGCCGAATAAGTCTCCGGATTCGGAGTGCCCTTCGTGGATGTCACAATTGGGCCGAATAAGTCTCCGGATTCGGAGCGCCCTTCGTGGATGTCACGATTGGCCCAGACAAGTCTCCGGATACGGAGCCCCTTTGGTGTATGACGCCTTAGGGCCGACTAATGCATTTCTGAGCGTTTGTACCATGCAATGCACAATATTCTAATCAAAATCTAAATATTCCAATAAAATGAATCGACACGTTTGAACTAGAAATATTTTACAGTCAAAATATTTTACGATCAAAGACGAACATTGAAAATGAAAGCCTATTTATTCATAGTGAAGCCTGTCGTTGCATTACACTCTAGTTAATCGGCCTCCTCATCGTCGCTCTTCTCCATTTCAAATTTGGAATAGGGAAGGTAATGTCGATGGTATAGGGGTGAAGCCGAATCTATGCCTAGGGACCCAAGAACTTCCACGGTTTGAAGGGCCTTGATCCAGCCATGCTTAAAACCGCAATTTTCGCATCGACAAACTTCCTCAGCAAGGTCTGTCTTGGTTTTATCAACCCCAGCCTTGAAACCGTCCTCATACCCTTTCTCGTAACCCGAGGCCTTTTGGGACGTATTTCCGCCCACTTTAAGTTGACCGGCCGTCGCCGGCTCAGCCATTCAAACCTTCTTAAGCTCTCGAAGCTCACTCTCGGCCTTTTTCGCGCGAGCTTCCAGACCGCGATTCCTTTCGTCCTTTTTCTCAATGTCGCGTCTCATTTCACGCAGACGCATGCCAATTTCATAAGCATTATACAACCCCTTTACAGCCCCATGTATGCCGTCCCGAAACACTTCGAAATCATGATGACCAACCATCGATTGTTGGACTTCCGGTGGAAAAATCTGTCGAGCAAACTCGACTGCCACATCTGGATCTTTAATGATGGAATCCGCCTTTGTCATCGGTTTATTCTTCACAAAAACCGCAAAATTAATTGGTCGCGACGTCGCGTCCACCTCAATTCCCGGTCGCGGGCATGGGGAACCTCTTCGTTGACCGTCCCTTTGAGGGGACCTGCTTCGACGACTAAGGCGCTGCTGTTTTTCCCAATCCTTGGACGCACTTCTTCCCCTACCAGTGGGCTCGCTGCTGCGATACATTTCGACGTTTGAATTCAGCCAATCTTGGTCCTTTCCCAGTATTGGCTCAACCCTGTACCCAAATAAATAGGACCCTTGGTACGAACTTACCCCATTTATTCCGAGATACGCGCAGCTCCCCCAAGGCAGCGTCGGTATGACCGAACGCCAAACGTCGGACGATGATCCGCGTGCCCACGAGTATGCCTCGGCCAGCTCACGAGTATGAACCGTTCGGCTCTTCACGCTCGCGCTCGCGCGCTGGTCAAGGCAAGGGCAGATTTATGAATCTAGTCGGCCCCGTTTTACTCGGCCACCCTTTCAAAGAATGCCTCGGCCAGCCCACGAGCATGAACCGATTCGGCTCTTCACGCTCGCGCCCTGGCCAAGGCAGGGGCAGATTTATTAATCTAGTCGGCCCCGTTTTACTCGGCCACCTTTTCAAAGAATGCCTCGGCCAGCCCACGAGTATGAACCGATTCGGCTCTTCACGCTCGCGCCCTGGCCAAGGTAGGGGCAGATTTATTAATCTAGTCGGCCCCGTTTTACTCGGCCACCTTTTCAAAGAATGCCTCGGCCAGCCCACGAGTATGAACCGATTCGGCTCTTCACGCTCGCGCCCTGGCTAAGGCAGGGGCAGATTTATTAATCTAGTCGGCCCTGTTTTACTCGGTCACCTTTTCAAAGAATGCCTCGGCCAGCCCACGAGTATGAACCGATTCGGCTCTTCACGCTCGCGCCCTGGCCAAGACAGGGGCAGATTTATTAATCTAGTCGGCCCCGTTTTACTCGGCCACCTTTTCGAAGAATGCCTCGGCCAGCCCGCGAGTATGAACCGGTTCGGCTCTTCACGCTCGCGCCCTGGCCAAGGCAAGGGCAGATTTTAGATCTATTAAGAAATATCACCATAAAATTACGGAAACATCAGCACATTGAGCAGAATTCATAACATCTTATAACTACAAAAAAGTATCGACGTCCATTTCTGTATCATAACTTTTACAATATCAACCCGCATGAAAAACATGGAAAATGTCCGATAAACGAATACAAAATAACAAAAACAAACAGAAAAAGTACTTTCTCGAAATCATAACAATTGTGTATCGTAAAGATCAACCCTCGGAATCAGTCTCCAACGGATCGATGTCCACTTGCTCATACGGTATTGGCATATTCAGCGAAACTCCAGCTGCAGGAAGGGCCTTGTCCCAACCATGTTTGAAGCCCCGATTCTCAAACCGAGAGACCTGGTCCACATACTCGGCGAGTCCAGCCTGTTTCCCGGCTTCGAAACCTTTTGAATCGGCAATCTCCTTTGCCGCCTTCATTTCAGCCAACTCAGCCTCCAGGCTGGCAACTGCCTTTTGGGACAAGCCAAGTGCAGCTTCCATATCGTCGGCCTTCTTCTCGGCCTCCGCTCTCAACTTATCCGCATGACGAGCTCTCTCTACCTCGTCCTCTGCCCGAGAAGCTTCCTGTTTCGCTCTTAAAAATTCATCCTCGGCCCTTTTCCTCTGGCCCTCAACTTGCTTTCGTAAATGACTAATCTGCTTGACGGCGTCGAGATGACGGCGGCCTACATCGGCTATCCTACCAACGGTCTGCAAAAGAAAAATTCAAAAAACGTAACGCGAACAATGTTTGGATGAAGTGAAGGAAAAGTCAGAATACGCACCAAAAGGGCCGACTGCGCGGCTAACATTGTCGCATTCAAATCCGGTTCCAACTGGAAAGCCTCCATATCACACGGCAACGACAAAGACGTTGCCACGCCGAACGCGACCTCTGGGTCTTTAAGCGCCGAGGCATCCGAAGGAACTGGCACGTTTCTTACCATCGGTCGAATCACAAAGGGCACAACCTCACTCGATCCCCCCTTTCGAGGACGTTTGCCGCCGTGATCTTCTAAACCGACCTCATGATCCCTAGCGCGTTTCTCCGCCTCTCCCTCAATATCCTGGACAGCTTTCCCAACCAATGCAGATTCGGCATTCTTATTTGTTGCCGCCTCCTCAACAATTCCCAAGGATTTTGATTCGGTAACTGGGAGGGAATGTTGAGATTCACTAGTGGGCGGTTCGGTCGAAAGGCCCTCCGCTCTTCGCCGTACAGCTAACCTCTCCGCATTCGCCTTCTTAGCAAGCTTTGTCAGGCTTAACCCAGCCATGTTAGTGGATCCCGAGATGGGAAGATTGTCTGTACGTTGAGGAACGTCGTCAACAGAGAGGTTCCCCCGCCCCGAAGTAGAGGGAGGATCGGCAGAATCCAATACCTCCTCAGATTCGGCCTCGGACTGATCTGATTTGGCAGTATCGGATACTTCAGTATTCTCCGAATCGGACCCTTCAAAACCTACCTGTCTCAAGTTTTTGAAGTCGAAAAAAATACGAGCGACGAGAAAATCTTCCCCCTTCGAAATCGGTATGTTTTCCGCAACCGAAAAGGTTGTATATGTAGGCTCGTAGCAAAGCAGAACGTGAGCCGCTCTTCCCTACTTATGAAGACTGCGACGGCCGAAATAACTAAGAGCAATCCTAATGTCCGAAAGAACGGCGTCGTCAGTTGAAGCTCGGACTTTTTTCAAATTGTTCCCTGCAGAAGACAAGCCATAAGACTCAAGAAAACAGGGTATGGCAAATATGAGCACACAATACAAGCAAGAGAGCATTCGGCGACCTGGTTCGCCCCTACATCTAGGAATAGGATCGACACGATCCTCCCCTTCGCCGAACTCCCAGTTGCCGCGGACAACGACCATGACGTCATCAACTCGTTTCCCAGAGCTGGAAAGCATAGTGATTAACTGATGATCTGTATCCTTAGCTCTGAGGAAGTAACGCCCGTGCCGACCGGAGGACTTGGCCAAAGCATAACAGTGCCGAATGGCAGGAATGCCAAGATTAATTCCAAGGCAACGGTTCAGCGCTACGACCCCCATTATAATTCTAAAGAAATTCACATTGGGTTGGGAAGGGATCAAATCCCAATGGCGAAGAACAGCCCTCAGAAACGGGTGAAGGGGAAAGCGGACTCCACCCTCTGCGATTGACAAAAGGGGAAAGACAATCGTGGTTTTGTCCTCCCTCTCCATGTCAAAAGTGCCGCCCGCCACAAACGACAGGTGGACATCGTCAGGAATAGAGAAATGGCATCTAAAGCCAACAATTCGGTCTGACGAAAGGAGGTCTTTCAAATGTTTCGCCATAAACTACTGTCTATAAGAACATGCGACGAAATAAACAAACTAGGAAAAGCTTCAGAGCAGGGGAAAGGAAAACTTACAAAAAATGAAGAGAGTATCACAGACGGAAGAATTGCAAGAACAATTCGAAGAGCAACCCAGCAACCAGCGTCATAGAACACGGATTCGAAAGGACATCAGACTTTAAATCATAATGAATAGGCGTGTACGAAGGGTCGGGAAGTTGAGACGACGATTAAAGGAGGAGTAATCAAACGTCTGCGTGATAAGTCTAACCCCCAAACTTCGTTTCAGAGTATTTGAAAATCGGAACCAAGCATTTCACCCAACTGTCATTGACAGAACGCTTGGGGGGCAATTGTGGGAGCCGAATAAATAGAGGAACGAAATCTGGTATACCCGAGGAGCCGGGAACTGAACAGCTCCATTCTGCTCAACTGGGATGCCGAATACGTTCTTAAGGCCGAATAGACTTGAGAAGGCATATCAGGAAAAATGAAAGAATAATAAATAAAAAGTAGACTCTGGCCCCGAGGCCCGGAGGATGGATATAAATACAAGAGCTTCAGATTTGTAAAGGTATGTAAGAATCACTTCTAAAAACTTAGTGAACAAGCTTTCTTGAGTAGAAGAACTGACTTGTCCGTCGGAGTGCTAATTCCGGCACCCCCGACCGGAGTATTTGTATCTTTGCAGGTGACTAGCTGAGGATCATTGGCGTCTTCCAGGATCTGAAGAGTATTTCCAAACCACTTCCCCACAGTAGCTTATTTATTCCATAGTCCCAATTTCATGTCGGGAAAACCCTATCGTATGATGATCGTACAGAGTTTGAATATAACTATTTTTGCCTTCATTATAGGAGCTCTTCAAGGTAACTGCCGAACACAGTTTGTTTGGAGTTGTTAATGAAAGGTGCGTGGACAACCTCAAATTGAAGGCCTTCGATTTAAGTAGCAATTCACTTTCCGGACTTGACATTGCAACAAACCGAGACATTATAGGGATTGCTCTGGCAAATTTGATTGTATGTTCTGAAGCCCTGAAGCCTTCATAGTGTAACATGAATATGTTATGTTTTTCCAGTCATTTGAATTGCTCATGCCTTTCGAATAGACTCCCTTGACCTCTCATCCATGATGAAATTGAAACACATATAATATTACAGAGGCTTCATTGGAAACATGCTTCAAGAATGAACCACGGGTTAATGCTGACATCTCCACTTAAGCCCGTTCATGATGCTAATGACAAATTTAGCAAGATAGATGGTTCAAATATTCCTTTGGTACCAATTTTATTTTATTTGTTCTTTAATGCAGAAGTTACTCTTCTTAAAAGTTGTATAGACCTTTAAAATACCCATCAATCCAGGAACACGATCATTAATTTAATATTTGGTTTATAATTATTTGTAAAGGACCTTATGTGGGTCATTTTCTACTACACTTCTCTTGCTAATAGTTTCACAGTAAACTAGGCTCTTAATTTGGAATAATTCATATGTAGTTATTAAACCCAAGCCTTCAACTATTTAGAAACAAAAAACAAAAAAATGTAGTTGGTCTAGGGCACAAGGGGCAAAGTTCTCTGGCATTTAAACCTAGGAAGCATGGATGTGGATACGAGATATAGGTACGATATGATACAGATACGGCAATATGACAATATGACAAAACCTAAAAAAAAAAAGGACACGGTTACGATTAGGGTATGTTTGTAAAAAAATTTCCTTTTTTTAAAATTATTAGTTGTGAGTTACATATAAGCTCAAGAATTTGAGAAACAACACTGTAATTTTATGATGCAAAGATACTAACCTTTAAGAATTAGGTATTAAATTAAGTTTTGCAATAGGTCTAGCAAATATTTTATTTCAATATTAAGTCTAATATATTTATATTACAATAATAGAATAATCTAGCTTTTTCCTTTGGCACTAGTAAAAATGTTATATTCAAGTTTCTTTATTGCCAATCAAAAAAAAAAAATTTATTTGCTTATTTATTTATTGATATTTAACTTTACTATTGTTATATTCTCTTGTTAATCCTTACATTATATGTAGTTATAGGGGACGTGCATGAAACAATACAGATACATCAATTTTGACAAATTCTATTCCTTTAATGCACTATGTTCTTCTTATCAAAGAACTAAACAAAGTATTAGAAAAATATTTTTATATTTATCCTTACAATTATATTATATTATAATTATAATGCTATGCAAGAAACGCTACAATTTTAATTTTGTAAAAGAATTAATACCTGACTTGGAGTACTTCAAAATTAAGCATCCAATACTCTGAAATTAATGAAAAAATTAATAAAGAAGTATCTGGTACTTTTAACAAATATCCGATACATATCTACAAGTATCCAAGGAGTATCAATATCTGATACGGATACGATATAGATACGTCTCCATTTTTGAAGTACCTGTGGACCGTGCTTTATAGATTTAAACTGAGAGTTCCTATAGGTTTTTCTTATTTCTTATTTTATGTAATTGAATACATAGTCCAAAATACATCAATTTTGTGCTATCAGAATTTTCTATACCATCTTATTACAAATTTTCTTTTTTAGTACCCATTATAGAAAAGTGTAGAGAAGTGGTTTTGGAAATACTCTTCTGATCTTGGGAGACATTAGTGATCCTCTTCTAGTCACCTGAAAAGGAATAAACACTCCGGTCGAGGGTGCTGGAATTAGCACTCCGACGGGCAAGTCAGACTTTACACTCAAGTTTACTTGTATTCTAAATTAAGCACAATAGTTCTCACATACCTCTTAGTGGCTGATATTCTTCTATTTATATCCTTTCTCTCTTGGGCCTCGGGATTAGGCCCACTTTCTGTTCATCATTCGGCTTCCTTTGTAGCAAATTGCTTTTTACTCGGCCCTTGCCCTATTTGGCTATTTGACTAAATAGGGTAGGATTTGGATGTGGGATGAAGCCGAATACTATACATACATCCCAGTTCCCCAAGTTCATATACTCGACCTATTTACGACCCCCATTATTCGGCCCCCACAATTGCCTCCCAAACATTCCACTAATGACAGTTGGTTGGAGTGTTTGGTTTCGAACTCAAAAAGTCAGAGCCGAAATTCGGCGGCTAACCCCATTCCAAGGGAGATGTCTGAACACACGCTTCTCGGTCATCATTTCAACTTCGCGCCCCTTCGTACTCTCCTACTTATTATGATTTAAAATTTTGACGTCTTTTCAAATACACACGCTTTTAGATACTTGCCGCTGGACTATCTTCTGCGTTGTCTCTGCAACTTCCTTTCCTTCACTATCCTCTTCGTCTCTCGTAAGTTCTCTTTGCCTGGTTTGTTTTTGGTTTCGAGCATTCGTGTAAACTGTAGGAAATGGCAAAACACCTAAAAGATCTCCTCTCTTCGAATCAAATTTCTGGCTTCCGACGCCATTTTTCCATTCCTGATGATGTCCGTCTGTCATTCGTGACAGACGGCACTCTCGATATGGAGAGGGCTGATGAATCCATGATCGTCTTCCCTCTCCTATCAATCGCAGAGGGTGGAGTCCGATTCCCACTTCATCCACTCCTTAGGGTTGTGCTCTGCCATTGGGGTTTAATCCCTTCCCAACCTAATGTTAATTTTTTTAGAATTGTAATGGGGATTATCGCACTAAACCGTCGCCTTAGGATTAACCTCGGCATTCTTGCTATTCGGCATTGTTATGCCTTGGCCAAGTCTTCTGGTCAGCATGGGCGTTACTTCCTTAGGGCCAAGGACACCGACCATCAACTAGTCACTATGCTTTCCAGCTTTGGGAAGTGAGTCGATGATGTTATGGTCGTTGTCCAAGGTAATTGAGAATTCGGCGAAGGTGAGGATCGCCTCAATCCTATTCCAAGACAGAGGGGTGAACCAGGTGGCCGTGTAGCTTCTTTTATTTATTTTTTGTTATATTCATAAAGCTTCATTTTCGAGACCTCATGGCTTTGCTTGTGTAGGGAACGATTTGAAGAAAGTCCAGACTTCAACCAACGATGTCGTTCTTTCGGAAATCAAGGTTGCGCTCAGATATTTCAGTCGGCCGAGTCTTCAAAAATAGGGGAGGGCGGCCCACGTTCTTTTCCGCTACGAGCCGACCTATACAACCTTCTCGACGGCAGAGAACATCCTAGTTCCGAAGGGCGAGGAGTTTCTTACCGCCCTTATCCTGACCGGTTTCAAGAATTTGAGACAAGTCGGTCTTGAGGGGTCTGATTCGAAACCAGTAGTTGAGGTTGCCGAGTCCGATCAGTCTGAAACCGAAGACGAGGCTTTGCAGTTAGCCTTTGGGGAAGTCGGCCTCAACTCAGCCAACCCTCCGTCCACTTTGGGCCGAGAGGACCTTCCACCCGACGACATTTTTCACGGTCTGGAGGACCTTCCCGGTGCTTACCCCGAAGATATGGCTGGGTTAAGCCTCACACAACTTGCCAAAAAGGCGAACGCGGAAAGGATGGCAGCACAACGAAGGGCAAAGGCTATTCGAACCAGAGTGCCTCCTGCTGCCGAAACTCAGCCCTTCCTTCCTGTTAGCGAATCTCAGCCCTCCTTACTTGTTATTGAGGAGGGGACGGCAGAAAACCGAAGTGCCAAGGCCGAGTTGGTTGTGCAGACCGATCGAGAGGCTGAACTAAGGGCCAGGAAGCGCTCTGCCGAGGTTGAGGCCGGCTCAGAAGATAACCGCGCCGACAAACGACCTCATTTAGAGGAATCAGATGTGATCGTGCCTTTCGTTATTCAACCGAAGATAAAAAACACGGCAATCCCTTCTGATGCTTTGGTAATTAAAGATCCAGCGGTTGCGCTTAGCATGGCTACATCCGTTTCACTGCCGGTTGACAAGGCGGATTTCCGGGCGGAGCCGGATCTGGTTTCAATAGCATTGGCCGCGCAATCGGCACTTTTGGTATAAATCTTGACTTTGTTTTTTCACTTTATACAAATACTATTTTGGTCTTAACTTCCTGTTTTGCAGACCGTCGAAAGGATAACGGAGATGGGCCGTCGCCATCATGACGCCATCGAATAGCTCGGCCGTCTTCAAATGGAAGTTGAGGGCCAAAGGAGCAGGGCCGAGTTTGAGGCTTTAAGGGTGAAGATGGAAGGCGCGCGGGCCAAAGCCGAGATGGAAAGGGCACGGAATGCGGAGGAACTGAGATTAGCCGCCGAGATGAGGGCGGACGCGAGCGAAGGGGCGTTGAAATTGGCCCAGGAGGCAGTCTCCAAACTGGAGGCTAAGTTGGAGGTAGTAAAGAAGACGAAGGAAGCGGCTGACTCGGAGGCTTCTAAGGCATTAGAGGCCGGGAAAAGTGCTGCCCTTGCCGAATATGTAGATGAAGTCTCCAAATTTGAAAATTGGGATTCAAACATGGCTGGCTCAAAGCCCTTGCTGCTACTGATGTGACATTGGCTATGCCAATTCCATACGAGCAAGTGAATATTGAGCCGCTGGGGTCTGACTCTGAGGATTAATTTGGGCGACACCTTTTTTTCTTGTTGTTTTGTTTTTTGCTTGCTGTTTTAGGAGTTTCCAAATGTATTTTTACAGCTTTTTGTTCGGTAATTTTCATGTGTAAAATGGCTACAATTTGTGCCCAATTTCCTAATGAAAATTTCCTTTTTTGCCTTGCTGTTATCTGTGCTAGCTTTTGTTTTTAATACCAAGTATCGATTGGCATTAGGCATAAACACTTGGCCGATCAGATTAATAAATCTGGGCACGAGCTTCATTAGCCGAATAGGCCTAGTTCGTGGAATGGCTGTGGCATACATCTATCGGCATCGGGCTTAAATATTTGGCCGATCAGATTAATAAATCTGCCCTTGCCCTAGCCAGTGCACGAGCTTCATTAGCCGAATAGGCCTAGTTCGTGGAATGGCTGCGGCATACATCTATCGGCATCGGGCTTAAATATTTGGCCGATCAGATTAATAAATCCGCCCTTGCCCCAGCCAGTGCACGAGCTTCATTAGCCGAATAGGCCTAGTTCGTGGAATGGCTACGGCATACATCTATCGGCATCGGGCTTAAATATTTGGCCGATCAGATTAATAAATCCGCCCTTGCCCCAGCCAGTGCACGAGCTTCATTAGCCGACTAGGCCTAGTTTGTGGAATGGCTGCAGCATAAATCCATCGGCATCAGACTTATGGCGTTTAGCATTAATGACGTCGCCTCGGGGGCACTGCATACATATGAATAAATAGGGTGAGTTCGCGCCAGTGAGTCCACTTATTTTTATTCAGACTCAATTTGAACTAGCTTGGGGTGAGGGTAAATGTCAAACAGACTGTTTTTCAATAGCAGAGGAGAAGGACGAACACTGGCTGAGCTAGATACTGCGATGAATCGCAGCAACGAGCCTACGCGCATGGGAGGAAGGACGTCTAAGGAAAGGGAAAAATGTCAACCTTCAAGCTGTTGAAGCAGATCACCCCGAAGAGAGAAGCAACAATGGGGAAGCTCCCCGCGACCACGACCGAGGAATGAGCCAGACGCGATGCCATGACCATTGAGTTTTGCGGTGTTCGTGGGGAATAAACCGATGACTGAGGCAAATTCCATCGTTAATGATCCGGGTGTAGCGGTTGAGTTCACTCGACAGATCTTTCCACCGGAAGTCCAACAATCGATGGTTGGACGACAAGATTTCGAAGTGTTTCGAGAAGGTATCCATGGGGCGGTGAAGGGGCTGTATACCGCCTACGAAGTCGACATGTGCCTGCGCGCCGCGCGGCGGGAGATAGAGAAAATGGACGAACGGATCCATAGTTCGGAGGCTCGTGCGGAGAAAGCCGAGTGTGAGCTTAGGGAGCTTAGGAAGGCTAAAGCCGCCGAGCCGCATGCGGCGGGTCAATCTAACCCAATTATGGAGGAGAGGGTGACCCAACGGATATTGAGTCATGCCATCGCCAATCGAGATACGGCAAGCATGTTTGCCATTCGTATCTCGGCTTGGCATTGAAGCATGAAATTAGCTTTTCAATCAGCTTCATTTGCCTTTTTCCGCATTTGAAGTCGAAAAGAGCGACGATAAGGGAGACGCCGCATAAAAACATTAGTTGTAATTTTCAAACGCAGATTGTGTCTAAAATTATGTAATTATTGGTTGGTCGAATAAAAAGATTTTATTTTCAATGTTTTGTTATAATTTTTGGTCGGCACACACGTGCTTGCATGTGTTTTATTGTATAAATGTTTGAATAAACGTATTTCAGATGATTGAATGGACATTGATCGGCCTGATTTATTAAGTATTTAATTGACGTCATTATGTTACACACGGCCCGAACATCCACGAAGGGCGCTCCGAATCCGGATTCTTAATCGGCCTGAAGACGTCATGCGCCGATGGGGCTCCGAATCCGGTGTCTATCTAGCCAATTGTGATATCCACGATGGCGCTCCAAATCCGAAGGATTACTCGGCCCAAAGACGTCTTGCACCGATGGGGCTCCGAATCTGGAGACTTTGTTTGGCCAATCGTGATATCCACGAAGGGTGCTCCGAAACCAGAGGCTTTATCGACCCAAGGGCGTCATGCGCCGATGGGGCGCCGAGTCCGGAGACTATTTGGCCAATCGTGATATCCACGAAGGGCGCTCCGAATCTGAAGGCTTTTTTGGCCCAAAGACATCTTGCACCGATGGGGCTCCGAATCCGGAGACTTTGTTTGGCCAATCGTGATATCCACGAAGGGTGCTCCGAATTTGGAGGTTTTATCGGCCCAAGGGCGTCATGCGCCGATGGGGCTCCGAATCCGGAGACTATTTGGCCAATCGTGATATCCACGAAGGGTGCTCCGAATCCAGAGACTTTTTTGGCCCAAAGACGTCTTGCGCCGATGGGGCTCCGAATCCGGAGACTTTGTTTGGCCAATCATGATATCCACGAAGGACGCTCCGAATCCGGAGGCTTTATCGACCCAAGGACATCATGCGCCGATAGGGCTCCGAATCCGGAGACTATCTGGCCAATCGTGATATCCACGATGGCACTCCGAATCCGGAGGCTTTTTTGGCCCAAAGACATCTTGCGCCGATAGGGCTCCGAATCCGCAAACTTTGTTTGGCCAATCGTGATATCCACGAAGGGCGCTCCGAATCCGGAGGCTTTATCAGCCCAAGGGCGTCATGTGCCGATGGGGCTCCGAATCGGGAGACTATCTGGCCAATCGTGATATCCACGAAGGCACTCCGAATCCGGAGGCATACTCGGCCCAAAGACGTCTTGCGCTGATGGGGCTCCGAATCCGGAGACTTTGTCTGGCCAATCGTGATATCCATGAAGGGCACTCCAAATCCGGAGGCTTTTTCGGCCCAAAGACATCTTGCGTCGATGGGGCTCCAAATCCGAAGACTTTGTTTGGCCAATCGTGATATCCACGAAGGGCGCTCCGAATTCGGAGGCTTTTTCAGAACACCGTTGAGCTGCAATTTGTAGTGAGTAAGCAGGGACCTTTGTATTACAGACAAAGAGATGTACATGGCGAACCGTTCAGAACAAGCATCATGTCCCACAAGTCTTTGAGCCGATATGCCCCTACTCCTGCGATCGAATCAATCTGATAGGGGCCATCCCAGTTGGGACCCAATTTTCCATCAGCAGGTTTCTTGGCAGCTAGAAGTACCTTCTTCAGGACTCACTCTCCTGGTGTGTAGCGGCGCAGCTGAACTCGTTGATTATATGACTTAGCAAGCTGCTGTTGATACCACGCCATGGATGCGAGGGCACGGTCTCTTCATTCTTCAATCAGAACCAAATCCAAGGCCAGCATCATGTCGTTTTGGCCCATATCAAAAACTGTCAATTTCAAGGTTGGGAGGCCGATCTCCAGGGGTATGATTGCCTGGGTTCCAAAGCATAACGCAAACGGCGTTTCCCCAGTAGACCGCCTCGGCGTAGTTCGATAAGCCCACAACACACTCGGCAATTCTTCGACCCATTTGCCTTTAGCTTTCTCCAGCCTCTTTTTGATGCCGTCCAAGATGGATTTGTTAGAGGCTTCAGCCTGACCATTGCTTTGTGGATAAGCTGGCGTGGAAAAGTAAGGCCGTATACCATACTTGCTGCACAGTTCTCGGTAGATGCCACAATCGAACTGGGTGCCGTTGTCTGAGATAAGTGCTCTCAGAATGCCAAATCGTGTTATGATGTTTCTCCAAACAAAACGCTTCACGTCAGTATCTCGGATGTGGGTTAGTGCCTCCGCTTCTACCCATTTTGTAAAATAATCTATCGCGACAATCAAAAATTGCTTGTTACCCAAGGCACGAGGTAGTGGTTCGACGACGTCAAGTCCCCATTGGGCGAACGGCCAAGGACTGGTTATGGAGCTCAGCTCTTCAGCAGGAAGGTGGGTCAAAGGAGAGAACTTCTGGCACTGTTCACACTTTTTCACGTAGCCTTCGGCATCTGCTCTCATTGTCGGCCAGTAATACCCCTGTGTCACGGCTCAATGGGCCAAGGACCGCCCGCCAGAATGGGCGCCACAACTGCCTTCATGTATTTCAGTCAGAAGCTCTTCGACTTTGTCCGGGTGTACACATTCCAAATATGGACCAGAGAGGGATTTTTTATAAAGCCTTCCTTGCGGATCCAAGTAGTATCGCAGGGCTTTGTTTCGCAGCTTGTGCGCTTCTTTCTTGTCCTCTGGGAGCTGTTTGGAAGATAGGAATGCAGCAATGGAATCCATCCAACTCGGTCCAGATTCTATAACGTTGACTTGGACTTCCTCCGAAGGGCCAATGCTCGGCTCTGGGATGAAACCTACTTCGATGGTTCATTTAATCTCTGAGTTGATGGCGGAGGCTAGGCAGGCAAGGGCATCTGCATGTGTGTTCTGATCACGTGTTATCTGGTTCAATTCATGATGGTCAAATTTTGCCAGCAAGGAGTTGGCCGTTTGCATGTAAGCCGCCATACGGTCGTTTCTTGCCGCGTACTCCCTTTTTAGCTGATTGATCACCAGTTTTGAATCACAAAATACAAGCAAGCGCCGAGCACCCAGAAGATGTGCATTCCGCAAACCGGCTAAAAGGGCTTCGTATTCGGCTTCGTTGTTTAACGCTTCGAAGCCGAGTTTGACGGCCTGCTCAATTATTGCGCTGTCGGGAGCCATGATTACAACTCCGGCTCCGCTGCCCGCCTCATTGGATGATCCATCACAGTACAATTTCCAAATCTCCCCAACATAAATTCTCCAGTTGGGCTTCAGACGAATCTCATCGGACTTGAAATCGGCAAGACCCCCAGTGAATTCGGTAACAAAGTCGATAAGTACCTGTCCCTTGATTGAGGTTCTGGGTAGAAACTGAATGTCGTACTGGCCGAGTTCAAGAGCCCACTTTGAAACACGTCCTGATGCTTCTGCACTTCATAGTACTGATCGGAGGGGATAATCTGTTAGCACCCTAATGCTATGTCCCTGGAAGTAATGCATCAGTTTTCTTGTCGCCATGACCAGGGCTAAGATGAGTTTTTCCAGCAGAAGGTACCGTGTTTCGGCGTCAACCATTGCCTTGCTCACATAATACACTGGCCGCTGCTCCCCCAACTCTTCCTTTATCAGTACGGCGCTGACGGCCCTGTCGAAAACTGCCAGATACAAAATGAGCGGGTCACCAGTAGCGGGTGTTGTCAAGAGTGGTACTGAGCGGAGGTAGGTCTTGAGTCCGTTGAAAGCGGCTTCACATTCGGCTGACCATTCAAAAGCCTTGCCCTGCCATAGTGTATGAAAGAATTGTCGGCAGCGATCTGTAGACCGACTGATGAACCTGTTGAGTGCGGCAGCCATCCCCATCAACTTTTGAACCTCTTTTACTGAACGAGGGGAGCCAAGTTCCAAGATTGCTGTGATTTGCCTCGGGTTGGCCTCGATTCCTCGGTGGTTGACAATGTAACCCAAGAACTTGCCAAAGCCAATCCCAAACGCACATTTGGAAGCGTTCAACTTCATTATTTGCGTAGAATGCTGAATGTCTTTTCTAGATCGGCTATATGATTCTGTTCTTCCTTGGACTTGACCACCATATCGTCAATGTACACTTCCATAGTGTGACCGAGTTGCTCCTTGAACATGGCGGTGACTAGTCTTTGGTAGGTTGCCCCTGCATTCTTCAGCCCAAAAGGCATAACTTTGTAGCAGTAGGTTCCTCTTGGGGTGAGGAATACAGTTTTGTCCTAGTCCTCTGGATGCATGGCGATTTGATGGTAGCCTCTGTAAGCATCGAGGAAGCTCATACGTTGATGGCGTGCTGTTGCATCTACAAGTTGGTCGATTCTGGGTAGGGGAAAACAATCCTTCGGGCAGGCTTTGTTTAGGTCCGTGAAATCGACGCACACTCGCCAAGTCCCATTTTTCTTCTTCACCACCACTGTATTAGAGAGCCATGTAGGGTAGGTCACTTCCCTAATTGCCCCGGCGTCAAGCAGGCTGTCAACCTCCTCAACAACAGCGGCAGTGTGCTCTGCGGCTGACCGCCGGCTTTTCTAAATGATCGGCTTGCACTTAGGATCGACGTTCAAATGGTGCTGTGAAACTGACGGATCTATACCCGGCATCTCATACGGAGTCCATGCAAAGACATCGAAGTTGCTGAGCAGGAAAGAGATTAGCTGCTATATGTCGGCCTGATTTAGGGAGGCGCCGACTATGAAGAACTTGTCTGGGCTTCTATCGATTTCAACTCGGTCTAAGCCTTCTGTGGCCTTTTCATTTGGGAGCCACCCAACATCGTCGAGGCTCTCTTGATCCGACACCTCAATGGAATTCACCTGTAGTTCCTTTGGCGTTTTTTCAGCAAGGAGATAACATGCTTGTGCCGATTTTTGGGAGCCACGGATTTGCTCAATACCGCGTTCTGTCGGGAAGCGTAGCAGCTAATGATAGGTGCTTGGCACGGCCCGTATAGTATGCAACCAGGATCGCCCCATGATGAGATTATACGGCGACGGCAGCTTGACGACCAAGAATCCCACATCCACTATTCGGGAACCTGCTCGAACGAGTAGTCTGATTTTCCCCAACGGGTACTCTGGATTGGCATTGAAGCCGAATAGTGGATAAGGGGCCGGAGAGAGATCCGATTCGGAGAAGCCGAGTTTGGTAAATGTCTTATAGTACATAATCTCCGATGTGCTCCCCGGATCAATGAGTACGCGCTCAACTGTGAATCGGTTTACGCGTAACTCAATTATCAAGGGATCAATGTGGGGCAGTGTTACTCCGGCTAAATCTGAATCATCAAAAGTAATAACCTCGGCTTCATGGGGCCGTTTAGCCGGAGTGAGTTGGTCTTGAGGGTTAGACTTCGACTGAATCGCATGCACCGCCGATGACATTGGCAGGCTGTATATCATGTGGATCACGCTGAGTGGGGTTGAATCTTGTCTCAAGGCTATTGCTTTGGTTGGGTTTCCTTTTCGGACGTACTGTTGCAGCCGACCATCTTGTACCAATTCCTCCAGGAGGTCCTTCAGTGCATGACAACTATCAGTATCATGGCCATGGTCCTTGTGGTACTCACACCGTCTATCCCGTCTTCTCATGTCGAGTGGTCCCAGACTGCTCGGAAATATTCTGCACATCAAAGCCTCATCATCTACATACAGTGTCATGGCTTGCTTGTAATGGCGGATGTGATCGGTGGGGTCTGATTTACCGTCGTACAAGGTGAATGACGGTGCTTTGGATTTCTTGGGTAGCACTGCCTTTGCAATCCGTCGTATAAAAGGATCGTGTTGATCTTCATCCGAACTGTTTCTTCTTCGCTTACGCCTTATACGGGGACTCTCTTCAGAAGAACTGGAAGTTTCAGATCGTCCCTTCTTCTTGGGCTCCGAGGATAATGAGTCGGAGTTACTATCAGTATCTTGTTGTCGGGCTCGAGATCGTCGACCACCTGCCCTCACAGGTCGTTCCAGGACTTGGTGTGCAGCTTGTTTGGACTTCGCCACCTCTAAGGCCAAATCCTGACGGAGATGTTCGTTCTCTGCGATCATGTTCTCCAACCTTTGTTCATTTTGCTTTGCTTGTTCTATGATCGCTTGCATTGCTTCATGCTCTGGAGTCGAGGATGAGGCGAAGTTCAGAGCGCGTCTTACGGGGATGGTCTCCGGTCCACGCATGTTTGATGGAGTGAGGCTGTCTCTCTGCGTGGTTTCATCAGTGACTATCGGAGGGCCTTCCGTTACGCCTGCCATGGATGTGTTTGAGTATTCCCATAGACGGCGCCAGTTGTAGAGAAGTGGTTTTGGAAATACTCTTCTAATCCTAGGAGACGCTAGTGATCCTCTTCTAGTCACCTGAAAATGAATAAACACTCCGGTCGGGGGTGCTGGAATTAGCACTCCGACGGGCAAGTCAGTCTTTACACTCAAGTTTACTTGTATTCTAAATTAAGCACAATAGTTCTCACATACCTCTTAGTGGCTGATATTCTTCTATTTATATCCTTTCTCTCTTGGGCCTCGGGATTAGGCCCACTTTCTATTCGTCATTCGGCTTCCTTTGTAGCAAATTGCTTTTTACTCGGCCCTTGCCCTATTCGGCTATTTGACTGAATAGGGTAGGATTTGGATGTGGGATGAAGCCGAATACTATACATACATCCCCAGTTCCCCAAATTCATATACTCGGCCTATTTACGACCCCCATTATTTGGCCCCCACAAAAAGCAAATAGTATTTGGCTAGATAACATAGGATTGCATACTAATTTTGATCGTCGAGATGGACTAGCAATGCAAGTGGTAATTCAATGCAAATTAGGTATAAAATTCCAGAGGCTTTAATCTATAATAGGGGCATTTGTCTTCCAACCTCATTTGTCCTTATCCGGAATATGTCCCAAACTATTATTCTGGGAACATCATTTATGTGTTTACTTATGCCTATCTCAAAAATAGATCCCATAGGTATTCACACAACCATCAGTAATCGACCCATTATTTGGGAATTTATTACAGAACCTTACACTAAGGAATTAGATCAAATTAAAGATCTAGTTAACTTTAAGGAAAAACAAGTCAATTTCCTTCAAACAGAAATTCATTTTCTTACAACTGAACAAAGGCTACAACAATCCTCTTTATAGAATAAAATCAAAATAATTGAAAAGGAATTTTAAACAGAAATTTACAGTGATGTTCCAAATGCTTTTTGGGAACGTAAGAAACATATTGTCTCTCTCCCGTATGAACCAGGATTTGATGAGCGCGAAATTCCCACTATATCGCGACCTAGTCAAATGAAAAAAGAGTATCTAGAAATGTGTAAAACAGAAATTAATACTCTTGTACAGAAAAAATTAATAAGACCTAGCTACTCCCCTTGGAGTTGTACCGTATTTTATGTCAACAAAAATGCCGAAATTGAAAGAGGTGTGCCAAGATTAGTAATTAATTACAAACCTCTTAATGATGCCTTGAAATGGATTAGGTATCCAATCGTGAATAAAAAAGATCTTTTAGATCGATTACAGGATTCCATCATCTTTTCCAAATTTGACTTAAAATCCGGATATTGGCAAATTCAAGTTACTGAACATGATCGCTATAAAACTGCTTTTACAGTACCTTTTGGACATTTTGAATGGAATGTTATGCCATTTGGATTAAAAAATGCTCCCTCAAAATTCCAGCATATCATGAATGATATATTCACTCCTTATACAGAATTTGCTATTTGTTATATTGATGATGTTCTTATTTTTTCATCATCCATTGACCAGCATATCAAACATCTTAATATATTTAAGTATGTTATTATCCGTAATGGTCTGGTGATTTCTGCACCAAAAATGAAACTTTTTCAAACAACAGTTAGATTTCTGGGTCATAACATTCATAATGGAACCATTATTCCGATTAACCGCAGCATTGAGTTTGCATCTAAATTTCTAGATGAAATTAAAGATAAAACTCAATTACAGAGATTTCTTGGTAGTCTTAATTATATAAGCGACTACTATCATCAGTTGTCACAGGATGTTGCAATCCTATACGCCAGGCTTAGGAAAAATCCACCGCTATGGACACCATAAAATACCAAAGCAGTCTAGAAAATTAAGCTTAAAGTTAAGACTCTTCCTTGTCTTGCTTTACCTAACCTAGCATGGAAGAAAATTATTGAAACTAATGCCTCCAACCAAGGTTATGGCGGTGTCTTGAAACAATTTAATCCTAACAGTAAAAAAGACGAATTGTTAAGATTTACTTCAAGAAATTAGAAAACGCAGCTTTAAATTATCCAACTATTAGATAGGAATGTTTAGCCATTGTTAAATGTGTTTCAAAATTCCAGGATGATTTACTGAATCAACATTTTCTTATTCGTGTTGATTGTTCTGCAACAAAATAGATATTCAAAAAAGATGTACCGAATCTTGCTTAAAAACAAATATTTGCTTCTTGGCAAAGCTTACTTTCCTCATTTGACTTTGATATTAAATATATCAAAGGTGAACAGAATTCTTTACCAGATTTTCTAACCCGTGAATACTTGCAGGGTTCACATGACTAGAGGCCCAGGCCGAAGGGGCCATGGCAGGGGATCTAACCCTTACCACTATCAGAATCCTTACAATACAGAATTTCCAGGAATCCAATCCTCTCTTAATAATAAAAAAAGGGAAATCTAGCCAAACGGCTAAAGATGTCCTCCTGGCTAAGCCAGAACAGTATACTCGTAACAATATTACCGAGAAGACACTCCTCTATATTGAAACAGAAGATGAAAAATGGATGACAGATCCATGGAAAATCAAAAGGAGGTATCTGACCACACAACAATTCCCTCCTCATTTTGATCAATATAGATACATCTATGAACAGATCCTAATTGAAATTGCTGTTATTGAGTTCAAGCATACATTGTATGAGCCCAATAAGTCTTCTAGTCCTATTGATTACAGTAAAGTTACCATCCGTAATATTATGCCCATTTCTACATAGGGCATCCACCCGCATACTACCCGAACTTTGGATATTCGGTCCAAAGAATCCAGTTATAGTTATTAGGACTAGATTCATGCATTCACTTATGCATTTTATTACCGGAATCCAGTTCGAAGCCATTCTTGGTTTCTCCGACTTGATCCCAATATTCTCCGAAATGATCTCCCCAATTGGTTTCTCGTTTGGTGGGATAAATTCGGGCTCCAGTTAGAAATCATTCCAGAACCCATTAGGCAAGCTTTTAATGAATGGCAAATTGCCTATGCTCGCCTTCCAGTTAATAAGGGCATTTCTATGTACAAATCCCTTATCCATTTTGTTATCCGCTTTGGACTTCCATGGATCTGGAAGTGGGATTTTCAATGTAATTACCAGAACAAGGTTCATCATCTCAAAAGAGTCTTCTTTGTGAGATGGTGGACAAAGGGTATGGATACCCCTAAACAATAACAGGATACCCTTAACAATATCAAGGCGCATACCAAAGCCTGCTGGGAGGCTATTCCCAAATCACACCCAGCAATTCCTGTCATCAAGAATCTGTTTTCACAAATTCAAACAGAACTAAGACAAAAATATCCAGATTTGTCTGAAACAGAATTGCTTGTGAAAAGCATCGATTACATGAAAGAACAGTTCTTACAATCCATAACCGGTGATGACAGCTCCATGAAATCAGTTACCAGTAGCCAAGGGCCTGAACCAGAAGACCTGGACCAGGATGAAAATGAGTTCGTTGTATTTGCCGGTGAAGCTCAAGATCCCGCTAATGACGAACCAAACTTTGGCGACTTTTGGGACTCTTTGACTAGTCTCATTACTGATAAAGTTGAAAAGGAAAAAGACATGAAAGGAAAAGGCAAGGCTGAGTGACCTTGTTTCCCACCAGTACTACAGAAGTGTTGGCACAAAACGACAACAAACAGTAGCATACTTTCCGAAAAACAGATGCTCTGTCAGTCATCCAGTACCTACCACACAACAATCCATATAGCTGTCCCAACCAGGACAAAAGAGATAAGGTGCTGAGTCATCTACAGATCAGCACAGGATATGGACGATCGACTCTACTCCACAAGGACACGCCACTTGTCCTCCCCCTTATCTTTTATTTTCATTTATCTATAAAAGGGATAGCCTCACCCTTGTTGAGGAAGGAGAATTTTTTGTTTCTAGTTTTAACTCATTTTCATAAGTGTGTACTAGCTATCTCTTTCTCCAGTGTGTACTAGTTATCTCTCTCTAGTGTATCTATACAACAATAAAGTAATAGCAAGTTTATTGTAAGTATTTCTCACCTCTTTCATATGCATGCCTGTAGATTTACTTGTTGATTTATTGAATATATTAGAATTTTATATTGAAAGTCGTCATAATTATTTAGCCCGTGTTCATGATCCCTATCTACAACCCTTTCTTCTCCAACAGATAAATTATTGTAATCAACAAATCGACAGAATCCAAGAACAGATACAGGACCAGATCTGTCAATGGACAGCCGCCGTTAGGCCTCCACCCCAACAGTAAATAGTATGAGACCATATATGGCATAATTTAGGTTTTATAAAATAATAATATGAATAGTACTATTCTTGGGTTTGTACTCGTTGAGGGTAGACCGGAGTTAGGTTAAGTGGGACGTTACACAAGTCGCGTAGAGGTAGATAGTTAGCAGCGAGTACGGTTAGGTTTCATCAGAAAAACATCTTTATACCATCGAAAGTGGGTTAAAGATGGGCATCTAAGATTCTGTAAAAGCTCTCGACTCCTATCACCAGCGGCTACATCTGATCCTATGAAATGATGTATGATAGTATAGGCAAGAGTATAAACAACATTTTCCCAGCGAGTAGTTGTCCCTGTTATGGGATCTGTATCAATTTTAAAAGAATTTAAAATTTCATTCTGTTGAGTTGGGTGTGAGAATATTATCCCACCATCCTTTGAGAACACTTGTAAAGCTGTTTACAATAAATCTGGCAGTTTGATGGTCTGTGTTATCATTCTGTTTACACACTGTTGCATACATCAAAAGTTGATGTATGAATTCAAAGAGCTGGTAATCGGTATAACCATCTATATTCCATTCATAAATGGTTTTTCCATGATAATCTTTCTGAGTATGTAGGAAGTCTTCTTCATAAAGAATATCCTGTGGAGTAGGTCGTGGGTAATAGTACCTACTTGGTCCTGTTAATGCCATTTTGTTTGTGTTTTTAGTGTAATTAATTTTATTTACTGATGGCATATTCATATCCTGAAAATTATTCTAGATTTCTAAGATTTGTGAGGGTGATAGTTCAATATCACTTTCTTCTTGATTTTCTGAAGTTTGTTGTCTGGACAACATATTAATTTGAGAGGACGATCCTATCTTAATATCTTTGATTTTCTGGATTAGGGTTTCCATGAACTCATTATCTTGTTTGTGTGACTTAAGATTAAACTTAGTCATATCTAATGCTGGCTTTACATTAACTGGTAAGATAGGTTCATCCTTAGGATGGCTTTTATAATTGTCTTTAATATTTGTGACAATTTCTTCAATTCTAATTAATTGTTTTCCTATTGTTTGACAGTGAAGATTAGTATGATTATTCTGTTTTATGATAGGTATTATATCTTTTACCTGGACAGTCTCGTTTTGAGACAATTTTGCTGGAGTTTCAACAAAGGTTGTTATTACTAAAGGCTAACTGGATGAGGAAGCACTGGGTGCTAATTCTAACGATTGTGGTGGCGGATGTACAGATGTGATATGTTGACCATCGGTAGTAATCCATGTCTTTTGGATATCTTCTAAGACATTGATTTGTGATACAGGAATGGTGGCATTTTCTATATACCATTGAGGGAAAGATTGTAGTTTCGGATTAACCTCCAAATGAGAATAATATTGATATTTGAGTTGTTGTAGCTGCAAAGGACTATGATGCTTAAAATACCATGCCCTAAAATTCTGGTATTTGTCCTGTAAGAAATCCTGATTCAGGATTTTCCTATTTTCACTTCCTGGTGTGAAATCCATTTACACTTTAAAATTCGAATCACTGGCCATTGGATTCATACACCCCATGAGGTATTTGGTTTTCTGATACTTGGATCCCCTGACCAACTGGATCTATAAGGTTATTATCTGGTAATGTATCACTTGATGGTCTGGATGGCATTCCTTGTAATACAGATTCAATAGGTTTTGATGTTGACTGTCTAGATGACTTAGACAGATCTACTCTGTAAGAAGGAGCAGTTCTAAAACTGATACTAGACATGCTTCTGGATAAGGGTTTGGTAGATCGATTAAAGGTGAGATATACATTACCTCCTTGAGTTTGGACAACATCATCAATAGTTTGCCTGATGATTGGTCTAATTGGTACAGCATTTAGAATTTGCCAACGTTCAGGAAAAGTAATGTTTTGCCAGGGTATCATTCTAGGCACAGCTACTTGACTACTGAAGAGGTTTGTGTCAATTAGAACTGTATGTCCTAATTCACTGTGTTTTCTGTTATAAGGATTCAAGGTGGTTAACACTTTTAAGTGAATCCTAGAAATTACTGTAAAAAGTGGTGATCTTGGTAAATACTGATAACCATGTGACAGAACTCTAAGTTCTAGGACTTTTGACAAGTTGGGGTCAATAAGTGCTATACCTAGATTTGGATATATGTTGAAATATACTGGACCATGGGAGAGGCTAGTTTCTATAGCTCCCATGAGTGATGCTTTCCAATCTAAGCACCTTCCATCTCGCAGGGTACACTGGATACTGGTATTTTGTCCAAGCATGGTCAAAGGTTTGAAAGCTATTTGGACAAGTCCTATATGGACATACTTATTCTTTTGTAAGAATGGGTATAAGTCTTGTATGTGAAGGAGATACATTATCTCATCATCATTCTGCATAGGTACAGCATGTTCAAAAGTTTTGATTATTTTTCTGCTGGTAAAGTTAAAGGTTCCTATCTTATAGATAGTATATGGTTTGACTTTCGGGATAGTCCATTTATCTAAGGCTTCCTTTACACCCTGATAAGCGACTAACTCGGCTGCTTCTGATGTAGAAGCTACTATATTGGCTGCTATAATGATTGTATCTTCTGTAGGAGTGGTACTCATAATTGATGTATAGTAAATTACTCAGTAAATTCTTAGTAAATTCCCAGTAAAATTCTTAGGAAATTCTCAGTAAATTACTCAGTAAATTATTAGAAAATTCTCAGTAAATTCCCAGTAAATTTATCAGTAAATTCTCATTAAATTACACAATAAATTACTCAATAAATTCCTCATTAAATTACTTAGTAAATTCTCAGTAAGTTATTCAGTAAATTACTTAGTAAATTCTCAGTATTTTCTCAGTAAATTCTCAAAAAATTATCAGTAAATTACTAGTAGTTACTCAGTAAATTCCCAGTGAATTACTCAATAAATTCTTTGTAAATTACTCAGTAAATTCTCCGTCAATTACTCAGTAAATTACTTTGTAAATTCCCAATAAATCGCTAAATAAATTCCAAGTAAATTACTCAGTAAATTCTCTATAAATTTTCAATAAATTCTCAGTATATTCCCAGTTAATTATTCAGTACATTCCTAGTAAATTCTCAGTAAAATCCTTAGAAAATTACACATCAAATTCTCAACAAATTACTCAATAAATTCATCAGTAAATTACTCAGTAAATTCCCAGTAAATTATTAGTAAATTACTCAGTAAATTCTTAGTAAATTACTAGCAAATTCTCAATAAATTCCCAGTAAATTATTCAGTAAATACCTAGTAAATTACTTAGTAAATTCTTAGTAAATTGTTCAGAACATTCTTAGTAAATTCCAAGTAAATTACCAGTTAATTCTCAGTAAATTGCTGTATAAATTCTCAGCAAATTACTCATTAAATTCTCAATAAATTCTTAGTAAATTACTCAGGTAATTCTAAGTAAATTACTCACTACATTCTCAATAAATTCCTCAGTAAATTATCAATAAATTACTCTGTAAATTCTCAGTAAATTACTCAAGAAAATTCCCAGTCAATTACTTAGAAAATTCTCAGTAAATTACCAGTAAATTACTTAGTGAATTCCCAGTAAATTCTCAGTAAAAATTCTTAGTAAATTACTTAGAAAATTGTCAGTAAAATACTCAGTAAATTCTTAGTAAAATACTCAGTAAATTCTGACTAAATTACTCAGTACATTTCTAGTAAATTACTCTATAAATTCCATGTAAATTACTCAGTAAATTCCTAATAAATTCTCAATAAATTTCTCATTAAATTTCTAGTAAATTCTCAATAAATTACTCATTAAATACTTAGTAAATAACCAGTAAATTTGTTAGTAAATTCTCAATAAAGTACTCACTAAATTCTTAAAAAATTACTCGATAAATTCTCAGTAAATTACTCAATAAATGCTCAGTAAATTCTCTGTAAATTCTCAGAAAATTATTCAGTAAATTCTCAGTGAATTACGAGTAAATTCTCAGTAAATTACTTAGTAATTTTTTCATAAATTACTCAGTAAATTAGTCAGTAAATTCCCAGTAAACTGCTCAGTAAACTCCTAATAAATTCTAGTAAATTACTCAGTAAATTCTCTGTAAATTACTCAGTGAATTCCTCAGTAAATTACCTGTAAATTCTCAGTAAATTCTTAATAAATTCTCATTAAATTTTTAGTAAATTACTAGTAAATTACTCAGTGAATTCCCAATAAATTCCCAGTGTATTATTAGTAAATTCTTGGTAAAATACTTAGTAATTCTTAGTAAATTCTCAAAAAATTACACAGTAAATTTCAAGTAAATTCTCAGTAAATTTCTTGGTAAATTCTCAGTAAATTACTCCGTAAATTACCAGTAAATTCTAAGTAAATTACTAAGTCAATTCCCAAAAAATTCTAAGTAAATTAGCAGTAAATTCTCAGTAAATTACAACTAAATTCTCAGAAAATCATTTAGTGAATTCCTAGTAAATTCCTAATAAATTCTTTGTAAATTACTCAAAAAATACGCAGTAAATTCTCAGTAAATTCCTAGTAAATTACTCAATAAAATCCTGAGTAAATTACTTAGAAAATTAATCAGAAAATTCTCAGTAAATTACTTAGTAAATTCTCAATAAATTGTTAGTAAATTTCTCAGTAAATTCCCAGTAAATTCTCAATAAATTCTAAGTAAATTCTCAGTAAATTACCAATAAATTCTCAATAAATTTATTGTAAATTACTCTGTAAGTTCTCATTAAATTCTCAAAAAATTACTTAGTGAATTCATAGTAAATTTCCAGTCAATTCTTAGTAAATTACTTAGAAAATTATCAGTAAATACTTAGTAAATTCTAAGTAAATTCTCAATAAATTACTCAGTAAAATTCTCAATAAAATGCTCAGTAAATTCTCAGTAAATTCTTAGTAAATTCTTAAAAAATTACTCCGTAAATTCTAAGTAAATTCTTAGTAAATTCCTAGTAAAATTCTCAGGAAATTCTCAGTAAATTGTCAATAAATTCTCAGCAAAATCCTCAGTAAATTCTCATTAAATTACTCAATAAATTCCTTACTAAATTACTTAGTAAATTCTTAGTAAATTCTCAGTAAGTTACTCAGTATATTCTTAGTAAATTTCTCAATAAATTACTTATTAAATTATCAGTAAATTACTTAGTAAATTACTCAGTTAACCTGCCAGGGCAACAATTTGGATATAGCAAGCGGAAAAAAAAGGAAAATAAAATCAAGCATTAACCTAGTGACTTAGGGAGTACCTATCCTGATTGACCAGAGAGTTTGGTTTGAAAGGAAATGAGCATTTAAATATGCAAATACCTCAAGCAAGATTGATTCTAGAGTATCCATATACACACATACAGACATACCTTTTTAGTATATACAACTTTGGAATTGTATGCCTGCTTTTGGTGGAACAAAAATGAAATATGAATGATCTAAGATTTGCATGCAAGTGTATAAAAAGACAAATGAAGCTTTCATGAATCATGGTAATTTGGCTAATGATACTTGAGTTCGTTCTCACGTTCAATTAATTCTTGATCCCTACAAAAAAAAATTTATTCAAAGTTAATGTTAGACACAGCCAAACAATAGAAAGTTAAAATTAAAAATTAACATAAACCTCAAATACCCCCAAAAAACCAAGTGGGTATTTTTGTGCTGCCATTGAATGAGCCTTAGAAGATCATCATCAACCCAAAAAGCACAAAAATAGAAATTTCAAAAAATCTGATGGGCCTTTCCATAAAACCCTAAATCGATTGAATTAATGTTTTAACAAATCCCAAAAAGAAATAGAAACTTTTCACTTTTATTTTCCATTTTCCCCTATATTTTCTCAGATTTCTAAATGGGTTATGGAAAATCGTACCTAGTGTAAATGATTTGAACACTGGTTTTCATGTTGAGTTGGGACCAATTGTCGGTGATTGAACCCGCTATGCCGCTTAGCAAATAAACATCCTTCAAAAAAAATTTGAAACCAAAACAATCAATTCAAAATCAAAAGTGCGAAGCTTGTGATCGACGACCCATTCCTTGATAGAATCAAAGGTGTTTTGGGGTTTGAATTGTAGCAAGGGAAACACAAAAACAGACACAACCACAAAAGCAAAAACAGAGAGAGAATGGGAGAGCCAGAAATCGAGTGAAAAATAACATAAAAAAACACTAAAACAATTCTCAATCTTACCTTGTGAGTGCAAGTTCGAAGGGAGTTGAGTTCGAGAGCAACGTCGGTAACGAAGATGGAGGGTTTAGGACAGTTGCAAAGTTGGATCAATGGCGATAGTGATAATGAGCAGCGGCAGTGATGGTGAGAGAGAGAGAGAGAGAGAGAGAGGATTATACAGTTTTTTTGCGATCGGAGGAGTATCGAATGATCATAGGTGATCGGCAATGGTTATGGGCACCGGTGGCGGATTGGTAGTGGTGGCTAGTGAGGGATGAAAAAAGGGAAAGGTAAGAACATGATTATATCGTCTTGTCTCAAGAATGTATCTACTAATGCTAGCACCGTCGTTCGCTTTGCCGTTGATCGCAGAGATTAGGTTCTTTTGATTTTGGAGAGAGAACGTGAGAGAGAACCTGTAGAGAGGGAGTTGAAGAAACGTGTTTGGGCAGACGTGGGAGAGATAGAGAAAGCGAAGAGTGTTTGGCCCCGAAAAAAATTGATCTAAATTGATCTCAACCATTAGATATTGATTAGGAATCATCTCAGCTATTCAAATGATACATTCCGATACATTTTCAAAAACAGTAGCCGTCGTGCTTGGTATGGTCGGCGGGATGCTCTTACACTGCAAATCCCTCCGAAGATTCGAACAGAGCGGGGCTGGATTAAAGCCCTCCTCGAAGAAGCAGAGAACAAGCGAATGCACCTCATGACCTTCATCGAAATTGCCAATCTGCTATGGTACGAGCGAGCCCTAGTCTTCGCAGTCCAAGGAGTCTTCTTCAATGCCTATTTCATGGCTTACTTGGCCTCTCCCAAACTCACTCACCGCATTGTAGGGTACCTTGAAAAGGAGGTTATGAATTCTTACACTGAGTTTTTGAATGATTTATAGAAAGGCAATGAGAAGAACGTGCATGCACCGGCTATTGCTATTGATTATTGGCAATTGCCGCCGGAATCGACTCTCTGGGATGTTATCACAGTTATTAGAGCAAACGAGGTGCACCACCGGGATCTTAACCATTCTGCATCGGTAAGTTTTTTGACGTCGCTGTAAATTATCAAATCATTTTCTATATTTATACCCATCTTTTTTCTTAAAAGAAAATTAAAAAACTAACTACTAAAGGAAAAATTAGTTAAACATTCCTCTTTAATTTTGGATAGTAAGAGAAGTCCAATATATATTTTTATTAGCTACGAACCCTCGATGAAATTTCTCTGTGAAATCAGAGACATTTCTCTATGTCAAGGCAAAATTTATCTGTGTCGAATTTTCACTGTGAAATTGTTGAGGGATCTCAAATACTATGAAAATATTGTATATCTTTTATCTTATAAACTCTTAATATTGGGGAGCTTAAAAAAAATTCTCCATTTCTAGATAGTCCTGAATAGATGCTAAATAGATGAAATTAATAATTAAAAAATAAAATTAAGAAAATATATAATTTATAGAATAAAAGTGAAATTAACCCTGTTTCTTTATAACAATTTTAGGATTCAGTGGACAAGATAAAAACATTTTATTGGCAACAAATGGCATGGTGTATCCGGTGCTTTAATTTTTTGTTCTTTTGTACTAAATATAGTCTTAATTGCATTATCAAATTTCAAAATTCTTATATTTTAAGATTTATTGTAAAATAATATGATTGTGAGTACATTAAGTAGAAAATGAAATGACATAAAGGATTTGACTACTTACAAATTGGTGCATATAATCAATTAAAAATGTTTCAAAATTTTTACAAATACATAACTATCTATTATTTTTTGTGATTAATTTTCTGTCGGTTGAATTATTGAAAATATTCAACAAATGCATTCATGTTACCTACACAATATTTTGGTCATACTTTTCATATACATATCTATATCTTTTCAATGGATAAATGTCTAATAAAAATTCATAATGATTCATATATTATATTTAAATTGCAATTTGTAGGACATTCAATGCCAAGGACATGAGCTGAGGGAGTATCCTGCCCCAGTTGGATATCACCACTACAAGAAAAAGCACCTTTGGCGGCTAAAAAAATCACATTTGGTCGCTGAAAGTATAAGTTTTGGCGACTAAAAATGCATTAGTAGCCAAAAGTATAGGTTTTGGCAACTAAAAATCTGTTTGGTCACCGATATATGGCTTTTACCAACTAAAAAAATTTTAGTAGCCAAAAGTAAGGCCTTTTGGCGACTAAAAAAAATTTAGTAGCCAAATGTGAGGCATTCGGCAACTAAAAATCTGTTTGGTCGCCAAAAGTGAGGCTTTTACCGACTAAAAAAATTTTAGTAGCCAAAAGTAAGGCCCTTTGGCGACTAAAAAAAAAAATAGTAGCCAAAAGTGAAGCATTCGGCGACTAAAAACATGTTTAGTAGCCAAAAGTGAGGCTTTTTGGCGACTAAAAAAAAGTTTAGTCGCCAAAAGTGGCAATTTTAGCATGGGAAATTTTTTTTTAACGACTAAAAAATAATTAGTAGCCAAAAGTATAGAATTGGCGACTAAAATTATGTTTAGTCGCCAAAAGTGGACTCCTTTTTTTTGGTACTAAATAATTTATTTTTACATAAATTATGTTCAATAAAAAATAATTATGTTTATATATATACTTTTATATTAATACGGGTCTAAGTATTATATAAATAATATATGTTGCATATATAAGTATATGGTGTTACAGAGGTGTAGTGAAAAGAGTGTGTTATAAAAGGTTTATGGTGTGAGAGGTTGATAGTTCAAATCTCCACAAGAGCAGAGTATAATTTATTTTTTTTCACGAATGAGCTTTTGACGACTAAAAGGTTTGATCGCCGATTCCTTGAGTATTGGCGACTAAAACCTTAGTCGGTAAATGTATAATTTAAAAAAATATAATTGACTATTGGCGACCAAAGTTTTGGTCGCTAAAGACTTTATTTTTGGCCACAAAAAGTTTTTTTTATTGCCAATACCTTTCCCGACTGTCTTCCGGCGACCAAACCGGCGACTAAAAAATTTAGTCAGTGAAACTAAAAAATCGACTTTTGGCGACTAAAAATTAACTTTTGGCGAGTAAAAATTAACTTTTGGCGACTAAAAATTTAGTCGCCAAATGTGTTTTTTCTTGTAGTGCACTAAAAAAATCAATTATAGAAGCTTCAAGAGTCTTGTATTGTAGGTGTGCATCTATTAACAACAATCACATATCTCTATTCAATTTAATTTTATAGTATATGTGTATTATTTCTTTCTTTTAAATTGTATGTAAAAATGTTAAATGTACTGCAAAAGAAATCTCCCCAAAAATAAATAAAGATGATGCTTGGAAAGCTAGAGGAAATTATGATTGTTCATGACCATCTTCATCTCTCTCTTAATGATATTTTAGATGGGTTGTTGTTAATTGTTAATTATCAAAATGCTGCAAGAATAATGTGTAATTTTACAATTTCTTAGTCTCAAGAATTTTTATACTAATGGAGCGGGATCGCTTTTGGATGTATAGAAAAACAAATGGAGAAATTTACTTGCACATAATTTATGCACAAGAAAGAAAATTTTGAAAAAAATATACATATTTTCTCAAAATTTGATAGCGTGATTTTATTCCCTCCTCCTTCCCTTACCACCTCCAACCATCACCCACCACTACAAGAAAAAGCAGAATTGGCGACTAAAAATAGAATTTTCGTCGCTGAAAGTAGCAGAATTGGCAACTAAAATGGAATTAGTAGCCAAAAGTGAAGACTTTTGGCGACTAAAACAGTTTAGTAGCCAAATGTATAGTTATTGGCGACTAAAAATCAGTTTAGTCGCCGATTATATGGGTTTTAGCGACTAAAAAAATTTTAGTAGCCAAAAGTGAAGGTTTTTGGCGACTAAAAAAATTTAGTGCCAAAAGTATAGGTTTTGGCAACTAAAAGATAGTTTGGTCGCCGATTATACGTGTTTTACCGACAAAATTAAATTTTGTAGCCAAAAGTGAAGCTTTTTGGCTACTAAAAAAAATTTAGTAGCTAAAAGTCTACAATTGGCGACTAAAATTTAATTTAGTCGCCAAAAGTGGAGATTTTAGGCAGGAATTAATTCTTTTAGCGACTAAAAAAATAATTAGTAGCCAAAAGTATAGAATTGGCGACTAAAAAACAGATTTAGTCGCCAAAAGTGGTCTCCTATTTTTTTTAGTAAATAATTTATTTTTTACATAAATTATATTGAATAAAAATAATTATGTTTATATATATAGTTTTATATTAATACGGGTCAATATACTATATAAATAATATATGTTGCATATATAATCATGTGGTGTTGTAGAGTTATAGTGGAGAGAATGTGTTGTTTAAGGTTTAAAATGTGGGAGGTTAGTGGTTCAAATCTCAGCGGAAGAAAAGTTTTTATTTTTATTTTTATTTTTCACGGAATGAGCTTTGGCGACTAAAATTATTGGTCGCTAAAAGTGTTTCTTTTGGCGACTAAAAGGTTTGGTCGGCGATTTATTGACTATTGGCGACTAAAAGATTAGTCGATAAATGTATAATTTTAAAAAGTGTAATTGACTATTGGCGACCAAAACTTTGATCGTTAAAGACCTATTTTTTGCCGACTACAACTTTTTTAGTCGCTAATACCTCCGGAGACCATGTGTTCGCGACAAAACCGGCGACTAAAAAATTTAGTTGGGAAAACTAAAAAGTAAACTTTTGGCGACTAAAAATGGACTTTTGGCGACTAAAAATTTAGTCGCCAAAGGTGTTTTTCTTGTAGTGCACCATCGGCAAGTTAATGGCAACTTATTTTTATTTTTATTTTTTTATTTTAAGTATTCAGTTGAATACCCTTAATTTTGGCTTTTTAATATAGCTAATAATACCTTATTTCCGTTGTACCCAATATATATAGCTAAATTTCGGCCCAATTTTGAATATTCAGCCCATCAAATTTGCATACCCAGCCAGCCCACTGCTCAGCCCATTTGTCCACATGGCCCACAAAAAAAAAAAACAAACAAACAAACAAACAAATAAAGAATCAATTGAAAAGTGAAAATAAGAATCAATGGTCCCATGTGTCCGAAGGCAAGAATCCAAAAGGATATTTGGGACAATTCTCAAGCAAAGAATTGAAGCTCATTCTATTATGAAGTCAATGTTATCTTTTGAATTTATCTTCACCTTAGGCTTGATGGAAAAATATTTTGGAGATCATAAATGAGTTATTATTAGCCTTATAAAAAATTTGAAAAAAAAAAAAAAAAAAACAAGATTTTGTCAAGATTTTGATTAAAGAATATTCATTTTATATAGTATTTCTATCTCGAATATAGATGAAATATTTGTTATTAGTAGACGATTGCAACACAAAGGTCCACAAATTATAAATTTATATTACTATCGTTTGAGTTATTCTAAACAATTTTAGATATGCAACTTCAAGAATTTAACAATTGCTTTCCAAAGATAAATACCAAGTTGCTTCTTGTTCATAGGGCTTGTTTGAATCTTAGTAAATCATCATTTTCAATCCGTATTGTAAAGTTCTGTCCATCTAATTTTTTTACAATAAGACCTCGTTTGGGAACATGTTTTTTTTGTAATTTTTTAATTTTTTGACTAAAATATGATGTAAAAAAAAAACTAGTATATTTGTGATGACTTTTTGATTTTTTACGAAAAGATATGCAAAAAAATAGAGAGAAAATGAAATCTTTAACATTTTAATATAGATTGTTGGCGTTTTAATTTTTTTAATAATTTTTTAACTTTTAAGCTAAAAATAATATTGACAAACGAGAACAAAGTAATACTTGATATCTAACTTTAAACTCGCATTGCTGATATGCGTTCCAATCTTAGTAAATTAATATGTTATATTATTTTAATATATTTTTTATACATATATTACCATTAACTAGGATGAGTAATATAGTTAGCATCGGTACAATAACATAAAAAAAATAAGAAGATAGATGTGCACACTTTTGTGGTCATACAAACTAATCATTGAAATAGGAATATGGACATGTTGGGAGGCAAGTGAAGTTATTTTAAAATAATATTTCACATCACTTACCATATAATATTTGTTCAATTCTCTCTTTAAAAATAATATAAAAATAGTAAATCTTACCATTTTAACTAATAAAACATAAATTAAGATTTCGTTTGAAAAAAGTTAATTTAATCTTATTTTTTGATTTTTTTAATTAATTTAATCTGACTAAATTAATTCCGTTTGAAAAGAATTTTTGACTTTTTTTAGTTTAGATATGATAGTTATAAGAGAAAAAAAATAAAATAATTATGATTTAAATACTATATTTTATTTTATTAATTAATTTAATTTAATTTTTTTTTATATTTATTTAGATAAAAAAAAATTGTTGCCAAGCGGCAACTAAAATACCACATACATTTGGAATTGCACCAAAACTCAATCATCAATCCAATCGTCAAATTAAGTAATCCGCATTGTTTGGAAAAGCGTGACCCCAATCATCAATCCAATTTCACCGTCATGTATTATCTAATGAATTTGTTATAGATTTATACACTGACGATTCACGCGATACGTGTAATTTAAAAAAATAATATTATAAAAATAATAACAAAAAATATATTTATATAGTATGTGTTACTTAGTAATTAAAAAATCTAAAAATCTCTAGATATTGATTTGCGATTATATATCAATTTTAACTAATAAATAGTAATTCCAATCAAACAATTAAAGACAAATCAACATAATGATTTTATGTGAAAAAATCACAATTGGAACGCCTCCAATTGTGATAAAAAAATCACAGGTAAAAATCACAAAACAATCTACTAAAAAAACATAAAGGAATTACACAAGTGTACTCTCAATTACCTAGCGAATCCACGCCCAAATCAAATCGACCCTTATGTGCCTCTTCCAGCACTGTCTTCACCTCGGAATTGTCTTGCTCAACGTTGAATCCACAACGCCAATGTCAAATCACGATGATGAGTCACTCCAGAATCCACCAAAGCTTTAAGCCCAAATTCTCTAGAATCCACCGAAGAACAATTCTCTCTTTTATATTGAATGAAACAAATAATCTTTTGATGTATACTTCTCAAATCATAAGTTAAACTCAAACAAACATCAAAGAAACTAACAAAGAAGCTCCAGATTGAAAACTCTAATATCCAAGAAGTAGATCTGGAAGATGTACGTTAAAACCTGATGGAACCGCAACTTTTATAGAAAACAGATCCGTGATCTCTGCTCGAGTGTAGGAATGGCCGCTCGAGCAGATCTACACTCAAGCGCAGGAAGTGCCGCTCGAGAGCAAAAACGCAACTCCTAGTATTTTTGTAAACAGTTCAAACTTCTGGAATCAAAGATTCTTCGCTCGGGTAGACAAGCAACTTCGACTGCATTTTTGCTTTTTGCTTCAGAGGCGTTGCCCCTCGACCCCGCCTGGACGGTGCCCCGAACCCGCCAAGGGACGTTGTCCCCTGGACCCCCACGAGTTGATTGGGCAGCTCGATCCTCGACATAGTCAGCAAGTGACAAACATGATAGGATTAAGATCACAAACTCCTCTACAAATGCACAATTCAGATTGGATTCACATCTTAATATTCATAGCCTCACTAAAATAAACGATTGAATAAAATTACAATTGAACGAAGTTTTGTCAAATGAGATTGTCAATAAAAAACATAACAGTAAAAGTCTTCCTTATTAAATATATGATCATAGGTTCAATTTCAAATATAAGGGATATTTTGAAAAAATCCAAAATATGTGACACAAAGTCTCGACACCACTAGAAGCTTTCATTATATATATATATATATATATATTAAAATAGATGGATAGATATATAGGTATATTTAATGTACGAACAAAACAATAGTCAAACCTAATTAATTAACGATTTTGACTTGTATATAAAAAAAATTGTATTAATTTTATTTAAATTTATTAATTACATTATTTTACACTAATTAACAAAATATTTTTTACACACTATTCATCTCATAATGTTAGAAATTGTTCAGAAATGAGTCACCAACCCCATCCTCACCACCCTCCACTCATCTCTTTCTATATATTGTATATGTTTATGTCCTATCTCGGTCTACATATATCTGTATATATATATCTAACAACCTTATCCCTCTGTTAATCTTATTGATGGATGGCATTAGTTTTCTTCCAACCCTAGCCACTAGTCTTCTTAAAATTGATATGATAAGTATTAGGGGTGAGCAACGGATATACCAATCCACCCAAACCGATCGAACCGAACCGATCCGCCACATTTTGAACGGATGCGTAATGACGAGCGGACGGTTGTGGATTGATTTTTTACAATCCGCCTAATTTTGGATGGATGGTGGATTTGAGATTCCTTTAACCGCAACCGAACCGCCAAATCGTGAGCACCCCTAACAATTTGAAAATTTTTGTGTTTTCAATTTCTTTACATATTCTATTTGTGTTTTCAATTGAAAAAGAATTTAAATATTATGTTGAAAAAGAATTTTCAACTTGAATATATTTTTTGAATTGAAAAAAATAAATGTATTATTTATCTATATTTTTTAATTTTTAAATCTAACTCTAAAAATAATAAATAAAAAAGATGATATATGCTGGTTGATTTTTGTTTTCAAAAATAGATATAGATGTAACAATATAGAGGCATACAATCTCTACTACTGCTTTGTTCATGATTTTGGTGGTTTGAATTGTTTTTATATTTTAAAAATTGTAATACTTTATGTGGATGAGGTATGTTGTGATTATAATATGTGGATGAGGCATGTAGTGATTGTAATATTCTAAAGTTTCAAACTTTCTTTCTTTAGATGAGGCATGCAGTGATTGTAATACTTTTTTAAGTCATTGACTGTAACATATATATATTTTTTTGAGGAAGTGCACAAATTAAATTATATTGAAAATTTATAAAATTTTAAACCGCCAAACCGATTCGCATCTATCTACCAATCCGCCAATCTGCTCAATCCATATTCGTCAGATTGGCTGACGGATGCAGATTGATCTTCTCCAATCTCCTAATTTGGCAGACGGATGGCAGATTAGAAGTTTTGTAGCCGCAACCGACCCGCGCCCACCCCTAATAAGTATATTAAAATATTAACCCATTAATCAATTCATATGGTTGCTTCAATGATAAAAGAAGTTTGTTTTAAGATAATTATAAAATCAAAACATTTTAGGATAAACTACTAATAGGTCCTAATAGTTAGATTTAATTCTCATCAAGTTCTATTGAAGATAAGTCATAGTAAAATAGTGGCTAAAAATAATCTTTTGTGATGATTTTTGCATATATTGCTAAAGATTAACAATTATTGACTTTTTCTGGTCACGATTTTTATAAATTGTTGCTAAAACTTATAATTAGTGACGTTTTTCTGTGATGAATTTTTCAAATTATCGCTGAAAGTTAAAAATTAGTGATTTTTTATGACATTTTTTTAAACTGTCGCTAATACTTATAATTAGTGATATTTTTGTGACAAAATTTTCAAACTGTTACTGAAAATTAACAATTAGTGACTTTTTAAATAGGTAAATTACACTTTGCACCAAATCTCACTTTGGCCCATACACATGATATCATGACAGTCAACCCCCTACACTTCTGGTCAAATCACACTTTGGTCCCCACACACATGAAATTGTGACAGTCAACCCTCTGTACTTTTGGTAAAATCTCACTTTGGTCCTTACACAAGTGCCAATGTTCAATTTCTGTTACTCAATTGTTTAAATCTTTAACATAATTTATTCATGTTATAAGAATGTGACTACGAAATGAGGGTAATAACGGAAAATCATTTACATTTTTCACCAATACACAATTTATCCCAAAATTTACATCAAAATATGAGTGTATTAAGCTAAAATGAAACACTAATTGTGAATAATTAAGAAGATGAGCTAGGATTTTGCATAAATTGGAACCACAAAACTCTATTTTTCACGGTAACATAGTCTTCTGTCGATTCATGTTTCTTTCTCTTTCATTACTTTGTCGCATATTTTTTAATTCAAAAGCCTTACTTTCTTGCATTTTCATCTCAAATTTTTACCATAAGAACATATATATATATATATATATTGTATTATATAACTTTCATATGCTTATCACGTAGGAAAAAGTGTATTGGTGAGAAACATGGATGATTTTCCTTTCTTACTCTCATTTCGTAGTCACATTTTTGTCACATAACTAGATTTTGTTAAAGATTTAAAAATAAAATAACAAAAGAGGGACATTGACACTTGTGTAGGAACCAAAGTGGGATTTGAGTAAAAGTGTAGGGGGCTGACTATCACGATTTCGTGTTTAGGAACCAAAATGGGATTTGACAAAAAGTGCATGGGGTTTACTGTCATGATTTCATATATAGGGGGCCAAAGTGAGATTTGGTGCAAAGTGCAGGGGTGCAAAGTATAATTTACCCTTTTTTTAATAATATTTGATGAAAAACATCATTAATTATCATAGGATCTATTAGACAATAAGTCTACATATTAAGATCTATACATAAGTCCCCCAACATTTTAAGTTTGACATTTTTTTTAGGGGATTTTTTTTTTATTAGGGTACCTGGTATTAAGATTTTATAGGATAAAGGACATCCAATATTTTTTTATAATATCTAAGGTCCTCAAATCGATCCAGAGAAAATTCGATCTAGAGAATTTCTCTAGACTTCCCAGAGAAATTCTCTCCAAACCAAAGATATTTGCCTCATTACGTGCAGAGAATTACTTGGGGTTCAAACCAGAGAAAATTAAAAATTTCTCTAATTTTGTTCACAAATTTCTCTAGCTTTGTTCAAAGAAAATTAAAATTTCTCTGACTTTGTTCACAGAGAATTTCTCTGGCTTTCTTCACAAATTTCTCTGTGAAGAAAGCTTCTGTCTTAACTTATCCAATAATTCTACTCCAAAATTTATACCTATCAAAACAATTCACACAATAGCCAATTAATCACAAAATTCAAAGACCATCCAAATAGTGAAACAAATTGAAAATAATATCTTCTAGAACTCAGTAGTATGATCAAAGTCACAATTCAAAATCACTATAAGACCAACATCGCTTACCTGAAGCCTCTCCAAATGGATTTCGACCAAAGGATTGTTTTGATTTGCAATCATTTCCAAAAGCCTATCCCAATCAGCTAAACATCGCAACAATTTTAGAGTTTTCAAATTCTTCGCTCCAACGATAAGCAGTCCAAAGCACTATCCATTGTAGAGCTCCTAAAAGCATATGGTTTTTAAAGACGAAGCGGCGACGCTCGGGCCAATAGGCTTAGAGGCGGTGGCCACGCCTTCACCGTCGTTGATGCCATAGAGGCATTTGACGAAGAGCTCTTAGAGAGGGGAATAGTGATCGAGCACTACGTTCATGCATTTGACTCCGAACATGCAAGATCCATACCAGAACTTCTCCAAACCCTTGCAGTTCTTGGCGAAAACAGCCATGCCAAGGTCGGTGAGCTCGTGGCAGTAGCGGAGCTTGAGGCACGTGAGGTTAACGTAGTGGAGTGAGATAAGAATCAAGGCATCGTCATACAGGCTGATGGATAGCCGATCGCATTGGAAAGCGAGCTCTGTAATGGTACCGAAGGAGAGAAGAGAGAGGGGATAAGATGGAGAGAGAAATAAGGTTTGATTTGAGAATCAAATTTCTCTGTGATATATGAGTGTGGGGTTGAGGGACCATAGACATCACTAAATAATATTGTGGACTTCTTCCATTACTAAAAATAGGAGAGAATTAAACTAAATTTCTCTTTTTATAATGTTTTATTTGTTTTGATTTATGAAAAAACACAAAATTTCTTTTACTAATATTTTGTTAAGAATTTCTTTTACTAATATTTTGTTACGAGCTTAACTAAAGTGTTATTTGTTTCAATGGCAGTGGTATTGATTTCATAATTGTACAGTAGTAGTAGTCGTAGTGGCAATGGTGGTCCTCGCAGTGATAATACTTGTGCTAGTGCTAGGGATAATAATAATGATAAGGGCGTGAGGTGGTAGTGCGGCGATGGTGGTGGTGAGACACTGTTATTAAAAGATTCTGAATAAATTTTATTTTTTAGTTTAAAAATCAAAATAGTCTCTATCTAAACAAATTTATTTTTCATTGACTATAAAAATTAAAAATAAAAATAAAAATAAAAATAAAAATAAAAATTGTTAACTTTTATTTTCTCGTATCAAAAGCCAAAAAATGCCAATATTTAAAATAAATAAATAAAAATCGTTAAAATAATTGGAGTATTGGTGTTACAATAAATTTTAATTGATACATGTAATTTATGAGTAATTGTAATTATTTGATGTAGAGGTTCACATCAAGAGAAAAAATCATTAATGTATTTCCTAAATACGTTTACACCATATTAATTTCTTATTACTATTCTAACGCAAGCAAATTTAATCGACTGTTATAATAGTTGTTATTTTTAACTTTACTCAACTTAATTTTTTTTGCAAGTTATTAATTGGATAGTGAAAAATTGTTATTGCAACTTTGTTAATAACATTTATGCTAACTTACAGGAAATAATTTTGATACAATAGTGTGGATGCTGAGAATCCAACTCCGCAACTATCCCAAGCCCTCCATCTTCGCTACCGACGTTGCTCTCGAACTCGGCTCCCTTCGAACTCACACTCACAAGGTAAGATTAAGAATTGTTTCAGTGTTTTTTTTATGTTCTGTTTCACTCTATTTCTGGAACTCCCTTTCTCTCTCTGTTTTTGCTTTTGTGGCTGTGTCTGTTTTTGTGTTTCCCTTGCTGCAATTCAAACCCCAAAACACCTTTGATTCTATCAAGGAATGGGCCGTCGATCACAAGCTTCACACTTTTGATTTTGATTTGATTCTTTTGGTTTCCAATTTTTTTTGAAGGATGTTTATTTGCTAAATGGCATAGCGGGTTCAATCGCCTACAATTGGACCCAACCCAGCATGAAAACCATTGTTCAAATCATTTACGCTAGGTACGATTTTGCATAACCCATTTAGAAATCCGAGAAAATATAGGGGAAAAAGGAAAATAAAAGTGAAAATTTTATGTTTCTGTTTGGGATTTGTTAAAACATTAATTCGATCGATTTAGGGTTTTATGAAAAGGGCCTAGCAGATTTTGTGAAATTTCTGTTTTGTGCTTTTTGGGTTGATGATGATCTTCTAATGCTCCTTCAATGGCAGCACAAAAATACCCACTTGGTTTTTTTGGGGTATTTGAGGTTTATGTTAATTTTTAATTTTAACTTTCTATTGTTTGGCTATTTCTAACGTTAACTTTGAATAAAAAAATATCTGTAGGGATCAAGAATTAATTGAACTTGAGAACGAACTCAAGTATCATTAGCCAAATTACCATGATTCATGAAAGCTTCATTTGTCTTTTTATACACTCACATGCAAATCTTAGATCATTCAAATTTCATTTTTGTTCCACCAAAATTAGGCATACAATTCCAAAGTTGTATATACTAAAAAGGTATGTCTATATGTGTATGTATGGGTACTCTAGAATCAATCTTGCTTGAGGTATTTGCATATTTAAATGCTCTTTTCCTTTTAGACCAAACTCTTTGGTCAATCAGGATATGAACTCCCTGAGCCACTAGGCTAATGCTTGATTTTATTTTCCTTTTTTCATCCCTTGCTATATCCAAACAAAAAAGTATTAACCTGCCAAGCCAACAATTTGGATATAGCAACGGAAGAAAAAAAGAAAATAAAATCAAGCATTAACCTAGTGGTTCAAGGAGTTTGTATCCTGATTGACCAGAGAGTTTGGTTTGAAAGGAAATAAGCATTTAAATAGGCAAATTGATAACTCCAGCCCACATGGAGGAGTAGTTGGAGGTTGGCTGGTTCGCTCTCCAAGTCAAGAAGTAGGAGGGGAGATGGCAGGTGGCAGCCCTCCCAATTACTCCTCTGCCTTGACTTTGTTCCCTCACGTTTGTGTATAAAATGAAAAGAAGTGAGCTACGTTAGATCATTAGAAAGAGAAAGACAAAGCAGAGAGTGTAATCTGTGAGTGAGAGTGCTATAGAGAGAGAGTGAGCTGTGAGTGTTGTACACTCCCTCCGAGAAAAATTCTATAGTGGATATCTCTCTCGTGGACGTAGACTATTGCTGAACCACGTAAATATCTTATCTCTTTTCTCTGTGTGATTGATTTCTGAGTGTTCTTAATCCTGACAAGTGGTATCAGAGCCTTGTTGGTTGATTTTCGAAAAAAATAGGGTGTGTTTTTCAGAATTGCCTAGAAATGAAGTTGCTCGAAATTCACTTTTGAGCATATAGAAAGGAAGCTCTCGACGAAAGGAGTCCAAAACTGCAAAGCCAAGCCCCAGACACACTTCCACGTGCTCACACGCACCACCTAAAGAAGACGTGTGAGTCTCAGTCTCAAACACACACCACACGCGCCGTTGACAGTATCGGCGCGTAACACTACTCTTAGGCACGCGCCTGACGTGCGGCAGAAGGAAGGAGAGTCCTCTGCGCGTGACAGTGACATCATCACCACGTCAGCTCCACGTCATCAACGCGTCACAGCCATGTTATCGCCACGTCAGTGACACGTCACTGCCACGTTACTGCCACGTGCCATAGACGTGTCTACCACGTCAGCACACTAGTTGACAGGTCAACCAATCGGGTTGACCCGACTTAGAAGAAGAGGGATTATCCGGTGCTACGTGGCTAAGGTACATCCGCATATCTGAATCGTCGAACTTATTTTTGCTAGATTTGAGCCATTTGAAGTCCAATTTTGACGATCCAATAGTGGTTTCCAACAATTTGGAGCATTCCGGAGCGAGCCACACGCTTAGATTTTTGAATCGGAGTTTTTGTAAAAAGTAAAGAAGACGATAGAGGAATTCACATCAATTTCAGGATCCATGATCAAGTTGCATTCTTCCAATTATCCAATTTGGAAGCCGCGGATGCAAGACATCCTATATTATAAAGATCTGTTTGACCCTTTTGCTCTAAAAGGGGTTAAACCAGAAGAAGTGAAGGATGAAGATTGGATAAAGATGAATCGGAAGACTGTCAGTTGTATCAGACAATGGATATACCACAATGTGTTCCACCATGTCGCCCAGGAGACAGATGCATATGTCTTCTGGACAATGTTAGAGGGAATGTACTAGTCAAAGACCGCCCGGAACAAAGCCTTGGTGATGAGAAGGCTCGTAAATCTGAAGTTGAAGAATGGTGTGTCTGTCGCCGAGCACACTAGTGAATTCAAGAATCTGGTGAATCAACTTGCAACCGTCAAGATGCCCTTGGACGATAAAATGCAGGCCGTACTACAACGCAATTCTTTATTGGACAGCTGGGAGACATTGGTGGTTTCTCTCAGTAACTCTGCACTAGAGGGGAAGCTGACCATGAACATGGTCACAGACACCATGTACAATGAAGAGACAAGGAGGAAAAACATGGGAGGTAATCAGTCCCATGTTCTTGTCATAGAAGATAGAGATAGAGATAGAGACAGAGGAAGAACCAAGAGTAGAGGCAGATAGAACAACAGGAGTAAATCCAGAGACAGTAAAAGTCAAGGTAACTCTAGCTTCACTTGCTTTCACTATGGCCAAGAGGGTCACATAAAGAGGAACTACCCAAGCCGGAAAGATAAAGACCAAAGCAGTAAGTCAAAGGGAGATCAGAACACGACAGCCACAACAACTAATGAAATACTTCTTGCATTTGGTGAAGAGGAGAATTGTCTTCACGTGGCTGACCACAACTGTACAAAGTGGGTAATAGACACAGCTGGATCCTATCACGCCACTTTCCACAGAGAACTCTTCAGCTTGTACAACGTTGGAGATTTTGGCACTGTTCGAATGGAAAATTCTAGCTATTCAAAGATTGTGGGCATTGGAGACATTAGTATTCAGACTAATGTTGGACACAAGCTGGTTCTTAAAGATGTAAGGCATGTTTCAGATTTGCGCCTCAATCTTACCTCCGAAAGCGCCCTGGACCAACAGGGCTTTACAAGTACATTCGGAAATGGCCAGAGGAAAGATGTCTTCAACACTATAAAAGACTCAAATGAAGATCTGTCTGAGAAGTCTTAATGCAGCAGAAGACAAGGAGTCACCGAACTTATGGCATAGAAGACTGGCTCATATGAGTGAGAAGGGATTGCATCTGTTGGCAAAGCAATCCAAGATACCCTTATCCAAATGGAGTGCCATGAAGCTGTGTGATCATTGCCTTTATGGCAAGCAGCATCGGGTATCATTTAGTTCAATGAGCAAGAGGAAAACAGAAGTGCTCAGTATGGTATACCCGGATGTTTGTGGCCTAATCGAAGTGGAGTCACTTGGCGGCCACAAGTATTTTCTGACTTTCATTGATGATGCATCAAGGAAGTTATGGGCGTATTTCCTGAAGGTCAAGGATGAGGTATTCTAACACTTTCAAGAGTTCCATGCAATGGCGGAAAGAGAGACCGGGAAGAAGTTGAAGTGTCTTCGCACAGACAATGGTGGCGAGTACACTTCCAATGCTTTTGAAGCATATTGTACTAGCAGAGGTATCCGACACGAGACAACAGTTCTCAGTACCTCACAACACAATGATGTGGCAGAAAGGATGAACCGCACTATTGTTGAAAGAGTCAGATACATGCTCAGAATGGCAAAGTTGCCAAAGTCATTCTGGGCTGAAGTCGCCCGTACAGCTTGTTATCTCATCAACAGGTTGCCTTCAGTCCCGTTGAACTTTGTAATACCTGAGGAAGTTTGGTCCAGATGGAAGATATCATATTCTCAGTTGAGAGTCTTCGGGTGTAAGGCGTTCGCACACATCTCCAAGGAAAACAGACAGAAGCTTGATGACAAGTCCACTCCATGCATATTTGTAGGCTATTCAGATGCAGCATTTGGGTACAAGTTCTGGGACCCAGTGAATAAGAAGATGTTCAGGAGTAGAGATGTTGTGTTCCACGAAGACTAGACAGTAGCAGATTTTGAGAAGTCTGCAAAGTCTAGAGATGTCATCACTCTAGACTTGTTACCATCTCCCAAGCCATTACAAAATGCCAGATGTGGTGATGTGCAACAAGAAGTGCCAGAGTTGTAGGATCCTATGCTAGAAATTGAGGATCATGAGGAAAGAAATGAAGACCCGGATGAAGAAGGTATTGAGCAGGGGGAGCAACCCCCTCAACCAGAGGAAACTAGGCCTCTGTTGCAGAGATCTGAAAGAGTTGATTTGCCATCAACCAAATATCCCACTTCTCCGTATATTTTGATTACTGATGAGGGAGAACCTGAGAGTTTTTCAGAAGCAAAGAGTCATACAGAGAAAGATTGTTGGATGCAAGCCATGAAGGAGGAGATGAGTTCTTTGCAGAAAACCCACACTTATGAGCTTGTTTCACTTCCAAAGGGCGAAAATTCATTGAAAAACAAATGGGTGTACAAATTAAAGAAAGATGGCAATAGTAAAATACTACAGCACAAAGCTCGCTTGGTGGTCAAAGGTTTTGGGCAGAAGAAAGGAATTGATTTTGATGAGATCTTCTCGCAAGTTGTGAAGATGACTTCTATTCGAGTAGCTCTGGGATTAGCAGCTCGCTTGAATCTGGAGGTAGAACAGATGGATGTCAAAATTGCCTTTCTCCATGGTGATTTGGAGGAAGAGATCTACATGGAGCAACCAGAAGGATTTGAAGTTAAAGGGAAATAGAACCTAGTCTACAAACTGAATAAGAGTCTTTATGGCATGAAGCAGGCTTTGCGACAATGGTACTAAAAGTTTGATTCATTCATGATGGATCACAAGTATACAAAAACAGTAGCAGACCAGTGTGTATATTTTCGAAGGTTTTCGGATGGAAACTTCATTATCCTACTATTGTATGTCGATGATATGCTGATCATCGGACATGATATTGCTTTCATCAACAAGTTGAAAAAGGACTTGTCGCGGTATTTTGACATGAAGAATTTAGGCCCAGCATAACAGATTTTGGGCATGAAGACTGTTCGTCACAGGAAAGCCAAGAAGATATGGCTATCACAGGAGAAATATGTTGAACGGGTGATTGAAAGGTTCAACATGAAAGATGCCAAGCCAGTCAGCACACCACTGGCCAACCATTTCAAGGTGACAAAGCGTTCGTGTCCCATAACCAACTCTGAAAGGAAAGAAATGGAGGCAATCCCCTATTCCTCTGTAGTAAGAAGTTTGATATATGCAATGATGTGTACCCGGCCAGATATAGCTCACGTAGTTGGCGTTGTGTGTAGATTCCTTGCCAATCTAGGAAAAAAGCATTGAGAGGTTGTCAAATGGATTCTTCGGTACTTGAAGGGAGCTTCAAAGATGTGTCTATGTTTTGGGGGAGCTGACCCAATTTTGGAGGGTTTTACAGATGCCGATATGGCAGGTGATCTTGATGGTAGAAAGACTATATCAGGATTTTTATTTACCTTTGCAGGGGGAGCTGTTTCATGGCAATCCAAACTACAAAAGTATGTTGCTTTATCTACAACAGAGGCAGAGTACACTGCTGCCGCAAATGCTGGAAAGGAAATGTTATGGTTAAAGCGGTTTCTCCAAGGATTGGGTCTATAGCAAGAAGAGTACAAGGTACATTGTGATAGTCAGAGTGCATTTGATCTAAGCAAGAATTCCATGTACCATTCACATACAAAGCACATTGATGTCCGGTATCATTGGATACGAGAAGTGATATAAAAGCAACTGATCAAGCTAATGAAGATTCACACAGATAAGAATCCTTCTGACATGATGACCAAGCTTGTCACCCGAGACAAACTGGAAGTTTGCAAGAATCTGACCGGAATGGACTTCAAGTAAGAAGTCAATTATCCATATGGGCGTGGAGGGGGAGAATTGTTAACTTAAGCCCACATGGAGGAGTAGTTAGAGGTTGGCTAGTTGGCTCTTCAAGTCAAGAAATAGGAGGGGAGATAGCAGGTGGCAGCCCTCTCAATTACTCATCTTCCTTGACTTTGTTCTCTCCCGTTTGTGTATAAAATGGGAAGATGTGAGCTAAGTTAGATCATCAGAAAGAGAAAGACAAAGTAGAGAGTGTAATCTGTGAGTGAGAATGCTATAGAGAGAGTGAGGTGTGAGTGTTGTAAACTTTCTCCGAGAAAAATTCTATAGTGGATATCTCTCCCGTGGACGTAGGCTAGTGTTGAACCACATAAATATTTTGCCTCTTTTCTTTGTGTGATTGATTTCTGAGTGTTCTTAATCCTAACACAAATACCTCAAGCAAGATTGATTCTAGAGTACCCATACACACACATACAGACATACCTTTTTAGTATGTACAATTTTGGAATTGTATGCTTGATTTTGGTGGAACAAAAATAAAATATGAATGATCTAAGATTTGCATGCGAGTGCATAAAAGGACAAATGAAGCTTTCATGAATCATGGTAATTTGGCAAATGCTATAGACCCCAAATGAATTACCAAATATTCTACCAAATCTCTCACATGGGTGTGGGATGTGTGGATCCCACACCCATGTGAGAGATTTGGTAGAATATTTGGTAATTCATTTGGGGTCCCTAGCGTAACTCTATATAGTTTCATATAAAGGATATATATTTTCAAAAAATGTTTGATTTCAATTTGTTGAATTTAATTTTTTACAAATTAAATTTTTTATTTTTCGTATTTTTTTGAATAAGTTAAGTTTTTGTGACGAGTTTAAAGACCGTCGCAAATGAGCAAAAATAAAATCTTTTTGCAAGGGACTAACAAAGGGTGTCGCCAAAAAAAAAAAATAAATAAATAAATAAAATAAATTAAAAAAAAAAACAAAAAACAAGAGGAAAATAGCTAGATAAAAGGTGGGAAAAAATTGTAGCCTATTTTGTTTTTCATTGCCGCTTAATTTTCCTTCCAAAATTGGTGACAAAATTATTTCCTCACCAAAAGACAAAATTATTGACCACAAAAATAGTTTTCTCACTAAATGATATCAAAATATTAAAAATCATTGGCGACGAAATTATATTTATCACTAATAATTTTATAATTGATGACCAATTTTTTTCTCACCAAAAGTTTCAAAATTTCGGCGCCACCCAAAAAAATTAGCAGGAAAATCTTCGGTGACAAAAAAATAAAAATAATGATGAAAAATATTTTTGTCACGTAATTTTTTTATTATGTATGTAGATTGGTGAAGAAATTTTATTTTTATCTCGAAAAATAGTACATTTAGAAACAAAATATTATTTTCTTCATTAAAAGGTACGTCTTTCGTAACAAAATTTATTTTCGTCATTAGTTTTCATCTCTAAAAACTCTTTTTGTTGTAGTGAATATTATCTATCCAACTAAATTTATTTTTCATTGACTATAAAAAAAATAAAAATTTGTTAACTTTTATTTTCTCATATCAAAAGCAAAAAATGCCAATATTGAAAAAAAAAATCATTAAAATAATTGGAGTAGTGGTGTTACAATAAATTTTAACTGATACATGTAATTTATGAGTAATTGTAATTATTTGATATAGAGGTTCACATCAAGAGAAAAAAATCATTAATATATTTTCTAAATACGTTTACACCATATTAATTTCTTATTACTATTCTAACGCAAGCAATTATTTTTTACTTTACTTCACTTAATTTTTTTGGCAAGTTGTTAATTAGCTACCGGTGCCCACAACCATCACCGATCACCAATGATCTTCCGATCCTCCTCTGATCGCAAAAAAACTATATAATCCTCTCTCTCTCTCTCTCGACCAATAGAGATAGAGTAGATGTCGCCGCTCACCATCACTGCCGCTGCTTATCATCACTGTCGCCATTGATCCAACTCCGTAACTATCCCAAACCCTCCCTCTTCACCACCGACGTTGCTCTCGAACTCGACTCCCTACGAACTCACGCTCGCAAGGTAAGATTGAGAATTGTTTCAGTGTTTTTTTATGTTCTGTTTCACTCGATTTCTGGCTCACCCTTTCTCTCCCTGTTTGTGCTTTTGTGGCTGTGTCTGTTTTTGTGTTTCCTTTGCTGCAATTCAAACCCCAAAACACCTTTTATTCTATCAAGGAATGGGCCGTCGATCACAGGCTTCGCACTTTTGATTTTGACTTGATTCTTTTGGTTTCAAATTTCTTTGAAGGATGTTTATTTGCTAAGCGGCATAGCGAGTTTAATCGCCTACAATTGGTCCCAACCTAACATGAAAACTAGTGTTCAAATCATTTACGCTAGGTACGATTTTGCATAACCCATTTAGAAATCCGAGAAAATATAGGGGAAAAAGGAAGATAAAAGTGAAAAGTTTCTGTTTTTGTTTGGGATTTGTTAAAACAATAATTCGATTGATTTAAGGTTTTATGAAAGGGCCCAACAGATTCTGTGAAATTTTTGTTTTTGTGCTTTTTGGGTTGATGATGATCTTCTAAGGCTCCTTCAATGGCAGCACAAAAATACCCACTTGGTTTTTTTGGGATATTTGAGGTTTAAGTTAATTTTTTATTTTAACTTTCTATTGTTTGGCTGTGTCTAACATTAACTTTGAATAAAAAAATTTGTGTAGGGATCAAGAATTAATTGAACTTGAGAATGAACTCAAGTATCATTAGCCAAATTACCATGATTCATGAAAGCTTCATTTGTCTTTTTATACACTCGCATGCAAATCTTAGATCACTCAGATTTGATTTTTGTTCCACCAAAATCAGGCAAACAATTCCAAAGTTGTATATATTAAAAAGGTATGTCTGTAAGTGTGTGTATGGGTACTCTAGAATCAATCTTGCTTGAGGTATTTGCATATTTAAATGCTCTTTTCCTTTCAAACCAAACTCTTTGGTCAATCAGGATATGAACTCCCTGTGCCACTAGGTTAATGCTTGATTTTATTTTCCTTTTTTCTTCCCTTGCTATATCCAAAGAAAAAAGTATTAACCTGCCAGGGCAACAATTTGGATATAGTAAGGGAAGAAAAAAGGAAAACAAAATCAAGCATTAACCTAGTGGCTCAAGGAGTTCATATCCCGATTGACCAGAGAGTTTGGTTTGAGAGGAAAAAAGCATTTAAATATGCAAATTGTAAACTCCAGCCCACATAGAGGAGTAGTTGGAGGTTGGTTGGTTGGCTCTCCAAGTCAAGAAGTAGGAGGGGAGGTGGCAAGTGGCAACCCTCCCAATTACTCCTCTTCCTTGACTTTGTTCCCTCCCGTTTGTGTATAAAATGGAAAGAGGTGAGCTAGGTTAGATCATCAAAAAGAGAAAGATAAAGCAGAGAGTGTAATCTGTGAGTGAGAGTGCTATGGAGAGAGAGTGAGGTGTGAGTGTTGTAAACTCCCTCCGAGAAAAATTCTATAGTGGATAGCTCTCCCGTGGATGTAAGCTAATGCTGAACCACGTAAATATCTTGTCTCTTTTCTGTGTGCGATTGATTTCTGAGTGTTCTTAATCCTAACAAGTGGTATCAGAGCCTTGTTGGTCGATTTTCGGAAAAAGAGGGTGCGTTTTTCAGAATTGCCCATAAATCAAGTTGCTCGAAATTCACTTTTGAGCATATAGGAAGGAAGCTCTCGACAAGAAGAGTCCAAAACTGCAAAGCCAAGCCCCAGACACGCTTCCACACGCTCTCAGGCACCACCTAAAGAAGGCATGTGAGTCTTAGTCTCAAACACACACCATACGCGCCATTAAAAGTACCGGCGCGTCACACCAGTCTTAGGCACGCGCCCGACGTGCTACAGAAGGAAGGAGGAGAGTCCACTGCGCATAACAGTGATGTCATCCCCACGTGACCGATGTGCCACTACCACTTCATCGCCATGTCAGCGACACATCACTGCCACGTCCGGGACACATCACTGCCACGTTACTGCCACGTGCCATAGACATGTCTGCCACGTCAGCGCACTAGTTGACCGATCAACCAATCGGGTTGACCCGACCTAGAAGCAAAGGGATTATCCGATGCTACACGGCTAAGGTACATCCACAGATCTGAACTGTCAAACTTATTTTGGCTAGATCTGAGCCATTTGACGTTCGATTTTGACGATCCAATAGTGGTTTCCAACCATTTGGAGTATTTTGAAGCAATCCATACGGTTAGATTTTTGAATCAGAGTTTCTATAAAAAGTAAAGAAGACGATGGAGGAATTCACATCAACTTCAACATCCATGATCAAGTTGAATCCTTCTAACTATGCAATCTGGAAGCCGCGGATGGAAGACATCCTATATTTTTGTTGACCTTTTTGCTCTAAAAGGGTTTGAACTAGAAGAAGTGAAGGATGAAGACTGGATAAAGATGAATCGGAAGACTGTCGGTTGTATCAAACAATGGATAGACCACAGTGTGTTCCACCATGTCGCCCTGGAGACAGATGCATATGTCTTCTGGACAATGTTAGAGGGAATGTACCAGTCAAAGATCACCCAGAACAAAGCCTTGGTGTTGCGAAGGCTCATAAATCTGATGTTGAAGAATGGTGTGCCTATCACCGAGCACACTAGTGAATTCAAGAATTTGGTGAATAAACTTGCAACCGTCAACATGCCCTTGGACGATGAAATGCAAACCATACTACTACTCAGTTCTTTATCGGACAGCTGAGAGACGTTGGTGGTTTCTCTCAGTAACTCTACACTAGAGGGGAAGCTGACCATGAGGATGGTCACTGATGCCATGTACAATGAAGAGACACGAAGGAAAGACAAGGGAGGTAATCAGTCCTATGCTTTTGTCACGGAAGATAGAGGCAGAGGCAGAGGCAGAGGAAGAGAAAGAAGCAAGAGTAAAGGCAGATAGAACAACATGAGTAAATCCAGAGAGAGTAAAAGTCGAGGTAACTCTAGCTTCACCTGCTTTCACTGTGGCCAGGAGGGTCACATAAAAAAGAACTGTCCAAGCCAGAAAGATAAAGGCCAAAGTAGTAAGTCAAAGGGAGATGAGAACAAAACAGCCACAACAACTGATGAAATACTTCTTGCAGTTGGTGAAGAGGAGAATTGCCTTCACGTGGCTGACCACAGTTGTACAGAGTGGGTGATAGACATAGCTGCATCCTATCACACCACTTCCCACAGAGAACTCTTCACCTTGTACAACATTGGAGATTTTAGCACTGTTCGAATGGGAAATTCTAGCTATTCGAAGATTGTGGGCATTGGAGACATTAGTATTCAGAATAATGTCGAACATAAGGTGGTTCTCAAAGATGTGAGGCATGTTCCAGATTTGTACCTCAATCTTATCTCCGGAAGTGCCCTGGACCGATAGGGCTACACAAGTACATTCAGAAATGGCCGTTGGAAGCTGACAGGAGGAGCTTTGACAATTGCCAGAGGAGAGATGTCTTCAACACTGTACAAGTCTGAAATGAAGATCTGTCTGAGAAGTCTTAATGCAACAGAAGACAAGGACTCACCGGACTTATGGCACAGATGATTGGCTTGTATGAGTGAGAAGGGATTGCATCCATTAGCGAAGCAATCCAATATACCCTTATCCAAAGGGAGTGCCCTAAAGCCGTGTGACCATTGCCTTTATGGCAAGCAGCATCGAGTATCATTTAGTTCAACGAGCAGGATGAAAATAGAAGTGCTCAATATGGTATACTCGGATGTTTTTGGCCCAATCGAAGTGGAGTCACTTGGTGGCCGCAAGTATTTTCTGACTTTCATTGATGATGCATCAAGGAAGTTGTGGGTGTATTTCCTCAAGATGAAGGATGAGGTATTCTAGCACTTTCAAGAGTTCCATGCAATGGCGGAAAGAGAGACCGGGAAGAAGTTGAAGTGTCTTCGCACAAACAATGGTGGCGAGTACACTTCCAATGCTTTTGAAGCATATTGTGCTAGCAGAGGTATCCGACACGAGACAACAGTTCCCGGTACATCACAACACAATGGTGTGGCAGAAAGGATGAACCGCACTATTGTTGAAAGAGTCAGATACATGCTTAGAATGGCAAAGTTGCCAAAGTCATTCTGGGCTGAAGTCGCCCGTACAGCCTGTTATCTCATCAACAGGTTGCCTTCAATCCCGTTGAACTTTACAATACCTGAGGAAGTCTGGTCCAGATGGAAGATATCATATTCTCACTTGAGAGTCTTCGGGTGTAAGGCGTTCGCATACATCTCCAAGGAAAACAGACAGAAGCTTGATGACAAGTCCACTCCATGCATATTTGTAGGCTATTCAGATGCAACATTTGGGTACAAGTTCTGGGACCCAGTGAATAAGAAGATGTTCAGGAGTAGAGATGTTGTGTTCCACGAAGACTAGACAGTAGCAGATTTTGAGAAGTCTGCAAAGTCTAGAGATGTCATCACTCCAGACTTGTTACCATCTCCCGAGCCATTACAAAATGCTAGATGTGATGATGTGCAACAAGAAGTGCCAGAGTTGTAGGATCCTATGCCAGAAATTGAGCATCATGAGGAAAGAGATGAAGACCCGGATGAAGAGGGAGTTGAGCAGGGGGAGTAACCCCCTCAACCAAAGGCAACTAGGCTTCAGTTACGGAGATCTGGAAAAGCTGCTGTGCCATCAACCAAATATCCCACTTCTCAATATATTCTGATTACTGATAAGGGGGAGCCTGAGAGTTTTTCGGAAGCAAAGAGTCATACAGAGAAAGATTGCTGGATTCAAGCCGTGAAAGAGGAGATGAGTTCTTTGCAGAAGAGCCACACTTATGAGCTTGTTTCACTTCCAAAGGGCAGAAAGGCATTGAAAAACAAATGGGTGTACAAATTGAAGAAAGAAGGCAACTGTAAAATACTATAGCATAAAGCTCACTTGGTGATCAACGGTTTTGGGCAGAAGATAGGAATTGATTCTGATGAGATCTTCTCCGCAGTTGTGAAGATGACTTCATTCGAGTATCTCTGGGATTAGCAGCTCGCTTGAATCTGGAGGTAGAACAGATAGATGTCAAAATTTCCTTTCTCCATGGTGATTTGGAGGAAGAGATCTACATAGAGCAACCAGAAGGATTTGAAGTTAAAGGGAAACAGTACCTAGTCTGCAAACTAAAGAAGAGTCTCTATGGCCTGAAGCAGGCTCCGAGACAATGGTACAAGAAGTTTGATTCATTCATGGTGGATCACAAGTACACAAGAATAATAGCAGACCGGTGTGTATATTTTTGTAGGTTTTCGGATGGAAACTTCATCATCCTACTATTGTATGTCGATGATATACTGATCATCGAACATGATATTGCTTTGATCAACAAGTTGAAAAATGACTTGTCGTGGTATTTTGGCATGAATAATTTTGGCCCAGTACAGCAGATTTTGGACATGAAGATTGTTCGTGATAGGAAAGCCAAGAAGATGTGGCTGTCACAGGAGAAATATGTTAAACGGGTGATTGAAAGGTTGAACATGAAAGATGCCAAGCTAGTCAGCACACCACTGGCCAACCATTTCAAGGTGACAAAGCGTTCGTGTCCCACAACCAGCTCTGAAAGGAAAGAAATTGAGGCAATCCCCTATTCCTCTGTAGTAGGAAGTTTGATGTATGCAATGGTGTGTACCTGGCCAAATATAGCTCACGTAGTTGGTGTTGTGAGCAAATTCTGTAATTTTATAGAAGAGAAAAAGTTAGGGAATGAGTTAGACTTCATTCCCTTTTATATTGATAATTGAGTCAATTACATGCATAGTCTGAGTAATCAAAGAAGGAATAAATAAGAATACAACTAACTATTTCCTAGTCTTACAATTTCCTATTCTAACACTCCCCCTCTAGCTGGTACGAAGATATCTCTCATGCCCAGCTTGTTGAGAATGCCATGAAATGATTTGCTCCCTAGTCCCTTGGTGAGAACATCAGCTAGTTGGTCCCAGTCTTCACCAATGGAATACATATGGTGCCACTAGTGAGTTTTTCCTTGATGAAGTGCATGTCAATCTCTACATGCTTAGTTTTATCATGTTGAACTAGATTATAAGCTATGTTGATTGCGGCCTTGTTGTCACAGAATAGTCGCATGGAGTCAGTCTGATGGATTCCCAAGTCTCCCAACAATAGTTAAATCCGTAGTAACTCACATACACCCTGAGTCATAGCCTTGAATTCTACCTCAGCACTAGATCTAGCCACCACATTCTGTTTCTTACTTCGCCATGTGACTAGGTTGCCACCCACAAATGTGCAGTATCCAGAAGTTGATCGTCTGTCAGTGACTGAGCCAGCCCAATTTGCATCAGTAAATGCCTCCACACTGAGATGGCCATGTTTTGAGAAATAAAGACCCTTTCCAGGAGAAGACTTCAGGTATCTTAGGATTCTCATAACAGCCTCCAAGTAGGAAATTCTAGGAGCATGCATAAACTGGCTCATTATGCTCACGGCAATGGCAATGTTTGGACATGAGTGGGATAAGTATATGAGCTTGCCCACTAGTTTTTGGTATCTCCCCATGTCCATTAGATCTCCCTCTTGATCCTCACTCAGTTTCTGGCCCAGTTCTAGAGGTGTATCACATGGTCTACCTCCAAGCATTCCAGTTTCTTTTAGAAAGTCAAGTACATACTTCATCTGGCATATGAAGGTGCCATCCTTGGATCAAGCTACTTCAATGCCCAAAAAAGTACTTCAAATATCCTAAGTCTTTGATTTCAAACTCTTTAGCCAAGTATTCTTTCAAACGAGGAATCTCCTCAACATCATCTCTTGTAAGAACAATATCATCAACATAGACAATAAGAGCTGTAGTCTTACCATGTACGGGGTGTTTCACAAATAAGGTGTGATCTGCTTGACTTTACTTGAACCCATATGTCAGCATAGCTTGAGTAAACCTTTCAAACCAAGCCCTAGAATACTGCTTTAGCCCATAAAAGGACTTTCGGAGCCTGTATTCTTTACCGTTGGACTTAGCATCGTCAAAACCAGGAGGAATATCCATATAGACTTCTTCTGCTAGATCTCCACGAAGAAAGGCATTCTTCACATCAAATTGATGAAGGGGCCAATCCAAATTTGCAGCAAGAGAGAGTAAAATTCTCACAGAATTTATCTTAGCAACTGGTGCAAATGCCTCTTTGTAATCCACCCCATAAGTCTGAGTGAAACCCTTAGCAACCAGTCTTGCTTTGTATCGTTCTATGGAACCATCTGCTTTATGTTTTACCGTGTACACCCACTTGCACCCAACTGGATTTTTGCCGCTAGGTAACTCCACTAACTCCCAAGTGCCACTCTTGTTGAGAGCTTTCATCTCTTCCATCATGGCATGTTTCTATTCAGGAATAGAAAGGGCATCTTGAAAATTGGTAGGTAGACTCACAGAAGACACTTTAGATAGAAAAACTTTGTATGAGGATAATAGATGAGAATAAGAGACATGATTACTAATAGGATGTTGAGTACAAGACCTAACCCCCTTCCTATTAGCATTGGGAACATCAAGATCTGAAAAAGTAGGAATAGATGCACTAGAATCAGAATTACCTGGACTCTCAGTAGAGGTGGGTGACTCTGGACACTCATCCAGAAAAGAAGTTGGCAGTAGAGGAAGAGAAGTAGTCTCTTGCATCCAGGTGACTTGCTGTCTGTCCTTGTCCCTGATATAAACTTTATCTCCTTCCTTTTCCTCAACAACTGTTGACTCACCATCCATTATCTGTTCAACAGGAACAGAAATCTCTTCACACCAAGGCTCCCCCTGAAGGGATGACTGTGATACCGGAGGGGTCAGAAAATAGGGCTGAGACTTAAAGAAAGTAACATCCATGGAGACAAACCATTTGCGAGTGGGAGGATGACAACACCTATAACCTTTTTTGGTGACAGAATAACCCAGAAAAACACACTTAAGACACTGGAGATCCAATTTACCATGAGTGGGTGAATGATTATGGACAAAGCAAACACAACCAAAAGTCTTAGGAGGAATGGAGAACCCGGAAGGAATAGACCCGAACAAAACTTGAAAAGGTGTTTGTTTTTGAAGAACTTAGGTAGGAAGACGATTAATCAAATAAGCGGCAGTGAGAACCGCGTCCCCCCAATAGGATCGAGGAACCCGCATCTCAAAGAATAGACAACGAGTGATATCAAGGAGATGACGATTTTTTCGTTCGGCAACACCATTTTGTTAAGAGGTATTAGTGCATGAAGTTTGGTGAATAATGCCATGAGTGGCAAAGTAAGTGGCAAGACCAGAGTCAAGATATTCTCCTCCATTATCAGAACATAGAATTTTGACAACCGCCCTAAACTAAGTACAAACCATTTTATGGAAGTTTTGAAACATAGAAAAGACCTCACCTTTATCTTTCATCAAATAGACCCAAGTGGCCCGGGAATAATCATCGATGAAGGTAACAAACCATTTTTTACCGGTCAAAGACACAAAACGGGATGGACTCCATACATCAGAATGAATTAAAGAAAATGGAACTAAACTTTTATTAAGAGAATGAGCAAAAGAGGCCCTTTGTTGTTTTCCAAGTTGGCAAGACTCACATTGAAAATCTGACACATTATTTGTCTCAAAAATAGAAGGAAATAAATGCTTAAGTAATAAAAAAGAGAGATGTCCTAAGCAACGGTGCCACAGCCAAATGTCTTCCTTGGTGGATGGTAACTGAAGAGATAAATGAGCCAGCTTGTTGGTCTAATCCAGAATGTAAAGACCATGTTCCTCTCTACCACTACTAATCCTCTTCCTCGTAATGAGGTCCTGAAAAAGACAATGATCAAGAAAAAATGTCACGCTACAATTTAAGTCACGGGTAATATGACTCAAAGATAAAAGATTAACACCAAAATTTGGAACATGGAGAACAGAGGACAGAGGACAAAGGGAGGGAAGAGGTAGCATGAATTAAACCTTTCCCAGACACCGAGGACATAGTACCATCAGCAATACGCACTTTTTCCTGACCTGATGAGGGGTTATACTCTGAAAATAAATTAGAAAAGCCAGACATATGGTCGGAAGCACCAGAATCAATAATCTATGGTACAGTCATATAAGAGAGCAATGTACACGGGGAGGAAGCCAAGTTACCTGAATGGGCAAAAGAAGAAGTGGGTGCACCTATCGCAGAAGTGGACGCTTGATGGTCCAGCAAGTAGCGAAGAGCAATCTCAAAATCCGAGGTAGATAACCCCGAAACATCAATAGCATGGGAGACAACTGGAGAGGAAGATGGTGGCTCAATAGTGTCTGAATGATGTGCCCAAGCATTGGCCCCTCGACCTCTAGACTGACCAGACCTACCCCCTTGAGTACCAAGACGGTCCCCTCGGCCACCAGAAGGAGTCCTATGCAGCTTCCAGCAGGTCTCTCGTATGTGGCGAGGTCGACGGCAATAGTCACAAAAAATATTATCTTTCTTAGAGGAAGAACGAGAACCACGAGTCACACGGTCTCCATCGCGAGGGGGTGCAGAAACCAAGTCCGAGCAATTAGGAGTAGTAGAAGGAAGCATCGCAGAGCGGCAACTCTCCTCGTTCTGCACAAAAGCAAAGGCTTCTTGGAGAGAAGGAAGCACATCCATGCTAAGTACTCTGCTTCGAACCGCATCATACTCCTCATTAAGGCCTTCCAAGAACTTGAAGACCCTCTCTTGCGGTACAAATGTTCGGTAACCAGCAGAATCAGTGGGATAGATAGGCTTGTAATCCTGAAGGTGATCAAGTTGCTTTCACCCATTGCTAAGGAAGGTAAAATATTAGAGGATCGTCATCTCAGCTTGTACCGACCTTTCAATGGAGCGACGTAACTCGAAAGCCTATGAGAAGTTCCTCTTTTAGGAGTAAGTGGTATTCACGACCTCCCAAATATCTTGTGTAGTGTCCATAGAAATATAGCCCTCTCCAATCTCCGAGACCATAGAATGTATCAACCAACCCATAATAAGGGAGTTGGTGATCTCCCATTGATCATAACTCGGGTCTGTGGTGAGGGGTGCCTGGATTCTGCCATCAACGTACCCCATCTTCCCTCTGCTCTTCAAGAAAATAGTCAGACTTAGCGACCACGATAGATAGTTCTGACCATTGAATAGAGAAGTAGTGATTTTAAGGCTAGGGTTGAGATTATCAGTCATAGTAGAAGGGATAAGGGAACTCTCGCTCTTAGGTGGCTGAGAGGTTGTGGACTCACTAGTGAAATCTGCCGTGAATATGCTACTAAGTAACCCTCAAACCCAGTGCCAATCACAAACTCAGAAGATGGTGGAGGAATAGCGAATACTATAACCACAAAAAGAAAAGCAAAATAAGTGTTTTTTATTTTTTTATTATTATTTTTTATTTTTTAACATAGCATCATTATATTTTTTTTAATTTTTTTATTTATTTTTAACTAACCAACCATTAGAACCACTACTAATATACGATTACAACTTTATAAGAAAAGAGAGAGAGACGATGCTGAGAGTCGACGATTGCGAGAGAGACGACACTGCGAAAGAGAGACAACTGTCGAGAGAGAGTCGACGACTGCCTAGGAGATGTTGACAAAAGCCAAGAAAGCCAGAGACGCTGTCAGCAGGCCCTAAGGTGCCTTACAATGGCCTGGGTAAGGCCCTAGAGAGCCGACAAACCCCCTAGGATACTAACGATGGCCTGGATGGACTGTGGGGTGATAGATGATGGTCTGGGTGAGAGGCTACTATGACCGACTGGGCACTTAGGGAAGATAGAGCTGCTAGCAAACAAGAATAAGGTATGGGCTAGGGTTTAGGATCTGATACCATGTAATTTTAGAGAAGAGAAAGAGTTAGGGAATGAGTTAGACATCATTCCCTCTTATATAGATAATTGAGTCAATTACATGCATAGTCTGAGTAATCAGAAAAGGAATGAATAAGAATACAACCAACTATTTCCTATTCTAACAATTGCCTATTTTAACAGATTCCTTGCCAATCCAGGAAAAGAGCATTAGGAGGTTGTCAAATGGATTCTTCGGTACTTGAAGGGAACTTCAAACATGTGTCTATGTTTTGGGGGAGCTGAACCAATTTTGGAGGGTTTTGCAGATGCCGATATGGCGAGTGATCTTGATGGTAGAAAGTCTAGATCAGGATTTTTATTCACCTTTGCAGGCGGAGCTGTTTCACGGCAGTCCAAACTACAAAAGTATGTTGCTTTATCTACAACAGAGGCAGAGAACATTGCTGCCGCAGATGTTAGACAGGAAATGTTGTGGTTAAAGCAGTTTCTTCAAGAATTAGGTCTACAACAGGAAGAGTACAAGGTACATTGTGATAGTCAGAGTTCAATTGATCTGAGCAAGAATTCCATATGCCATTCACGTACAAAGCACATTGATGTCCGGTATCAATGGATACGAGAAGTGATGGAAAAACAGCTGATGAAGCTAGTGAAGATTCACATGGATAAGAATCCTTCTGACATGATGACCAAGGTTGTCACCAGAGACAAACTGGAAGTTTGCAAGAATCTGATCGGGATGGACTTCAAGTAAGAAGTTAGTTATCCATATGGGCGTGGAAGGGGAGAATTGTTAACTCTAGCCCACATGGAGGAGTAATTGGAGGTTGGCTGGTTGGCTCTTTAACTCAAGAAGTAAGAGGGGAGATGGCAGGTGGCAGCCCTCCCAATTGCTCCTCTTCCTTGACTTTATTCCCTCCCGTTTGTGTATAAAATGGGAAGAGGTGAGCTGAGTTACATCATCAGAAAGAGAAAGACAAAGCAGAGAGTGTAATCTGTGAGTGAGAGTGCTATAGGGAGAGAGTGAGATGTGAGTGTTGTAAACTTTCTCCGAGAAAAATTCTATAGTGTATATCTCTCCCACGGACGTAGGCTATTGTCGAACCACATAAATATTTTTCCTCTTTTCTGTGTGTGATTGATTTCTGAGTGTTCTTAATCCTAACACAAATACCTCAAGCAAGATTGATTCTAGAGTACCCATATACATACATACAAACATACCTTTTTAGTATGTACAACTTTGGAATTGTATACCTGATTTTGGTGGAACAAAAATGAAATATGAATGATCTAAGAATTGCATGTGAGTGTATAAAAAGACAAATGAAGCTTTCATGAATCATGGTAATTTGGCAAATGCTATAGACCCCAAATGAATTACCAAATATTCTACCAAATCTCTCACATGGGTGTGGGATCCACACCGATGTGATTTGTGTGGGTCCCACACCCATGTGAAAGGTTTGGTAGAATATTTTGTGTGGATCCCCCACCCATGTGAGAGATTTGGTAGAATATTTGGTAATTAATTTGGAATCCCTAGCATAACTCTATATATTTTCATATAAAGGATATATATTTTCAAAAAATGTTTGATTTCAATTTGTTGAATTTAATTTTTTAGAAATTAAATTTTTTATTTTTCGTATTTTTTTGAATCAATTAAGTTTTTGCGACGAGTTTAAGGACCGTCGCAATTGAGCAAAAATAAAATCTTTTTGCGATGGACTAACAAAGGGCGTCGCAAAAACAAAAAAACAAAAAACACAAAAAAAAAAAAAAACACAAAAAAAAAAACAAGAAGAAAACAGCTAGATAAAAGGTGGGAAAAAATTAGTTGCCTGTTTTGTTTTTCAATGCCGCTTCATTTCCCTTGCAAAATTGGTGACAATTATTTCCTCACCAAAAGACAAAATTATTGACTACGAAAATAGTTTTCTCACTAAATGATATCAAAGTATTAAAAATTGTAGGTGACGAAAATATATTCGTCACTAATAATTTTATAATTGGTGACCAATTTTTTCCTCACCAAAAGTCTCAAAATTTTGGCGCCACCCGAAAAAATTAGCGAGAAAATCTTCGGTGACAAAATTTTTTTTAAAAATGACGAAAAATAATTTCATCACCTAATTTTTTTATTATGTATATAGATTGGTGACGAAATTTTATTTTTCTCTCGAAAAATAGTACATTAGGAAATAAAATATTATTTTCTTCATTAAAAGGTACGTCTTTCGTAATAAAATTTATTTTCGTCACTAGTTTTCATCTCTAAAAACTCTTTTTGTTGTAGTGAATGTTATCTATCCAACTAAATTTATTTTTCATTGACTATAAAAAAAAATAAAAATTTGTTAACTTTTTTTTTCTCGTATCAAAAGCAAAAAAATGCCAATATTGAAAAAAAAAAAATCATTAAAATAATTGGAGTAGTGGTGTTACAATAAATTTTAACTGATACATGTAATTTATGAGTAATTGTAATTATTTGATGTAGAGGTTCACATCAAGAGAAAAAAAAATCATTAATATATTATCTAAATGTGTTTACACCATATTAATTTCTTATTACTATTCTAACGCAAGCAATTATTTTTTACCGTACTCCACTTAATTTTTTTGGCAAGTTATTAATTCGTTACTGGTGCCCACAACCATCGCCGATCACCTATGATCATCCGATACTCCTCCGATCGCAAAAAAACTATATAATCCTCCCTCTCTCTCTCTCTCTATCTCTCTCTCTCTCTCTCTCTCTCTCAATAGAGATAGTGTAGATGCCGCCACTCACCATCACTGCCGTTGCTCATCATCACTGTTGCCATTGATCCAACTCCGTAACTATCCCAAACCCTCCCTCTTCGCTACCGACGTTGCTCTCGAACTCGGCTCCCTTCGAACACTCACTTGCAAGGTAAGATTGAGAATTGTTTCAGTGTTTTTTTATGTTCTGTTTCACTCGATTTCTGGCTCTCCCTTTCTCTCTTTGTTTTTGCTTTTGTGGTTGTGTTTGTTTTTGTGTTTCCCTTGCTTCAGTTCAAACCCCAAAACACCGTTGATTCTATCAAGGAATGGGCCGTTAATCACAAGCTTCACACATTTGATTTTTATTTGATTGTTTTGGTTTCAATTTTTTTTTGAAGGATGTTTATTTGCTAAGCGGCATAGCGGGTTTAATCAAGAATTAATTGAACTTGAGAACGAACTCAAGTATCATTAGCCAAATTACTAGGATTCATGAAAGCTTCATTTGTCTTTTTATACACTCTCATGCAAATCTTAGATTGTTCATATTTCATTTTTCTTCCACCAAAATCAGGCATACAATTCCAAAGTTGTACATACTAAAAAGGTATGTTTGTATGTGTGTGTATCGGTAGAATCAATCTTGCTTGAGGTATTTGCATATTTAAATGCTCTTTTCCTTTCAAACCAAACTCTTTGGTCAATCAGGATATGAACTCCCTGAGCCACTAGGTTAATGCTTGATTTTATTTTCCTTTTTTCTTCCCTTGCTATACCCAAAGAAAAAAGTATTAACCTGCCAGGGCAACAATTTGGATATAGTAAGGGAAGAAAAAAGGAAAACAAAATCAAACATTAACCTAGTGGCTTAAGGAGTTCGTATCCTGATTGACCAGAGAGTTTGGTTTGAGAGGAAAAGAGCATTTAAATATGCAAATTGTAAACTTCAGCCCACATAGAGGAGTAGTTGGAAGTTGGCTGGTTGGCTCTCCAAGTCAAGAAGTATGAGGGGATATGGCAGGTGGCAACCCTCCCAATTACTCCTCTTCCTTGACTTTGTTCCCTCCCGTTTGTGTATAAAATGGGAAGAGGTGAGCCGAGTTAGATCATCAGAAAGAGAAAGATAAAGCAGAGAGTGTAATCTATGAGTGAGAGTGCTATAGAGAGAGAGTGAGGTGTAAGTGTTGTAAACTCCCTCCAAGAAAAATTCTATAATGGATATCTCTCCTGTGGACATAGGCTATTGCTGAACCACGTAAATATCTTGTCTCTTTTCTGTGTGATTGATTTCGGAGTGTTCTTAATCCTAACAAATGGTAACAGAGCCTTGTCGGTCAATTTTTGAAAAAACAAGGTGTGTTTTTCAGAATTGCCCAGAAATCAAGTTGCTTAAAATTCACTTTTGAGCATATAGGAAGGAAGCTCTCGACAAAAGGAGTCCAAAACTGCAAAACCGAGTTGTTGATAGTACCGGCGCATCACACCAGTCTTAGGCACCACCTAAAGAAGGCGAGTGAGTCTTAGTCTCAAACACACGCCGCATAAGCCGTTGACAGTACTGGCTCATCACACTGTCTTAGGTGCGCGCCTGACGCGCAACGGAAGGAAGAAGGAGAGTCCTCTACCACGTGATCAACGTGTCACTGCCACTTCATCGCCATGTCAGCGACACGTCACTGCCACCTTACTGCCACATGCTATGGACGTGTCTGCCACATCAGCGCACTAGTTGATCGATCAACCAATCGGGTTGACCCGACGTAGAAGCAGAGGGATTATCCTGTGCTACACGGCTAAGGTACATCCGCAGATCTGAACCGTCGAACTTATTTTGGCAAGATCTGAGCCATTTGACGTCCGATTTGAGGATCCAATAATTGTTTCCAACTATTTGGAGTATTTCAGAGCGATCCATACGATTAGATTTTTGAATCAGAGTTTCTGTAAAAAGTAAAGAAGACAATGGAGGAATTTGCATCAACTTCAGGATCCATAATCAAGTTGAATCCTTCCAATTATACAATCTAGAAGTCACGGATGGAAGACATCCTATATTTCTGTTTGACCATTTTGCTCTAAAAGGGGTTAAACCAGAAAAATTGAAGGATGAAGACTGGATAAAGATGAATCGAAAGACTGTCGGTTGTATCAGACAATGGATAGACCACAGTGTGTTCCACCATGTCGCCCAGGAGACAGATGCATATGTCTTTTAGACAATGTTAAAAGGAATGTATCAGTCAAAGACAGCCCAAAACAAAGCCTTGGTGATGAGAAGGCCCGTAAATCTAAAGTCGAAGAATAGTGTGTCTATCACCGAGCACACTAGTGAATTCAAGAATCTAGTGAACCAACTTTCAACCGTCAAGATGTCCTTGGATGATGAAATGCAAGCCGTAATACTAGTCAATTCTTTATCCGATAGCTAGGAGATGGTGGTGGTTTCTCTCAGTAACTTTGCACCAAAGGGGAAGCTGACCATGAGCATGGTCACAGACGCCATGTACAATGAAGAGACAAGGAGGAAAGACATGGGAGGAAATCAGTCCCATGCTCTTGTCATAGAAGATAAAGGTAGAGACAGAGGCAGAGGCAGAGGCAGAGGAAGAAGTAAGAGTAGAGGCAGATAGAACAACATGAGTAAATCCAGAGACAGTAAAAATCAAGGTAAATCTAGCTTCACTTGCTTTCACTGTGGCCAGGAGGGTCACATAAAGAGGAATTGCCCAAGTCAGAAAGATAAAGGCCAAAGTAATAAGTCAAAGGGAGATGAGAACCCGACAGCCACAACAACTAATGAAATACTTCTTGCAACTGGTGAAGAGGAGAATTGCCTTCATATAGCTGACCACAGCTATACAGAGTTTGTTATAGACACAGTTACATCCTATCACGCTACTTCCCCCAGAGAATTCTTCAGCTTGTACAACGTTGGAGATTTTGGCACTGTTCGAATGGGAAATTTTAGCTATTTGAAGATTGTGGGCATTGAAGACATTAGTATTCAGACTAATGTCGGACAGAAGCTGGTTCTCAAAAATGTGAGGCATGTTTCCGATTTGCACCTCAATCTTATCTCCAGAAGCGTCCTGGACCGACAGGGTTATACAAGTACATTCGGAAATGGCCGTTGGAAGCTGACAGGAGGAGCTTTGACAATCACCAGATGAGAGATGTCTTCAACATTGTACAAGACTCAAATGAAGATCTATCTGAGAAGTCTTAATGCAGTAGAAGACAAGGAGTCATCGGACTTATGATATAGAAAACTGGCTCATATGAGTGAGAATGCATTGCATCTGTTGGCAAAGCAATCCAAGATACGCTTATCCAAAAGGAGTGCCTTGAACCTGTGTGATCATTGATTTTATGGCAAGCAGCATCGAGTATCATTTAGTTCAATGAGGAACAGGAAAATAGAAGTGCTCAGTATGGTATACTCAGATGTTCGTGGCCCAATCGAAGTGGAGTCACTTGGCGGCCGCAAGTATTTTCTGACTTTCATTGATGATGCATCAAGGAAGTTGTGGGTGTATTTCCTAAAGACGAAGGATGAGGTAATCCAGCACTTTCAAGAGTTCCATGCAATGGCGGAAAGAGAGACCGAGAAGAAGTTGAAGTGTCTTCGCATAGACAATGGTGGCAAGTACACTTCCAATGCTTTTGAAGTATATTGTGCTAGCAGAGGTATCCAGCACGAGACAACAGTTCCCGGTACCCCACAACACAATGGTGTGGCAAAAAGGATGAACTGCACTATTGTTGAAAGAGTCAGATGCATGGTCAGAATGGCAAAGTTGCCAAAGTCATTCTGGGCTGAAGTCGCCCGTACAGCCTGTTATCCCATCAACAGGTCACCTTCAGTCCCGTTGAACTTTGCGATACCTGAGGAAGTCTGGTCCAGAAGAAAGATATCATATTCTCACTTGAGAGTCTTCGGGTGGAAGGCGTTCGCACACATCTCCAAGGAAAACAAACAGAAGCTTGATGACAAGTCCACTCCATGTATATTTGTAGGCTATTCAGATGCAACATTTGTGTACAAGTTGTGGGACCAGTGAATAAGAAGATGTTCAGGAGTAGAGATATTGTGTTCTAGGAAGACCAGACAATATCTGATTTTAAGAAGTCTGCAAAGTCTAGAGATATCATCACTCCAAACTTGTTCTCATCTCCTGTGCCATCACAAAATGCTAGATGTGATGATATGCAACAAGAAGTGCCAGAGTTGCAGGATCCTATGCCAAAAATTAAGGATCAGGAGGAAAGAGATGAAGACCTGAATGAAGAGGATGTTGAGCAAGGGGAGCAACCCCCTCAACTAGAAGCAACTGGGCCTCAGTTGCGGAGATCTGGAAGAGCTGCCATTCCATCAACCTGTAGCTTGACTTTCTTCGCGCCCCTTTCGAAGAGCTTGAATTGGTCCTACAGTTCGTACTCCTGTCACGATTTTGAATCTAATCTCACAAAGTGCAATGTGAGACTCATAAACACCAAAGAGTCCAATCCGGCAAATCATTTTGAAAAATTGATTTTGAATCAAATAATGCCAAAACTGGACTATTTTGCCAAATTACAGAGTCGCCACCTAAATATTTTATTTTTGGGAAATTTAGGAAACCCTGACTCATGCCAAAGGCCATGTGTCTGTCATCACCAAAGTTGCCTCAGCTCAGGAACTTAGGTACAAGAGGGGAAGGTCCTGAAATGAGCACCCCCGCTCGCCCGATCAAATGATCGACCTCTACTAAGTATGATATGTTGTTTTATAAACCTCATGAGTTCTTATCCGGTTATTAGCTAACTTTACTATGTGATGCACACAAGTAATAATAGACTAAATCGCAAGACTTGGAACGAATTCAACTCATGTTTGCTGTCGAAAATGGTTTGAATTTGCCATCCTCAAGTGGACTAAAATTCGGATTTTCCATCAAACATGATGGGCTTTAAAACATGATTTGCCACTTCGCAAAGTGGGCTTAAAACTCACACTTGTCGAATTATTCCAATTCAAGCAACAAAGCCTTCATCCACAAGCATTCATGCAGTTTAACAAGTAAGCACATAGCCTCATGGCAAGCATGCAAAACATGGCATTTATGGCAATTACACTCATGCAATATGCTAAAGCGTAAAAGCTTACCGAGTACTCCAAGCCAAAACAAAAGCTAGTTAGAAATAATGTATGATCCTAACTATGTTAAGATGCCTAATGCAACACATGCAACATGAAATTAATAGGCTTGGCTACTAAGATGGCATATGAGTGCAACAATTTGATAACATACTTTGAAACACGTATTCAAATAAGTATTGAAATACGATATAGTTTGAATGATGCGCCGAACCTCGGTGCATTCAAGACAAATGAATGGATGTAAACATGCGAGCATAAGGTATGCTAATTGAAAATGTCCCTAATCTAACCATCAAAAGCGGATAAATAAAAGGGAAAAAGACGTGGGGTTGGAAGACATGCACAAAAGCATGCACACTTATTACAACATTGCGCCCTCTCGAAGGAGGGTCCGAATGAATCAGCTAAGCTACAGTAAGCTAAGCTAATTATTACAAAACAACTAATTAACTAACTTAGCTAATTAATTACAAAACAAAATAAAGAAATAGCTAAGCTAAGCTACTTAATTATTACAACACTTAACTAATTAGCAACTAGTTAATTAAATTACAATACAAATGTACACTAATTAAACAGCACTGAACTACACTGCCACAACTTTGCTTTAGTAAATGTAGGATGCATGCACTCAGCTTTTGCCCCAAAAAGCCTTTTGGTTTGCTCTTAAGAGGCTCTATTTGAAGGGTTAACTACACTTCTGAACCTTCTGCTCCAACTTACCAATTCAATGCTGAGGATTGCACCAGTGGCCTGCCGGTCATGAATGCTTTCTGCTGGCCAAAAATGTGCCTCTACAGGCCAAGGGTGAGCCACTGCCGGCCACCAATGAGCCACTACCGGCCACTGGTGCTTTGAGTCAGCACACTGCAACAGAGCACAAATAGAGGAAAATGGGGGGTTTTCCAAGGATATGTTTGTAGTGTGCCCCTCCTTATCATCTCAAAATGTCAAAGGTGTGGCACTCTTGGATCCAAAACCAACAATCAAGCATTTTCAATGCATGATGGCCAAAGATCCAAGTTGCACAATTTCAATAAATGCACAAAAATAAGACTCTAGACCACTACCTTGTCATGGATGATCAAAGGCAATGGAGACAAAGGAGATTGGCTCATTTCATCACTTTGAGTATGAAATGCTCCAATCTACCTTGTGTTTAATATAACGTCTGATTGAACACATGCAATGCAAACACAACATGCTTAACTTGCTCAAGTTTTACTTGTCATGTTTTATTTACACATTTTAATTACCGATCCATTCTTTAACCTGTTAGTCCAAGGTGAGTGTCCTCTAATGAGAGAGGGGTTAACCAAAGGATGATTTAACACATGAGAGAGAGATCATGCCGTTGGTTAGTAAAAACCCTCAAAAGAGGATTAAAACCATTAAGCACAAGTCTCAATCTCAAGCTTAAACACAACCTTAAGGCTAACTAACCCTCAAAGCAAATGAAAAAGTGAAGAAATGAGGGAGGATGTAGATATTTCAGTGCTGAAATGATATGCAAAATGATACTACAACATGCAAGCAACTCATGCACAACATGTTCAAAAGCCAAAAACACCAAACTAGTGAAGATCACTACACTATAGGCATGCAATACAAAGCTCAAAAGGTACAAACACTTCAAAAAAGTCCTAAAACAACTTAAAAGGAGTTCTAAAACATGCTTGAAGTAAGCACAAACTAGACTATTAAGCACAATTGCACTACAAGCATACAAAGCAAGCCTCGAGTGACCAAACCAGCCAAAAATAGAGCTAAAACATGCCAAAATAATAGCAAAAACATGCTGAGATCAAGTCACAAAAAGCTAGAAAAACATGCTCACATGTAAAGCAATCTACACTTACAAATAGGACACAAGGAGGGGAGGCTACCCCCTCCCATTTTGGACCTCAAAACAATATTTTTACCACTGAAAATCCCCTGGAATTTAGTGGTTAAAAGAGCCAAAAAATTTGTTTTAGAAAGCTTTGAAATATGGCACAACAACTTAACAAGCAAGCTACAAGAAGGGTGGACCACCCCTAACTCCAATCAAACCTCAAACCATTATTTTAGTCCATGAAAATAGAGATTTTTAGAGGTTAAAACCAGCCTCAAAACAGCATGCAAAGATGGCCAAACAAGTATTTAAATTAGGCTTAAAATACAAGTGTTCTACCTCTTGAAGACAATATGCTATTTAGGCAACAAAGGCAAGTCAAACCAAGCCAATATCCTCTTCTAGAGCTCAAATAGGACCTCAAGAAACCTCAACACAATGGTGATCAAGTTTGATCAAGGGCTCACATGCAAGAGTGTAGAGAATTTAGGCTTTAAGGCATAAAATATCAAGAGAGAGAGGATTCTAGAGAGAGAGAGAGAGATAATTTTTTTTTGTCTTGAAAATTTTCAACCCCTCACATGCAAGAGGAAGGCTTCTATATATAGAAGATACAAAATCCCCTCAAAGAGATCCAGCCATACACGTGCAAGAAGATGGCTCAACCTGTGCAAACAGCTGGCACAAAATATTAAAAAACATCTACTGATACACTGGTAGCCGGCCGGCCATCAGTGATGACCGGCAGGGGCTTATTGATGGCCGGCAGGAGACATCAATGGCCAGCAATAAGATGCTGAAAGGATCAAAACATGGTCCAAAAATGAGATAGAATTGATGCAGGGATTGGAAAGCTCAAACCTGTGGCATTCCGCCGCGGATTTCGAGCGCTCGATGAGCAATCAAACTCGTCACTAGATGTACCTGCAAGAACATCCAAGTCTTGAGGATGGTCAAAAATGGGGTGTCTACACAACCAAATATACCCCATCTCTGTATATTTTGATTACTGATGTGGCAGAACCTGAGAGTTTTTCGGAAGCAAAGAGTCATACAGAGAAAGATTGCTGGATACAAGCCATGAAGGAGGAAATGAGTTCTTTGCAGAAGAACCACACTGATGAGCTTGTTTCACTTCCAAAGGGGAGAAAGGCATTGAAAAACAAATGGGTGTACAAATTGAAGAAAGATGGCAACAGTAAAATACTGCAGTGTAAAGCTCGCTTGGTGATCAATGGTTTTGGGCAGAAGAAAGGAACTGATTTTGATGAGATCTTCTCCTCAGTTGTGAAGATGACTTCCATTTGAGTACCTCTGGGATTAGCAGCTCGCTTGAATCTGGAGGTAGAACAGATGGATGTTAAAATTGACTTTCTCCATGGTGATTTGGAGGAAGAGATCTACATGGAGCAACCAGAAGGATTTGAAGTTAAAGAGAAACAGTACCAAGTCTGCAAACTGAAAAAGAGTCTCCATGGCCTGAAGCAGGCTCCCAGACAATGGTATAAGAAGTTTGATTCATTCATGGTGGATCACGAGTACACAAGAACAGTAGCATACCAGTGTGTATATTTTCGTAGGTTTTCGGATGGAAACTTCATTATCTTACTATTGTATGTCGACGATATGCTGATCATCAGACATGATATTGCTTTGATCAACAAGTTGAAAAATGACTTGTCGTGGTATTTTGACATGAAGAATTTAGGCCCAACACAACAGATTTTGGGCATGAAGATTTTTCGTGACAGGAAAGCCAAGAAGATATGGCTGTCACAGGAGAAATATATTGAACGGGTCATTGAAAGGTTCAACATGAAAGATGCCAAGCCAATCAGCACACCACTGGCCAACCATTTCAAGGTGACAAAGCGTTCGTGTCCCACAACCAACTCTGAAAGGAAAGAAATTAAGGAAAACCCCTATTCCTCTATAGTAGGAAGTTTGATGTATGCAATGGTGTGTATCCGGCCAGATATAGCTCACGCAGTTGGCTTTGTGAGCAGATTCCTTGCCAATCCAAGAAAACAGCATTGGGAGGTTGTCAAATGGATTCTTCGGTACTTGAAGGGAACTTCAAACACTTGTCTATGTTTTGGGAGAGTTGAAACAATTTTGGAGGGTTTTACAAATTCTGATATGGCGGGTGATCTTGACGGTAGAAAGTCTATATCAGGATTTGTGTTCACCTTTGCAGGGGGAGTTGTTTCATGGCTGTCCAAACTACAAAAGTATGTTACTTTATCTGCAACAGAGGCAGAGTACATTGCTGCTGCAGATGTTGGATAGGAAATGTTGTGGTTAAAGTGGTTTCTCCAAGAATTGGATTTACAGCAGGAAGAGTACAAGGTACATTGTGATAGTCAGAGTGCAATTGATCTGAGCAAGAATTCCATATACCATTCACGTACAAAGCACATTGATGTCTAGTATCAATGGATACGAGAAGTGATGGAAAAATAGCTGATGAAGCTAGTGAAGATTCACACAGATAATAATCCTTCTAACATGATGACCAAGGTTGTCACCAGAGACAAACTGGAAGTTTGCAAGAATCTGACCAAGATGGACTTCAAGTAAGAAGTCAGTTATCCATATGGGCGTGGAGGGTGAGAATTGTTAACTCTAGCCCATATGGAGGAGTAGTTGGAGGTTGGCTGGTTGGCTCTTCAAGTCAAGAAGTAGGAGGAGAGATGGCAGGTGGCAGCCCTCCCAATTACTTCTCTTCCTTGACTTTGTTCCCTCCCGTTTGTGTATAAAATGGGAAGAGATGAGCTGAGTTAGATCATCAGAAAGAGAAAGACAAAGCAGAGAGTGTAATCTGTGAGTAAGACTGCTATAGAGAGAGAGTGACGTGTAAGTGTTGTAAACTCCCTCTAAGAAAAATTCTATTGTGGATATCTCTCCTCTGAACGTAGGTTATTGCCGAACCACATAAATATCGTGTCTCTTTTCTGTGTGTGATTGATTTCTAAGTGTTTTTAATCCTAACACAAATACCTCAAGCAAGATGGATTCTAGAGTGCCCATACACACACATACAAACATACCTTTTTAGTATGTACAACTTTGGAATTCTATGCCTGATTTTGGTGGAACAAAAATGAAATATGAATGATCTAAGATTTGAATACGAGTGTATAAAAAGACAAATGAAGCTTTCACGAATCATGGTAATTTGACAAATGCTATAGACCCCAAATGAATTACCAAATATTCTACCAAATCTCTCACATGGGTGTGTGTAGACACCCCATTTTTGACCGTCCTCAAGACCTGGACGTCGCCGCTTGAACACTCGGTGATTATCCATGTTCGTGTTCGTTTGGAGTTCCCGGAGTTCTCGGCTACGCGCCTTGCCTTAGGACCTCCGAACTTGACCGTTTTGTGTCTGGTTTTGCACCAAACACTTGTGCTTTGCCTTGGAGGGGCAGGGAATGCCTTGTGAGGCATCCCCACACACCACCGGCACTATATTGTACCGGTCGGCACTCTTTTGTGCCGGTCGACAGTCAATTTTGTCAAAATGACAATTTTGCCCTGCCGACTACTGTGCAGTTGCTTTTTGAGATATTTTGAAGCAGCTGTATAGCATTTGTTTCCCCTCCATACACGTGTATGGAGGGATGAGCCTTTGGTTTGCTTAGCTTGTAAGCTTTGTTGCCTTTAAGAGAGGGCTCTCTTCTCTTGGCTCAAGGGTTGGAAAAAAGTTAGACATTTTAGAGAGAAAAGACAGAGAAGAAGCTCTGGTTCTAGGTTAGAATTCTATATCTATCCTATCTCTCTTTTGCTCTCTTGTTTGTACACTAGGTGTTTGTGTCTCACTATTGCACATCAACACCTAGTGTTTCACCTTTCCTTGGCTACTGAGGTTCCAAGAGGTAGTTCTTAGAGTTTTTGGCTGGATTAGAGCTTAAGGAAGCAACAACATCATCTTTGGTGAAGAAGGTCAACAAGGGTGAGAAACTTGCTTTATTTACCCCATTTTTGCACTTCATTTTTGCACTCCATTTTTGCATAGTTTAGAACTGTTTTTGTGCTTGGTGTTTAATACAAAAAAGTTCTGTTTTTTAGTCCTCTTGATAGTTTATTAAGGGTGCTTTGTGCTTTGGGGAGGTTTGACCACCCTTAGGCCTTGAAAAGGCCTCATTTTGTGCTATTTTGTGAGAGCTCCGGGATTTTGGTGTTGGGGTCTCTTCACCACTGAAATCTTGAGGGATTTCAGTGGTGAAGATGATGCCTTGAAGTCCCAAGAAGGAGAGGGTCACCCCCTCTCCTTGTTGTCCTTGAAAAGGACAAGTTTTGGCCTCTTAAGGGAGCCTATGTTTCAAGTGTGTGTTGAGCATGCCATGGCTGTATTTCATACTTATATTGCCATGTTTTAACTTTGTATTAAGTTGGTTTTGGTCCCTTATGTATGCTTAGCATAGTTGCCATGTAATGCCTTGTATTGCCTTAACATGCCTGTAGACACCCCGTTTTTGACCGTCCTCAAGACTTGGACGTCACCATTGGAACACTCGGTGATTATCCATGTTTGTGTTCGTTTGGAGTTCCCGGAGTTCTCGGCTACGCGCGCCGTGCCTCAGGACCTCCAGACTCGACCGTTTGTGTTTGGTTTTACACCAAACACTTGTGTTTTGCCTTGGGAGGGCAGGGAATGCTTTGTGAGGCATCCCTACACACCACCGGCTGGGGCTAGAGGCCACCGGCTGGCTGGAGTTGCCACCGGCACTATATTGTGCCGGTCGGCACTATTTTGTGCCGGTCGGCACTAATTTTGTCAAAATGACATTTTTTGCCGGCCGAGCACTGTTCAGCTGCTTTCTGAGATATTTTCAGACAGCTGTTTAGCTCTTGTTTCCCCTCCATACACGTATATGGAGGGATGAGCTTGCTTAGGGACTAAGCTTGTAAGCTTTTTGCCTATAAGAGAAAAGGCTCTTCTCTTGGCTCAAGGTTGAAAAGGTGAACAAAATTCAGAGGGTTAGACATAGGAGAAGCTCTGGTTTAGGGTTTGGAGTTCTATATCTATCATATATCTCTCTTTCTCCTTTGAGCTTAGTGTGTGTGTATTGTCATAATATTGCACATAAACACCTAGTGTCTCACCTTCCTCTTGCAACTGAGATCCTTAAGGCTTGTTCTTGAAGTTCTTGACTGGTTTTGAGCTCAAGGACCCATCCACTCCAACCTTTGTGAAGGTGGTCTTCAAGGGTAAGAAACTTGCTTTATTTACCCCATTTTTGCACCCTCTTTTTGCTTGCTTTAAAACAGTTTTTGTGCTTAGTGATCAACACATAAAAGTTCTGTTTTTTAAGCCTCTTTATTGTTTATTAAGAGTGCTTAGTGGTTTGAGCAAGTTTGACCACCCTTAGGCCTTGAAAAGGCCACTTTTTGTGCCATTTTGTGAGAAATCCGAGACTTTGGTCTTAGGATCTTTTCACCACTGAAATCTTGAGGGATTTCAGTGGTGAAGAGCATGCCTTAGAGTCCCAAGAAGGAGAGGGCCACCCCCTCTCCTTGATGTCCTTGAAAAGGGCAAATTTTGGCTTCCAAAGGAGCTTCATGCTTGAGTGTGTGTTAAGCATGTTTGACTTGTTTTCCATGCTTATATTGCCATGTTATAACATGATTTCAAGTTAGTTTAGGTCCCTTATGCATGCTTAGCATAGTTGCCTTGTAATGTCTCTTTGATGCCTTAACATGTCTAGGTTGCATGCCTTTGTTTTGAACATGTTTTAGGCCTAGATCCATGAAGCTTGTGTGCTTATTTTGCCATGATTTAACTCTGTCCATAGCCATTTGGGTCGATCCTATCATGCATTATATAGCTCCTTTGCATTTGGCTTGTTGGCCTTGAGAGTATGAGTGTGTAGCATGCCATGCTTGCACCATTTTCAATGATTCGGAACCATCTAACATGCCATTTCAGGTCTTATGATGTGTTTGTTTGATTGCCTTACATGCCTCTTTAATGCTTTGAGAGTATGTATTAAATACTCCATGTTTTGGTCATGTTGCATGCCTTTGTACTTGAGCCTCTTAGATGTCATCTAGGTGCTCCTTAGGTTTTGTCTAGGTCTACTTGTGACCTGTTTTGAGTCCCTTTAGCTTTGTGAAGCTTGATAGACTTGGCCTTGGTTGAAGCCTTCATGGCTTGTTTCAAGACTTGGGCCATTTGTTGCATATTTGGCTTGCTTTATTGCATGATTTGGCCTCATGTTTTGCATGAATTTCAGAGTTTTCCATGCATGCTTTTAGCCCATGTTTGGCCTCTTCAAGTGTGCTTGAATGTCGCTTGTTTATGCCTTGAGTTGGTACCTTAACATGTGTATGTATGCATGTGTGTTTGGCCCTCATAACTTAGCATGTGGCTACTGATTTTGGGCTTTTTAGAGCTGCCCAATTCATGTTTAAGTCCATCTTTCAATTGGTTTGCATGCTTGCCTTGTATGCTTACTTACATGTTTGCATTGTATTGCCATGTTGCATGTTAGTTGCCATGCTTAGGGTTGCATCATGTTGACATGCATGTTAGGCCTCTTGAAGTAAAGTATGATAGAGGTTTGGCACCCTTGTTTGCTTGTTTGCATTGCATGCATTTGAAATCAAAGTTGCACTCTTGATTCTTTGGGCCATCATGCATGGAAATGCGTGATTGGTGGTCCGGGAATCGAGGCACATCCCCCCCTTGAGCCAATAACATGATAGGGAGTGTGTTTGGTGCATACATGCCTTGAATTGCATTGCCATGCAAGTTTTGCCCTCTGCTGCTGTGAGTTGCAGGTTCTACAGGTGTTAAGTGCCGACCGGCACCTTTTAGTGCCGACCGGCAGTGAATTGGCAGCCGATAGCTTCAATCAGTGCCGGTGGCCACATCCTTCAGCCGGTGGTGTTCTACCCCAACCGGTGGTACTCCCCAGTGCCCTGAGAGGCACTCCTGGGATTTTGGTAATTTTCTGAGGAGGATAGCAGGGAAAACAGAGGCACACTTGCATGACAGTGCGATTCCGAGCCAATCCCGAACACGCGCTGCATCCGACCCTCATCCCGAGGCGGTTTAATGCTTAATTAGATTAATTATTTGTCTAATTAATTTAGTGAGTTTGTAATAATTAATTAGCTTGCGTAGTTAATTATTTGTATTATTATTTCGGTCCCTCCGAGCGAGGGCGAAAAGTGTAATAAGTGTGTGTGAGTGGATGTATGTCTCCCAACCCCCACTTCTTTCTATCCCTTTTATTTACCTGCTTACAATGGTAGATTAGGGCATGTTCAGTTAGCATACCTTATGCAATGCATGTGTGCATTCATGCATTTGTTTACATGCACCGGGCTCGGTACATCATACAAACTGCATCGTACTTTCGATTCCAAATTGAATATGTGATAGTTTTAGCATTTCACATGCCATGTCTAGGATAGCCGAGCCTGCCTAGATTACATCTTTGCATGTGTTGCATTAGACATTTCAGTATGCTTAGGTCCATGCATGGATTTCTAATAAGCTTCTGTTTTGGCACGGAGTACGATGTAAGTATTTTACGCTTTGGCATATCGCATGCGTGTGAATGTTAACAAGACAGTATGATTGCCATGCGGCTAAATGCTTATATGTGATATTACTGTTTGAATGCCTGTGGGTGAAGGTTGGACTGCCTAAGTTGGAACAACTCGTTGAAATCCGTATTTTAGCCTACTTGCGAGTAGCATAAACCAAACACGCTTTTCAAGACAAAACGGATATGCAATGTTTATTTCCAAATTAGGCAATCTAGTCTATACTTTTGTGCTGTGCGCATAACATAGTAATTCTAGACTAATAACTGGAATAAGAACATGTAATGTTTTCAAAATCGAATATCACGGTTAGTAGAGGCCGGTCTTCGGACCGGGCGAAAGGGGGTGCTCATAGCTGACCTTCCCCGATCGTACCCAAGCTCCCGAGCCAAGTCACTTTGGTGATGACGGACACGTGGCCTTCGGCACCGAGTCAGGGTTTCCTAAATTCCCCCATTAAAAAATATTTAGGTGGCGACTCTGTAATCTGGCAAAGCAGTCCATGTTTGGCACTACTTTTTCAAAAATCTGTTTTTCTTCAAAACGATTTGCCGGATTCGGACTCTTTGGTTCAGATTTAGAACCGCGACGAAAAGGGAGTCCGAACTGTAGCCGAGGTCCCACCGCGGACGTGCTACAATGCCTTAGGTTGTTAACCCTAATTTGAGCATGCTTTAGGCTTAGATTCATGAAGATTTTGTGCTTATCTTGACATGTTTTAGGTCTGTCCATAAGTGTTTGGGTTGGTCTTGGCATGCTTAGTATAGCCTCTTTGCATTTGGCTTGTTGGCCTTAAGAGCATGAGAGTATAGCATGCCTTGCTTGCATTATTTTCAATGGTTTAAAACCATTTAGCATGCTATTTCAGTCCCTTAGACATGCTTGAATGATTTCCTTGCATGCCTTTTTGAAGTTTTGAAAGCATATGTTGTATGCCTAATGATTTGGTCATTGTGTGTGCCTTGCTCTAGAGCCACTTAGATGCCATCTAGGAGGTCCCTTTTGTATGGTCTAGGGCTGCCTTAGACCTGTTTTAAGCCTTCTTGGCCTTGTGAGGCTTGGTTGGTTTAGCCATGGTTTAGGTCTCCTTTGGCTTGCCTTGGATGCTTGGACCATTTGTTGCATGCTTAGTCTATTTTGTTGCTCGGTTTGGCACCATGTCCAACATGATTTTAAAGCTTATATATGCATGTTAATATGTCCATGTTAGCCTCTTTTAAGTGTTCTTAAGAGTTGCTTGTTTATGCCTAAGTGTTGGATTATGTATGCTTGCATGTGTGCATGTGTTGCATATATCTTAGCCTTCACTTCTATGGCATTTGGCCACTGATTTTAGGCTTATTTAGAGCTGCCTAACCTATGTGCAAGTCCATCCTCTTGTTGCTTGCATATGCTCCTTGAGTGTTGTAATGTATTGGTAAGTAAATGCATGTTAGGACTAACATGATTGAATGAAGTCACATGCTTGTTTGCATGCTTAGACACCCACATCACACCTTGCATACTTAATGGTTGACATTGGTGTTTCATGCCTTGTATGTTTGTTAGCTTGTATGCTCCTTTGCATTGGCATGATTGCATACTAGTTGACATGTCTAGGATTGCATCACATAAACATGCATGCTCTACCTCTTGACCAAGTCATGATAGAGGCTTAGCACCTTTGTGTGTTTGTTTGGTTTGCATGCATTTGAAATAGAAGTTGCACATTTGGTTCTTTGGGCCATCATGCATGGAAATGCGTGATTGGTGGCCCGAGAATCGAGACACATGTCCCTTTGAGTCACAAATATGATAAGGGGCATGATTGGTGCACACATTGTTGGAATTACATTGCCATGCAAGTTTTTGCCCTTTGTTGCTGTGAGTTGCAGGTTCTGCAGACATTCAGTGCCGGCCGGCAGTATTTAGTGCCGACCGGCAGCCTATTGATGGCCGATGGATGAATTTTGTGCCAGTGGCCACATACTTCAGCCGGTGGTGTTTCCCCTCAGCCGGTGGTATCCCCCAGTGCCTTGAGAAGTAGTTCTGAGACTTTGGAAGTTTTCAGAAAAGGCAGAGCAGGGAAAACAGAGGCAGGCTAGGCATGGCAGTGCAATTCCGAGCAAGTCCCGAGCATGCGTTGAATCCGGCCCTCATCTCGAGGCGGTTTACTGCTTTAATTAGATTAATTAATTTATTTGATTAATTTAGTTAGACTGTAATATTTTAATTAGTTTGCGTAGCTAATTAATCTGTATTATTCTTTTGGTCCCTCCGTGTGAGGGCATAACTGTAATAAGTGTGGATGAGTGGTTTGTATGTCTTCCAACCCCCACTTCTTTCTTCCCTTTTATTTACCTGCTTATGATGGTAGATTAGGGCACGTCTATTTTAGCATACCTTATGCAATGCATGCGTGCATCCATGCATTTGTTGACATGCATCGGGCTCGGTATATCATACAAACTGCATCGTACTTTCAATTCCAAATTGAATACGTGATAGTTGTAGCATTTCACGTGTCACTTTAGGGTTAGCCGAGCCTACTCTAAATTGCATCATTGCCTGTGTTGCATTAGCCACTTAACATGACCTAGGGACATGCATGTCTGCTAACTAGTTTCTTGTTTTGGCACGGAGTACGATATAAGTATTTTACGCTTTAGCATATCGCATGCGTGTGAATGTTGCCATGACAGTATGCTTACCATGCGGCTAAGTGCTTACATGAGATAAACTGTTTGAATGCCTGTGGGTGGAGGTTGGGTTGCTTGAATTGGAAAACTCATTGAAATCCGTATTTTAGCCTACTTGCGAGTAGCAAAACCCGAAACGCTTTCAAAACAAACGGATATGCAATGATTATTTCCGAATTAGGCAACCTAGTCTATACTTGTTTGCTGTGCGCATAACGTAGTAAATCTAGGCTAGTAACCTGTATAAGAGCATGTAATGTTTTCAAAATCGAATATCATAGTTAGTAGAGGCCGGTCTTCGAACCGGGCGAAAGGGGGTGCTCATAGCTGACCTTCCCCGATCGTACCCAAGCTCCCGAACCAAGACATTTGGTGATGATGGACACGTGGCCTTCGGCACCGAGTCAGGGTTTCCTAAATTCCCCCATTAAAAAAATATTTAGGTGGCGACTCTGTAATCTGGCAAAGCAGTCCATGTCTGGCACTACTTTTCAAAAAAATCTGTTTTTCTTCAAAACGATTTGCCAGAGTTGGACTCTTTGGTTCAAGATTAAGAACCGTGACACAAATCGAGTCCAAACTGTAGCGAGGTCCCCCGCGGGCTTGTTACAGTGTGGGATCCACACACATGTGATTTGTGTGGGTCCTACGCCCATGTGAGAGGTTTAGTAGAATATTTGCTAATTCATTTGGGATCCCTAGCATAACTCTATATATTTTCATAGAAAGGATATATATTTTCAAAAAATGTTTGGTTTGAATTTGTTGAATTTAAATTTTTAGAAATTAAATTTTTTATTTTTCGTATTTTTTTGAATCAACTAAGTTTTTGCGATGAGTTCAAGGACCGTCGCAAATGAGCAAAAATAAAATCATTTTGCGATGGACTAACAAAGGGCGTCGCAAAAAAAAAAAAAAAAAAAACAAAAACAAAACAAAACAAAAAACAAAAAACAAGAGGAAAACAACTAGATAGAAGGTGGGAAAAAATTAGTAGCCTATTTTTTTTTTTCATTGCCGCTTAATTTTCCTTCCAAAATTGGTGACAAAATTATTTCCTCACCAAAAGACAAAATTATTGACCACGAAAATAGTTTTGTCACTAAATGATATCAAAATATTAAAAATTATTGGTGACGAAAATATATTCGTCACTAATAATTTTATAATTGGTGATCAATTTTTTCCTTACCAAAAGCCTCAAAATTTTAGCGCCACCAGAAAAAATTAGTAGGAAAATCTTCAGTGAATTTTTTTTTTTTAAAAATGACATAAAATAATTTCGTCACCTAATTTTTTTATTATGTACGTAGATTGCTGACGAAATTTTATTTTTCTCTCGAAAAAAATAGTACATTTAGAACCAAAATATTATTTTCTTCATTAAAAGGTACGTCTTTCGTGAAAAAATTTATTTTCGTCATTAATTTTCATCTCTAAAGACTCTTATTGTTGTGGTGAATATTCTCTATCCAAATAAATTTATTTTTCATTGACTAAAAAAAAAATTGTTCACTTTTATTTTCTCGTATCAAAAACAAAAAATGCCAATATTTAAAATATATATATATATATATATCATTAAAATAATTGGAGTAATGGTGTTACAATAAATATTAATTGATACATGTAATTTATGAGTAATTGTAATTCTTTGATGTAGAGGTTCACATCAAGAGAAAAAAATCATTAATATATTTTCTGAATAGGTTTACACCATATTAATTTCTTTTTACTATTCTAACGCAAGTAATTATTTTTGACTTTACTCCACTTAATTTTTTTGGCAAGTTATTAATTCGCTACCCGTGCCCTCAACCATCGCCGATCACCTATGATCATCCGATACTCCTCTGATCGAAAAAAAAACTATATAATCCTCTCTCTCTCTCTCTCTCTCCCAATAGAGATAGAGTAGATGTCACCGCTCACCATCATTGTCGCTATTGATTCAACTCCGTAACTATCCTAAACCCTCCCTCTTCGCTACCGACGTTGCTCTCGAACTCGGCTCCCTTCGAGCACTCACTCGCAAGGTAAGATTGAGAATTGTTTCAGTGTTTTTTTATGTTCTGTTTCACTTGATTTCTGGCTCTTCCTTTCTCTCTCTGTTTTTGCTTTTGTGGCTGTGTCTGTTTTTGTGTTTCCCTTGCTGCAATTCAAACTCCAAAACACCTTTGATTCTATCAAGGAATGGGCCGTCGATCACAAGCTTCGCACATTTGATTTTGATTTGACTGCTTTGGTTTCAAAATTTTTTTGAAGGATGTTTATTTGCTAAGCGACATAGCGGGTTTAATCGCCAACAATTGGTCCCAACCCAACATGAAAACTAGTGTTCAAATCATTTACACTAGGTACAATTTTGCATAACCCATTTAGAAGTCTGAGAAAATATTGGGGAAAAAGGAAGATAAAAGTGAAAAGTTTCTGTTTTTGTTTGGGATTTGTTAAAACATTAATTCGATCAATTTAGGGTTTTCTGAAAGGGCCTAACAGATTTTGTGAAATTTTTGTTTTTGTGCTTTTTGGGTTGATGATAATCTTCTAAGGCTTCTTCAGTGGCAGCACAAAAATACCCACTTCGTTTTTTTGGGGTATTTGAGGTTTATGTTAATTTTTAATTGTAACTTTCTATTGTTTGGCTGTCTCTAACATTAACTTTGAAAAAAAAAATTTGTGTTGGGATCAAAAATTAATTGAACTTGTGAATGAACTCAAGTATCATTAGCCAAATTACCATGGTTCATGAAAGCTTCATTTGTCTTTTTATACACTCGCATGCAAATCTTAGATCACTCAGATTTGATTTTTGTTCCACCAAAATCAGGCAAACAATTCCAAAGTTGTATATACTAAAAAGGTATATCTGTAAGTGTGTGTATGGGTACTCTAGAATCAATCTTGCTTGAGGTATTTGCATATTTAAATGCTCTTTTCCTTTCAAACCAAACTCTTTGGTCAATCAGGATATGAACTCCCTGAGCCACTAGGTTAATGCTTGATTTTATTTTCCTTTTTTCTTCCCTTGCTATATCCAAAGAAAAAAGTATTAACCTGCCAGGGCAACAATTTGGATATAGTAAGGGAAGAAAAAAGGAAAACAAAATCAAGCATTAACCTAGTGGCTCATGGAGTTCGTATCCCGATTGACCAAAGAGTTTGGTTTGAGAGGAAAAAAGCATTTAAATATGCAAATTGTAAACTCCAGCCCACATAGAGGAGTAGTTGGAGGTTGGTTGGTTGGCTCTCCAAGTCAAGAAGTAGAAGGGGAGGTGGCAAGTGGCAACCCTCCCAATTACTCCTCTTCCTTGACTTTGTTCCCTCCCGTTTGTGTATAAAATAGGAAGAGGTGAGCCGAGTTAGATCATCAGAAAGAGAAAGACAAAGTAGAGAGTGTAATCTGTGAGTGAGAGTGCTATAGAGAGAGAGTGAGGTGTGAGTGTTGTAAACTCCCTCCGAGAAAAATTTTATAATGGATATCTCTCCCATGGACGTAGGCTATTGCTGAACCACGTAAATATCTTGTCTCTCTTCTATGTGTGATTGATTTCTGAGTGTTCTTAATCCTAACAAGTGGTATTAGAGCCTTGTTGGTCGATTTTTGAAAAAACAGGGTGTGTTTTTCAGAATTTCCCAGAAATCAAGTTACTTGAAATTCATTTTTGAGCATATAAGAAGGAAGCTCTCGACGAAAGGAGTCCAAAACAATGAAGCCGAGCCCCAGACACGCTTCCACGTGCTCTCACGCACCACCTAAAGAAGGCCCATGAGTCTCAGTCTCAAACACGCGCCACACGCGCTGTTGACAGTACCAGCGTGTCACAATAGTCTCAAGCACGCACCTGACGCGTGGCAGAAGAAAGAAGGAGAGTCCTCTGTATGTGATAGTGACGTCATCACCATGTCAGTGCCGTGTCACTGCCACGTCAGCGACACGTCACTGCCACATTACTGTCACATGCCATAGACGTTTCTGCCACGTCAGCGCACAGGTTGACCGACCAACCAATCGGGTTAACTCGACCTAGAAGCAAAAGGATTATCCGGTGCTACACGGTTAAGGTACATCTGCAGATCTGAATCGTCGAACTTATTTTGGTTAGATCTGGCCATTTGATGTCCGATTTTGACGATCGAATAGTGGTTTGCAACTATGTGGAGTATTCCGGAGCGATCCATATGGTTAGATTTTTGAATCAAAGTTTCTATAAAAAGTAAAGAAGACGATGGAGGAATTCACATCAACTTCAGGATCCATGATCAAGTTGAATCCTTCAAATTATGCAATCTAGAAGTCCTGGATGGAAGACATCCTATATTTCTGTTTGACCCATTTGCTCTAAAAGGGGTTAAACCAGAAGAAGTGAAGGATGAAGACTGGATAAAGATGAATCAGAAGACTGTCGGTTGTTGTAGACGCGCCCTCGTGGGCCTCATGCTACAGTTCGGACTCGATTTGTGTCGGATCTTAATCTGATCTCGCAATGTGCAATGGAAGACTGATAAATCACCAAAGAGTCCAAATCCGGCAAATTGTTTTGGAAAACAGATTTTTTTGAAAGAAGTGCCAAACATGGACTGCTTTGCCAGATACAGAGTCGCCACCTAAATATTTTATTTTGGGGGAATTTAGGAAACCCTGACTCGTTGCCTAAGGCCACGTGTCCGTCATCACCAAAGTTGCCTTGGCTCGGAAACTTGGGTACGATTGGGGAAGGTCAGCTATGAGCACCCCCTCTCGCCCGATCAAAGATCGGCCTCTACTAACCATGATATCTTGTTTTGAAAACGTTATGCGTTCTTATTCCGATTTAATTAGCTAATCTTACTATATGATGCACACAGCAAACAAGCATAGACTAGATCGCCTAATTTGGAACAAAGCATCGCATATCTGTTCGTTTGGAAAATGGTTTGGAATTTGCTACTCACAAGTAGGCTAAAACATGGATTTCAACGAGTTGTTCCAATTCAAGCAATCCAACCTTCACCCACAGGCATTCAGGCAGTTATATCACATAAGCAATTAGCCTCATGGTAAGCATGCTCTTATCGCAACACTCACACGCATGCAAGATGCTTAAGCATAAACACTTACTGAGTACTCCGAGCCAAAACAGAAACTAGTTAGTAATCAAATGCATGATCCTAGTTCATGTTAAGATGGCTAATGCAACACATGCAAAATGCAACTAAGATAGGTTCGGCTATTCTACAATGGCATGTGAAATGCAACACGTAACATGTATTCAACTCGAAATTGAAATACAATACAGTTAGTATGATGCGCCGAGCCCGGTGCATGTAGTACAAATGAATGGATGCACGCATGCATAGCATAAGGTATGCTAAATTGAATATGCCCTAATACTAACCATCAAAAGCAGGTAAGTAAAAGGGAGAAAGAAGTAGGGGTTGGAAGACACGCACACACGCACCCACACTTATTACACATTCGCCCTTGCTTAGAGGGACCGAAAGAATAATACAATTTAATTAACCTACAAGCTAATTAATTAAATTATACAACACTTAACTAATTAACAAATCAATTAAGCTACTGAAAGCAGTAAAGGGGCCTCGGGAAGAGGGATGCATGCATGCTCGGATTGGCTTCGCCCGGAAATCCAATGCCATGCACAAGCTGCCTCTGTTTACCCTGCTCTGCTCCTCTGGAAATTGCACAAATCCCAAGGAACACTCTATGAACACTATGGAACACCACCGGCCAAGGGGAATCATCACCGGCCATAGGGGAGTGGTCATCGACCATCTATTGAGCTCTCGGCCACCAATTCATGGCCAGCCGGCACTGAGTGTGGTCGGTCGGCCATCTATGCCTGCAGCAGAGGGCAAACATGGCATGGCAATGCATTTCAAGCAAATGTGTGCACCAACACCCTCCTTATCATGTTCATGACTCAAAGGAGGATGGTCCTCGACCCTCAGACCACCAATCGCGTATTTCGATGCGTGATGGCCCAAGATGCCGAGTTGTGCATTTTGATTTCAAATGTAATGCAAACCAAACAAACCAATGGCCCAACCTCTATCATGGTGATCAAGAGACAAGGCATGCATGCTCAATGCAATGCAACCTAGGCATGTGGGCTAAGTATGCAATATGAGCATGCAAGTAACAAAACCATGTGTAATAGGCACATGAGCGAAACAAGTAAGCATACAAGGCATACAATAACAATGCTAATGGCAAACATGCAACAACATGTGAGGGAACTAACATGGAGACATGCAAAGCAACTAAGCAAAGGAAATGCATGCCAAATGCAAAGTGTTTCAAGCATGCAACACATGCGATGGGCTAAGCATGCAACAACACACAAGGTGAGCATGCGACAACATGCAAACAATGGACATACACCAATTTGGGCAGCTCTCAAATGAGCCCAAAACAGTGGCCAAATGCCAAGGAAATGAAGGCCAAAACACATACAAACATGCATGCACCCATGGTCCAACACTTAGGCACCAAATAGGGGACTTCTAAGCACACTTAAAAGGGACAAACATGGACATATAGCATGCATACTAAGCTCTGAAAATCGTGTTATAAAGGTGCCAAACCAAGTAAACAAGACAAGACAAGCATGTAACAATGCCCAAAACTCAAGACAAGCCAAGGGGCTTAAACCAAAGCTATATGAAGCAAGCCCCAAAGGGCCATGAGGACCTAAAATAGGTCCAATGCAGGTATAAACAAGACCAAAGACGCATCTAGATGGCATCTAAATGGTCTAAACATGGAAGCATACACAAAGACACTTTCAAGGAGCATGAAACACAAACTCTTAAGGCATCAAAGGAGCATCAAATGCAAGCATACAAGCATGCTAAATGGACTGAAATGATGCTATAAGTGGTGCCAAACCACTAAAACAAAGCAAGTAAAGAATGCTAGAGGGGTCAACACTCAAGGCTCACAAGGGGAATTGCATGGTAGCTATACAAAGCAAAGCATGGATGACCCGAGCAACCAAAAACAGACCTCAAGCATACTAAAACATGCATAAAATCTTCACAAAGCTAAGCCAAAACAAGTAAGCATGATAGTCTAAATGCTAGGCACATGTTAAGGCAATTCATGGCATTACAAGACAATATGCAAGGCAAGCATGGTGTGTCTAAACCAACTTAAAATAGAGGTAAAACATGGCAACATACTACCAAATAACACTTAAGACATGGCCATCATGGACTCAAGAATGGTGCTCACACATGAGGCAAAAATGACACATTTTGAAGACAACAAGGAGAGGGGATGGCCCCCTCCTTCTTAGGACCTCAAACCACCATCCTCACCCCTCAAATCCCTCAAGATTTCAGTGGTGAGGAGGCCCAAACAAGGTGGTCCCGGAGCTCACCAAAATGGCACAAAATGGGGTCCAAACAAGGCCTAAGAGGGGTCAAACAACCCCAAAGTTCAAAGAAACCTTAAAAAACTATTTAAAGCACTGAAAAATAACACTTTTATTAGTTATACACAAAGTCTAAAAACAGGTGCAAGATAGGTCAAAAGACTATGCAAAAATGGGGAATAAAGAGCAAGGTTCTTACCCTTGAAGACCCCTTTTAAGAACTGAGCTCCAGCTGCTTCCTCAAGCTTGAATCCACTCAAGAACCTCAAGAACACCCCTTTGGCTCCTCAACAACCAAGGTATAGTGTAATGGTAGGTGCCTTAGTGCAAAACTAAGAACAAACACACACAAAGGGCAAAAGAGAGGGAGAAATAGAGATAGAATAGATACACTATGCTAACCCTAAAACCAGACCTTTGGAGCTTTTTTGTAACCCTTGGGGGAGGGAGGAGAAGGCCTCCCTTTATAGAGATTCACTCTTGCAAAGCTTACAAAACAAGCTAAGCAAGAGTGAAATCCCTCCATACACGTGTATGGAGGGGGTGCAAAGTGGGTGCCAGCTATCACAGCTGGCACAAAATATCTGCCAAAAGCAGATGAACAGTGGTCGGCCAGCCAAAAATGACAAATTGGCCAAAACAATGGTCGGCCGACCACAAAGAGTGCCGGCTGGCCAAACATTTGGCCGATGGCAACAAAACAATGGCCGGTGGCCTCAAGCCATGGCCGGTGAGGTGTGGGGATGGCCAACAAGCCATTCCCTGCCCCTCAAAAGCAAAACACAAGTGTTTGGTGCAAAACCAAACACAAAATAGTCGAGTCGAGAGATCCTGAGGCAAGGCGCGTGGTCGAGACCTCCGGGAACTCAAGACGAACACAAACACGGATGATCACCGAGTGTTCAAACGATGACGTCCAAGTCTTGAGGACGGTCAAAAATGGGGTGTCTACAGTTGTATCAGACAATGGATAGACCACAGTGTGTTCCACCATGTCACCCAAGAGACAGATGCATATGTCTTCTGGACAATGTTAGAGGGAATGCATCAGTCAAAGACCGCCCAGAACAAAGCCTTGGTGATGAGAAGGCTCATAAATCTAAAGTTGAAGAATGGCGTGTCTGTCGCCGAGCACATAAGTGAATTCAAGAATCTGGTGAATCAACTTGCAACCGTCAAGATGTTCTTGGACAATGAAATGCAAGCCGTACTACTACTCAGTTCTTTATTGGACAGCTGGGAGACGTTGGTGGTTTCTCTCAGTAACTCTGCACCAGAGGGGAAGTTAACCATGAGCATGGTCACAGACGCCATGTACAATAAAAAGACAAGGAGGAAAGACATGGGAGGTAATCAGCTCCATGCTCTTATCATAAAAGATAGAGGTACAGACAGAGGCAGAGGCAGAAAAAGAAGTAAGATTAGAGGCAGATAGAACAACAGGAGTAAATCTAGAGATATTAAAAGTCAAGGTAACTCTAGCTTCACTTGCTTTCACTGTGGCCAGGAGGGTCACATAAAGAGGAACTGCCCAAGCCGGAAAGATAAGTAATAAATCAAAGGGAGATGAGAACACAACGGCCACAACAACTAATGAAATACTTCCTACAATTGGTGAAGAGGAGAATTGCCTTAACGTGGCTGACCACAACTGTACAGAGTGGGTGATAGACACAGCTGCATCCTATAACGTCACTTCCCACAGAGATCTCTTCAGTATGTACAACGTAGGAGATTTTGGCACTGTTCGAATGGGAAATTCTAGCTATTCGAAGATTGTGGGTGTTAGAGACATTAGTATTCAGACTAATGTCAGACACAGGCTGGTTCTCAAAGATGTGAGGCACGTTCCAGATTTGCGCCTCAATCTTATCTCCGGAAGTGCCCTAGACTGACTGGGCTATACAAGTACATTCGGAAATGGCCTTTGGAAGCTGACAGGACGAGCTTTGAAAATCTCCAGAGAACAGATGTCTTCAACACTGTACAAGTCTCAATCGAAGATCTGTCTAAGAAGTCCTAATACAACAGAAGACAAGGAGTCACCGGACTTATGGCACAGAAGACTGGCTCATATGAGTGAGAAGGGATTGCATCTATTGGCAAAGCAATCCAAGATACCCTTATCTAAAGGGAATGCCCTGAAGCCGTGTGATCATTGCCTTTATGGCAAGTAGCATCGAGTATCATTTAGTTCAACGAGCAAGAGGAAAACAGAAGTGCTCAGTATGGTATACTCGGATGTTTGTGGCCCAATCGAAGTAGAGTCACTTGGCGGCCGCAAGTATTTTCTGACTTTCATTAATGATGCATCAAGGAAGTTGCGGGTGTATTTCCTTACGGCGAAGGATGAGGTATTCTAGCACTTTCAAGAGTTCCATGCAATGGTAGAAAGAGAGATTGGGAAGAAGTTAAAGTGTCTTCACACAGACAATGGTGGCGAGTACACTTCCAATGGTTTGAAGCATATTGTCCTAGCAGAGGTATCAGGCACGAGACAACAGTTCCCAGTACCCCACAACACAATGGTGTGGTAGAAAGGATGAACCGCACTATTGTTGAAAGAGTCAAATGCATGCTTAGAATGGCAAAGTTGCTAAAGTCATTCTGAGCTGAAGTCGCCTGTACAGCCTGTTATCTCATCAACAGGTCGCGTTCAGTCCCGTTGAACTCTGTGATACCTGAGGAAGTCTGGACCAGAAGAAAGATATCATATTCTCACTTAAGACTGTTCGGGTGTAAGGCGTTTTCACACATCTCCAATGAAAACAGACAGAATTTTGATGACAAGTCCACTCCATATATATTTGTGGGCTATTCAGATGCAGCATTTGAGTACAAGTTGTGGGACCCAGTGAATAAGAAGATGTTCAGGAGTAGAGATGTTGTGTTCTAGGAAGACCAGACAGTAGCAAATTTTGAGAAGTCTGCAAAGTCTAAAGATGGCATCACTCCAGACTTGTTCCCATCTCCTGAGCCATCACAAAATGATAGATGTGATGATGTGCAACAAGAAGTGCCAGAGTTGCAGGATCCTATGCCAGAAATTGAGGATCAGAAGGAAAGAGATGAAGACCCGGATGAAAAGGGTGTTGAGCAGGGGGAGTAACCCCCATCAACTAGAGGTAACTGGGCCTCAGTTGCAGAGATCTAGAAAAGCTGTCGTGCCATCAACCAAATATCCCGCTTCTCAGTATATTCTGATTACTAATGAGAGGGAGCTTGAGAGTTTTTCGGAAGTAAAAAGTCATACAGAGAAAGATTGCTTGAAGCAAGCCATGAAGGAGAAGATGAGTTCTTTGCAAAAGAACCACACTTATGAGCTTGTTTCACTTCCAAAGTGCAGAAATGCATTGAAAAACAAATGGGTGTACAAATTGAAGAAGGATGGCAACAGTAAAATATTGCTGCATAAAGCTTGCTTGGTGGTCAAAGGTTTTGGGCAGAAGAAAGGAATTGATTTTGATTAGATCTTTTCCCCAGTTGTGAAGATGACTTCCATTCGAGTAGCTCTGGAATTAGCAGCTCACTTGAATCTAGAGGTAGAATAGATGGATGTCAAAATTGCCTTTCTCCATGGTGATTTAGAGGAAGAGATCTACATGGACCAACCAGAAGGATTTGAAGTTAAAGGGAAACAAAACCTAGTCTGCAAACTAAAGAAGAGTCTCTATGGCCTAAAGCAGGCTCCGAGACAATGGTACAAGAAGTTTGATTCATTCATAGTGGATCACGAGTACACAAGAACAGTAGCAGACCAGTGTGTATATTTTCGAAGGTTTTTAGATGGAAACTTCATTATCCTACTGGTGTATGTTGATGATATGCTGATCATCGGACATGATATTGCTTTGATCAACAAGTTGAAAAAGGACTTGTTGCGGTATGTTAACATGAAGAATTTAGGCCTAGCACAGCAGATTTTGCACATGAAGATTGTTTGTGACAGGAAAGCCAAGAAGATATGGCTGTCATAGGAGAAATATGTTGAACGGGTGATTGAAAGGTTCAACATAAAAGATGCCAAGCTAGTCAGCACATCACTGGCCAACCACTTCAATGTGACAAACCGTTCGTGTCCCGCAATGTAACGCCCTCTATTTAAGACATAAATCATTCATTCACAAGTTCCATGAACATAGGGAAAAGAATACACCTTTAATCATCAGATTCTTCATTACAAAAATATTACATGTTATCAACAAAATATATGCCCTGCAGGCTTATAGCTTTCCAAGTTATCACTTGGTTACAACAAAAGGAGAGTTCTAACTCTATACATGAAAAGCCCTCAGCTTGAATATTCATTTAATCATCGAAACAGAATATAAAAATAAAAAAAATAAAAAAAATCTTCAACTCCTAAACCTCCCAAGCTAAGACCTTGGAGGCGGCATATCACCTGTACCTGAAAAATGGTGTCCCAAGTAGGGTGAGCCAATGCCCAGTAGAGATATGCTAAACAACATATGTGAATTAACTAAAACATTAGCATTCGATAAATGTTTAACACTTATAAACCTTCTTAAACCTTTCCCATAATCAACCAACATGTATCTCCACATTTCAATTCACTTCTAGTTATTACCCAAGCCAATTCATTGACATAATTCATTATCATATAAATAATTCGAAATGAGACTACAACTCATTCATCAACACTTCAATCAAAAACATCATTCATACACTTCCATAACTTTGCCATTTTACGGAACTACGTCCGAGGGAATCGACACCCAAATATATATATAAGATTTCGCGACTTTCACCCTGGACACTCCGGCCAACTTAATTATCCATGGAGTCCATCCCCTATCTCCTCCCACACAATGAAGTACATCCCCTAACTCCTCCCAAACAAGATACATATACAATGTATTTAACACGTTATCATGTACAATGACCAATTAAATCACATATTCAATGTTAAATACATTGTATATGTATTTAACACGTCATCATGTACAATGACCAATTAAATCACATATTCAATGTTAATATCCAACCGTCATATTCAATGACATATTCTAATTGATTCGTTTCAATTTACCTAATCAACATGCAGTTTCTACAACAATCATAGCTATCCTCCACCGATAGCCCAAAACAGATATATCTAAACAGATAAATAAATTTCTCAACAGATAATATATTACATTTTCCATAGGTGAGTGATTCATCAATCCAACTGCACCATTTAATCACAATTTTCCCCAATTTCATAATTTCCAAGCCAATTTCATATTTCCACAATGATTTCACTATTTAAACAAATAGCTCATATAAAGCAAATTAGGGCCTTCTCCCCATTTTCTCAAACATTGCACCCAAGGCCAAATTTTCCCCATTATATACAAACAACCCTATTCTCAAGGTCTCACATACATATAGAACCCAAAATAGGAAAGCCCTCTTTTACAAATATGAAAACCCCAACCTCAACTTTACCCAAATCTTCCACAACCCACCATTTATACAAAATGACTAATGCTTAGGTTAAAACCCATATAGGAGAGTAGAATATCCCTACCTCAAGTGTAGAAGCTCAAAGGAGAAGTGGAGAAACCTTAACGACATCCAAACTTGATTTTACACAGATCAAATGGAAGATCTTGAGAAGCTCCAACTTTTTAATGAAGACACAAGGGTTGGAAATCACTAGATCAAAGCCAAAATGTAGAGAGAGAGTGTATTTTAGAGAGAGAAGCTCTCAACTTAGGTTTTGGAAAGTTTTAGAGAGAGAAAAGACAGAAAAAGTGATTTAAAATGTCAATTTCGCAATCTGATATACGTACAATCCACTCGAGCAGAGAGTTTACGCTCGAGCATCAGGCACAAAAATTCGACCTGCTCGAGCGCAAGAAAGGCCGCTCGAGCTCCAAGACACAATAACAAAGCAATACCCACTCGAGCACAATGAGGTCCGCTCGAGCATAGAATACACCCTTCAGTTATTTTCACAGACTTCAGATAGTCATTCGAGCGCAAGAAAGGCCGCTCGAGCTTAGACCCACTCGAGCGTGAAAAACACTTCTGAAGTATTTTTGCAGACGCACAAAATACTGAGTGATTACAAACCCCGCTCGAGCAAAAGACTAAAATTCTGGGCAACAAGGTTCTAGACCAACTAGCAACCCACCTGTTCCAAACTCGCCCAACACCTCCCAAAACTCAAATACAAGGAATTAAAGGGTGGAAACAAGCTATAAACAATAACATTCAACCACAAAACCCGAGTCCAAAACACCATAAAAGGTCGAGTTAGAAATCGGGATTGCTATAGGCAACCAGCTCTGAAAGGGAAGAAATAGAGGCAATCCCCTATTTCTCTATAGTAGGAAGTTTGATGTATGCAATGGTGTGTACCCGGCTAGATATAGCTCACGCAGTTGGCGTTGTGAGTAGATTCCTTTCCCATCTAGGAAAAGAGCATTGGGAGGTTGTCAAATGGATTCTTCAGTACTTGAAGGGAACTTGAAAGATGTGTCTATGTTCTGGGAGAGCTGAACCAATTTTGGAGGGTTTTACAGATGCCGATATGGTGGGTGATCTTGATGGTAGAAAGTCTACATCAGGATTTTTATTTACCTCTGCAGGGGGAGCTGTTTCATGGTAGTCCAAACTACAAAAGTATGTTGCTTTATCTACAACAGAAGCAGAGTACATTGCTGCCGCAGATATTAGACAGGAAATGTTGTGGTTAAAGTGGTTTCTCTAAGAATTAGGTCTACAATAGGAAGAGTACAAGGTACGTTGTGATAGTCAGAGTGCAATTGATCTGAGCAAGAATTCCATGTGCCATTCACGTACAAAGCACATTGATATCCAATATCAATGGATACGAGAAGTGATGGAAAAACAGCTGATGAAGCTAGTGAAGATTCACATGGATAAGAATCCTTCTGACATGATGACCAAGGTTGTCACCAGAGAGAAACTAGAAGTTTGCAAGAATCTGACCGGGATGGACTTCAACTAAGAAGTCAGTTATCCATATGGGCGTGAACGGGGAGAATTGTTAACTCTAGCCCACATGGAGGAGTAGTTGGAGGTTGGCTGATTAGCTCTTCAAGTCAAGAAGTATGAGGGGAGATGGCAGGTGGCAGCCCTCCTAATTACTCATCTTCCTTGACTTTGTTCCCTCCCGTTTGTGTATAAAATGGGAAGAGGTGAGCTAAGTTAGATCATCAGAAAGAGAAAGACAAAGCAGAGAGTGTAATCTGTGAGTGAGAGTGCTATACAGAGAGAGTGAGGTGTGAATGTTGTAAACTCCCTCCGAGAAAAATTCTATAGTGGATATCTCTTCCATGGACGTAGGCTATTACCGAACCACATAAATATCTTTTCTCTTTTCTGTGTGATTGATTTCTGAGTGTTCTTAATCCTAACACAAATACCTTAAGCAAGATTGATTCTAGAGTACCCATATACACACATACAGACATACCGTTTTAGTATGTATAACTTTGGAATTGTATGCCTGATTTTGGTGGAACATGAAATATGAACAATCTAAGATTTAAGATTTGCATGCGAGTGTATAAAAAGGCAAATGAAGCTTTCATGAATCATGGTAATTTGGCAAATGCTATAGACCCCAAATGAATTACCAAATATTCTACCAAATCTCTCACATGAGTGTGGGATCTACACACAAGCGATTTGTGTGGGTCCCACACCCATGTGATAGCTTTGGTAGAATATTTGGTAATTCATTTGGGATCCCTAACATAACTCTATATATTTTCATATAAAGGATATGTATTTTCAAAAAATGTTTGGTTTCAATTTATTGAATTTAATTTTTTAGAAATTAAATTTTTTATTTTTCGTATTTTTTTTTATTCAATTAAGTTTTTGCGATCAGTTTAAGGACCATCGCAAATGAGCAAAAATAAAATCTTTTTGCAACAGACTAACAAAGGGCATCGCAAAAACAAACAAAAATAAAAAAAATCAAAAAAAAAAACAAAAAAACAAAAAAACAAGATGAAAGTAGCTAGATAAAAAGGTGGGAAAAAATTAGTTGCCTATTTTGTTTTTTATTGCCGCTTAATTTTCCTTCCAAAATTGGTGACGAAATTATTTCCTGACGAAAAGATAAAATTATTGACCATGAAAATAGTTTTCTCACTAAATGATATCAAAATATTAAAAATTATTGGTGACGAAAATATATTCGTCACTAATAATTTTGTAATTGGTGACCAATTTTTTCCTCACCAAAAGTCTCAAAATTTTGGCGCCACCCAAAAAAATTAGCAGGAAAATCTTCAGTGACAAAAAAAATAAAAATAATGACAAAAAATATTTTTGGCACCTAATTTTTTTATTATGTATGTAGATTGGTGACGAAATTTTATTTTTCTTTCGAAAAATAGTACATTTGGAAACAAAATATTATTTTCTTCATTAAAAGGTACGTCTTTCATGACAAAATTTATTTTCGTCATTAATTTTCATCTCTAAAGACTCTTTTTGTTGTAATGAATATTCTCTATCCAAATAAATTTATTTTTCGTTGACTATAAAAAAATTAAAAATTTGTTAACTTTTATTTTCTCGTATCAAAAGCAAAAAATGCCAATATTTAAAAATATATATATATATATATATATATCATTAAAATAATTGGAGTATTGGTGTTACAATAAATTTTAATTGATACATGTAATTTATGAGTAATTGTAATTATTTGATGTAGAGGTTCACATCAAGAGAAAAAAATCATTAATATATTTTCTAAATACGTTTACACCATATTAATTTCTTATTACTATTCTAACACAAGCAATTATTTTTGACTTTACTCCCCTTAATTTTTTTGACAAGTTATTAATTCGCTACCCGTGCCCACAACCATCGCCGATCACCTATGATCATCCAATACTCCTCCAATCGCAAAAAAACTATATAATCCTCTCTCTCTCTCTCTCTCTCTCTCTCTCTCTCTCTCTCTCAAGCCAAGATGCCGCCGCTGAGAAAGAGTAGATGCTAGTCTTTGGGTTGAGGTAGCTTGGGACTTGTTTTGAGCTCTAGGAGGAGGTTTTTGGCTTGGATTGTTGGCCAAATTGTGTCTTGACTTCAAGAGGTATAACACTCTCCTTGTATAATTGTTTTGCACACTTGATTTGCCATCTTTTTCAATTGTTTTGGAGCTGATTTTGAACTGTAAAAAGCTCTATTTTTATGGCTTAAAGGTGTTGGTTTGAGGCCATTTTCAGTTAAGTGGTGATTCACCCTTCTTGCTTCTTTGCTTGTAAAGTTTTTGTGCCTTTGTTCATCACTTTCAAACCAACTTTTTTGGGCCTTTTAACCATTGAATTTCAGAGGTTTTTCAATGGCAAAAAATTTTGAAGTCCAAATTTGGAGGGGTTAGCCTCCCTTCCTTGTGTCTTGTTTCCATGCCTAGTTAGCCCCATGTATTAGCTTATTGTTTTATCTTTTTGTGGCTCAAGTTCAGCATGTTTTACACTTTGTTTTGCCACTGTTTTTACTGTTTGGTCCCTTTTGAGTCTTGTATTGCATAGTTGTAGTGTAAGTCCTTTCACTAGCTTGGTGTTTTAAGGCTTTAACCACCATTGGTTTGAGTTGATTGCATGTTTTAGTGCTTTTTCTCACCTAATTTCAACACTTATAATCTCTGCAACCTCCCTCTTTTCTTCACTCTTTCATTTTCTTTTGAGGGTTGTTTCAAGCTTGGGATCCTTTAAGCTTGAGATTGAGGTTATCCTCAATGGTTTAATCCTCTTTGAGGGTTCATTACCAACGACGTGATCTCTCTCTTGCCTTACATCATCCCTTGGTTGACACTTCTTTCATCTTTGAAGACACTCACCAATGGACTAATTGATTAAAGAATGATTTGGTAATTAAAATGTGTAAACAAAATTGGCAAGTAAAAGTGGTAAGATAAGCACTTCTTTGTGTTGCATTGCATGTGTTCAAATCGGACGTTAGTTTGAACACAAGGAAAATGGAACATTTCATACTCAAAAGTGATGAAATGTGCCATTTTCCTAGCTCTCCATTGCCCTTGATCATACATGATAGGGTGATGGTCATTTGAGTCTTGTCTTGCATTCATTAAACTTGTACAAACTTGGTTCTTTGACCATCATGCAATGAAATTGCTTGATTAATGGTTTGAGAGCCAAGAGTATCACTCATTTGAATTTGTTTGATGATAAGGAGGGTAACAGTACAAACAAACCTTCAAAAAGTACACTGTTTTGCTCTGTTTGCCCTCTGTTGCAACAAGGAAGTCCAAGCCAATGGTGGCCGACGGCCACCACCAGTAGCTGACTGGCCACCATTGTTGGCCGACCGATCATCAGCAATGGCCGACCGGCCCCACTGTCGGCCACCAATGCAAATTCAATAGTATGCTCCTGAGACAAGACAGAGTTGATCTGGAGAAGGAGAAAATGTAAGTGCTTCTGTGCAACAGAGGCTTGCAGCAGCAAAACAGTGACCTTTCGGGTGAAAAATTGAGCATGCTTGCATCCCTCGTTTCCCGTGGCTTTTTAGTTAATTTTCTTAGTTAATTAGTTGTGGCTAATGCTTGCAAATGATGTAATTATTCAAGTAGATTAATTAATTAATTCGTGTTGTAATTAATTAGCTCAATTGCTTTGTAATTAATTAGTTAAGTATTTAGCTAATTAGTTTAGAATAGTTAGTTAATCCTTTCAAGATTTGTATTAGTTAGCTTAATTAGCTTAATGTAGCTAGCTAGTTAGCTTTTATTCATTCGGACCTTCCTTCACGAGGGCGTAATGTTGTAATAAGTGTACGTGTGTGTGTGTATGTCTTCCAACCCCACGTCTTTCTCCCTTTTATTTAATCGCTTTTGATGGTTAGATTAGGGACATGTTTCAATTAGCATATCGCATGCTTGCATCCATTCATCTTGTATTGCATGCACCAAGGCTCGGCGCCTCATTCAAACTACATTGTCATTTCAATAATCCTTGAATGCGTGTTTAACCGCATGTTATCAAATTGACTCATATGCCATATTAGTAGCCGAGCCTATTAATTGCATTCTTTGCATGTGTTGCATTAGACACTTAACATAGTTAGGAATCATACATAGTTTTCTAACCCATATCTTCCTAGCTTGGAGTACTAGTGAGTTTTTATGCTTTAGCATACTTGCATAAGTGTGAATGTTGCCATGAGGCTATGTGCTTCCTTGCTAAACTACATGAATGCCTATGGACAAAGGCTTGTTGTTTGAATTGGAACGATTCAACAAATCTATGTTTTAAGCCCACTTTGTTTAAGTGGCAAATCATGTTTTAAGCCCATTATGTTTGGTGCCAAATCCGCAAACTTTAAGCCCACTTGAGGTGGCAAATTCAAACTATTTTCGCAAACAAACATGAGTTGAATTGTTCCAACTTGAGCAAACTAGTCTATACTTGCTTGTGCGCATCACATAGCAAAGCTAGCTTAATAACCAAAACAAGAGCACATAATGTTTATAAAATATCATATCATGATTAGTAGAGGCCGATCTTCAATCGGGCGAGTGGGGGTGCTCAATTCATGACCTTCCCCTCTCGTACCTAAGTTCCCGAGCCGAGGCAACTTTGGTGATGACGAACACGTGGCCTTCGACACGAGTCATGGGTTTCCTAAATTTCTTCAAAAATAAAATATTTAGGTGGAGACTCTGTATCTGACAAAGCAGTTCAATTTTGGCACTTTTTGATTCAAAATCAAATTTTCAAAACGATTTGCTGGATTTGGACTCTTTGGTGTTTATCAGTTTCACATTGCACTTGTGTGATTAGATTCAGAACCACGGGAGTCCGAACTATAGGGTTTTCTTTCAAACCTTCCGAAAGGGGGTGCGAAAAAGGCGAGCCACAGTTTCTGGCGACTCTGCTGGGGATTTAGAGAACTTGACTCGAACTCATGATATGTTATTTTATCTACACTTACGTGTTTCTTTGCATTTGCATTTGCATCGGTGTGCCTAAGTCATTGTGTTTGCCATCTGCTATTCCTGAACGGTTTGCCGGAGGCTTGCTTGGAAAAGCTTGCCAAAAGGCTGACCGGTTGTGGGCTCTGCCACGATGGGAACACAACCCTTGGATCTAGACTACTGCTGTACCGTTTGATCCTCCTTTCACTTGTCGGTGCTAGGTGCGAGAGGTTTATTAAGTAGTCTTGCCGAGGTATCCTTTTTTGACCAATCGACTAGTTGCATATCGGAAACCATAGAGACTGTTCCAAACTAGGACAGATTACTTAACCAAATGCAGGATTGTAGTGAAACCACTTTGCATGAGTACCAAACCCTAGCTCCTAATGAAACTAGGACAGGGTAACCCTCCCCCAACATAGGGGTGTTTGTCACATTACTATCACGTGCCATAGACGTGTCTACCACGTCAGCTGTGATACCCCTGTTCTGTATTATATTAATTGGTCCCTAATATGTATGTGATTATATGTCTTGATATGATTTTGTGTGCCATTATGTGGATATGTGTGATTTTGGAACTCTATCTGTTCACCGTAGGAACATCTGTTTGAATAATCTGCTTTGGAAATTGAATTGAGGGCCTTATCGGCCACAAAACCTAAAATTGATTACGCCTTTGTGATTGGCATAATTTTTAGAGCCTACGGTGAAATTTAATTGAAAATTGATTCTGGTCAATTTAAACTGATTAAATTGATGAATTAGTGCCCAAATATTTTATATTAAAATATTGTATTAGTGGGCCTTGTTGTGCCATAGCACTACACTCTCCTTAACTCATTTGAGCTCAAGAAAAATCTGAGGATAAAATAGAGAGAGAGGGGCGGGCCATAGTGAGAGAAAGGGGGGAAAATTGTGCATTGTAGTTCAAGACCTAGATCTTTTGGGAGATTAAGCTCAAATATTGCTACTATTGGGAAGATTAAAGCTCCTTGGTGAGTGATTCATGCATTCATGGTCATCATTTTGTGAATTCAAGTTTAATAGATGGTCAAGAGCATGAATTAGTTTGAATGTGATGGAATTAAGTTGTATATGTTGGATTTCAAGATTATAGAAGCATGCATGTAAGGAATTGCTATAGATTTCCATGTTTGAGCTTAATTTGTGTAACCTATGTTGAAGTTGAATGAAATCCATGTCTATGACCATATCTTCACCAAATAAGTTGTGAATAATGTGTATCCCTTGCATGCAAGAGTAAATCATGAAAGAGTAAGCTTTGCATGTATGAATTTATATTGTGGGTGTTGAGCTTGACATATTTTGGGCCATGCATGTAGATAAATCAAGGAATTGAGCTCCATGATGTTATAATCTTGCATTGGTGCCATGTTTGTATGATTACATTGAGATTTGAGCCATTACATGCAAGTATTGTGGCTGGAAAGTTGAATTGGAGCTCAAGAGCACAACCTGGAATTTCCAGAATTTTGACGTCCGCTCGAGCGAGGGAAGTGTCGCTCGAGCGGAGAATTCGAGCTCCTAGTATTTTTGGTAGACATGGCTCCCGCTCGAGCAGGGTATTTTATGCTCGAGCGGGGAGCTATGTAGACAGGCAGTCCGCTCGAGCGGCAGGTTTCACGCTCGAGCGGGGATTTGAGGTAACCAGTACTTTTGCCGTCTTAAGGGTCCGCTCGAGCGGGGACTTTGGCGCTCGAGCGGGGACCCTGTTTTCTGAAATTCTGTTTTTGCATTCTGAGTTCTGTTTTTCGTTCTCTTTCACTTGTAAGCGCTCTTAGGCATATGTTAAGCATGGTAAATGAGTTAATGAGATAAGAATAGGGCCTAAAGAGGATTATGTGAATTAAGGAACGGATGGAATTATTAATGACCCTTTTGTGTTCATGAAATGTATAGGGTCAAGCTCCAGGGCAAATCCACAAGCCGATCACTGTGAGTAATATCGATATTCGTATACTTGTGAATGTCCAATTGGTTATTCCCTTATAAGCTTTATAAGTTGCTAATCGGGATTGTGGACAAAAATCTGACATGAATATACAAATGGACCAAAGGTCGTTTTGATAGAATTACATGGACCCAAGGTCATTTTGATAGACAAATGGACCGAAGGTCGTTTTGATAGAATTGAATGGACCGAAGGTCGTTTTGATAGAATTGAATGGACCGAAGGTCATTTTGATAGAATTGAATGGACCGAAGGTCGTTTTGGTAGAAATGAACGGACCGAAGGTCGTTTTGACATATATGAATGGACCCAAGGTCGTTTTGACTTATATGAATGAACCGAAGGTCGTTTTGACATGAATGAGTGGGCCGAAGGCCGTTTTGACATGAATGAGTGGGCCGAAGGCCGTTTTGACATAAATGAGTGGGCCGAAGGCCGTTTTGACATAAATGATCGGGCCGAAGGCCGTTTTGACATGAATGGAAATCTGAATGGGCCAAAGGCCAGAATGTTGAAACTACAAGTCACTTAATTTGAAATTCGTATAGTTATATATCTGTTAAATAGGAATATGAGTTGGGCCCAAGGCCGTTTGGAGTATGTTGTTCTGCATATTGTTATATGACTTCTGTATTTGATATTATTCACTGGGCTATCGCTCACGCTCATTCATGTGTTTGTAGGTGAGCCGAGGGAAGTCCAAACCCAGCCCCAGTGAAGTCTGCCAGGAACAACATGAGTTTTGAGAAAGTCAGCCTTGTGTCTCACGCACGAGACCTACCCTTGCCATTTTGTTATGTAATTATATTTCGTCTTGCTGGCAAGGACTTTATGTATATTTGTAAATAGTTTGTCATGGGTTGACTTAGCTGGATGATCCTGTCTTTAAGAATTTATGGTACTGTACTTTTGATGTGGGTTATTAACGTATATGAGTATGGTTTGTTTTGGAGTGCATATAAGCACGGCTCTATGGACAAAGTTTTTGATTATTGCTTCCATTTGGCCCCTTTACTCTGTTGAGTTATGTCTATTTTGTTTTGAGGCCGTAGGTAATCTCAGGATTACTGGCCGGTTACGTCCTTAACCCATAGGGGCGGGTTCGGGTCGTGACAGAGTGGTATCAGAGCACGAGTTAATAACTCACACACTTGTCCAAAAAGAGCAATAAGCGTCTAGATAAGATCTAGGATGCATTCATGTGATAAATATAAATTTGGAAGCATTGATTATATGCTTAAATGCTTTGGTATGAACAATTATATGTGTAAGTTGTGAACTACTTGCATTGCAAACCATTTGAATATGTGTGCACTTAGTGTATATATTTGTGAATCTTTTGTATGAAATATAATGCAAGTTTAATCAGATGGTGAGAACTAGAGGTGATGAGATAGAGGAGTCCTCTACTGCCAGGATAGACAGGATGGAAAGATTGATCCAAGAAATGGCAGAAGCTTTGAGACAGCAACAGGAGTGGCAACAACAGTGGCAGCAACCACACCCGCCACCTCCACCTCCGGCACCACCCGTGCCAGATAATCAAAATGATGATCGGATAATAGCTCTCACCAAGGAATTCAAGAAAATGAAACCACCACAGTTCCACGAGGGATTAGATCCGTTGAAAGCCGAAGCGTGGGTCCTCGGCATTGAGAAATTATTTGAAGTGTTCCCCTGTTCGGAGACTCAGAAAGTGCTCCTAGCCACTTTTATGCTAGAGGACGAAGCAAGAAGATGGTGGATGTTGATGCGAGAAAATCATAAAGATGTGGATTGGGTGAAATTTCTGGAGATATTTTATGACAAGTATTTCCCGCAATGCGTTCGGGATAGGAAAGTAGCTGACTTCATGGAACTCAAGCAAGATAGCATGACAGTGGCTGAGTATGAGGCCAAGTTCACTGAGTTGGCCAGGTTTGCACCACACGTGATTGACACCGATTATAAGAAGGCAAGACACTTTGAAGGTGGACTCCGCATTGACATCCTGGAAAGGGTGAATGTTCTAAAGTTGGAAACCTACATTGGGGTACTTGACAGGGCCATCATATCAGAGACTAATATAGCTAGACAAGCTAAGTCAACAATAGAATGGAAAGGTAACAAGAGACAAGGCTTCTTTTCGAAGAAGAAATTTCTGAAAAAGCAAAACACGGGCTCCTCCACTACCTCAAATTCTTCCCGAGACACGGCTCCCATGTGCAACATTTGTAGCAAAAGGCACCGTGGAGTCTGTTACCGTGCATCAGGAGCCTGTTTCAAATGTGGGAAACAAGGGCACATAGCCCGAGAATGTAATCAGAACAGTGGGAAACTAGCCGCTGGTTCAACTGCATCAGTTCCAAAGCCGGGAAATACTTTGAGATCTACTACTACTGGGGAGACAGTGAGACAGGGGAGAGTTTTTGCACTTGTTCCGGGCGATACGCGGAATGCCAATGCCGTTGTCTCAGGTACTATTTCAATATGTAATCAGGATGCCTTTGTATTAATTGATTCTGGATCAACAAACTCATTCGTGACATATACATTTGCATCTAGACTGAAAAGACCCCTAGAGTTCTTGCCATATTTGTTGTGTGTGTCTGCTCCATCGGGGGAATCTATGTTATGTGACTATATATATCGGTTTTGTGACATGCATATTGAGGATGCTACCTTATATGTAGATTTGTTGCCCTTGAACTTTAGACATTTCGATGTAATTTTGGGCATGGATTGGTTGACCAAGTATTATGCCACCATAGATTGTGTGACAAAAAGGGTTGTATTTAAACCACCAGAACAAAAAGAAATTGTGTTTGTGGGTAATGGGGTAGTGCCTCCACCTTATTTGATATCTGCAATGAAAGCATGTAAACTGATCAGGAAAGGGTGCCAGGGTTATTTGTGCTATGTGTTGACTGAACAACCTGTGAATGTTGAATTGAATGATATACCTATTGTTAGAGAATTCCCAGATGTGTTCCCAAATGAATTACCAAGGAAATTGGTAGACAGGGAGATAGAGTTTACTATCGAGACTGTGCCAGGCACCCAGCCTATTTCTAAAACTCCCTACAGAATGGCTACTACCGAAATGAAAGAATTGAAAGAACAATTGCAAGACCTGCTTGACAAGGGGTTTATCCGGCCTAGCACTTCGCCTTGGGGTGCACCGGTGCTATTTGTGAAAAAGAAGGATGGTACTTTGCGTCTATGCATCGATTATCGGGAATTGAACAAGGTAACGATCAAGAACAAATATCCCTTACCCCGTATTGATGACTTATTTGACCAGTTGCAGGGATCACAGGTGTTTTCTAAGATTGATTTGAGATCCGGGTATCATCAACTGAAAGTTAAGGCAGAGGATGTTGAGAAAACCGCATTCAGAACGAGGTATGGTCATTTTGAGTTTCTTGTTATGCCATTTGGAGTGACTAATGCTCCAGCAGCATTTATGGACTTAATGAATAGAATTTTTAAAACCTACCTTGATGAGTTTGTTGTAGTCTTCATTGATGACATTTTGATATACTCTAAAGACAGACTTGAACATGAACATCATTTGAGAACTGTTTTACAAATACTTCGGGAGAGGAAATTATTTGCTAAACTAAAGAAATGTGAGTTTTGGTTGGATGAGGTTGTTTTCTTAGGGCATGTGATCAACAAGGAAGGAATTTCAGTGGACCCGCAGAAGATAGAGGCAATTGTGAACTGGCCTACACCAACTAATGTGACAGAAGTCCGTAGCTTCATGGGCTTAGCTGGGTACTACAGGAGGTTTGTGAAAGATTTTTCGAAACTAGCTGTGCCTCTTACCCAATTGACACGTAAAGGGCAACCATTTGAGTGGAACAGTGAAAGAGAATCAGCCTTTCATGAATTGAAGACGAGATTGACTACTGCACCAATTTTGACATTACCTTCAGGTACGGAAAATTTCGTGATTTTTAGTGATGCGTCTTATAAGGGTTTGGGTTGTGTGTTAATGCAGAACGAAAAGGTTATTGCTTACGCCTCTCGACAGTTGAGGCCACATGAGAAGAATTATCCAACACATGACCTAGAGTTGGCCGCGGTTGTTTTTGCTTTGAAAATCTGGCGGCATTACTTGTATGGGGCAAAGTGTGAAGTCTACACGGATCATAAGAGCCTGAAATACTTCTTCACGCAGAAAGAGTTGAATATGCGTCAGAGAAGATGGCTAGAACTGATAAAAGACTACGATCTAGAGATTCAGTATCACCCCGGGAAGGCTAATACAGTGGCTGATGCTTTGAGCAGAAAATCAACAGGGAGTATGGCTTGCTTGCTTACTGAGCAGAGGGAGATTTTGCAGGACTTTGAGAGGTCTGAAATTGAAGTGGTGGTATGTGAACAGGGAGGATTGATAGCCGCCATTACAGGCGAGCCGGCAATCATTGATGAAATCAAGCAGAACCAGAAAGAGGATGAGTTCCTTAGAAAGGTAATTGATGAATTTGAGACGAGTCCAAAAGCAGAATTCAGCATTGAGAATGAACTGTTGAAATTTCGAAACAGAAAGTGTGTCCCTGATATCCCGGAACTAAAGAAGAAAGTTTTAGATGAAGCCCACAGATCTGTATTTGCTATGCACCCCGGCAACAATAAAATGTACCGGGATTTGAAACAAACCTATTGGTGGCCTAAGATGAAGAAAGAGATTGTAGAATATGTATCCAAGTGTCTTCAGTGTCAGCAAGTTAAGGCTGAACATCATAAACCAGGTGGTCTACTTCAGCCTCTCCCTATTCCCGAGTGGAAGTGGGAGCATGTGACTATGAATTTTGTCGTTGGCCTACCTCGGACTTCTCGAGGAATGGATTCTGTTTGGGTGGTAGTTGATAGACTGACTAAATCTGCACATTTTCTGCCTGTCAAAACTATGTTTACTGCTTATAGATTGGCTACCATTTACGTTGATGAGATTGTCCGTTTACACGGAGTTCCGGTGTCTATTGTGTCGGATAGAGATCCGAAATTTGTATCTAGATTGTGGAAGAGTCTGTAGGAAGCTATGGGAACAGAACTAAGGTTCAGTACTGCATTCCACCCACAAACAGATGGGCAGTCAGAACGAACGATACAAACTTTGGAAGATATGCTTCGCTTGTGTGCCTTGGATTTTCAGGGGAGTTGGGAAGATTATTTGCCACTTGCAGAATTTGCTTATAATAACAGCTTCCACTCCAGCATCGGTATGGCACCATACAAGGCTTTGTATGGTAGGAGGTGTAGATCACCCATTTGTTGGACAGAGGTCGGGGATAGAGCCTTGCTTACGCCAGAAATTGTGCAGGATACTTCTGAGAAAATCAAGACTATTCGTCAAAGGCTCAAAACAGCCCAGGACCGACAAAAGAATTATGAAGACGTTCGGAGAAGACCTCTTAAGTATGAGGTCGGTGACCATGTGTTCATCCGTGTTTCTCCGATGAAAGGCCAAGTCAGATTTGGAAAAAAGGGCAAGTTGTCGCCCCGTTACATTCGGCCGTTTCAGATTTTGGAAAGGCTTGGCCCAGTTGCTTATAGAGTTGCCTTGCCACCGGGATTCGAGCAAATCCATAATGTGTTTCATGTGTCGATGTTGAGGAGTTACCTCCGAGACCCGTTTCATGTGATTGATTATCACCGGGTTGCTATTGATGAAAATATGAAATATGCGGAATGGCCGGAAAGAATTGTTGACCGGCAAGCGAAACAGTTGAGAAGCAAAACCATCCCGATGGTGAAAGTTGAATGGAAGGAACACTATGGTATAGATGCCACGTGGGAAAAAGAGGAGGAAATGCGACTACACTATCCACATTTGTTTCCCGATGAAGGTAACTTAAGTTTGGAGGACCAAACTTCCTAAATGGGGGAAGACTGTGATACCCCTGTTCTGTATTATGTTAATTGGTCCCTAATATGTATGTGATTATATGTCTTGATTTGATTTTGTGTGCCATTATGTGGACATGTGTGATTTTGGAACTCTATATGTTCACCATAGGAATATCTGTTTGAATAATCTGCTTTGGAAATTGAATTGAGGGCCTTATCGGCCACAGAACCCAAAATTGATTACGCCTTTGTGATTGGCATAATTTTTAGAGCCTACGGTGAAATTTAATTGAAAATTGATTCTGGTCAATTTAAACTGATTAAATTGATGAATTAGTGCCCAAATATTTTATATTAAAATATTGTATTAGTGGGCCTTGTTGTGCCATAGCACTACACTCTCCTTAACTCATTTGAGCTCAAGAAAAATCTGAGGATACAATAGAGAGAGAGGGGCCGGCCATAGTGAGAGAAAGGGGGGGAAATTGTGCATTGTAGTTCAAGACCTATATCTTTTGGGAGATTAAGCTCAAATATTGCTACTATTGGGAAGATTAAAGCTCCTTGGTGAGTGATTCATGCATTCATGGTCATCATTTTGTGAATTCAAGTTTAATAGATGGTCAAGAGCATGAATTAGTTTGAATGTGATGGAATTAAGTTGTATATGTTGGATTTCAAGATTATAGAAGCATGCATGTAAGGAATTGCTATAGATTTCCATGTTTGAGCTTAATTTGTGTAACCTATGTTGAAGTTGAATGAAATCCATGTATATGACCATCTCTTCACCAAATAAGTTGTGAATAATGTGTATCCCTTGCATGCAAGAGTAAATCATGAAAGAGTAAGCTTTGCATGTATGAATTTATATTGTGGGTGTTGAGCTTGACATATTTTGGGCTATGCATGTAGATAAATCAAGGAATTGAGCTCCATGATGTTATAATCTTGCATTGGTGCCATGTTTGTATGATTACATTGAGATTTGAGCCATTACATGCAAGTATTGTGGCTGGAAAGTTGAATTGGAGCTCAAGAACACAACCTGGAATTTCCAGAATTTTGACGTCCGCTCGAGCGGGGGAAGTGCCGCTCGAGCGGAGAATTCGAGCTCCCAGCATTTTTGGCAGACATGGCTCCCGCTCGAGCGGGGTATTTTACGCTCGAGCGGGGAGCTATGTAGACAGGCAGTCCGCTCGAGCAGCAGGTTTCACGCTCGAGCGGGGATTTGAGGTAACCAGTACTTTTGCCGTCTTAAGGGTCCGCTTGAGCGGGGACTTTGGCGCTCGAGCGGGGACCCTGCTTTCTGAAATTCTGTTTTTGCATTCTGAGTTCTGTTTTCCGTTCTCTTTCACTTGTAAGCACTCTTAGGCATATGTGAAGCATGGTAAATGAGTTAATGAGATAAGAATAGGGCCTAAAGAGGATTATGTGAATTAAGGAACGGATGGAATTATTAATGACCCTTTTGTGTTCATGAAATGTGTAGGGTCAACCTCCAGGGCAAATCCACAAGCCGATCACTGTGAGTAATATCGATATTCGTATACTTGTGAATGTCCAATTGGTTATTCCCTTATAAGCTTTATAAGTTGCTAATCGGGATTGTGGACAAAAGTCTGACACGAATATACAAATGGACCAAAGGTCGTTTTGATAGAATTACATGGACCCAAGGTCGTTTTGATAGACAAATGGACCAAAGGTCGTTTTGATAGAATTGAATGGACCGAAGGTCGTTTTGATAGAATTGAATGGACCAAAGGTTGTTTTGGTCGAAATGAACGGACCGAAGGTCGTTTTGATATATATGAATGGACCCAAGGTCGTTTTGACTTATATGAATGGACCGAAGGTCGTTTTGACATGAATGAGTGGGCCGAAGGCCATTTTGACATAAATGAGTGGGCCGAAGGCCGTTTTGACATAAATGATTGGGCCGAAGGCCGTTTTGACATGAATGGAAATCTGAATGGGCCAAAGGCCAGAATGTTGAAACTACAAGTCACTTAATTTGAAATTCGTATAGTTATATATCTGTTAAATAGGAATATGAGTTGGGCCCAAGGCCGTTTGGAGTATGTTGTTCTGCATATTGTTATATGACTTCTATATTTGATATTATTCACTAGGCTATCGCTCACGCTCATTCATGTGTTTGTAGGTGAGCCGAGGGAAGTCCAAACCCAGCCCCAGTGAAGTCTGCTAGGAACAACATGAGTTTTGAGAAAGTCAGCCTTGTGTCTCACGCACGAGACCTACCCTTGCCATTTTGTTATGTAATTATATTTCGTCTTGCTGGCAAGGACTTTATGTATATTTGTAAATAGTTTGTCATGGGTTGACTTAGCTGGATGATCCTGTCTTTAAGAATTTATGGTACTGTACTTTTGATGTGGGTTATTAACGTATATGAGTATGGTTTGTTTTGGAGTGCATATAAGCACGGCTCTATGGACAAAGTTTTTGATTATTGCTTCCGTTTGGCCCCTTTACTCTGTTGAGTTATGTCTATTTTGTTTTGAGGCCGTAGGTAATCTCAGGATTACTGGCCGGTTACGTCCTTAACCCATAGGGGCGGGTTCGGGTCGTGACATCAGCGCCCTAGTTGATCGGTCAACCAATCAAGTTGACCCGACCAAAAAGCAGAGGGATTATCTGGTGCTATGCAGCTAAGTCACATCGGCAGATCTGAACTGTTGAACTTATTTTGGCTAGATCTAAGCCATTTGAAGTCCGATTTTGACGATACAATAGTGGTTTCCAACTATTTGGAGTATTCCGAAGCGATCCATACGGTTAGATTTTTGAATTATAGTTTCTGTAAAAAGTAAAGAAGATGATGTAGGAATTTGCATCAACTTCAGGATCCATGATCGAGTTGAATCCTTCCAATTATGCAATTTGGAAGCCGCGGATGGAAGACATCCTACATTATAAAGATCTGTTTGACCCTTTCGCTCTAAAAGGGGTTAAACCAGAAGAAGTGAAGATGAAGACTTGATAAAGATGAATCGGAAGACTGTCGGTTGTATCAGACAATGAATAGACCACAATGTGTTCCACCATGTCGCCCAAGAGATAGATGCATTTGTCTTCTGGACAATATTAGAGAGAATGTACTAGTCAAAGACCGCCGGGAACAAAGCCTTGGTGATGAGAAGGCTCGGAAATCTGAAGTTGAAGAATGGTGTGGCTGTTGCCGAGCACACTAGTGAATTCAAGAATCTGGTGAATCAACTTGCAACAATCAAGATGCCCTTGGACGATGAAATGCAAGCCGTACTACTACTCAGTTCTTTATCGGACTACTGGGAGACGTTGGTGGTTTCTCTTAGTAACTCTGCATCAGAGGGGAAGCTGACCGTGAGCATGGCCACAGATGCCATGTATAATGAAGAGACAAGGAGGAAAGACATGGGAGGTAATCAGTCCCATACTCTTGTCACAGAAGATACAGGCAGAGGTAGAGGAAGAAGCAAGAGTAGAGGCAAATAGAACAACAGAGTAAATCCAGAGATAGTAAAAGTCAAGGTAACTCTAGTTTCACTTGCTTTCACTATGACCAGGTGGGTCACATAAAGAGGAACTGCCCAAGCCGAAAAGATAAAGGCCAAAGTAGTAAGTCAAAGGGTTATGAGAACACAACAACCACAACAACTGATGAAATACTTCTTGCAGTTTGTGAAGAGGAGAATTGCCTTCATGTAGCTGACCACAGCTGTACAGAGTAGGTGATAGACACAGCTACATCCTATCACACCACTTCCCACAGAGAACTCTTTAGCTTGTACAACGTTGGAGATTTTGGCACTGTTCGAATGGGAAATTCTAGCTATTTGAAGATTATGGGCATTGGAGACATTAGTATTCAGACTAATGTTGGAGAGAAGCTGGTTCTCAAAGATGTGAGGCATGTTTCAGATTTGCGCATCAATCTTATCTTCGGAAGCTCCCTGGACCGACAAGCCTATACAAGTACATTCGAAAATGGCCATTAGAAGCTGACAGGAGGAGCTTTGACAATTGCCAGAGGAGAGATGTCTTCAACACTGTACAAGACTAAGATTTGTCTGAGAAGTCTTAATGCAGCAGAAGACAAGGAGGCACCGGACTTATGGCACAGAAGACTGGCTCATATGAGTGAGAAGGGATTGCATCTGTTGGCAAAGCAATCCAAGATACCCTTATCCAAAGGGAGAGCCCTGAAGCCGTGTGATCATTGCCATTATGGTAAGCAACATCGAGAATCATTTAGTTCAACGAACAAGAGGAAAACAGAAGTGCTCAGTATGGTATACTCGGATGTGTGTAGCCCAATCTAAGTAGAGTCACTTGGCGGCCGCAAGTATTTTCTGACTTTCATTGATGATGCATCAAGGAAGTTGTGGGTGTATTTCCTGAACACGAAGGATGAGGTATTCCAGCCCTTTCAAGAGTTCCATGCAGTGGTAGAAAGAAAGACCGGGAAGAAGTTGAAGTGTCTTCACACAAACAATGGTGGCTAGTACACTTCTAATGCTTTTAAAGCATATTGTGCTAGCAGAGATATCTGGCACGCGACAACAGTTCCCGGTACCCCACAACACAATGGTGTGGCAGAAAGGATGAACCGCACTATTGTTGAAAGAATCAGATGCATGCTCAGAATGGCAAAGTTGCCAAAGTCATTCTGGGCTGAAGTCGCCCGTACAGCCTGTTATCTCATCAACAGGTCGCCTTCAGTCCCATTGAACTTTGCAATACCTGAGGAAGTCTGGTCCAGAAGAAAGATATCACATTCTCACTTTAGAGTCTTCAGGTGTAAGGCGTTCGCACACATCTCCAAGGAAAACAGACAGAAGCTTGATGACAAGTCCACTCCATGTATATTTGTGGGCTTTTCAGATGCAGCATTTGGGTACAAGTTGTGGGACCCAGTGAATAAGAAGATATTCCGGAGTAGAGATGTTGTTTTCCAAGAAAACCAGACAGTAACAGATTTTGAGAAGTCTGCAAAGTCTAGAGATGTCATCACTCCAGACTTGTTCCCATCCCCCGAGCCATAACAAAATGCTAAATGTGATGATGTGCAACAAGAAGTACCAGAGTTGCAGGATCCTATGCCAGAAATTGAGGATCATAAGGAAAGAGATGAAGACCCGGATGAAGAGGGTGTTGAGCAGAGGGAGCAACCCCCTCAACTAGAGGCAACTGGGCTTCAGTTGTGGAGATCTAGAAAAGTTGTCATGCCATCAACCAAATATCCCGTTTCTCAGTATATTCTAATTACTGATGATGGGAAGCCTGAGTGTTTTTCAGAAGCAAAAAGTCATACAAAGAAAGATTACTGGATGCAAGCCATGAAGGAGGAAATGAGTTCTTTGTAGAAGGACCACACTTATGAGCATGTTTCACTTCCAAAGGGCATAAAAGCATTGAAAAACAAGTGGGTGTTCAAATTGAAGAAGGATGGCAATAATAAAGCTTGGTGGTCAAAGGTTTTGGGTAGAAGAAAGGAATTGATTTTGATGAGATCTTCTCCCCAGTTATGAAGATGACTTTCATTCGAGTAGCTCTGGGATTAGCAGCTCAGTTGGATCTGGAGGTAGAACATATGGATATCAAAATTGCCTTTCTCCATGGTGATTTGGAGGAAGAGATCTACATTGAGCAACCAGAAGGATTTGAAGTTAAAGGGAAACAGAACCTAGTCTGCAAACTGAAGAAGAGTCTCTATAGCCTAAAGCAGGCTCCGAGACAATGGTACAAGAAGTTTTATTCATTCATGGTGGATCACGAGTACACAAGAACAGTAGCAGACCAGTGTGCATATTTTCGAAGGTTTTCGGATGGAAATTTCATCATCCTACTGTTGTATGTCGATGATATGCTGATCATCGGACATGATATTGCTTTCATCAACAAGTTGAAAAAGGACTCGTCGTGGTATTTTGACATGGAGAATTTAGGCCCAGCACAGCAGATTTTGGGCATGAAGATTGTTCATGACCGGAAAGCCAAGAAGATATGGCTGTCACAGGAGAAATATGTTGAACAGGTGATTGAAAGGTTTAACATGAAATATGCGAAGCCAATCAGGACACCACTAGCCAACCATTTCTAGGTGACAAAGCATTCGTGTCTCACAACCAGCTCTGAAAGGAAAGAAATTGAGGAAAACCCCTATTCCTCTGTAGTAGGAAGTTTGATGTATGCAATGGTGTGTACCCGGCCAGATATAGCTCACGCAGTTGGCGTTGTGAGCAGATTCCTTGCCAATCCAGGAAAAGAGCATTAGGAGGTTGTCAAATGGATTCTTCGGTACTTGAAAGGAACTTCAAAGATGTGTCTATGTTTTCGGGGAGGTGAACCAATTTTGGAGGGTTTTACAGATGCCGATATGACGGGTGATCTTGTGAGTAGAAAGTCTGCATCAGGATTTTTTTTCTCCTTTGCAGGGGGAGCTATTTCATGGCAGTCCAAACTACAAAAGTATGTTACTTTATCTACAACAGAGGCAGAGTACATTGCTGCCACAGATGCTGGAAAGGAAATGTTCTGGTTAATGCGGTTTCTCCAAGAATTGGGTCTACAGCAGGAAGAGTACAAGGATATTGTGATAGTCAGAGTGCAATTGATCTGAGTAAGAATTCCATGTACCATTCACGTACAAAGCACATTGATGTCCGGTATCTTTGGATACGAGAAGTGATGGACAAGCTACTGATGAAGCTAGTGAAGATTCACACGGATAAGAATCCTTCTAACATGATGACCAAGGTTGTCACCAGAGAGAAACTGGAAGTTTGCAAGAATCTGACCGGGATGGACTTCAACTAAGAAGTTAGTTATCCATATGGGCGTGGAGGGGGAGAATTGTTAACTCTAGCCCACATGGAGGAGTAGTTGGAGGTTGGCTGGTTGGCTCTTCAAGTCAAGAAGTAGGAGGGGAGATGGCAGGTGGCAGCCCTCCCAATTACTCCTCTTCCTTAACTTTGTTCCCTCCCGTTTGTGTATAAAATGGGAAGAGATGAGCTGAGTTAGATCATCTAAAAGAGAAAGACAAAGCAGAGAGTGTAATTTGTTAGTGAGAGTGCTATATAGAGAGAGTGAGGTGTGAGTGTTGTAAACTTCTTTCGGGAAAAATTCTATAGTGGATATCTCTCCTGTGGACGTAGGCTACTGCCGAACCACATAAATATCTTGTCTCTTTTCTATGTGTGATTCATTTTTGAGTGTTTTTAATCCTGACACAAATACCTCAAGCAAGTTTGATTCTAGAGTACCCATACACACACATACAGACATGCCCTTTTAGTATGTACAACTTTGGAATTGTATGACTGATTTTGGTGGAACAAAAATGAAATATGAATGATCTAAGATTTGCATGTGAGTGTATAAAAAGACAAATGACGCTTTCATGAATCATGGTAATATGGCAAATGCTATAGACCCCAAATGAATTACCAAATATTCAACCAATTCCCTCACATGGGTGTGGGATCCACACACATGTGATTTGTGTGGGTCCCACACCCATGTAAGAGGTTGGGTAGAATATTTTGTAATTCATTTGGGATCCCTAGCAAAACTCTATATATTTTCATATAAAGGACATATATTTTCCAAAAATGTTTCGTTTCAATTTGTTGAATTTAATTTTTTAGAAATTAAATTTTTTATTTTTCGTATTTTTTTTAATCAATTAAGTCTTTGCGATGAGTTTAAGGACTGTCACAAATGAGCAAAAATAAAATCTTTTTGCAACGGACTAACAAAGGGCGTCGCAAAAACAAACAAAAAACAAAAAACAAGAGAAAAGAAAAAAGATAAAAGGTGGGAAAAAATTAGTAGCCTATTTTGTTTTTCATTGCCGCTTAATTTTCCTTCCAAAATTGGTGACAAAATTATTTCCTCACCAAAAGACAAAATTATTGACCACGAAAATAGTTTTCTCACTAAATGATATCAAAATATTAAAAATTATTGGTGACGAAAATATATTCGTCACTAATAATTTTATAATTGGTGACCAATTTTTTCCTCACCAAAAGTCTCAAAATTTTGGCGCCGCCTAAAAAAATTAGCGGGAAAGTCTTCGGTGACAAAAAAATAAAAATAATGACGAAAAATATTTTTGTCACCTAATTTTTTTATTATGTATGCAGATTGGTGACGAAATTTTATTTTTCTCTCGAAAATAGTACATTTAGAAAGAAAATATTATTTTCTTCATTAAAAGGTACGTTTTTCGTGACAAAATTTATTTTCGTCATTAGTTTTCATCTCTAAAGACACTTTTTGTTGTAGTGAATATTCTCTATCCAAATAAATTTATTTTTCATTGACTATAAAAACAAATAAAAATTTGTTAACTTTTATTTTCTCGTATCAAAAGCCAAAAATGCCAATATTTAAAATATATATATCATTAAAATAATTGGAGTATTGGTGTTACAATAAATTTTAATTGATACATGTAATTTATGAGTAATTGTAATTATTTGATGTAGAGGTTCACATCAAGAGAAAAAAATCATTAATATATTTTCTAAATACGTTTACACCATATTAATTTCTTATTACTATTCTAACGCAAGCAATTATTTTTTACTTTACTCCACTTAATTTGTTTCGCAAGTTATTAATTCACTACCGGTGCCCACAACCATCGCCGATCACCTATGATCATCCGATACTCCTCCGATCACAAAAAAACTATATGATCCTCTCTCTCTCTCTCTCTCTCTCTCTCTCTCGACCAATAGAGAAAGATTAGATGCCACCACTCACCATCACTGTTGCCACTGATCCAACTCCGTAACTATCCCAAACCCACCATCTTCGCTACCGACGTTGCTCTCGAACTCGGCCCCCTTTGAACTCGCACTCGCAATGTCATGACCCGAACCCGCCCCCAAGGGTTAAGGACATAACCGGCCAGCAATCATGAGATTACCTACGGCCTCAGACCAAACCAAACGTATTTTAACAGAGTTAATGGAGGCCAAACGGAAGCAATTTAAAACTTTGTCCATAGAGCTGTGCTTACATGGCACATCATCACAAACCATATATATGGGTATTAATAACTCACAACAAAATATGTACTACACAAGGTTCTGTGCATCCAGGATCATATAAGTCTAAGTCAACCCAAGAAAACTATATACAACATATTCCAAGACTTCGCCCACAAGACAAAATAAAACAGAATGACAAAAATGCGAAGACGGGTCTCGTGCGTGAGACGCGAGGGCTGACTCTTCAAAACCCTTTGTTGTTCCTCACAGACTTCACTAGGGCTGGGTTTGGACTTCTCTTGGCTCACCTACAAACACATGAATGAGCATGAGCGATAGCCCAGTGAATAATATCAAGTAAAGAAGTTATACGAACGATATGTAGAACAACACGCATCAAACGGCCTTTGGCCCAATTCATATTTATATTTAACATATATACACAATTTAGGTCGAGCGACTACGATTCCGAACAAATTGCCCTTGGGCCCATTCAAACTTTCATTTGTGTCAAAACGGCCTCCAGCCCATTCATTCATGTCAAAACGGCCTCTGGCCCATTCATTTTTGTCAAAACGGCCTCTGGCCCATTCATTCTTGTCAAAACGGCCTCTGGCCCATTCATTCATGTCAAAACGGCCTCTGGCCCATTTTTTCTTGTCAAACGGCCTCTGGCCCATCCATTCTTCTCAAAACGGCCTCTGGCCCATTCATTCATGTCAAAACGGACATTTGTCCACAATTCAAACTGGCAAACTCATAAAGCTTATAAGGAAATAACCTATCGGACAAGTGACAAGTTTCAAATATCGATATTACTCACAGTGATCGGTTGGTTAGTTTGCCCTGGAGCTCAACCCTACACATTCCATGAACACAAAAGGGTCACAAACAATTCAATCTGTTCTAAATTCACATTTTCCTCTTTAGGCTTCATTCTTATCTCTTTAACTCAATTACAATGCTCAATGCATGCCTAAGAGTACTTAGAAGTGAAAGAGGACGGAAAACGAAACACAGAATGCATAAAAAAAATTTCAGAAAACAGGGTCCCCGCTCGAGCGTGGGATTTCCCGCTTGAGCGGACCCATTAGGTTTGCAAAAGCGCTGGTTGTATCGTTTTTACGCTCGAGCATGAACTCGGACACTCGCGCGGAAGTTCATCCTACATAGCTCCCCGCTCGAGCGTTAACTTTCCCGCTCGAGCGGACACCATGCCTGCAAGAAAATACTGGGAGCTCGAAATCCCCGCTCGAGCGGCGGTTCCCCTGCTCGAGCGGACATAAAAAATTATGGGTTTTCCAGAATGGTTCTTAAGCTCGAATTCAACACTCTAACCAACATTTCTTGCATGCCATGGCTCAAATTTCACATATACATATACTAACATGATACCAACACTAAATTACAACACAATGAATCTCAATTTCTTGAATTACTTACATGCATGCCTCAAATTAACCCAAACTCATCACCAACACATCAAATTCAAACATGCAAAGCTCATACCTCCATGATCTACTCTTGCATGTGAGAAATATTCATTCATATCAACTTAATTGGTGAAGAGATGATCAAATACATGGATTTCAACAAGATTCAACATAGATTATACACATTGTGTTCAAATATGGAAATTCGTAGTAATTTCCTACATGCATGTATCTATTGACTTTAAATTCAACAAATACAACTCAATTTCATTTCAATTCTTACTCTTGGTCATTAATCAAACTTGAATTCACAATTTACAACATTAAACTCATGAATTCACTTACCTAGAGGCTCAATCTTCCAAACTATAGCAATTTCTTGAGTTTAATCTTCAAATTCCCCAAACCTTGAGCCAAGATTACACAATTCTCTCCCTCTCTCTCTCTCTATAGCCGGCCCTCTCGCTCTCTCTTTGAGTTCAAATCAGCCAAATGAAGCTATAAGGAGAGAATTGACGGTGTAGTGCCTTAATTCAACAAACCCCACTAATTGCAATTTAATAATAGTAAATAATTGGGCACTTATTCATCAATTAAATCAACTTAATTTGATCCGAATCAATTCCCAATTAAATTTCACCGTAGGCTCTAAAAATTATGCCAATCACAATGGCGTAGTCAATTTCGGGTTCTGTGGCCAATAAGGCCTTCAATTTAATTTCCAAAGCAGATAATCAAATAGATATTCCTACGGTGAACAGATAGAAATTCAAAACCACATATTTTCACATAATGGAACACAAAATTATATCAATCACATAATCACATTTATAATAAGGACCAATTAACGTAAAACGGAGCAGGGTTATCACAGTCTTCCCCCCTTTAGGAAGTTTGGTCCTCCAAACTTATTTTACCTTCGTCGGGAAACAAATGTGGATAGCGTAGTCGCATGTCCTCCTCTTTTTCCCTTGTAGCATCTGTCCCGTAGTGTTCTTTCCATTCTACTTTCACCATTGGGATGGACTTGCTCCTCAACTGTTTTACTTGCCGGTCGACAATTCGTTCCGGTCATTCGGCGTATTCCATATTTTCATCAATGGCTACCCGGTGATAATCAATCACATGAAACAGGTCTCAAAGGTAACCCCTCAACATCGACACATGAAACACATTATGGATTTGTTCGAATCCCGGTGGCAAAGCAACTCTATAGGCAACTGGGCCAAGCCTTTCTAGAATCTGAAACGGCCCAATGTAACGGGGCGACAACTTGCCCTTCTTTCCAAACCTGACTTGGCCTTTCATTGGGGACACACGAATAAACACATGGTCACCGACCTCATACTCAGGAGGTCTTCTTCGAACATCTGCATAACTCTTTTGTCGGTCCTAAGCTGTTTTGAGCCTTTGCCGAATGGTTTTGATCTTTTCAGAAATGTCTTGCACAATTTCAGGCCCAAGTAAAGCTCTATCCCCGACTTCTGTCCAGCAAGTTGGTGATTTACACCGCCTACCATACAAAGCCTCGTACGGTGCCATACCAATGCTGGAGTGGAAGCTGTTATTGTATGCAAATTCTACAAGTGGCAAATAGTCTTCCCAACTCCCCTGAAAATCTAAAGCACACATCCGAAGCATATCTTCCAAAGTCTGTATTGTTCGTTCTGATTGCCCATCTGTCTGTGGGTGGAATGCAGTATTGAACCTTAGTTCTGTCCCCATAGCTTCCTGCAAACTTTTCCACAATCTAGATACAAATTTCAGATCTCTATCCGACACAATAGATATCGGAACTCCGTGTAAACGGACGATCTCATCAACATAAATAGTAGCCAATCTATAAGCATTAAATGTAGTTTTGATAGGCAGAAAATGTGAAGATTTAGTCAGTCTATCAACTACAACCCAAATAGAATCCATACCTCGAGAAGTCCAAGGTAGGCCAACAACAAAATCCATCCATAGTCACATGTTCCCACTTCCATTCAGGAATAGGGAGAGGTTGCAGTAGATCGCCTGGTTTCTAATGTTCAGCTTTAACTTGCTGACACTGAAGACATTTGGACACATATTCTGCAATCTCCTTCTCCATTTTAGGCCACCAATAGGTTTGTTTCAAATCCCGATACATTTTATTATTACCCGGATGCATAGCAAATACGGATCTGTGGGCTTCATCTAAAACCCTCTTCTTTAGTTCCGGAATATCTTGGACACATATTCTGTTCCGAAATCTCAACACTTCATTCTCAATGCCAAACTCTACTTTCGGACTTGTCTCAAATTCATCAATCACTTTCTTCAGGAATTCATCCTCTTTCTGCTTCTGCTTGATTTCATCAATGATTGCCAGCTCGGCTGTAATAGCGGCTATCAATCTGCCCTGTTCACACATTACCACTTCAATTTTAGACTTCTCAAAATCTTGCAAGATCTCCCTCTGTTCGGTAAGCAAACAAGCCATACTCCCCGTTGATTTCCTACTTAAGGCATCAGCAACTGTATTAGCTTTCCCGGGGTGATACTGAATCTCTAGATCATAATCTTTTATCAGTTCCAGCCATCTCCTTTGTCGCATATTCAACTCCTTCTGCATGAAGAAGTATTTTAGACTTTTGTGATCCGTGTAGACTTCACACTTTGCTCCATACAGATAATGCCGCCAGATTTTCAAAGCAAAAACAACTGCAGTCAATTCTAGGTCATTTGTTGGATAATTCTTCTCATGTGGCCTCAACTGTCGGGAGGCGTAAGCAATAACCTTTCCGTTCTGCATTAACACACAATCCAAACCTTTATAAGACGCATCACTGAAAATTACAAAATTCTCCGTACCTGAAGGTAGTGTCAAAATTGGTGCAGTGGTTAATCTTGTTTTCAATTCATGAAAAGCGGCTTCTCTTTCGTCGTTCCATTCAAACGGTTGCCCTTTACGTGTCAATTGGGTAAGAGGCACAGCTAATTTCGAAAAGTCCTTCACAAACCTCCTGTAGTACCCGGCTAAGCCCATGAAACTACAGACCTCTGTCACATTCGTCGGTGTGGGCCAATTCACAATTGCCTCTATTTTCTGTGGGTCCACTGAAATCCCTTCCTTGTTGATCACATGCCCTAAGAAAACAACTTCATCCAACCAAAACTCACATTTCTTTAGTTTAGCAAACAATTTCCTTTCTCTAAGTATTTGCAGGACAGTTCTCAAGTGATGTTCATGTTCAAGTCTATTCTTGGAGTATATCAAAATATCGTCAATAAATACTACAACAAATTCGTCAAGGTAGGTTTTAAAAATTTGGTTCATTAAGTCCATAAATGCTGCCGGAGCATTAGTCACTCCAAATGGCATGACAAGAAACTCAAAATGTCCATACCTCGTTCTGAATGCGGTTTTCTCAACATCCTCTGCCTTAACTTTCAGCTGATGATACCCGGATCTCAAATCAATCTTAGAAAACACCTGTGATCCCTGCAACTGGTCAAATAAGTCATCAATTATGGCACAGTCTCAATAGTAAACTCTATCTCCCTATCTACCAATTCCCCTGGTAATTCATTTGGAAACACATCTGGAAATTCTCTAACAATAGGGATATCATTCGATTCAACATTCACGAATTGTTCAGACAACACATAGCACAAATAACCCTGGCACCCCTTCCTGATTAGTTTACATGCTTTCATTACAGATATCAAATAAGGTGGAGGCACTACCCCATTACCCACAAACACAATTTCCTTATGTTTTGGTGGTTTAAACACAACCCGTTTTGTCATATAATCAATGGTGGCACAATATTTGGTCAACCAATCCATGCCCAAAATTACATCAAAATGCCTAAAGTTCAAGGGCAACAAATCTACATATAGGATAGCATCCTCAATGCGCATGTCACAAAACCGGTATATGGATTCACACAATACAGATTCCCCAGATGGAGCAAACACACATAGCAGATATGGCAGTAATTCTAGAGGTCTATTCAGTCTAGATGCAAATGCACATGTTACAAATGAGTATGTTGATCCAGAGTCAATTAACACAAAGGCATCCTGATTACATATAGAAATGGTACCTCAGACAACTGCGTTGGCATTCCGTGTATCGCCCGGAACAAGCGCAAAAACTCTCCCCTGTCTCATGGTATCCCCGGTGGTACCAGATCTCAAAGTATTTCCCGGCTTTGGGATCGATGCCGTGGAACTGGCAGCCATCTTTCCACCATTCTGATTACAATCTCGGGCCATATGCCCTTGTTTCCTACATTTGAAACAGGCTCCTGACACACAGTAACAAACTTCACAGTGCTTTCTACTACAAATATTGCACATGGGAGCTGTGTCTCGGGAAGAATTTGAAGTATTTGAGGAGCCCGTATTTTGCTTTTTCGAAAATTTCTTCTTTGAGAAGAAGCCTTGCCTTTTACTACCCTTCCAGTCAGTTGTTGGTTTAGTTTGTCTAGCTATATTAGCTTCTGATATTATAGCCCTGTCTAGTACCCCAATGTAGGTTTCCAGCTTCAAGACATTCACCCTCTCTAGAATGTCGCTTCGAAGCCCGCCGTAGACACCCCATTTTTGACCGTCCTTAAGACTTGGGCACTACTGATGGTTTACTTGGTGGAGAAAGGTGTGCAGGGCACAGGTTCAGTTTCTTCGGCAAGGAGAGAGGCGAATCTCAACTTCACACCCCATTTTGGACCAAAATTATTTTGGATGGTTTTTAGACCTTGAAACCCTCTCTTTCAAAACATTTTTGAAATAAAATTCCCACGATGTTCCGACGCTCGCATTTCGGTAAATGTTGCGCTTTTCGGTAAACCGAGCAAGGACAAAATGGGGATGAATGAAAGAGAGATGAAATCTTTGAAAAATCTTTCAAAACACCTTACTTAGCGGTTCGAAGTTGAGGAGAAGAGGAAAGGAGAGGAGAAAAACTGGTCTGGGAGAAGTTCGGCATGAATCCGGGTAGGAAAGAATCGAGCAGCCCTCGCTGAATCGGGCTTATTCAATTGCATACTTGGAGTTAAGCTATGAGGCCACCATCGTTGGAAAGAAGACTTCCGGGGCTTCACTTTGTACTCAAGAATCTCCCAAAGGAAGTCCGGGTGGAGGAGATATGATTAGTTGAAGCTGGGCATCATCCCGTTTGGATCGAGTCTGCGCGGCTTCACCAAAAAGGGCATAACTTTCTGCACAAGAGGAATTTTGATGCAAGGTTTGCGCCATTGGAAAGATAACTTCCGGGGCTTCAATTTGCATACCCACCAGCCATTTTTTAACCTTGGAATCATCTATCGGCAATCTATTTTTCCGACCGGCAAAATATTATGCCGACTGGCACTTTATTTTGGCCGACGACCAAATTTTCTGGCCGGTTTGCACCCTTTGCACCCTCCAAGCCTAGTGCATCCCAGCTGTGCCAGTTGGAATGCACCAGCACACTCCCCCGTGCATATATGTTGCTATTTTGAGCCCTTGACCACCTTTGGACCCCTCTTTTGCACCCTTTGCTCAAGGCTTCTTGAGGAAGCCTTGACCCCTTGTCTTGGCTTCCTCAAGAAGCCTACCAGCTATCCAAGATTCTCCAATAAGCCTTGACCTCCCCTTAGACCCCTTTGACCCTTTGAAGCTTGTCTTAGAAGCTTAGCATTGCCTATATAAGAGAGGTCCCTTCTCCTTTGTTTTGGTTGGAGATTTTGGAGCAAAAAACCAGAGGGAAGAGATATATATCTGATATACATACATACACCCTCTATATCTATCTTATCCAAGCCTCCAAACACCTTTGTTCTTGCACCATTTGCCCTACAACACCTAGCACAACACCTCCATCCTCCATTCCAGCACTTGGGAGGCCATTTGCAGAGGTTAGAAGCTTAGAAACTTGGACCAAGGGCTGCTGGTTTGCTGCTCTTCAAGGGTAAGCATCCATTTCCCTTAAACTTGCATTTTTTAGCTTCATTGGTTGGCCTTATTTACAAGTATTTTTGAGCTTCGATGTAAACTGTAAAGAGGCTTATTTTGAGCCCTTCTTCAACATTGAAGAAGGGCTCAACACTGTTGGGGACCTCCATGTATGACTTGCTTCATTACCCCTCTTTGGTCCCCATTTTTGCATGATTTGTTAGCTCATTTTGCTTCTGTTTTTCGGCCATGATCAGAACTGATAGTGGCCATATTTTGACCCCCTTGACATGTTTCATTAAGGGTCTTTGGCTGTTTGATGCATGTTTTGTATACTTCATGTTATAGCCCTCTTGTGGCCTTAATCTTGCATTGCATTTTAAGGGTGTTTTTATATTGATTTGGGGGCTGTCATAAACTGTGAGTAGTCATATTTTTGGTCCCTCTTCAGTGTTTCGAAGGGTCTTTTCCAGTTTGGGCTTTGCATCTACCACTTGCTTCATTACCTAGCTTGAGGGCCCGTTTTTGCATGCTGTTTTTGCCCTATCTATGCTCACTGTTTGGCCATGCTTTGAACTGAAAAAATGATTTTTTTGGGGCTGCCTTGCTTCTGTTTTCATGCTTCATGTCCAGATTATGCATGTTTGATATAGCTATAGGTCATTTCATGAGCCTAATCTTGCATTTCGGGTCCATTTCATGCACTTAGTGTCATTTCGCTATGTTTTGGGACCGTTTGGCATCATGTTCCAGCGCTGAAATTCACATGCTTGTATGCCATCTTGCATCCCTTGCCATGCTTTGGTAGAATTGCATTTTCGTGCCTTAGGTTTGGTTAATGCATTGTGCATGCATCCCATGTATTGTGTTGCCTCACTTGCCTCATTATGGCCACTGATTTTGGCATGCTTGCGAGCTATCCATGTTAGTTTAAGTCCATCGTTGCATGTTGTTGCATACCATGTTTGTTTACATGTTTAGGTTGCGCGCCTAGCATACATTGTTCATTTGCATGCCCATGTTGCATACTAGATCACATGCCTAGGTTGCATTACATTGGCATGCATGCCTTGCCTCTTGATCAAGTGATAGAGGTTGGGCTTTATGTGTTTGTTTGGTTTGCATGACATTTGAAATCAAAGTGCATACTTGGTTTCTTGGGCCATCATGCATCGAAATGCGCAATTGGTGGTCCGAGGACCAAGGAACATACCCCTTTGAGTCAAAATCATGATAAGGGATGTGTTGGTGCACACATTTGCTTGAAATTTCATACCATGCACTGTCTGTCCTTTGTTGCTGTCAAAACTGTCTTCTGCAGGAAGTTTCTGCCGACCGGCAACATACAGTGCCGACCGGCCATTTGTGAATGGCCGATAGCTTCATCAGCAGCCGATGGACATTCCTCATGGCCGGTGGGCATTTCCTCCAGCCGATGGTATTCTACAGTGTGCAAGGAACGTGTCCCAGGACTTTGGCAGTCTTTGGAGAGGCAGGACAGTGAAAACAGAGGCAGCAGTGGTATGGTGCGGATTTTTCGGGCAAGACGGATCGAGCATGCATCATTCGCGCATCCCGAGGCGGGGGCTGCGGCCATCTTCTCTCTGCATTTATTTTGATTAGATTAGAAATTATGTAATAATTAATTTAGCGATTTGTTATTCGGACTGTATATTCTTTTGGTCCCTCTGTGTGAGGGCATATTTGTAATAAGTGTGGGTGAGTGTGTGTATGTCTTCCAACCCCCATTTCTTTCTTCCCTTTTATTTACCTGCTTATGATGGTAGATTAGGGCATATTTAAAATTAGCATACCTTATGCAATGCATGCGTGCATCCATGCATTTGTTGACATGCATCGGGCTCGGTACATCATACAAACTGCATTGTATTTCAAATCTAACTTGAATACGTGTTACTCGTGCATTTCACATGCCATGTTTAGGATAGCCGAGCCTGTCTAATTGCACTCTGTATGCGTTGCATTAGTCATCTTAACATGAGCTAGGTCATGCATATTTTGCTAACTAGTTTATTGTTTTGGCACGGAGTACAATGTAAGTATTTATGCTTTAGCGTCTCGCATACGTGTGAATGTTAACATGACAGTATGCTTGCCATGCGGCTAAGTGCTTATATGAAATAAACTGTTTGAATGCCTGTGGGTGGAGGTTGGATTGCTTGAGTTGGAATAACTCATTGAAATCCGTATTTTAGCCTACTTGCGAGTAGCAATTTCAAACTGTTTTCCAAACAAACGGATATGCAATGCTTGTTTCCAAATTAGGCAATCTAGTCTATACTTGTTTGCTGTGCGCATCACATAGTAATTCTAGGCTACTAACTGGAATAAGAACACATAACGTTTTCAAAATCGGATATCACGGTTAGTAGAGGCCGGTCTTCGGACCGGGCGAAAGGGGGTGCTCATAGCTGACCTTCCCCGATCGTACCCAAGCTCCCGAGCCAAGACCACTTTGGTGATGACGGACACGTGGCCTTCGGCACCGAGTCAGGGTTTCCTAAATTTCCCATTTTAAAATATTTAGGTGGCGACTCTGTATCTGGCAAAGCAATCCATGTTTGGCACTACTTTTCAAAAATCTGTTTTTCTTCAAAACGATTTGCCAGAGTTGGACTCTTTGGTTCAGATTACGAACCGCAACAAACAAAACAGGGGAGTCCGAACTGTAGCGAGGTCCCACGCGGGCTTGTTATAGTTTCTGGCGACTCTGCTGGGGATTTAGAGAGCTTGACTCGAACTCGTGATATCCTGTTTTGACTACACTTATGTGTTTCTTTGCATTGCATGTGTATTGGTGCGCCTAGGACACCGTGTTGGCCATCTGCTATTCCTGAGCGGTTTGCCGGAGGCTTGTCTTGTCAAGGCATGTCCATAAGGCTGACCGGTTGCGGGCTCTGCCAGTATGGGAACACAAACCCCGGTTTTACCAGGGCACCCTCTTCGACCATTCGACCTAGTGCATATTCGGAATCCATAGTGACCATTCCAAACTAGGACAGGTTGCTTACCCGATTTTAGGTTGTTTGAAACCCGCTGTGTGCGTAGTGAAACCCTAGCTCCTGACAAAATAGGACAGGGAAACCCTACCGCAACATAGGGTTGTATTGGCTCTCATTTACGTGCTATGTGCTTTTAGAGTGTATCTCTACAGGGAATGCATATACCAGTTTGCAAGTCTAGGTATTAGGCCTACGGGCGCCAGTATCAGTATTTTTGAGAATCTGTCATATCTGCGGGTATCAGACTCAGTGTTTTAGGGCAGTGATTTTGTGGAATAGTGATCAGTGTTGAGCACATTCGTTCCGCTATGCTCATATCTGTTCCAGTGAAATTGGGCTCAGATGCTGTCTATTTTCTCTTTTGCTAGGGTAGTCCTGGAACTATAGCTTCAGAAGGCTCCAATATCTCCCGAGGTTCATCAGATTTGTGCTGATAGACTCTGTCAGGTCAGAGACTCAGTTCAAGGGTAATCAGGGCCAGAGAAGGCTAGTCAGGCACAGACCACCAGTATAACAGCTACCAGATCAGTGACCTTTGAGCAGTCGGGTTGAGATTTCCGAGCCTACTGCAGACACAGATATACCGATTGCTCAGTTAGATCAGGACAATATGTCGAGTTTGGAAGAGATGGTGCGCCAACTCCAGGATAGTATGAAAGCCATGCAGCAAGATGCTGTCCGTCAATCTGAATTCACCAAGCAACAGGCTGTGGTCATAGCCCAACAGGCAGAGACAATTGCCAGGTTAGAGCAGCAAGCCGGGGCATCTGCTTCGCATCAGGCTCCTCCCCCACCAAGGGTTCCGATACCCGAGGAGACGCCAAATGTCCAAAATGTCCAAGAGGATACAGGCCTTCCAACGGGGCCAGCTCCGCCCCCGATTCTACTGCAACTATCCAAGGCGCCCACGCCTATCAATGTACCGGACTCTCCCTTTGAGTTCGAAGCGGACCCCACAGCGCTGAAGCTGAGTAAGTTGGAAAAAATGTTTAAGAAATCCCAAGGAGTCAAGTCCATCCCGGACATCGAAGATGGATATACCGACGCAACTGTGACATTGCCAGATCGTTTCAAGATGCCTCACATCGACCGTTTTGACGGGTCGGGAGATCCCATGGTCCACTTGAGTTTGTTTCCAGATGTTCTGCGCCCGATGGGCTTGACAAGATTACAAAAGCTCTCCCTTTTTGGCAGGACCCTGTCGGGTATCGCGGCCATCTGGTACGCCAAATTAGAGGACTCGGTGAAACGAAGCTGGGAAGAGATGGCCGAGGCCTTCGTCATACAATATTCATACAATACCCAGATCGAGATCACAACCCGTGATCTTGAGACAACCAGGCAAGAGCAGAAAGAGGGCTTCTCTGACTTTGTAACCCGTTGGAGGGCCAAAGCTTCTTCGATGACCACCAGGCCGACCGACAAGGACCAGATACGGATGATTGTGCGCAATCTCCAACCCAGGCTGATGCAGAAGATGATCGTCCTCCCCCTACCCACCTTTGCAGACCTCCATGAGATTGGGGTACAAATCGAGGACGCTATAAAGCAGGGCCTTATCGACCAGGAAAAGGAGCAGCCCAGGAGGGCATTTACCCGCAGTTCGAATGCGACCACCAGTGGTGATGCAGCTGCTAGGACTTCAGACGTGGGCATGGTCACCACCACTACATCAAAAACAGCTACCCCATTCACCGGTGCGTCCGGAAGTAGCTCACAGAAAACCAAATATCCACCCCGAGTCAAGAGGGTTTTCACCCCACTTTACATGCCTTTGTCAAAGGCTCTAGAGGTCTTAATCCGGAAGGGACATCTGAAACCATTGGAACAACGGCCTTTACCTGATCCTCTCCCTCCAAAGCATGACCAGACTAAGTACTGTGCGTACCATCAACAAACCGGTCATGAGACCGATAGCTGCTTTCGTCTGCGCCATGATGTACAGGATTTGTTTGACAACAAGGTCATTGCCGCACCATCTCAGCAGAGTCTATCGCCACTGGATCAGTGAACTTGGGGGATAGTATGAATATGTGATCAGGGGATGAACCACCTGCGGGCGGCACTCAGTTTACTCCAGACGTGGGAATGGCACGCACTGTTTTGAGCAGTATGCAAATACTAGTTTTTGTACTTTCTGGCTTGGGTATTGAGCCAGTTCTATTGTTTTGTTTAGAGTCTGTCTCTTTGTTTTGAGTCAGTCTTTTTGGTTAAGGTCTGTCTTGTTGTATCGAGTCAGTCCTGTTATGTAGGAGTCGGGTGATTCCGGGGGTGTTACCTCGGACATCACCATTTTGTTTTGTGTTTGTCTTTTCATTTTCTTTTGAGTCTGTTTCTGCCTTGGAGCCAGTTACACCAGAAGATTTGAATGGAACAGCAGTGATTTTCACACTCTTGTGTTTTTATCCGCCGTGTGCTAGTGGTGCCAGAAGTTTGAATGAAATGACAGTGCTCCTCGCCTGCTCTTCTGTGCCTTGAACTCATTGCCTTGACCTAAGTTTTTTAAAACCTTTTTGAACACTGTGTTGAAAACAAAGAGGAAGAAATTCCTCGGGATTTGCAAAATTTGATCAAACTGAGAGAAAGAGAGGCGTGCTAAGCCCTTAATGAATGAAATCATGCTTGTTAGTGTGAGTACTGAGAAGGACCCTAGCTTTGATCCAGATTGGTTCTACACTGTCTTCAGCGCGAGCGATTTGTCGCTTTCTTAAAAACTTTCAAAAAAATGTTTTGCGCGGTCCTGCAAAGACATGTGTGGAATCGCTCTTGAGATTGTGCAGCTTAGGATCGCTCTCGGCCTCGAGACTCAACCCCTTTGCTTTCAAACCTTGAACTTGGATTCAGAACGTTCAAAGGACAATCATGATGTGAGGCCTGTGTGGCCAGCTTTGAAGCAGCCCTCGAACAAGAGGCACCAAAGTCAGATCAAGAAGATCAGATCTCATCAGAAGAAGCTTGCAAAGCTAGATCAGAAGCACCCCTCGAACTAGGGGCAAAAAATATCCGATGTGCTCGAAGAGCCAAAGGTGGATCTTTCTGCAAATCAATGACACCCATTCTCCTGGATTCAGATGACTTCGGGATCTCAAAAACATTTGGCATGGACAAAGCTACACTTTTACCCTTTGAGAGGCTCGCTGGGCCGAAAACCCGGAAGGGCGACCCAGGCAAAAGTTAGAGCAAAGAAAAGAATAAAAAAAGAAAAAAGAGAAAAAATTCAAAGAAATACAAAAATACAAAAAAGAAAAAAAAATAAGCAAAAAAAGGAGAAGAAAAAAGAATGAAAAGACAAAAAAAGAAAAAAAGAAGAAAAACAAAGCTCGCAAGGTTGAAAACCTGCAACAGGCGCCTTGGCAAAAGTTAGAGCATAAAAAGGAGAGGTTAAATACCCGAATGTACCTTAACCCCCGAACTACGTAAGGCTTGATTCCCATCTTTGGGATACGTAGGCAACTTCATTCTGAAGTCCAGCCGTAAAACACTTCAATTCAACTGTGTCCATGTAATAGTTTTGAGCATCTTTGCCTTCTCTGAAGCTAAGGATTTGGTTGTGTTCATCGCTCTGAGGACTGATTACAATGCGCTGCGGTGCCATTCAAACAAGGGGCAACTTTCCGTTGCCATTCAATGCGCTGCGGTGCCATTCAAACAAGGGGCAACTTTCCGTTGCCATGTAGCTCCCCTCAAGCAAGGGGCAATTTTCCTTCGAATCTGAGGTTGCGCATCTCGAGAGTGGGTTCTACGCTCGTTGAGCAGTGACCGTTTGCAAAAACAGTTTTTGGGAATTTTTACTAAGGTTGACTGATTGTCTCTAGAAAATTATTCCATTTTTTTTTTTCAAAACTGGACCGTTTTCTTAGACCCAAAAAAGGAAAATTTTCAGTGCTCATAGCCTGACTTGCATGATTTTAAATCAGAAAATCGAACAAGCATGTTAATCTAACTCTCATGTTGGTCAAAATTGTTTTAGTAGAAAGCAAAATAAAAAATGGTCAAAATGATGGACTAGGGGCACAGTTGAGTCAGGCTTCCTGTCTTTTCCCCGTCGCCAGCATACTTGCCAGAAGGGCACAATTGAAGTCAACAACAAAATGCAGAAAGCTCTCTCATCCTCCGAGCAACGAGGTATCAAGCCAAGTGCGAAGCACGAACTAGAATGGATCAGGATATTCCACTTCCTTATCTGGACAGATCTAACCACGTCCAAACTCCCTAGCAAAGCATCGTCAACCAATGTCAACTACAGATTTGCTACACACCCAGTTGTGGTGCAACCCCTCTGTGGGAAAGTTCACTGCTGTGTGCAGAAGAAAAAGAATCTAGCAGAATGCTAGGGGCAAGAGCCCGCAACTTCTTGTCTATCCACCAACCACCCAGGGGAGGGATGAAAAATGAGAGATTGAAGAATAGAGAGGTGTGCGATGAGAGAAAAAGTGAGCAAAAGGGCTTTTTCAGAAAAACAGAGCTTGAGGGCCGAGTGATGTGAGAATCACAAATGAGAAAGGGTGGGAAACAATACCCGGTGAAACAGGCTCCCTGTGCACGTCTGAGTGTTGTGTCTTTTTGTCTGTCTCGATTCTTGTTTTGAGTCGTCTCGAGTGTTACTCGACATGTCTAGGTTGTGTGCCTTTTATTTCCGTGTTGAGTCGTTTTGCCGTGTTCAGTCATAGGCTCAATACCTGGTCAAGAACTCATCTCTCAATTTCAAATTCAGAAATAAAATCATTTTGTGTTCAGAGTGCTGTGCCATTCTCCACATTTGTGCAAAACAGGATTTGTTCATTCATAAAACCGCAGGGTTCAACCCAGGTCATGTGAACAGCAAAACCAGGACCTATCTGAAGCTATATTGGTTCCAAACTGCAAAGCAAAAGAAAAGAGGGAAAATTTGGAGCATCTGAGTTTGTTTCAACTTCTGCAAATTCCGAGATTGTATTCCGGATGTACCTCTTCAAGTCTTGCCAATGAGGTGCTTTCTAAAGTGCCGCTTTGTCCTTTTATTGCTTTCCTTAAGCATCATGCATTGTAATGCATTATACCTATCAAGTTTCTTCCTCATTCATGCACGATATTGTATGTACGGTTTATTCAAAGAAGTTCCGTTTAAGATCATTCATTTAGTGTATCAATCACACTTCATTCACTTAGTGTATCAATTACACTCTCATTTATTTAGTGTATCAATCACATTTCATGCACTTCATTTATTCAGTGTATCAATCACACTTCATTCATTTCGTGTATCTATCACACTTTGTTTACTTTAGTGTATCCATCACACTTCATTCATTCTATTTGCCTCATGTATCTATCACATGTTCACTTTAGTGTATCCATCACACCTCATTTACTTTCGTTTGCTTCATGTATCTCTCACATGTTTATTTAGTGTATCAATCACACTCTCTCCACTTAGTGTATCAATCACACTTCTTTCATTTTGTGTATCTATCACACACATTCTCATTTTGTGTATCTACCGCACACATTTTCATTTTCTGTATCTATCACACATATCCTCATTTTGTGTATCTATCACGCACATATTCACTTCAATTACTTTAGTGTATCCACCACACTTCATTACCTTTTGTGTATCTATCATGCACATATTCACTTTATTCCATTAGTGTATCAATCACACTTCATTCGCTCAGTATATCAATCATACTCCTGTTCACTAAGTGCATCTATCACACTTCGCGTTCACATTTAGTATATCCATCATACTTGTTCACTAAGTGCATCTATCACACTTCGTGTTCACCTTTTAGTATATCAATCATACTTGTTCACTAAGTGCATCTATCACACTTCGTGTTCACTTTTAGTATATCAATCATACTCCTGTTCACTAAGTGCATCTATCACACTTCGTGTTCACATTCAGTATATCCATCATACTCCTGTTCACTAAGTGCATCTATCACACTTCGTGTTCACTTTTAGTATATCCATCATACTTGTTCACTAAGTGCATCTATCACACTTCGTGTTCACATTTAGTATATCCATCATACTTGTTCACTAAGTGCATCTATCACACTTCGTGTTCACCTTTTAGTATATCAATCATACTTGTTCACTAAGTGCATCTATCACACTTCGTGTTCACTTTTAGTATATCAATCATACTCCTGTTCACTAAGTGCATCTATCACACTTCGTGTTCACATTCAGTATATCCATCATACTCCTGTTCACTAAGTGCATCTATCACACTTCATGTTCACTTTTAGTATATCCATCATACTTGTTCACTAAGTGCATCTATCACACTTCGTGTTCACATTTAGTATATCAATCATACCTTGTTCACTAAGTGCATCTATCACACTTCGTGTTCACATTCAGTATATCCATCATACTTGTTCACTAAGTGCATCTATCACACTTCGTGTTCTCATTTAGTACATCAATCATACTTGTTCACTAAGTGCATCTATCACACTTTGTGTTTGCCTTTTGTGTATCCATCACACTTGTTCACTTAGTGCATCTATCACACTTTGTTTTTGCCTTTTGTGTATCCATCACGCTTTGCTCACCTCATTCATTTAGTGTATCAATCACACTTCGTTCATATAGTGTATCTATCACACACTCGCTTTGTATCTATCACGCACGCTCGCTTTGTGTATCAATCACACATGCCCCCTTTGTGTATCCATCACACACATTCGCTTAGTATATCTATCACATATTTGCTTAGTGTATCCATCACACTCGTTTCGCTTTGTGTATTTGTCACACTATGCTTACTTTGTGTATCAATCACACGCTCGCTTTGTGTATCAATCACACACTTTCGCTTTGTGTATCAATCACACGCTCGCTTTGTGTATCAATCACACACTTTCTCTTTATGCATCTATCACACTATGCTCATCTTGTGTATCCATCACACTTTGCTTCATACAGTGTATCCATCACACTGCACTCACCTTGTGTATCAATCACACTTTATTCATATAGTGTATCCATCACACTCTCTTCACTTTGGTGTATCCATCACACATGTTTGTCCACTTAGTGTATCCATCACACTTCGTTCACTTTTGTGTATCTAACGCACATGTTCGTGAGAATTGCATAATTCTCTTACATCCTTTCTGCATGAGATGTAGGTTGGTTCACGTTTACTTGCTTGCATAGCATTCGCTTAAAATGTTGCATTTATTTTGCATAATTGCTTCATCACAGCTCTCTTTGCATGATCATAAGTTATGCACTTGCATTGTGCATCACTTTGCATCCTACCCCTGAACTACGCTGGTTTGATTCCTTGCAAAGGGATACGTAGGCAGCCTGCGGGCACAACCACTTATTCATTTGTATTTTTGTTTGTCCAAGTCTTCGGCCTCGTCAAAAATGGGTCGTCTCTGGGCTTTGACACTCACTCCCGTCATTGTTATGACTTACGAGTTCTGTCAAAGAGGGGCAACTGTAGACACCCCATTTTTGACCGCCCTTAAGACTTGGGCACTACTGATGGTTTACTTGGTGGAGAAAGGTGTGCAGGGCACAGGTTCAGTTTCTTCGGCAAGGAGAGAGGCGAATCTCAACTTCACACCCCATTTTGGACCACAATTATTTTGGATGGTTTTTAGACCTTGAAACCCTCTCTTTCAAAACATTTTTGAAATAAAATTCCCACGATGTTCCGACGCTCGCATTTCGGTAAATGTTGCGCTTTTCGGTAAACCGAGCAAGGACAAAATGGGGATGAATGAAAGAGAGATGAAATCTTTGAAAAATCTTTCAAAACACCTTACTTAGGGGTTCGAAGTTGAGGAGAAGAGGAAAGGAGAGGAGAAAAACTGGTCTGGGAGAAGTTCGGCATGAATCCGGGTAGGAAAGAATCGAGCAGCCCTCGCTGAATCGGGCTTATTCAATTGCATACTTGGAGTTAAGCTATGAGGCCACCATCGTTGGAAAGAAGACTTCCGGGGCTTCACTTTGTACTCAAGAATCTCCCAAAGCCAAGTCCGGGTGGAGGAGATATGATTGGTTGAAGCTGGGCATCATCCCGTTTGGATCGAGTCTGCGCGGCTTCACCAAAAAGGGCATAACTTTCTGCACAGAGGAATTTTGATGCAAGGTTTGCGCCATTGGAAAGCTAACTTCCGGGGCTTCAATTTGCATACCCACCGGCCATTTTTTGACCTTGGAATCATCTATCGGCAATCTATTTTGCCGACCGGCAAAATATTATGCCGACCGGCACTTTATTTTGGCCGACGACCAAATTTTCTGGCCGGTTTGCACCCTTTGCACCCTCCAAGCCTGGTGCATCCCAGCTGTGCCAGTTGGAATGCACCAGCACACTCCCCCGTGCATATATGTTGCTATTTTGAGCCCTTGACCACCTTTGGACCCCTCTTTTGCACCCTTTGCTCAAGGCTTCTTGAGGAAGCCTTGACCCCTTGTCTTGGCTTCCTCAAGAAGCCTACCAGCTGTCCAAGCTTCTCCAATAAGCCTTGACCTCCCCTTAGACCCCTTTGACCCTTTGAAGCTTGTCTTAGAAGCTTAGCATTGCCTATATAAGAGAGGTCCCTTCTCCTTTGTTTTGGTTGGAGATTTTGGAGCAAAAAACCAGAGGGAAGAGATATATATCTGATATACATACATACACCCTCTATATCTATCTTATCCAAGCCTCCAAACACCTTTGTTCTTGCACCATTTGCCCTACAACACCTAGCACAACACCTCCATCCTCCATTCCAGCACTTGGGAGGCCATTTGCAGAGGTTAGAAGCTTAGAAACTTGGACCAAGGGCTGCTGGTTTGCTGCTCTTCAAGGGTAAGCATCCATTTCCCTTAAACTTGCATTTTTTAGCTTCATTGGTTGGCCTTATTTACAAGTATTTTTGAGCTTCGATGTAAACTGTAAAGAGGCTTATTTTGAGCCCTTCTTCAACATTGAAGAAGGGCTCAACACTGTTGGGGACCTCCATGTATGACTTGCTTCATTACCCCTCTTTGGTCCCCATTTTTGCATGATTTGTTAGCTCATTTTGCTTCTGTTTTTCGGCCATGATCAGAACTGATAGTGGCCATATTTTGACCCCCTTGACATGTTTCATTAAGGGTCTTTGGCTGTTTGATGCATGTTTTGTATACTTCATGTTATAGCCCTCTTGTGGCCTTAATCTTGCATTGCATTTTAAGGGTGTTTTTATATTGATTTGGGGGCTGTCATAAACTGTGAGTAGTCATATTTTTGGTCCCTCTTCAGTGTTGTCGAAGGGTCTTTTCCAGTTTGGGCTTTGCATCTACCACTTGCTTCATTACCTAGCTTGAGGGCCCGTTTTTGCATGCTGTTTTTGCCCTATCTATGCTCACTGTTTGGCCATGCTTTGAACTGAAAAAATGCTTTTTTTGGGGCTTCCTTGCTTCTGTTTTCATGCTTCATGTCCAGATTATGCATGTTTGATATAGCTATAGGTCATTTCATGAGCCTAATCTTGCATTTCGGGTCCATTTCATGCACTTAGTGTCATTTCGCTATGTTTTGGGACCGTTTGGCATCATGTTCCAGCGCTGAAATTCACATGCTTGTATGCCATCTTGCATCCCTTGCCATGCTTTGGTAGAATTGCATTTTCGTGCCTTAGGTTTGGTTAATGCATTGTGCATGCATCCCATGTATTGTGTTGCCTCACTTGCCTCATTATGGCCACTGATTTTGGCATGCTTGCGAGCTATCCATGTTAGTTTAAGTCCATCGTTGCATGTTGTTGCATACCATGTTTGTTTACATGTTTAGGTTGCGCGCCTAGCATACATTGTTCATTTGCATGCCCATGTTGCATACTAGATCACATGCCTAGGTTGCATTACATTGGCATGCATGCCTTGCCTCTTGATCAAGTGATAGAGGTTGGGCTTTATGTGTTTGTTTGGTTTGCATGACATTTGAAATCAAAGTGCATACTTGGTTTCTTGGGCCATCATGCATCGAAATGCGCAATTGGTGGTCCGAGGACCAAGGAACATACCCCTTTGAGTCAAAATCATGATAAGGGATGTGTTGGTGCACACATTTGCTTGAAATTTCATACCATGCACTGTCTGTCCTTTGTTGCTGTCAAAACTGTCTTCTGCAGGAAGTTTCTGCCGACCGGCAACATACAGTGCCGACCGGCCATTTGTGAATGGCCGATAGCTTCATCAGCAGCCGATGGACATTCCTCATGGCCGGTGGGCATTTCCTCCAGCCGATGGTATTCTACAGTGTGCAAGGAACGTGTCCCAGGACTTTGGCAGTCTTTGGAGAGGCAGGACAGTGAAAACAGAGGCAGCAGTGGTATGGTGCGGATTTTCCGGGCAAGACGGATCGAGCATGCATCATTCGCGCATCCCGAGGCGGGGGCTGCGGCCATCTTCTCTCTGCATTTATTTTGATTAGATTAGAAATTATGTAATAATTAATTTAGCGATTTGTTATTCGGACTGTATATTCTTTTGGTCCCTCTGTGTGAGGGCATATTTGTAATAAGTGTGGGTGAGTGTGTGTATGTCTTCCAACCCCCATTTCTTTCTTCCCTTTTATTTACCTGCTTATGATGGTAGATTAGGGCATATTTAAAATTAGCATACCTTATGCAATGCATGCGTGCATCCATGCATTTGTTGACATGCATCGGGCTCGGTACATCATACAAACTGCATTGTATTTCAAATCTAACTTGAATACGTGTTACTCGTGCATTTCACATGCCATGTTTAGGATAGCCGAGCCTGTCTAATTGCACTCTGTATGCGTTGCATTAGTCATCTTAACATGAGCTAGGTCATGCATATTTTGCTAACTAGTTTATTGTTTTGGCACGGAGTATAATGTAAGTATTTATGCTTTAGCGTCTCGCGTACGTGTGAATGTTAACATGACAGTATGCTTGCCATGCAGCTAAGTGCTTATATGAAATAAACTGTTTGAATTCCTATGGGTGGAGGTTGGATTGCTTGAGTTGGAATAACTCATTGAAATCCGTATTTTAGCTTACTTGCGAGTAGCAATTTCAAACTGTTTTCCAAACAAACAGATATGCAATGCTTGTTTCCAAATTAGGCAATCTAGTCTATACTTGTTTGCTGTGCGCATCACATAGTAATTCTAGGCTACTAACTGGAATAAGAACACATAACGTTTTCAAAATCAGATATCACGGTTAGTAGAGGCCGGTCTTCGGACCGGGCGAAAGGGGGTGCTCATAGCTGACCTTCCCCGATCGTACCCAAGCTCCCGAGCCAAGACAACTTTGGTGATGACGGACACGTGGCCTTCGGCACCGAGTCAGGGTTTCCTAAATTTCCCATTTTAAAATATTTAGGTGGCGACTCTGTATCTGGCAAAGCAGTCCATGTTTGGCACTACTTTTCAAAAATCTGTTTTTCTTCAAAACGATTTGCCAGAGTTGGACTCTTTGGTTCAGATTACGAACCGCAACAAACAAAACAAGGGAGTCCGAACTGTAGCGAGGTCCCACGCGAGCTTGTTACACCCGCCTTCAAAATGTCTCGCTTCTTATAGTGTGTATCAATCACGTGTGGCGCAAACCTGGCCAATTCAGTGAATTTGGCCTCATACTCGGCTACAGTCATACTGTCTTGCCTCAGCTCCATGAATTCTGCCACCTTCCTATCCCGGACACACTGCGGGAAGTACTTGTCATAGAAAATTTCCAGAAATTTTGCCCAGTCAGCATCTGTAGACGTCCCCGAACGCCCCGGGAGGGTTAGGTCCCGTTCTGTTCATATTGGGGTCACTACAATTCAAGGATTCAAATGTCACGGTTCTTAATCTTGAACCAAAGAGTCCAAATCCGGCAAATCGTTTTGAGAAAACTAATTTTTGAAAGAAGTGCCAAACATGGACTGCTTTGCCAGATAACAGAGTCGCCACCTAAATATTTTTTAAAATGGGAAATTTAGGAAACCCTGACTCGTTGCCAAAGGCCACGTGTCCGTCATCACCAAAGTTGGCTCGGGAACTTGGGTACGATTGGGGAAGGTCACTTCGTGAGCACCCCCGCTCGCCCGGTCAAAGACCGGCCTCTACTAACCATGATATCTGTTTTTGAAAACCTTGTATGCCCTTATTCCGATTATTAGCCTAGGTTACTATGTGATGCTCGCAGCAAACAAGTATAGACTGGGTCGCCTGAATTGGAACAAAACATTTCATGTTTGTTTGTTTGAAAATGGTTTGATGGTGCTACCCGCAGGTAGGCTAAGACGCGGATTTGCCACCCTCAGGTGGGCTTAGAAAACATGATTTTGCCACTATCTAGTGGGCTTAAAACAAACATTCGATGAATTGTCCAATCCAAGTAACTCAACCTCCACCCACAGGCATTCAAGGCAGTTATATCACATAAGCAAATAGCCTCATGGCAAGCATGCTATCATGGCAACACTCACACGCATGCAAGGATGCTAAAGCATAAAACTCACCGAGTACTCCGAGCCAAAAACAGAAAACTGATTAGAAATCAATGCATGATCCTAAATATACAGGAATGCCTAATGCAACACATGCAATATGCAACTATAGCAGGCTCGGCTATTCTAATCATGGTATATGGAATGCTACAGCTAACACGTATTCAATTTGGAATTGAAATACAAATGCAGTTTGTATGATGCGCCGAGCCCGGTGCGTGCAAAACAGATGAATGATGCAAACATGCTGTCATACTGTATGCTAATTGAAATATGCCCTATATCTAACCATCATAAGCGGGTAAATAAAAGGGAGAAAGAAACGGGGTTGGAAGACATACATCACACTCACACACCCACATTTATTACAGTTATGCCCTCGCGTAGAGGGTCCGAATAAATAATACAGTCCGAAATGAAAGAATAATACAGTCCGAAATTACAGTCCGAATAACACAGATTCCTAATTAATTAACAAATTAAATAAGAAAGCTGTAAAACTGGCATGCAAGCCAGGGGGTGCCTTGACTCTGATGAATGATGTATGCCGGATGCCTTCGCGCAGAAATCCACTGGGATGCCCAATTAGCCTCTGTTTGCAATGTTTCTCGAAATGCGCGCCAGACTCCAAAAGGTTGCTGATTCCTTATTTTGCTGCAACAGAGAGCAGGAAAAGGGCATAGCAATGTATTTCACAAATATATGCATGTCTCGGTTCTCGTGCCACCAATCACGCATAACGATGCATGATGGCCGAGGAATCGGATTGCACAACTCAATATAGGGTGCAATGCAGATGAATGCTACAACAAAACCTAACTCCATCATGGGTAATCCGGAGTGTCGGTGACTTGGGAATTGAGACCCGTTCCGTCACTCGGAGTACGAAACGTGCCTCGTTTCCCGTGCCCGGGCTAATTCCTATCCCGAACACAATGCAATATGCATGATATGCATGAAATGCAGCTAATATACAATCCTAACATGCACAATGCTATGAAAATGAGATGCCTCGAAATGCGTGCACGCGGGCACGCAAACCGAGAAAATGATCCTAAAGCATAAAATGACATGGAATATGATATACAATGAGACTAAAATGAGATGTCTCAAAATGCGTGCCCACGGGCACGCTAACCGAGAAAATGGCATACAGAATGCAGAATGGACTTATACCAACATGAGAGGACCTCAGCCACTCTCACACGGGAGGCCGTAAGATGAAAATGAGCTGCCTCGAAATGCGTGCCCGCGGGCGCGCAAACCGAGGCAATGTCATAAAAGCATGAAATGGCATAAAAATGCAAATTGGGCTTACACTAACATGAGAGGGCCTCAGCCGCACTCACATAAGATGCCGTGAGATGAAAAAGGGGTGCCTCAAAATGCGTGCACACGGGCACGCAAACCGAGGCGATGACATACGCAATGCAAATGACATACGGAATGCAAATTGGGCTTACACTAACATGAGAGGGCCTCAGCCGCACTCACATAAGCTGCCGTCGGATACAAATGAAGTGCCTCGAAATGCGTGCACACGGGCACGCGAACCGAGGCATGGCATACGCAATGCAAATGACATACGGAATGCAAATTGGGCTTACACTAACATCAGAGGGCCTCAGCCGCACTCACATAAGCTGCCGTCGCGTAAAACAGAGGTGCCTCGAAGTGCATGCCCACGGGCGCGCAAACCGAGGCATGGCCCGAAGGCATGAAATAGTACGGGAAATGATATGCAAGCATGCAAACCAAATTTCAGCACCTAAATGAAAGGGAAAACAGCCCCGAAATGATACGAAATGACGACCAATGCATGAAATCATCCCGAAATGTGATTTTAAGTACCCGAAATGGCCTATAGCCATACTAAACATGTACAACATGATCATGACATGCAAACCAGTAGCAAGGCAGCCCCAAATATGGCATTTTTTCAGTACAAAGCAAGGCGAAACAACAACCACAAGTATGGTAAAATTAGCATGCAAAAACGGGGAAAAAGAGGGGAATTACAAAGCAAGTAGTATATACAATGCTCAAACCAGAAAAAACAGTTCTAAAAAATTAAAGAGGGACCAAAAATATGCACATTTACAATAGATGAGATCCTCCAATTCAGTGTGTAGAGATGCTTAACATAGCATGCAAGAATGAGCCAATAAAGGGCTGCAACATGAGGTACCATAAGCAATGACCTGACAACTTTGGACCCTTAATAAAACATGAAGAGTGGGTCATTTCAAGACACTTTCTAAGCCTGATGAAGGCTCAAATCAGCAACTAAGCAAGCCTAACAAAGCATGCAATTTTACGGAAAATAAGGGGGTACAACATGAAGTACCAAAAGCATGCATCAAACAACTTTAGACCCTTAACAAAACTTGACAAGAAGGCCAAAATAAGGATATTTTCAGTACTGATGATGGCTCAAAACAGGAGCTAAGTAAGCTCGAAAAGGCATTCAAGATGGGGCCAAAGAGAGGTATAAAGAGAGGTACAACATGGAGGCCTCAAACCAATTTGATCCCTTCTACAATGTTGTAGAGGGACCTAAAATAAACTCAATTTCAGTTAATGTTATGCTCAAAATCAGATCATAAGCAGGCCAAAGAAATCATGCAATTTTACGGTAATTTGAAGTAATTACAAAGAAAGTGCATGATAGAGAGGACAAACAGGGTTGAGCCCTTCTTCAATGTTGAAGAGGGGCTCAAAATGAGCCCACTCACAGTTTACCTCATGCTCGAAATCAGATCACTCATAAGCCAAATATTCAATGCAAAATAAAGGCATATAAGATGCTATTGAAGCAAGTGCATCATAGAGGGCTCAAACAGGGTTGAGCCCTTAAACAAAGATGAAAATGAGCTCAAAAGAGGACCACTTTCAGTAGGGGTCGGAGCTCAACACAATAAGAAAATAGGCTTAAGATTTGAAGCAAAAATGAGCTCAAAAGAGGGTGAAGTGTACTTACCCTTGAAGATCAAGACTTTGGTTGCTCTTTGCTTGATGAAAGTTGCTTCTAAGCTTCTCAAGAACCCCTCCTTGCTGCTGGAATGGAGTTGGTGATGGTGATGCTAGGTGTTGATGAACAAATGGTGCCAAGACTTGGATGTTTGAAGCTTTTTGGAAGAGAGGAATGGAGGAGATGTATATGCAAGGCTCAAAGGATTTTTTCTCACCTTCAACCAGCTGGTGGCTGCTGGTTTATATGGCCAAGAAAAGGGGTGAAAAAGGAGGGCAAAAAGGTGGGAAAAATATCTAGATATTTTGCTCTAAATATCTTTCAAAATATCTAGATATTTTGCTCTAAATAAAAAGTGGCGTTCGGCCACGAAGTGGGCATCTGAGGCCCCAGTGTTCCTCAAAATGACAAAACAGAGGTACCTGCCAAAAATCGGAGAAAACCGATGCGAAACGAATGCTCGGGGGCCAAACCGCGAGGTTCGGGGCCCGAAAACTGGCTATAAGTACCGAAAGTGGCATACGGCCACGAAGTGGGCATCAGGGGCCCCAGTGTTCCTCAGTATGATAAAACAGAGGCACTTGCCAAATTTGAACAGAAACCGGTGCGAAATGAATGCTCGGGGGCCAAAACCGCGCGGTTCGGGGTCCCGAAAATGGGCCGTGAGCACCGAAAGTGGCGTTCGGCCACGAAGTGGGCATCTGAGACCCCAGGGTTTCTTGGTATGACAAAACAGAGGTACCTGCCAAGAACCGGAGGAATCGGAGACGGTTGGGCGGTCCCGAACCGAGGCACACGGCCTGACGGTCCCGAAAACCAGGAACCGGGCTCCGAAATGGGCAAAATGGCCTACGGCCACGAAATGTAGCTCACGGCCACCGGGAGATAGTCTACGGGACCACTCCCTCCCCTCAGGAAAGAAAACAGAGAAAACCGAGTCTGGTTCGCAAATCGAGACAAGGCACGAAGAAGGTTCGGAAGTCCGGAGGTAGGGCGCACGACCGCGACTCTGAGACTTCTGAACGAGCACAGCATGCAACATCAGCAAGCGCTCAATCGGTGACGTCTGAGTCTTAAGGTCGGTCAAAAATGGGGTGTCTACAGTTGCCCCTCTTTGACAGAACTCGGAAGTCACAAGTGACGGGAGTGAATGTCAAAGCCCAGAGACGACCCATTTTTGACAAGGCCGAAGACTGAGACAATCATACAAGATGAACAGATAAATGTGTGCCCGCAGGCGTGGGGCAAAATGCAAAATGATATGCAGAAAGATTTTGATAATTGGACTTACACGCCACGCGAAGCCGGTTTGAAGATTGGACTTATACGCTACGCGAAGCCGGTTTGAAAATTGGACTTACACGCTACGCGAAGCCGGTTTGACGATTGGACTTATACGCTTACGCGAAGCCGGTTTGAAGATTGGACTTACACGCTACGCGAAGCCGATTATCATTCATGATCATGCAAAGAGAGCTGTAATGAAGCAAGTATTCACGATAGATGCCACAGAGAGTACAATAGATGGAAAATGGTGACATACTCCAACCACGCTGGACTCGTGAGTGGAGGAAGAACAAAGAAAATCAATCAGAAGCGCGTTCCACGCAACCTAAGATAAATTCCAAGCATGCTGAAAATCGCGTGAGGAATGGGACACTCAAAACACGCTGAAAGTGTGAGAAGAGATCAAGACAACAACCGCCCAGGTGCGTACACAACGCAACCCGAGATAAATTCCAAACACGCTGAAATCGCGTAAGGAAGGGGACACTCAAACCACGCTGAAATCGTGAGAGGAGGTCCAAAAACAACCGCCCAGGTGCGTACACAACGCAACCCGAGATAAATTCCAAACACGCTGAAATCGCATAAGGAAAGAAACACTCTAACCACGCTGAAATCGTGAGAAGAGATCAAGAAACAACCGCCCAGGTGCGTACACAACGCAACCCGAGATAAATTCCAAACACGCTGAAATCGCGTAAGGAAAGGGACACTCAAACCACGCTGAAATCGTGAGAGGAGGTCCAAAAACAACCGCCCAGGTGCGTACACAACGCAACCCGAGATAAATTCCAAACACGCTGAAATCGCGTAAGGAAAGGGACACTCAAACCACGCTGAAATCGTGAGAAGAGATCAAGACAACAACCGCCCAGGTGCGTACACAACGCAACCTGAGATAAATTCCAAACACGCTGAAATCGCGTAAGGAAAGGGACACTCAAACCACGCTGAAATCGTGAGAAGAGGAACGGGACACTCAAACCACGCTGAAATCGTGAGAAGAGATCAAGACAACAACCGCCCAGGTGCGTACACAACGCAACCCGAGATAAATTCCAAACACGCTGAAATCGCGTAAGGAAGGGACACTCAAACACGCTGAAAGTGAGAGGAGGTCCAAAACAACCGCCCAGGTGCGTACACAACGCAACCCGAGATAAATTCCAAACACGCTGAAATCGCGTAAGGAAGGAAACACTCAAAACACGCTGAAATCGTGAGAAGAGATCAAGACAACAACCGCCCAGGTGCGTACACAACGCAACCTGAGATAAATTCCAAACACGCTGAAATCGCGTAAGGAATGGGACACTCAAACCACGCTGAAATCGTGAGAGGAGGTCCAAAAACAACCGCCCAGGTGCGTACACAACGCAACCCGAGATAAAGGTTTTAACCGGGGAGAATAACAATGGTGTAACCAACAGGCGTATCTCAACGTATTTCATACGGAGAGAGGGAAGGTTTTAACCGGGTAACAAGTGGTGTGAGTGTGTGTGATTGATACACAAAGTAGGCAAAGCGAGTGTGTGATAGATACACTATTTGAGCAAAGTGTAATTGATATACAAAGGGTGAAGTGAGCAAAGTGTGATGGATACACAAAAGACAAGCACAAAGTGTGATAGATGCACTAAGTGAAAATGTGTGTGATAGATACACAAAATGAATGAAGTGTGATTGATACACTAAAGCAAATGAAGTGTGTTAGATACACTGAGTGAAGCAAATAAAGTGTAATTGATACGCTAAGTGAATGGAGTGTGATTGATACACTAAGTGAATGAAGTGTGATTGATACACAAAGTGAATGATCTCAAACGGAACTTCTTTGAATGAACCGTACATACAATATCGTGCATGACTGAGAAAGAAACTTGATAGATACAATGCATTACAATGCATGATGCTTACGGAAAGCAATAAATGGACAAAGCGGCGCTTTAGAAAGCACCTCATGAGGTGAGTGGCGGTGAACCGCTCTACTCTGATGGGGATCTCCCCTCGTGCTCTTCGAACACTTACCTTTAACTCGCAGTACAAAGGCTCTGGAATGCTAACAAGTAACAACATCTGCATGTAGGAGCCACGGCTGCCGCTTGTCTTCCTGATCATACTCACAACTTTCCCTATTCTCCAACGGGGTGACAGACTAGGTTGGTTCAGTATCCAGAATTGAGGTGCACACATGCTATCTCAACCTATGGGGCTTCCATACAGATTTCAAGCCGAGGGCGCGCCTCTGGGTATTTAAACCAGACTTTAGTCTCGGAAATCCCGAACCTTTGCGTTCTAGGCCACGGCCATTCGAACTCTAATTTCCACCGTCGCAGTTGGTCTCCTAGGAACTCATCGCAAACACGGCCAAGATGCCTCTGGCAGGGAATGGTACTCAAGGAGAGCACTCCTGATCGCCATTCTGGCTTGAAGTAGACTTGATTTTGAGCTTGAGGTAGAGGCACACTCATACGTCGGAACATTGGCAAGACCTGAAGAGGTACACACGGGATGCAATCTCGGAACTTACTGAAGTTGGAACAAAACTTAGATGCCCGACATCTTCCTCTTTTGCTTTGCAGCCCGAAACTCATAGCTTCAGATAGGTCCTGGTTTTACTGTTCTCACATGACCTGGGTTGAGCCCTGCGGTTTTATGAAAGAACAAATTCTGTTTTGCACAAATGTGGAGAACGGCACGGCACTCGGAGCACAAAATGATTTTTATTTTTTTGAAAATGAGAAAAGGATTCTCAACCGGGTATTGAGCCTACAACTGACCACAGCCAAAACAACTCAACACAGAAAAACAAAAGGTAAACGACCTAAATACAACGAGACACGCTCGGGATGACTTAAAACAAGAAATGAGACAAACGAAAAGACACGACACTCAGACGTGCACAGGGAGCCTGTTTCACCGGATGTGTTTCCCACCCTTTCTTATTTATGATTCTCACATCACTCGGCCCTCAAGCTCTATTTTTCTGTCAAAACCCTTTTGCTCACTTTTTCTCTCATCGCACGCCTCTCTATTGTTCAATCTCTCATTTTTCAATCCCTCCCCTGGGTGGTTGATAGATAAACAGCAAGTTGTGGGCTCGTGTCCTTAGCACTCAGCTAGATTCTCTTTCTTCCGCTCACAGCAGTGAGTTTCTCCCACAGAGGGGTTGCGCTGCAACAGGATGTGTAGCAAATCTGCAGCTGACATCGATTGATGATGCTTTGCTGGGGAGTTTGGACGTGATCAGATCTGTCCAGATGATGGAGTGGAATATCCTGATCCATTCCAGTTCGTGCTTCGCACTTGGCTTGATACTTCACTGCTTGGAGGATACGAGAGCTTTCAGTCCTTTGTCGTTAACTTCAGTTGTGCCCTTTTCTGGCAAGTAGAGTGCCCTTTCTAGCAAGTGCGTTGATAAAGGGAAAAAGACAGAGAACCTAACTCAACTGTGCCCCTAGTTCATCATTTTGACCATGTTTTGTTTTTTGCTTTCCACTAAAACAGTTTTGACCAAAATGAGAGTTAGATCAACATGCTTGTTCGATTTTTGATTTGAAATCATGCAAGTTAGGCTATGAGCACTGAAAATTTTCCTTTTTTGGGTCCATGAAAAGGTCCAGTTTTAGAAAAATGGGATAATTTTCGAGAGAATTAGTCAACCTCAGTAAAAATTCTCAAAAACTATTTTTGCAAACGGCCCACTTGCTCAACGAGCATGAAACCTTCCTGAGATGCGCAACCTCGGATCCAAGGGAAAACTGCCCCGTGCTTGAAGAGAGCTGCATGCAACGGAAAGTTGCCCCTTGTTTGAACGGCACCACAGCCATTGAATGGCAACGGAAAGTTGCCCCTTGTTTGAATGGCGCCGCAGCACATGAATGGCAACGAAGAGTTGCCCCTTGTTTGATGGTACTGCAGCATTGTAGTCAGTCCTCAGAGCGATGATTGCAACCGTACTCTCGGATACAGAGAAGGCAAGGATGGTCAAAACCATTACATGGACACAATTGAATTTGAATGTTTTACGGCTGGACTTCAGAATGAAGTTGCCTACGTATCCCAAAGATGGGAATCAAGCCTTACGTAGTTCCGGGGTTAAGGTACACTCGGGTATTTAACCTCTCCTTTTTATGCTCTAACTTTTGCCAAGGCGCCTGTTGCAGGTTTTCGACCTTGCGAGCTTTGTTTTTCTTTTCTTTTCATTCTTTTTCTTCTTTTTTTTTTTTTTTTTCTTTTCTTCTTTTTTTTTTTTTTTCTCTTTATTTTTTCTCTTTCTTTCTTTGTATTTTTCTCTTTTTTCTTTTTTTCTTTTCTTTGCTCTAACTTTTGCCTGGGTCGCCCTTGGTTTTCGACCCAGCGAGCCTCTCAAAGGGTAAAAGTGTAGCTTGTCCATGCCAAATGGTTTAGGGTTTTGAAGTCATCCGTATCCAGGAGAGTGGCTGTTGATTTGCAGAAGGATCCATCTTCGGCTCTTCGAGCACATAGGACATTTCGCCCCTAGTTCGAGGGGGCTTCTGTTCTAGCTTTGGCTTCTTTGACGACATCTGATCCTCTTGATCTGACTTTGGTGCCTCTTGTTCGAGGGCTGCTTCAATCTGGCCACACAGGCCTCATGTTGTATTGACCGTTGAACCTTCTGAATGCAAGTTCAAGGTTTGAAAGCAAAGGGGTCGAGTCTCGAGACCGAGAGTGATCCTAAGCTGCACAATCTCAAGAGTGATTCCACACAGGTCTTCGCAAACCGCGCAAAACATTTTTTTTGAAAGTTTTTAAGAAAGCGACAAATCGCTCGCGCTGAAGACAGTGTCGGACCAATCTGGATCAAAGCTAGGGTCCTTCTCAGTACTCACGCTGACAAGCATGATTTCATTCATTAAGGGCTTAGCACGCTCTCTCTCTCTCTTTTGATCAAAGTTTTGCAAAACCCGAGGAATTCCTTCCTCTTTGTTTTACACAGTGTTCAAAAAGTTTTGAAAAACTTAGGTCATTACAATGACTTCAAGGCACAAGAGAGCAGGTGGAATGCACTGCCATTTCATTCAAATCCCAGGCAACTAGCACACGGCAGAAGCAAATGTGAGAGCGTGAAAATCACTGCTGTTTCATTCAAACTCTGTTGGCATAACTGGCTCCCTAGCAGAAACAGACTCAAAACAAAGCAAAAAGACAAATACAAAACAAAACAGTGATGTCCGAGGTAACACCCCCGGAATCACCCGACTCCTATACAACAGGACTGACTCAATACAACAAGATAGACCCAAAACAAAAGACAGACTCAAAACAAAACAACAAAACTGACCCAATACCCAAGTCAGAATGCAAAATTAACAGCACTTGTACATTGCTCAAAACAGTGCATGCCATTCACCACAGCTGGAGTAATCTGAGCGCCATTCGCAGGTGGTTCATCCCTCGATCACATAACATTATCCCCCAAGTTCACTGACCCAGTGCCGATAGACTTTGCTGAGCTCGGCGGGAGGATGACCCCGTTGTCCAATAGATCCTGTACTTCATGGCGAAGACGGGAGCAATTGTTGGTAGGATGGCCAGTTTGCTGATGGTATGCGCAGTACTGGGTAGCATCATGCGTAGCCGGAAGAGGGTTCGGGAGAGGCCGAGGCTCAAGGGGTTTGAGATGGCCTTGTCCAACAAGGACTTGGAAAGCTTTGGATAAAGGCATGTGGAGGGCATGGAAGACCCTCTGACCTCGGGGTTGGTACTTCAAGGTTTGTGGATTTTTACTGGGCGTACCAGCAAAAGGATTGGCAGGTGCTGGCCTGGTTTGCTGATCTCTTCTGAGTGCAAGATTAGAGCTAACAGGATCATTTCTGGTACAACGGCCCTTTTCCCGGTTTGCCCCTTGATTCAAATTGCCCCCAACTTGAGTGGCGAAAGTGTCATCCACAGCTTTTGTAACAACTGCGAGGACTTGCTCTTTGTTCAGTCCCTCGACTTTCAAAGCCTCAACAGCCAACAGAAGATGCTCATGGGGATCCATATCCGCCCCTATCTTGTCCTTTCCACTCGCCTCCACTTTGCTCAGGGATTGGCCTTCCTCAGATGTTGTCCGCTCCAAGACTGGGGAGCCTTTTGACATGAAATTCCCAGTATGTAGTATGGTCGATGATGGAGCCAATGTCCCAGAGGCCAAATCTGTTACAGTTTTTTGAAGATCTTCGATCATTCTCTTTAGCTCAGAAGTAGTGGGCTCACGGGTTTGAGATGATTGGGGTCCAGGTGCATCCATCATGCATAAGTCCATGCCTTCCGGAATGAACACCTCAGGCTTGGGTAGATGGGCTGGGGTGATGTATATGCTGGGGTCGAAGGTGGATGGTAGTGTATGGATGAGGTTGAGGTGGGGAGGTGATGAGCCAGTACTAACTTGAGGTCCTTTTGGTGGAGCTAAGGTCTTTTCATCAATAAGATCCTGAATCTTATGACGGAGGCGGATGCAACGGTTCGTATCATGACCGTGTTGTTGATGGTAGGCACAGTATTTAGCTGGGTCATACCTTGGTGGAAGAGGATTTGGGAGGGGTTGGGGTTCTAGGAGTTCTAGGTGCCCTTCTTCTTGCAGCTTTTTCAAAGCTTGGGAGAGACTCATGTAAAGAGGATGGAATTTTCGGGCTTGGGGCCGAGCTGAAGTAGTTGGTTTTTGGTCATTGGGGGAAGTGGTGATAGTGTCTACTTCTGAGCATTTCGCAGCTGTGCTACCATCAGTAGTAGCATTGGAACTGCGAGCAACATTCCTCCTCAAAGGCTCATTATCTTCTGCGAAGATCCCTTGTCTGATGGCATCCTCGATTTGAACCCCCATTTCATGAAGGGCTGGAAAGGTAAACAGAGGTAAAACGACCATTTTTTGCAGCAACTCGCCATGCAGATTCCGAACAATCATCCTGATCTGATCTTTGTCGGAAGGCCTTGTAGTCATCATTGAGGCCTTTGCCCTCCATCTCGTCACGAACTCTGAGAAACCCTCCTTCGGCTCCTGGCGGGTGACTTCAAGATCACGAGTTGTGACCTCAATCTGTGTGTTGTAGGAGTATTGAGCAACAAAGGCCTCAGCCAGCTCTTCCCAGTTCTGTTTCACAGAGCTCTCCAATTTTGCATACCAGATTGCGGCTATCCCAGACAGGGTTCGGCCGAATAATGACAATTTCTGGGCTGTGGTCAAACCCACTGGCCTTAAGATATCAGAAAACAGTTGGAGGTGCACCATTGGGTCTTCAGAGCCATCGAACCGATCGATATGTGGCATCTTGAACCGATCTGGTAATGTCACCACTGAGTCGGTAAAACCATCCTCTATATCAGGAATAGAATGGGCCCCCTGAGACTTTTTGAACAATTCCTCAAGCTTGCTCACTTTCAATGCTGTGGGGTCCATCTTGAACTCAAAGGGGGAGTCTGGTAGGTTGGTGGGTGTTTTAGATAGTTGGGGTAGAACCAGGGGCGGAGCTGGCCTGCCTGGAATGTCCGTATCATCCTGGACATTAGCTGTCTCCCCGAGCGTTGGAACTCTGGGTAGGGGAGGAGCCTGGTGTGAAGTAGATACTCCAGTTTGCTGCTCTAGCCTAGCAATTGTCTCTGCCTGTTGGGCTATAATCTCGGCCTGGCTTTTGGCAAATTCCGCTTGACGGGTAGTGTCCTGTTGCATGAGTTCCATACTTTCTTGCATCTGACGCATCATTGCCTCCATCCCTGACGTGTTCTGCTGATCCATCTAACTGACTGGTGTATCTATCCCTGTAGTAAAAACTGAGGCCTCAGCCTGACTGTTCACTGGTGGGGTGGATAAGGGCCACTGATCTGATAACTGCTGAGCTGGTGATCTGTGCCCGACTGGTCCTTTTCACCCTGCCTCTGATAAAGTAACGCTGATTGCCCTTGAACTGAATCTCTGACCCGACAAAGTCTATCAACACAAGTTCGGTGTACCCGGGGGGTATTGGAGCCCTCTGAAGCTATGGTTCCCAGACTACCTAGCAAAAGAGAAAATCGACAGCACCTCAGCCTAATTTCACCATAATCAAAATGAGCAAAGCTGAATGAGTGTGCCCTCTACTGAATTCTGCCCAAATCTCTGCCTCAAAACTGAATCTGATACCCGCAGATAACTGATTCCCAAATACTGACATGGTGCCAGCAGGCCTGATGCCCAAACTTATAGACTGATACATGCATTCCCTGTAGAGACGCACTCTAACAAGCACATAACAGATAAGTGAGAGCCAAAACACCCCTATGTTGGGGTAGGGTTTCCCTGTCCTATTTTGTCAGGAACTAGGGTTTCACTACGCACGCAGCGGCTTCAAACAACCTATAAACGGGTAAGCAACCTGTCCTAGTCTGGAATGGTCACTATGGATCCGAATATGCACTAGGTCGAATGGTCAAAAAGGGTGCCCCGGTAAAACCGGGGTTTGTGTTCCCATGCTGTCAGAGCCCAGAGCCGATCAGCCTTACGGACATGACTTGACAAGACAAGCCTCCGGCAAATCGTTCGGGAATGGCATATGGCAAACACGGTGTCCTAGGCGCACCAATGCAAATGCAATGCAAAGAAACACACAAATGTAGTCAAAACAGATATCATGAGTTCGAGTCAAGTTCTCTAAATCCCCAGGAGTCGCCAGAAACTGTAGACGTCCCCGAACGCCCCGGGAGGGTTAGTCCCGTTCTGTTCATATTGGGGTCACTACAATTCAAGGACTCAAATGTCACGGTTCTTAATCTTGAACCAAAGAGTCCAAATCCGGCAAATCGTTTTGAGAAAACTAATTTTTGAAAGAAGTGCCAAACATGGACTGCTTTGCCAGATAACAGAGTCCCACCTAAATATTTTTTAAAATGGGAAATTTAGGAAACCCTGACTCGTGCCAAAGGCCACGTGTCCGTCATCACCAAAGTTGGCTCGGGAACTTGGGTACGATTGGGGAAGGTCACTTCGTGAGCACCCCCGCTCGCCCGGTCAAAGACCGGCCTCTACTAACCATGATATCTGTTTTTGAAAACATTGTATGCCTTATTCCGATTATTAGCCTAGGTTACTATGTGATGCTCGCAGCAAACAAGTATAGACTGGGTCGCCTGAATTGGAACAAAACATTTCATGTTTGTTTGTTTGAAAATGGTTTGATGGTGCTACCCGCAGGTAGGCTAAGACGCGGATTTGCCACCCTCAGGTGGGCTTAGAAAACATGATTTTGCCACTATCTAGTGGGCTTAAAACAAACATTCGATGAATTGTCCAATCCAAGTAACTCAACCTCCACCCACAGGCATTCAAGGCAGTTATATCACATAAGCAAATAGCCTCATGGCATGCTATCATGGCAACACTCACACGCATGCAAGGATGCTAAAGCATAAAACTCACCGAGTACTCCGAGCCAAAAACAGAAAACTGATTAGAAATCATGCATGATCCTAAATATACAGAATGCCTAATGCAACACATGCAATATGCAACTATAGCAGGCTCGGCTATTCTAATCATGGTATATGGAATGCTACAGCTAACACGTATTCAATTTGGAATTGAAATACAAATGCAGTTTGTATGATGCGCCGAGCCCGGTGCGTGCAAAACAGATGAATGATGCAAACATGCTGTCATACTGTATGCTAATTGAAATATGCCCTATATCTAACCATCATAAGCGGGTAAATAAAAGGGAGAAAGAAACGGGGTTGGAAGACATACATCACACTCACACACCCACATTTATTACAGTTATGCCCTCGCGCAGAGGGTCCGAATAAATAATACAGTCCGAAATGAAAGAATAATACAGTCCGAAATTACAATCCGAATAACACAGATTCCTAATTAATTAACAAATTAAATAAGAAAGCTGTAAAACTGGCATGCAAGCCAGGGGGTGCCTTGACTCTGATGAATGATGTATGCCGGATGCCTTCGCGCAGAAATCCACTGGGATGCCCAATTAGCCTCTGTTTGCAATGTTTCTCGAAATGCGCGCCAAACTCCAAAAGGTTGCTGATTCCTTATTTTGCTGCAACAGAGAGCAGGAAAAGGGCATAGCAATGTATTTCACAAATATATGCATGTCTCGGTTCTCGTGCCACCAATCACGCATAACGATGCATGATGGCCGAGGAATCGGATTGCACAACTCAATATAGGGTGCAATGCAGATGAATGCTACAACAAAACCTAACTCCATCATGGGTAATCCGGAGTGTCGGTGACTTGGGAATTGAGACCCGTTCCGTCACTCGGAGTACGAAACGTGCCTCGTTTCCCGTGCCCGGGCTAATTCCTATCCCGAACACAATGCAATATGCATGATATGCATGAAATGCAGCTAATATACAATCCTAACATGCACAATGCTATGAAAATGAGATGCCTCGAAATGCGTGCACGCGGGCACGCAAACCGAGAAAATGATCCTAAAGCATAAAATGACATGGAATATGATATACAATGAGACTAAAATGAGATGTCTCGAAATGCGTGCCCACGGGCACGCTAACCGAGAAAATGGCATACGGAATGCAATGATGCGAAAATGGCATAAAGAATGCAGAATGGACTTATACCAACATGAGAGGACCTCAGCCACTCTCACACGGGAGGCCGTAAGATGAAAATGAGCTGCCTCGAAATGCGTGCCCGCGGGCGCGCAAACCGAGGCAATGTCATAAAAGCATGAAATGGCATAAAAATGCAAATTGGGCTTACACTAACATGAGAGGGCCTCAGCCGCACTCACATAAGATGCCGTGAGATGAAAAAGGGGTGCCTCAAAATGCGTGCACACGGGCACGCAAACCGAGGCGATGACATACGCAATGCAAATGACATACGGAATGCAAATTGGGCTTACACTAACATGAGAGGGCCTCAGCCGCACTCACATAAGCTGCCGTTGGATACAAATGAAGTGCCTCGAAATGCGTGCACACGGGCACGCGAACCGAGGCATGGCATACGCAATGCAAATGACATACGGAATGCAAATTGGGCTTACACTAACATCAGAGGGCCTCAGCCGCACTCACATAAGCTACCGTCGCATAAAACAGAGGTGCCTCGAAGTGCATGCCCACGGGCGCGCAAACCGAGGCATGGCCCGAAGGCATGAAATAGTACGGGAAATGATATGCAAGCATGCAAACCAAATTTCAGCACCTAAATGAAAGGGAAAACAGCCCCGAAATGATACGAAATGACGACCAATGCATGAAATCATCCCGAAATGTGATTTTAAGTACCCGAAATGGCCTATAGCCATACTAAACATGTACAACATGATCATGACATGCAAACCAGTAGCAAGGCAGCCCCAAATATGGCATTTTTTCAGTACAAAGAAAGGCGAAACAACAACCACAAGTATGGTAAAATTAGCATGCAAAAACGGGGAAAAAGAGGGGAATTACAAAGCAAGTAGTATATACAATGCTCAAACCAGAAAAAACAGTTCTACAAAATTAAAGAGGGACCAAAAATATGCACATTTACAATAGATGAGATACTCCAATTCAGTGTGTAGAGATGCTTAACATAGCATGCAAGAATGAGCCAATAAAGGGCTGCAACATGAGGTACCATAAGCAATGACCTAACAACTTTGGACCCTTAATAAAACATGAAGAGTGGGTCATTTCAAGACACTTTCTAAGCCTGATGAAGGCTCAAATCAGCAACTAAGCAAGCCTAACAAAGCATGCAATTTTACGGAAAATAAGGGGGTACAACATGAAGTACCAAAAGCATGCATCAAAATACTTTATACCCTTAACAAAACTTGACAAGAAGGCCAAAATAAGGATATTTTCAGTACTGATGATGGCTCAAAACAGGAGCTAAGTAAGCTCGAAAAGGCATTCAAGATGTGGCCAAAGAGAGGTATAAAGAGAGGTACAACATGGAGGCCTCAAACCAATTTGATCCCTTCTAAAATGTTGTATAGGGACCTAAAATAAACTCAATTTCAGTTAATGTCATGCTCAAAATCAGATCATAAACAGGCCAAAGAAATCATGCAATTTTACGGTAATTTGAAGTAATTACAAAGCAAGTGCATGATAGAGAGGACAAACAGGGTTGAGCCCTTCTTCAATGTTGAAGAGGGGCTCAAAATGAGCCCACTCACAGTTTACCTCATGCTCGAAATCAGATCACTCATAAGCCAAATATTCAATGCAAAATAAAGGCATATAAGATGCTATTGAAGCAAGTGCATCATAGAGGGCTCAAACAGGGTTGAGCCCTTAAACAAAGATGAAAATGAACTCAAAAGAGGACCACTTTTAGTAGGGGTCGGAGCTCAACACAATAAGCAAATAGGCTTAAGATTTGAAGCAAAAATGAGCTCAAAAGAGGGTGAAGTGTACTTACCCTTGAAGATCAAGACTTTGGTTGCTCTTTGCTTGATGAAAGTTGCTTCTAAGCTTCTCAAGAACCCCTCCTTGCTGCTGGAATGGAGTTGGTGATGGTGATGCTAGGTGTTGATGAACAAATGGTGCCAAGACTTGGATGTTTTGAAGCTTTTTGGAAGAGAGGAATGCAGGAGATGTATATGCAAGGCTCAAAGGATTTTTTCTCACCTTCAACCAGCTGGTGGCTGCTGGTTTATATGGCCAAGAAAAGGGGTGAAAAAGGAGGGCAAAAAGGTGGGAAAAATATCTAGATATTTTGATTTTGCTCTAAATATCTTTCAAAATATCTTTCAAAATATCTAGATATTTTGCTCTAAATAAAAAGTGGCGTTCGGCCACGAAGTGGGCATCTGAGGCCCCAGTGTTCCTCAAAATGACAAAACAGAGGTACCTGCCAAAAATCGGAGAAAACCGATGCGAAACGAATGCTCGGGGGCCAAACCGCGAGGTTCGGGGCCCGAAAACTGGCTATAAGTACCGAAAGTGGCATACGGCCACGAAGTGGGCATCAGGGGCCCCAGTGTTCCTCAGTATGATAAAACAGAGGCACTTGCCAAATTTGAACAGAAACCGGTGCGAAATGAATGCTCGGGGGCCAAAACCGCGCGGTTCGGGGTCCCGAAAATGGGCCGTGAGCACCGAAAGTGGCGTTCGGCCACAAAGTGGGCATCTGAGACCCCGGGTTTCTCGGTATGACAAAACAGAGGTACCTGCCAAGAACCGGAGGAATCGGAGACGGTTGGGCGGTCCCGAACCGAGGCACACGGCCTGACGTCCCGAAAACCGGGAACCGGGCTCCGAAATGGGCAAAATGGCCTACGGCCACGAAATGTAGCTCACGGCCACCGGGAGATAGTCTACGGGACCACTCCCTCCCCTCAGGAAAGAAAACAGAGAAAACCGAGTCTGGTTCGCAAATCGAGACAAGGCACGAAGAAGGTTCGGAAGTCCGGAGGCAGGGCGCACGACCGCGACTCTGAGACTTCTGAACGAGCACAGCATGCAACATCACCAAGCGCTCAATCGGTGACGTCTGAGTCTTAAGGTCGGTCAAAAATGGGGTGTCTACAGCATCTTTGTAATTCTCGCGCATTAACATCCACCATCTTCTTGCTTCGTCTTCTAGCATAAAGGTGGCTAGAAGCACTTTCTGTGCCTCTGAACACGGGAACACTTCAAACAGTTTTTCGATGCCGAGGACCCAAGCTTTAGCTTTCAAAGGGTCTAATCCACCATGGAACTGTGGTGGTTTCATTTTCTTGAACTCTTTGGTGAGAGCTATGATTCGGTCATCATTCTGATTATCTGGCACAGGAGGTGCCGGAGGTGGAGGTGGAGGTGGAGGATGTGGCTACTGCCACTGTTGTTGCCATTCCTGTTGTTGCCTCAATGTCTCTACCATTTCCTAAATCAGTCTTTCCATTCTATCCAGTCTGGCAGTAGAAGATTCCTCTATCTCATCACCTATTGTTCTCACCATCTGATTAAACTTGCATTATACTTTATACAAAAGATACACAGGTATGCATATACTAAAGGGCATACATAGTCAAATAATTTGAAATGCAAGCAGTTCACAAACTTATAACACATAGTTGTTCTCATTTAACAGTTAAGCGTATTCTTGATGCTTTCAGATTCATACTTATCACATGAATGCATCCTAGATCTTTACTAGATGCTTATTGCTCTTTTGGACAAGTGTGTGAGTTATTAACTCGTGCTCTGATACCACTCTGTCATGACCCGAACCCGCCCCCAAGGGTTAAGGACATAACCGGCCAGTAATCATGAGATTACCTACGGCGTCAGACCAAACCAAACGTATTTTAACAGAGTTAATGGGGGCCAAACGGAAGCAATTTAAAACTTTGTCCATAGAGCTGTGCTTACATGGCACATCATCACAAACCATATAAATGCATATTAATAACTCACAACAAAATATGTACTACACAAGGTTCTGTGCATACAGGATCATATAAGTCTAAGTCAACCCAAGAAAACTATATACAACATATTCCAAGACTTCGCCCACAAGACACAATAAAATAGAATGACAAAAAGGCGAAGACGGGTCTCGTGCATGAGACGCGAGGACTGACTCTTCAAAACCCTTTGTTGTTCCTCACAGACTTCACTGGGGCTGGGTTTGGACTTCTCTTGGCTCACCTACAAACACATGAATGAGCGTGAGCGATAGCCCAGTGAATAATAACAAGTAAAGAAGTTATACAAACGATATGTAGAACAACATGCTTCAAACGGCCTTGGGCCCAATTCATATTTCTATTTAACATATATACATAATTTAGGTCAAGCGACTACGATTCCGAACAAACTGGCCTTGGGCCCATTCAAACTTTCATTTGTCTCAAAACGGCCTCCGGCCCATTCATTCTTGTCAAAACGGCCTCTGGCCCATTTATTCTTGTCAAAAAGGCCTCTGGCCCATTCATTCATGTCAAAATGGCCTCTGGCCCATTCATTCTTGTCAAAACGGCCTCTGGCCCATACATTCTTCTCAAAACGGCCTCTGGCCCATTCATTCATGTCAAAACGGACATTTGTCCACAATTCAAACTGGCAAACTCATAAAGCTTATAAGGAAATAAGCAATTGGACAAGTGACAAGTTTCAAATATCGATATTACTCACAGTGATCGGTTGGTTAGTTTGTCCTGGAGCTCGACCCTACACATTCCATGAACACAAAAGGGTCACAAACAATTCAATCCGTTCTAAATTCACATTTTCCTCTTTAGGCTTCATTCTTATCTCTTTAACTCAATTACAATGCTCAATGCATGCCTAAGAGTACTTAGAAGTGAAAGAGGATGAAAAACAAAACACAGAATGCATAAACAAAATTTCAGAAAACAGGGTCCCCGCTCGAGCGTGCGATTCCCCGCTCGAGCGGACCTATTAGGTCTGCAAAAGTGCTAGTTGTATCGTTTTTACGCTCGAGCATGAACTCAGACGCTCGAGTGGAAGTTCATCTTACATAGCTCCCCGCTCGAGCGTTAACTTTCCCGCTCGAGTGGACACCATGCCTGCAAGAAAATACTGGGAGCTTGAAATCCCCGCTCGAGCGGCGGTTCCCCTGCTCGAGCGGACATCAAAAATTATGAGTTTTCCAGAATGGTTCTTAAGCTTGAATTCAACACTCTAACCAACATTTCTTGCATGCCATGGCTCAAATTTCACATATACATATACTAACATGATACCAACACCAAATTACAACACAATGAATCTCAATTTCTTGAATTACTTACATGCATGCCTCAAATTAACCCAAACTCATCACCAACACATCAAATTCAAACATGCAAAGCTCATACCTCTATGATCTACTCTTGCATGTGAGAAATATTCATTCATATCAACTTAATTGGTGAAGAGATGATCAAATACATGGATTTCAACAAGATTCAACATAGATTATACACATTGTGTTCAAATATGGAAATTCATAGTAATTTCCTACATGCATGTATCTATTGACTTTAAATTCAACAAATAAAACTCAATTTCATTTCAATTCTTACTCTTGGTCATTAATCAAACTTGAATTCACAATTTACAACATTAAACTCATGAATTCACCTACCTAGAGGCTCAATCTTCCAAACTATAGCAATTTCTTGAGTTTAATCTTCAAATTTCCCAAACCTTGAGCCAAGATTACACAATTCTCTCCCTCTCTCTCTGTATAGCCGGCCCTCTCTCTCTCTCTTTGAGTTCAAATCAGCCAAATGAAGCTATAAGGAGAGAATTGAGGGTGTAGTGCCTTAATTCAACAAACCCCACTAATTCCAATTTAATAATGGTAAATAATTGAGCACTTATTCATCAATTAAATCAACTTAATTTGATCCAAATCAATTTCCAATTAAATTTCACCGTAGGCTCTAAAAATTATGCCAATCGCAATGGCGTAGTCAATTTCGGGTTCTGTGGCCAATAAGGCCTTCAATTTAATTTCCAAAGCAGATAATCAAACAAATATTCCTACGGTGAACAGATAGAAATTCAAAACCACATATTTTCACATAATGGCACACAAAATCATATCAATCACATAATCACATTTATAATAAGGACCAATTAACGTAAAACGGAGCAGGGTTATCACACGCAAGGTAAGATTTAGAATTGTTTCAGTGTTTTTTTATGTTGTGTTTCACTCGATTTCTTGCTCTCCCTTTCTCTCTCTGTTTTTGCTTTTGTGGCTGTGTCTATTTTTGTGTTTCCCTTGCTACAATTCAAACCCCAAAACACCTTGTAGACACCCCATTTTTGACCGACCTTAAGACTGAGACGTCATCGTTTGTGCACGCGATGATTGTGCATGTTTGTGCTCGTTATGGGTGTCCGAAGCTCTCGGCTGAGTGCCTTGTCTTTGAGCCTCTTAACACTCTGTGTTTTGGCCAAACCTTGATGCCTCTTGCCTGGGGGGGGGGGGGGGGAAAGGCCTTGCCGGCCACTTTTCTCCCTTGTAGGCCACTTGAAGTGGTCAGTCAGCTAGGGGAGGTGGCCGGCCGGCCACCTGAAGTGGCTGACGGCCAATTTTCTCCTTTTTCAGATATTTTCAGATCTTTTGAGCCAGCTGTTGAGCACTAAGGCTCATCCTCCATACACGTGTATAGAGGGATAAAGCAAGCTTTTTGCTTGCTTGTTCTATATAAGGGGAGGTCCCTCCCCCTATTTGAGGGTTCTAAAAATTTAGAAGCAAAATTTCACTCTTTCTCTAGAACTCTATATATATATTGCTTGAAAGTGAGTTTTCTTTGCATTTTTGCACATAACCCCCTTAGCCAAATACCACTACCTTGGAGCTGAGGTTCTTGAAGGTTTTGTTTGGGCTAAAAAAGTTGGTTTTAGCTCAGAAATTGCTTCTTTGTTGCTATGCTTCAAAGGTAAGGCACTTACCCCTTTTAAGCTTGTTTTTGTACACTAGTTTGGGCCACCTTTGCATGTTGTTTTGGCCTAGTTGTCAACTACAAAAACCTCTATTTTTAAGTGTTAAAAATGGTTGTTTGAGGCCCTTTTGGATTTAGGGATGGTCCACTCTCTTTTGTAGCTTTATTTGCTAAGCTTTGTGCCATCCTTTAAAGCTTTTAAAACACCCTTTGTTTGGCCTTTCTACCACTGAAACTCAGAGGTTTTTCAGTGGTAGAAAGTTGGTTTTGAGGACCAAAATAGGGGGAGGTGGTCCCCCCTCCTCGCATCTTGTTTGCATGTGTTAATGGCCTAGTAGTTGAGCATGTTTTTCTACCATCTCTTGGCTTGTTCTCAGCATGTTTTTGGCCTTATTTTAACATGTTATAACTCTGTTTTAGGCTGGTTGGAGCACCTCTTCTTTGCTTCTTATACTTGTAGTGTAATCATGCTTGCTAGCCTAGCTTACTTGATGTTGTAGCCTATTATTTTAGCATGTGTTGGCTCCACTCCAGCATGTTTTTGACCTTTTTGTGCCATGTTTAAACTTTGTTTTGAATGGTCTTGGTCCCTTGAGCCTTGCTTTGTATAGCTATAGTGTAGTTAGCTTCACTAGTTTTGTGTTTCAAGGCCCTTAGCATGCTTTGCTTGTGATGTTTGCATGGTATGGCATCATTTAGCCTGTGATTTCAGAGCATATACCTCTGTCACACTCTCACATATATCGCTCATTAATTGCTTTTGAGAGTTGTGTCTTCTGCCTTGCTTGCAAGCCAACATGTGCGCATGATTTTCTACTCTTTTGTGCCTTAATTTCAACATGTTTAGGCCACTGAATTAGCATGTTTGAGGTCTGTCTAGAGTTGGTTTGGCCGTTTGAGCATTGTATTGCATGCCTCTAGTGTTGTGTCCTTCACTAGTTTCAATGCTTTATACCTTTAACATGTCATGCATGTGTTGTTTGCATGTTGTTGTATTGTTTTTCATGCCACTTTAGCACTAAAATATCTGCCATCTCCCACATTTCTTCACTTTTGATTTGTTTTGAGGGTTGGTTTACCTTGTGCTTGTGTTTAAGCTTGATAGAGTTTGTGCTCAAATGGCTTTAACCCTCTTATGAGGATTCCTCCTAGCCAAAGGCATGATCTCTCTCATGCCTTAAACCATTCTTTTGGTTAATCCCCTTTCTCATTAGAGGACTTTCACATTGGACAAATCAAGTAAAGAATGGTTTGGTAATGTAAAATGAGTAAACAAGAAATTGGACAACTAAAACATGAATAAGATAAACATTTGTGTTGCATTGCATGTGTTTGGATCAGGCGTTAATCCAAACTCAAGAAATGTGGAACGTTTCATACTCGAAGTGATGAAACGTGTCACATTTCTTGGTCGCTAACACCCTTGATCATGCATGATGGGGTGGAGGCTCTTTGTGTATTATTTGTGCATTCACTAAGCTTGTACAAGCTTGGCACTTGGGCCATCATGCATTGAGATGCTTGGTTGGTGGCTTGAGAGCCGAGTGCCACACTCCTTTGAGCTTGAGACATGATGAGGAGAGCGGCAGTGCATACATTTTCTTGCAAATACATTGTTGTGCCTCTGTTGTTCTCTATTACAACAAAACCAGAAGTCTGGAGAAGCAGGTGGCCAACCGGCCACTTGAGGTAGCTGACCAACCACTTTCACTAGTCGACTGGCCAGTTGAGGTGGCCGGCAGCCACTTTTTGTGGCCGACCGGCCACCAGTCCATTTTTGTGCCAAAATGTTCCTGTTTTGAGGCAGAGGCAGTCTGGGTGTTGGTTCGATGTTCAGCAATCAAGGAGAGTGCAAACAGAGGCAACCGATGGCAAAGTGATGGATTTCCGGGATGACGCCAATCGAGCATGCATGTCTCCCTCGCCCGCGAGGCCATTTTCACTGCTTATGATTAGTTTGTGTAATTAACCATTCAATTTGTTTTGTAATATTCTAATTAGCCTAGCATAGCTATTTGTTTCAATTTGGTTTGTAATAATTAGCTTAGGATAGTTGATTAGTTTCATTTTGTAATAATTAGCTTAGCTTAGAGTAGCTTAGCTTATTTATTCGGACCCTCCTTCGCGAGGGCGCCATGTTATAATAAGTGTGCGTGTGTGTGTGCATGTCTTCCAACCCCACGCCTTTCTCTCTTTTACTTAACTGCTTTCGATGGTTAGTTTAGGGCACGTTTCAATTAGCATACCTTATGCTTGCATGTTTGCATCATTCATTTGTCTTGCATGCACCGGGCTCGGCGCATCATTCAAACTGCATCGTATTTCAATACCTATTTGAATACATGTATCAATTGTCACATTCATATACCATCTTAGATAGTCGAGCCTATTAGTTGCATTATTGCATGTGTTGCATTAGGCATCTTGTATAGTTAAGATCATGTATATTTCTAACTCGCTTTTGTTTTGGCTCGGAGTACACTGTAAGTTTTTACACTTTAGCATACTTGCATGAGTATGAGTGTTGCCATGATAGCATGCTTGCCATGAGGCTACTTGCTTAAGTGATTAACTGCTTGAATGCCTGTGGGTGGAGGCTTGATTGCCTGAATTGGAACAACTCGATGATTGTGAGTTTTAAGCCCACTTTGCGATGTGGCAAAATCATGTTTCAAAGTCCACTTGAGGGTGGAAAATCCGCGCCTTAGCCTACTTGCGAGTAGCATTTTCAAACCATTTTCGAAAACAAACATGAGTTGTTTTGTTCCAATTCTCGTGATTGAATCTATACTTGTATGTGTGCGCCACATAGTAAGTTAGCTAATAACCGAATAAGAACACATGAGGTTTATAAAACAACATATCTTGCTTAGTAGAGACCGATCCTTTGATCGGGCGAGCGGGGGTGCTCATTTCAGGACCTTCCCCTCTCGTACCCAAGTTCTCGAGCCGAGGTAACTTTGGTGATGACGGACACGCGGCCTTTGGCACGAGTCAGGATTTCCTAAATTTTTCAAAATAAAATATTTAGGTGGCAACTCCGTAATTTGGCAAAGTAGTCCATGTTTGGCGCTTTTTTATTCAAAATTGATTTTCCAAAACGATTTGTCGGATTTGGACTCTTTGGTGTTTATCAGTCTCACATTGCACTTTGTGAGATTAGATTCAGAACCGTGACAGGAGTCTGAACTGTAGTAAGACCAATTTGGACCCTCTCCGAATTCGCGCCGCAGGAAGAAAGTCGGGTCTACAGTTTCTGGCGACTTCACTGGGGATTTAGAGAACTTGACTCAAACTCTTGATATGTTGTTTTATCTACATTTATGTGTTTCTTTGCATGGCATTTGCATTGGTGCGCCTAGGACACAGTGTTTTCCATTTGCTATTCCTGAACGATTTGCCGGAGGCTTGCTTGGAAAGCTTGCCATAAGGCTGACCGGTTGCGGGCTCTGCCACGATGGGAACACAAACCTTGGAGCTAGACTACCGCCGTACCATTTGATCCACCGTTCACTTCTCGGTGTTACGTGCGAGGGGTATATTAGGTGGTCTTGCTGAGGCACCCTTTTTCGACCATTTGACCTAGTTGCATATCGGAAGCCATAGAGACTGTTCCAAACTAGGACAGATTGCTCACCCGAATGCAGGATTGTTTGAAACCGCATGCGTGCGTAGTGAAACCCTAGCTCCTGACGAAACTAGAACAGGGAAACCCTACCCCACCATAGGGGTGTTTTGGCTCTTACTTGCTTGATATGTGTTGTTAGGGTGTGTCTCTACAGGAATGTATGTATCAGTTGCAAGTCTGGGTAACAGTCTGAGGACATCAGTGTTTGAAGGTATCAGTTTTGTGGCAGAAAATTTGGGCGGCAGAAATCAGTGTTTGAGTACAGAATGTCCAGCTTATGAGTTCAACTGTGTGTTATCTTTATCTAAGCCGAGGTACTGTACCATTTTCTTATTTTTTTTGTTTCTTTTGCTTTATTTTCTGTTTTTACAAGGTTGTATTTTCATCATTGCTTCCGACGAGGCAGTTACCCTCAAGCACTCTAGACCTGAGTAGAAAGGCTTTATCAATCTGGGGATCTTGTGAGTGGACAACCAATGTTTGCTTCGCTTCCATCAATTACAAGACGGATGAGAGTTCGGCATAATTCACCAGTTCGTCAGTCACCTGTGCTCAGTGAAAATCAGTTTTCTGCTTCCATTTCAGAGGGTACACAAAGTCTGATAGATCAGCATTTTTCAGTCAGTATGGAAGAAATGATACGTCAACCCCAACAGACTATCAAGGGCATGCAGCGGGACGCTGCTCGCCAAGCGGAGGTTACCGCTCGACAAACAAAGGTTGTAGCCTAGCAAGCTGAGCTGATTTCCAGGCTTCAACTACAGCAACAACCACAACAAGCTGGAGCTTCTGCTTCGCACCCACCCCTACCTAGAGTTCCAACACCCGGGGAGACAATTAATGTCCAGGAGAATACGAACGTTCCAACAGAGCTAGTCCCGCCACCAGTCCTACCACAGACTTCAAAAGCACCGGCCTTCCCAACTGACACACCATTCGAATTTGAGGCTGATCCCATAGCTTTGAAAGTATGCAAGCTCGAAAAGCTATTTAAACGAACTCAGGGAGTTAGCTCGATCCTGGACATAGAGGATGGCTACACAGATTCGGCGGTGACTTTGTCGGATAGATTCAAAATGCCTCACATAGATCGCTTCGACGGCTCGGGCGATCCTATGGTCTATTTGAGGCTATTTTCAGATATTCTGGGCCCGATGGGCTTGACTAGAATGCAGAAGTTATCCCTTTTTGGTCGGACCCTGTCGGGTATTGCGGCTATCTGGTACGCCAAACTGGAGGATTCAGTGAAGAGGAATTAGGAGGAGATGGCTGAGGCCTTCATTGCTCAATATTCATACAATACTCAAATTGAGGTCACAACTCGTGATCTCGAGGCAACCAGGCAAAAGCCGAAGGAGGGCTTCTCTGACTTTGTTACTCAGTGGAGGGCTAAGGCCTCCATGATGACAACCAGGCCAACCGAGAAAGACCAAATAAGGATGGTCATACGGAATCTGCAACCGAAGCTGCAGCAGAAAATGATTGTCTTACCCCTCCCCACCTTTGCTGATCTTCACAAGATTGGGGTACAGATAAAAGATGCTATGAAGCTAGGTCTGATTGACCAGGAGAAAGAACAGCCCAAGAGGGCCTTTACCCACAATGCGAATGCAGCTACGAGTAGCAATGTAGCTGCGAGGACTTCTAACGAGGGCATGGTCACCACCACCTCAAAAACAGCCACACCCTTCACTGGGTCATCTGGAGCCACCTCCCAACCTACAGCAAAGTACCCACCTCAAGGCCAAAGGACATTCACCCCACTGTATATGTCTCTGTCTATGGCCTTGAGGGTCCTGATTAGAAAAGGGGCATCTGAAGCCCCTGGAACCCCGCCCATTGCCAAATCCCCTTCCTCCTTCACACAACCCAGCCAAGTATTGTGCCTTCCATCAATAGCATGGGCATGATACTGACCAATGCTTCAGACTACGTCATGAGATCAAGATCTCATCGACAATAAAGTGATTGCGCCTCCTGAGAAGCCAAATGTCACTACAAACCCCCTTCCACCACATAACCAACCTCCTCCTCCACCCAGCCAAGTGAACCTGATCCAAACAATGGCCGTCCCGTACGACCCCAGCATATACATCACTCCCTCCTACCTGCCTAAGCCGGCATTGTTCATCCCTGAATGCACAGACTTATGCATGATGAGCATGTCAATATCCCAACTTGAACCCATGGTGATGGCTATGATAGAAGAGGGAGCGCCTGAGGGCTCTGCAAGCTTAACTCGGGAAGCATACAACTCGTGCGGTTATATTGTGTCAACAGATCAGGCCAAGCCAATAGTAGAGTTGCCAACTGGGGCAGAGGTCAATGTGGTTTGGGAAGACGGGCCAAGTCATGGGTTGGATGATCTAACAGAGCTTAAGGAGGACATTGCGAATCTGTAGTTCTTTGATGTGCAGGATCCAAGAGATATGAGCATCAACTGGTTTGACGAGAATGAATTGACAGACAATATGGGGTGGCTTAGTGATAAGCCCGATGTTGTTGAGGAGTCTCAGCCGAAACAGGGACAGTCAAAAACAGGAACATCTGCAAAGGCCGGAACAGTCGACAGTGAGAAGAAACTGCCGAAGAGCGCCGGTACGAAGAATTTTGCTCGAGAATCGGGCAGCATTTGTACAGCAGACACAGAACAAGAAGCTGTGCTGAAACGATTTGAACAAGAGAGAATCGAGAATGATGACAGGGCTAGAAAAGCCAAGGATCCTATGGGGACAGAATGTGCTGTGAGCACGGAAACAACTACAGCAGAACCTGACAGTTGTTTGTCGGTTGCTGAAGGCATGTGGTGGGAAGACGATGATTTGCGTCTGGCCCATACTGATGAGGACTGGGGGCAGAATCTCCTGAATGATATGCGGTACACCGAAGAAGTCGACCACATGACCTAGAGTGGACGATATTTTAAACCCCCACACCTGGACCAGCCAGAGGCATCTGGGAAGGACAAGGAAGCTGAGAGGCAGAAAGACAAACTGTTAGAGGAGGAAGCTATACTAAAGCAGCTAAAAAAGATTCAAGCAGACATCTCCATCTGGGGACTTCTTATGGCCTAAAGGGTGCATAGACAAGCTGTCCTTTCAGCCATAGACAAGGCTAAGCTTTCGATTGATACAACCCCCAAACAATTGGTGGGATTGGTTTTCCTGGGTGGCGTGTCACCGACTTTAACCTTCACAGATAAAGAACTACCGCCTGAGGGCTCCGAGCACAACAAACCGTTATATATCTCTGTGGAGTGTAAGGATAAGTGGATACCAGTTGTCCTAGTTGATACGGGATCTGCAATCAATGTATGCCCGTCGCGAACGGCATATGCTATCGGGTTGAAGTCCGCAGATTTCGCACCAATAGCCTAGGTGATACGGGCTTATGATAACACCAGCCGAAAGGTGATGGGGATAGTGCGGATTAAAACTCAAGTTGGCCCGGGCTAACAGGATATTAAATTTCATGTTCTGGATGTTCCAGCCACCTTCAACTTACTCCTTGGACGGCCGTGGCTACACCAAGTGAAGGCTGTCTCTTCCACCTTACACCAGATGTTGAAATACCCCCACGGGAAGGGGATGGCAATTATTTTCGGGAACTCTTCAATACATCTGCCGCCAGAGGTTACTACGCCAATCTTGGAGATTGTACATGGTGAGGAGGATGTCTTCCTGTCTGGGTTCACCTTGGCTGAGGCTCGGGTGGTGCAAGATCTTCTAGCTGTTGATGAGGGGCTGTATGTCAGTGCACAATTTGTTTACCTCATGAACAAGCTTCAATATGTGCCTATGATGGGGTTAGGAAGGAGTGGCCGGAAGGGCATCGCTGAATTGGCCATAGTGCCACACAATCCCCATACCTCTGGTCTAGGTTATACACCTACCAAAGAGGATTGGGTAAGAAAAGAAAAGGAGATGGCTGGAAGAGCCAGAGCGAAACAAGCTGGGAAGCACTATGAGTTAGTGCATAGACCTATCCAAGCGACCCTGAACGGACACTTTGTCCGAGAAGGGGAAGATTTCCCGTTTTGTGGCTTTCCAAAGCCATGGCTGAATTCAGAGAGGCGGCGCTTGTCGGGTTTTGAGATCTTTTTTGACTTGCAGTTGCCAGGTGATGAAGTTGTGGAAGAGCAGACTGATCCACCGGTTGTGGCTGAGCAATGCAATGAGGATGCGTCTAATGGCACAGATTTTGAGCTGGGAGCAACGCTGGCCTGTCTTCTCTCGGATCCTCAGATTATACCAGAGTGCTCAGGGGATGATTACTCTGTCTCTGTGATTGGGGATCAACCAGCTGCGAGCCCATCTTCCGGCATTCTGGATACATCCATCGCACCTTCCCTCATCTGGCAATACGAGGAAGGCTTTTGTCTAGCAGTTCTGGTTCAGGTAGTGAACCGGAATCTGATTCCACAGAGTCTGTGGAGTCGGAATCAAATTCCAGTTCTTCTAAGTCAGAGTATGGTATTCCTAGGGGTGATAACTCGAATGCTGTTATGTTGTCTAGGTCGTCTTTTTCATTTTCTTTTGAGTTGGTTGTAACCGAAGAATCAAACGATCTGGAAATTGCTAATGAGAATGGTATTGTTGTGGCTTTTGAGTACTTTTCTGTGCCTTTAGTTTATTTCACTAATCAAGACTTTCAAAATTTTGATGAAAACAACGAGGAAGAAATTCCTCCAGTTTTGAAACACTTGATTGATGGAGAGCAAGAGAGGTTTGTAAAACCTTTGGTTGATGAAATCACCTCAATTAACGTTAGTACTGAGAAGGATCCGCGGTTGGTCCAGATCGGGTCCACGTTGTCTTTAGAGGAGCGCGAGCGCTTAGTCGCTTTATTAAAAGATTTCAAAGATGTTTTCGCGTGGTCCTACGAAGACATGCTTGGAATCGATCCTGAGATTGTACAGCACCGGATCCCTCTTGACCCTGAGGCCCGACCCGTCAAGCAGAAGCTTCGAAGGATTCGCCCGGATTGGGCTCTGAAAATCAAAGAAGAGGTCACCAAGCAGATTGATGCAGGGTTCCTGTTAGTATATGAGTATCCTACTTGGTTGGCCAACATAGTTCCAGTGTCGAAGAAAGATGGCAGAATTCGGGTATGTGTAGACTTCAGAGATCTGAACAAAGCCAGTCCGAAGGACGACTTTCCTCTGCCGCATATCGACGAATTAGTGGACTTCACTGCGGGGCATGCGCTACTCTCATTTATGGATGGATTTTCCGGGTACAACCAGATCTTGATGCACCCGAAGACAGGGAGAAGACTGCCTTCACCACCCCGTGGGAGACCTACTGCTATAGGGTGATGCTGTTCGATTTGAAGAATGCTGGGGCCACTTATCAACGGGCACCAACTACGATCTTACACGATATGATCCACAAAGAGGTTGAGGTGTACGTGGACGACATGATTGTCAAGTCCAAGGAAAGAAAGGGCCCCTACGCCTCCCTGAAGAAATTTTTCCAACGGATCAGAGAGTATCGGTTGCGACTATATCCTCAGAAATGTACTTTTGGTGTTACAGCAGGGAAAATGCTGGGATTCTTGATTACACAAAGGGGCATTGAGGTCGATCCTTCCAAGATTAAGGCCATCTTAGAAATGCCACCGCCAAGGACTGAAAAGGAGGTGTGAGGCTTTCTCGGTAAAGTGCAATTCATAAGACGGTTTATTGCAAAATTAACCTTGACTTGTGAACCACTATTTGGTCTCTTGAAGAAAGGAAAGAAATTCTAATGCGACGACCGATGCCAAGTTGCTTTTGATCAGATCAAGCAGTATCTACAGAACCCACCCGTGTTGTCACCGCCAGAGCCGGGGAAACCGTTGATATTGTATCTGTCAGTAACCGACACGACGATGGGTTGCATGCTTGCACAGGAGTCTGCGGACAAAGTGGAGAAGGCTATCTATTACCTAAGCAAGAAGATGCTGGAATATGAGACACGTTACACTCCGCTTGAGAAGGCTTGTTTGGCCTTGGTTTGGGCTACCAGGAAGTTGAGGCACTACTTGTTAGCTCACTCTGTAATACTGGTTTCAAGATTAGATCCCATCAAATATCTCTTCGAGAAACCAGCACTTACGGGTAGGATAGCCCGTTGGGTGCTTCTTCTCTCCGAATTTGATTTGAAGTACATGACTCGTAAGTCTGGGAAAGGGAGAGCGGTAGCAGAGTTCCTAGCTGATCAACCAGTGGAGGGAGATGAAGTAGTAGAGTATCTATTACCAAATGAGGCCATTCTGCAGGTTGAAGAAGAGGTCTGGACTATGTACTTTGACAGAGCGTCTAACCAGTATGAGTTTGGGATAGTGGTGTTGCTGATAGCACCTGACAATTCCCACATACCCTTAGCTTTCAAACTCTGGTTCAAGGTATCAAACAACGAAGCAGAGTATGAGGCACGTATTGCTGGCTTGGAAGCTGCCCTAGAACTAGGGGCAAAATGGTTGGACATCATTAGGGACTCGAACCTGGTTGTATCTCAAGCAAAGGGAGACTGGAAGGTTAAAGAAGAAAGGATGAAAATCTATCACCAAACCCTGGACGTTCTTATCCCCAGGTTTGAGGAGCTAACCTTCACGCATCTGTTAAGAGAGAGCAACAGGTTTACTACTGCCTTATCAACTCTATCTTCCACGATAGACATCCCTTTGGGAGTCCGGATGCGTCCAATCATCGTTGAACAGAGGTATGTGCCAGCTTACGAGCTGGTTGTTGCCATAGATGAAATACAAGATCAGAAACCCTGGTATCATGACATCTGAAACTTCTTGGAAAAGGGGGCTTATCCACCAAGGGCAAATGCCAAAGATAAGAGGGCAATATGAAGAATGGTTGCTCAATTTATCACCTGCGAGGGTAAATTGTACAAACGGGGTCATCTGGGAATGCATAAACTGTGTGTTGATGCTAAAGAGTCGAGGCAACTAATGGAGGCCATCCACGGAGAAGAGTGCGGATCGCACATGAGCGAAGTGATGCTAGCTCGGAAGATTCTCAGACAGGGTTACTACTGGTCAACTATGGAGGAGGATTGTATTGGTTTTGTTCGGCGATGCCACAAATGCCAGATCCATGCAAACCGCATGAACATCCCGCCGTCGAAGCTGTACAACATGACTTCACCATGGCCATTTTCAGTCTGAGGGATTGATGTGATTGGGGCAGTTACTCCGAAGGGGTCAAACGGGCATGAGTACATCTTGGTGGCGATAGACTACTTTACAAAGTGGGTTCAGGCCCAATCCTATGCAGTGCTGAAGGCGTCGCATGTAGCTAAGTTCATCAAAAATAACATTATCTGCCGGTATGGGGTCCCGAATGAGATCATCTCGGATAATGGTTCCCACTTCAAGAAGGAAGTGATCGACTTGTTAGAGAAGTACAATGTGGCTTTTCATAAGTCATCCACATATAGGCCGCAAACCAATGGAGCAGTTGAGGCCGCCAACAAGAACATCAAGCACATTCTGCAGAAGATGGTGGAAACCTACAGGGACTGGCCAGATAAGTTACCGTTTGCTCTTTGGGGCTACCAGACATCAATTCGAACTTCTACTAGGGCAACTCCATATTCCTTGGTTAATGGGATGGAGGCTGTTCTACCAATCGAAGTTGAGGTTCCGTCATTGCGAGTAATGGCTGAGTGCCAGATAGCTGAGGCAGATTGGCAGCAGAGCAGGTTTGAAGAACTCATGTTGTTCGATGAAAGAAGGCTGAAAGCACTGTACCACATTCAAGGTTATCAACGCAGGATTGCCAGGGTTTTCAACAAGAAGGTTAAGTCTAGGAATCTGAAAGAAGGGGATTTGGTGCTCAAAGACAACCGAGCTCCCATCCACGACCCTAGGGGCAAGTTCAGACCCAATTGGACTGGTCCTTACATCATCAAGTCTATCTGGTCGGGTGGAGCTGTCATTCTGATGGATTTAGATGGCCTTGAATTCTCCCAACCTATCAACATGGACAAGTTGAAGAAATACTATCCCTGAGTGGCTCGCTAGGCCGAAAACCCGAAAGGGCGACCTAGGCAAAAGTTAGAGCACAAAAAATTTGAAATAAGAAAAACTGAGCTCGCAAGGTTGAAATCCCAGAAAGGGTGGCCTTGGCAAAAGTTAGAGCGCAAAAGGAGAGTGTTAATACACGAGTGAACTCGAACCGAACTACGTAAGGCTTGATTCCCATCTTCGACATACGTAGGCAACTTCATTCTGAAGTCCAGCCACAAACACTTCCCAATCAACTGTGTTTATCTGATTGTTTTGGTCATCTTTGTCTTTTATGCATCCAAGAGTTCGATTGTGAGCTACAGTGCAATGCTATTCAGACAATGGGCAACTTTCCAGTTGTTGGATCCGGGGTAGTACATCTCGGTGATAGACTCGGGCGTGTCTGTAGACACCCCATTTTTGACCGTCCTCAAGACTTGGATGTTCTTGCAGGTACATCCAGCGACAAGTTTGATTGCTCGTCGAGTACTCGACTTCCGCGATGAAATGCTCCAGGTTTGATCTTTCCAAACCCTATTTCCATTCTATCTCATACTTGGACCATGTGTTGGTTCCTTTGGCATGTTGCTTTTGGAGCACTATCGGCCATGGTAGGGCCCTGCCGGCCATGCACTTTGGCCTGCCGGCCATCAATGAGGCATTGCCGGCCACCACTGATGGCTGGCCAGCCACCATTGCTTTAGTGGATATTTTTGCAGATATTTTGACCGTTGTTTGCACCGATGAGCTCATCTACACCCACGTGGATGGCTGGATCTCTTCAAGGCTCTTTTGTATCTTCTATATATGGAGCTCATCTATATGCATGCAAAGGGTTACAAAGTTTTGAGCTGAGCTATCTCTCTCCTTCTCTCTCTAGAATACTCTCTCTCTATATTTTGTGCTTGAAAGTGTGTTTTCTTCACATATTTGAACTAGCACCCTTAGCCAAACACCTCTACCTTAGGATTGAGGATCTTGGAAGCCTTGTTTGAGCTCCTTGGAGTGTTTTTGGCACAGAAAGTTGGTTGTTTGCTTGTTGTTTTATTGCTGTGCTTCAAGGGTAAGGGTTTACTCCTTTTAAGCTTTATTCTAGTTCATTGCTTTGCCATCTTTGTATGCTACTTTGAAGCTCGTTTTAGTCTAAAAAAAGTTCTGTTTTTAAGGTCTTAAAGTGTTGGTTTGAGCCTTATGTAGTTAGGGAGTGGTTCCCTCCCTTTGCTCTTTGGCTTGTAAAGCCTTTGAGCCATCTTTGGTAGCTTTTGAAATAACCTTTGCTTGGCCTTCTAACCACTGAAACTCAAAGGAATTTCAGTGGTAGAAAGTTGATTTTGAGGCTCAAAATAGGAGGGGGTGATCCTCTCTCCTTGTATCTTGTTTGCTTGTGTTGATGGCCCCATACTTGAGCATGCTTTTCTACTCTTTTGTGACTTAGTTCAAGCGTGTTTTTGGCTTTGTTTTGACATGTTATAACTCTATTTTGGGCTGGTTGGAGCACCTCTTGCTTGTTTTTGGTACTTGTAGTGCAATCATGCTTGTTAGTCTAACATGCTTCATGTTTTAGCCTATTATTCTAGCATGTGTTGGCTCCACTCCAGCATGTTTTTGGCCCTAATTTAGCATGCTTTAACTCTATTTTGAGTGGTCTTGATCATATGAGGCTTGCTTTGTATAGCTATAGTGTAAATACCCTTGACTAGCTTTGAGTTTCAAGGTCTTTAACATGCTATGCTTGAGTTGTTTGCATGTTTTGGCATCATTTCACACATGATTTCAGTGCATGTCGCCTTGTCACACTCTCACAGATTCCACTCTTTCATCACTTTTGAGAGGTGTGCTTTGTGCCTTGTTTGTGAGCCAATACATGAGCATGATTTTCTTGCTTTTCATGCTACCATGTCAGCACAATGTAGCCACTATTTTGGCATGTTTGAGGTTTGTCCATAGTTGGTTTGGCCATTTGGGTTTGATATTGCATGCCTCTAATGTAATGCTCCTCACTAGTCTTGATGATTATGGCTTTTGAACATGTCTTACATGCTTTGCTTGCATGGTTTAATGTCTTTAGCATGTCATTTCAGCACTAAAAATCTACCACCTCCCTCATTTCTCCACTTTTGATTTGTTTTGAGGGTTGGTTAGTCTTAAGTTATGCTTAAGCTTTGGGATTGAGGCTTATGCTTAAATGGCTTTAACCCTCTTTTGAGGGTTCCTCCTAGTCAAAGGCATGGTCTCTCCTATGTCTTAAATCATCTTTTGATTGACCTTCCTCTCATTAGAGGACTTTCACATTGAACCAAACCGATTAATAAATGGCTTGGTAAATGCTAAAATGTATAAACAAGAATTGAATCAAGTAAAACATGCCAAGATAAGCATGTTATGTGTGCATTGCATTGTGTTCAATCGGACGTTATATTGAACACAAGGTGGATTGGCCCATTTCATACTCAAAGTGATGAAAATGAGCCAATCCCCTTTATCTCCATTGCCTTTGATTATCCATGATAAGGTAGTGGTTCCTAGAGTCTTGTTTGTTGTGCATTTATTGAAAGTGTACAAATTGGATCCTTGGCCATCATGCATTGAAATGCTTGGTTGGTGGCTTTAGACCCAATGGTGCCACTTCTTTGATGTTTTAAGTGATAAGGAGTGGCATGGTACAAACATGTCCCTGGAAGAACCTCTATTTTTCTCTGTTTTGTGCTCTGTTGCAATTCGGTGTCACAGCACACCAGTGGTCGGCAGTTCTTCATTGTTGGCTAGTACCCTTTCATTGTTGGCCGGCAGAGGCACACTCTTGACCGGCAGCCACCATTAATGGCCAGCAGGCCACTGGTGCACTCCCCAGCATTGTTTTGGTAAGATTCAGCAGAAAGTTCTTGAAGACACCTGCAAACAGAGCCTCTAAAGAGCAAATCAGAGAGCTTTTCGGGACGGAAACCAAGGCATGCATGTTCAACTTCTTCAAACAGAGCTGAGGCAGTATAAGTTTAGAGCTTTACTTGTTAGTTAGTGTAGACACCCCATTTTTGACCGCCCTCAAGACTTGGACGTCACCGCTTGAACACTCGGTGATCATACATGTTTGTGTTCGTCTTGAGTTCCCGGAGGTCTCGGCCACGTGCCTTGCCTCAGGATCTCTCGACTCGATTGTTTTGTGTTTGGTTTTGCACCAAACACTTGTATTTTGCTTTTGAGGGGCAGGGAATGGTTTGTTGGCCATCCCCACACCTCACCAGCCATGGCTTGAGGCCACTGGCCATGTTTTGTTGCCACCGGCCATTGGTTATGGCCAGCCGGCACTCCTTGTGGCCGGCCGACCATTGTTTTGGTCAATTTGGCATTTTTGGCTGGTCGACCACTGTGCATCTGCTTTTGCAGGTATTTTTTTATGCCAGCTGTGCTAGCTGGCATACACTTTGCCCCCCTCCATACACGTGTATGGAGGGATTTCACTCTTGTTTAGCTTGTTTTGTAAGCTTTGCAAGAGTGATCCTCTATGAAGGGAGGGCCTCTCCTCCCTCCTCTAGGGTTACAAAAAAAGCTGAGGGGAGCTCTGGTTCTAAGGTTAGCATAGTGTATCTATTCTATCTCTATTTCTCCCTCTCTTTTGCTCTAAGTGTGTGTTTGTCCTTAGTTTTGCACTAGGACACCTACCATCACACCTTACCTTAGTTGCTGAGGCATTAGGAGGTTCTCCTTGAAGTTCTTGAGCTGGTTTGGAGCTAAGAAAGCTGCTGGAGTGATCCTTGTGAAGAAGGTCTTCAAGGGTAAGATTCTTGCCCTTTTTACCCCATTTTTGCATAGCTTTTTTGCCTATCTTGCAACTGTTTTTAGACTTTGTATATAACTAATAAAAGTCTTGTTTTTACTTTCTTAAAATAGTTGTTTAAGAGTGTTTTGTTGTTTGGGGTTGTTTGACCCTTCATAGGCCTTGTTTGGCCCCCATTTTGTGCTATTTTGGTGAGCTCCGGGGCCACCTTGTTTAGGCCTCCTCACCACTGAAATCTTGAGGGATTTTAGTGGTGAGGATGGTGTCTTAAGGTCCTAAGAAGGAGAGGGCCATCCCCTCTCCTTGTTGTCTTCAAACTTGCCATCTTAAGCCTCATGTGTGAGCATCATTTTTGAATTCATGTTGGCCATGTCTCAGTAGGTATTTGGTAGTATTTTGCCATGTTTTACCTCTATTTTAAGTTGGTTTAGACACACCATGCTTGCTTTGCATACTTGTCCTGTAATGCCATGAATTGCCTTAACATGCTTTGTGCTTTGGGGCATTGTGTCTAGCATGTTTTTCGCCTAGCTTTGTGAAGCTTTTATGCTTGTTTTAGCATGCTAATGGTCTGTTTTTGGTCATTTGGGTCATCCATGCTTTGCTTTGTATAGCTACCATGTAATCCCCCTTGTATGCCTTGAGCATTGACCCCTCTAGCATGCCATCCTTGCTTTGTTTCAGTGGTTTGGAACCACTTGCCATGCCATTTCAGTCCTTGTGGTGTGCTTATATGCTTGCATTTGATGCCCCTTTAATGTGTTAAAAGGCTGTTGTCTTGTGCTCCATGTTTGGACCCTTTTGTATGCTTGCATGTTTAGACCATTTAGATGCCATCTAGGTGTGTCTTTGGTCTTGTTTAGACCTGCATTGGGGCTGTTTGGAGTCCCCTTGGCCCTTGGAGGCTTGGTTGGCATGGCCATGGTTTGAGCCCTTTGGTTGGTCTCAAGCTTTGGGCTTGTTAGCATGCTTTGATTGCTTGGTTTAGGTTGGTTTGGCATCATCCTTTGTATGATTTCAGAGCTTAATATGCATGCCATATGCTCATGATGTTCCTCTTTTAAGTGTGCTTAAAAGTTGTCTCTATATGCTTAAGTGTTGGACCTTCTATGCATGCATGTTTGTATGTGAATTTGGCCCCATTTCCATAGCTGTTGGCCACTGTTTTGGGCTTATGTAAGAGCTGTCCATCTTGGCATAAGTCTACCCTTTACATGTTGGTGCATGCTTACCTTGTATATTGTCATATACTTGTTGCATATTTTGATGAATTACATGTTGTAGCATGCTAGTTCAAATGTGCCTCATTGTGTGCTTAATCCATGACACGTTGTTGCATGCTTAGGTTGTAATGCATTTTGCAGGCATTATTCTTAACATGTTGTCCATATTGCACTTTGCATGCATGTTAGCTTATATGTTTGTTTGCATCTCCATGTTGCACACTAGCTCACATGCCTAGGTTGCATTGCATTGGCATGCATGCCTTGCCTCTTGATCAAGTGATAGAGGTTGGGCCTTATGTGTTTATTTGGTTTGCATTTCATTTGAAATCAAAATGCACAACTTGGTTCCTTGGGCCATCACGCATTGAAATGCACGATTGGTGGTCCGAGAATCAAGGGACATCCTCCTTTGAGTCATAAACATGATAAGGAGAGTGGTTAGTGCAAACATTGTTTGAAATGCATTGCCATGCCATGTTTGCCCTTTGCTGCTGTCAAAACAGGTTTCTGCAGAGCAGGGTAAACAGAGGCAGCTTCTGCATGGCATTGGATTTCCGAGCGAAGCCAATCCGAGCACGCGTGCATCCCTCTTCCCGAGGCCTTTTAATGCTTTCCATAGCTTAGTTAATTTGTTTAATTAGTTAAGTGGTTATGTAAATATTTAATTAGCTTGTTAGTTGATTAAATTGTATTATTCTTTTGGTCCCTCCGAGCGAGGGCGAATTTGTAATAAGTGTGGGTGCGTGTGTGCATGTCTTCCAACCCCCACTTCTTTCTCCCTTTTACTTACCCGCTTTTGATGGTTAGTATTAGGGCATATTTAATTTAGCATCCTTATGCTATACATGCGTGCATCCATTCATTTGTATTGCATGCACCGGGCGCATGCATCATGCTAACCGCATAGCATTTCAAATCTAACTTGAATACATGTTATTTGTTGCATTCCACATGCCATACTAGGATTAGCCGAGCCTATTATAGTTGCATTTTGTATGCGATGCATTAGCCACTTAACATGGACTAGGATCATGCATGATTACTAACTAGTTCATTGTTTTGGCATGGAGTACGAGGTAAGCTGTTTATGCTTTAGCATCTCGCATGAGTGTGAATGTTAACATGACAGCATGCTTACCATGAGGCTATATGCTTATGTGATATAACTGCCTGAATGCCTGTGGGTGAAGGTTGGATTGTTTGAGTTGGAACAACTCATTGGAATCCGTGTTTTAGCCTACTCGCGAGTAGCAAATTCCAAACCATTTTCCAAACGAACGGATATGTAATGCTTTGTTCCAAATTAGGCGATCTAGTCTGTACTTTTGTGTTGTGCGCATCACATAGTAAGATTAGCTAATTAATCGGAATAAGAACACATAACGTTTTCAAAACAAGATATCATGGTTAGTAGAGGCCGATCTTTGATCGGGCGAGCGGGGGTGCTCATAGCTGACCTTCCCCAATCGTACCCAAGTTCCCGAGCCAAGGCAACTTTGGTGATGACGGACACGTGGCCTTAGGAAAACGAGTCAGGATTTCCTAAATTCCCCCATAAAAAATATTTAGGTGGCGACTATGTATCTGGCAAAGCAGTCCATGTTTGGTACTTCTTTACAAAAATCTGTTTTCCAAAACGATTTGCCGAATTTGGACTCTTTGGTTCAGATTAAGAACCGTGACAAATCGAGTCCGAACTATAGCACGTGAGGCCCCACGCAGGCGCGTCCACAGTTAGCTTGAATTTGTAATTTAATTAGCTAGTTTGTTAATTAGTTAAAGTGTTGTAATAATTAGTAAGTAGTTTACTAGTTATTTGTTTGTTTTGTAATAATTAGTCTAATTAGTTTAATTAGATTAGTTGATTAGCTTAGCTTAGATTAGGTTAGCTTATTTATTCGGACCCTCCTGCGAGAGGCCACGATGTTGTAATAAGAATGCGTGTGTGTGTGCATGTCTCCCAACCCCACTTCTTTCTCCTTTTTACTTAACCGCTTTCGATGGTTAGGTTTAGGGCACGTTTTGATTAGCATACCTTATGCTTTGCATGTTTGCATCATTCATTTGTATTGCATGCACCGGGCTCGGCGCATCATACAAACTACATCGTATTTCAATACCTATTTGAATACATGTATCCAATTGTTGCATTGCGTATGCCATCTTAGATAGCCGAGCCTATTTAGTTGCATTATTGCATATGTTGCATTAGGCATTGTTAACATAGTTAGGATCATGCATGATTTCTAACTAGTTTTCTGTTTTGGCTCGGAGTACACTGTAAGTGTTTACGCTTTAGCATCCTTGCATGAGTGTGAATGTTGCCATGATAGCATGCTTGCCATGAGGCTATTTGCTTATATGCTTAACTGCTTGAATGCCTATGGGTGGAGGCTTGATTGCCTGAATTGGAACAACTCGACGAATGTGAGCTTTAAACCCACTTCACGAAGTGGCAATATCATGTTTTAAAGCCCACTTGAGGGTGGCAAATCCACGCTTTAGCCTACTTGTGAGTAGCACTTTCAAACCATTTTCGAAAACAAACATGAGTTGTTTTGTTCCAATTCTTGCGATTTTGGTCTATACTTGTATGTTATGCGCATCACATAGTAAAGTTAGTTAATAAACCGGATAAGAACACATGTATTTATAAAACAACATATCATGCTTAGTAGAGGCCGATCCTTTGATCGGGCGAGCGGGGGTGCTCATTTCAGGACCTTCCCCTCTCGTACCCAAGTTCCCGAGCCGAGGCAACTTTGGTGATGACGGACACATGGCCTTTGGCACGAGTCAGGGTTTCCTAAATTTCCCAAAATAAAATATTTAGGTGGCAACTCTGTAATCTGGCAAAGCAGTCCATGTTTGGCCCTTTTTATTCAAAATCATTTTTCCAAAACGATTTGCCGGATTTGGACTCTTTGGTGATTATCAGTCGCACATTGCACTTTGTGAGATTAGATTCAGAACCGTGACAGGAGTCCGAACTGTAGTAAGACCAAATTCGCGCCCTCTCCGAAAGGGGGGGCGCTCGAAGGAAGTCGGGTCTACAGTTTCTGGCGACTCTGCTGGGGATTTAGAGAACTTGACTCAAAACTCACGATATGTTGTTTTATCTACATTTATGTGTTTCTTTGCATTGCATTTGCATTGGTGCACCTAGGACACAGTGTTTGCCATCTGTTATTACTGAACGGTTTGCCGAAGGCTTGCTTGGAAAAGCGTGCCATAAGGTTGACCGGTTGCGGGCTCTGCCACGATGGGAACACAAACCTCTAATCGGGATCACTGCCGAGGCACCCTCTTTGACCAATCGACCTAGTTGCATATCGGAAGCCTTAGAGACTGTTCTAAACTAGGACAGGTTGCTCACCCGAATGCAGGATTATATGAAACCGCATGCGTGCATAGTAAAACCCTAGCTCCTGACAAAATAGAACAAGGAAACCCTACCCCACCATAAGGGTGTTTTGGCTCTCACTTGCTTGATATATGCTGTTAGGGTGTGTCTCTATAGGGAATGCATGTATCAGTTTGCAAGTCTGGGTATCCGTCTAAGGACATTAGTATTTGAGGGTATCAATATTATGGCATAAAATTTGGGGGCAGAAATTAGTGTTTGAGTACAGTTAGTCCAGCTTATGATTTTCAACTGTGTGTTGTGTCTATCTAAGCCATGATGCTGTCCGTTTTTCTAATTTTTGTCTTTTGGTTTATTTTCTGTTTTGCAAGTTAGTACTTCCATCATTGCTTCTGACGAGGCAGTTACCCCCCAAGCACTCTGGACCTGAGTAAGAAGGCTTTATCGATCTGGGGATCTTGTGAGTGGACAACCAGTGTTTGCTTCGCTTCCCCCGGTTACAAGACGGAGGAGAGTTCGGCACAATTCACCAGTTCGTCAGTCACCTGTGCTCAGTGAGAACTCGTTTTCTACTTCTACTTCAGAGGGTACACAGAGTCTGATAGATCAGCAGTCTTCAGTCAATATAGAGGAAATGATGCGTCAACTCCAACAAACCATGGAGGCCATGCCACGGGATGCTGCTCGCCAAGTAGAGGTTACCGCTCATCAAACAGAGATTGTAGCTCAGCAGGCAGAACTAATTGCTAGGCTTCAACAACAGCAGCAACCATAACAAGCCGAAGCATCTGCTTCGCATCCACCCCTACCCCCACCTAGGGTTCCAACATCCGAGGATACAGCTACCGTCTAGGAGAATAAGGACGTTTCTACAGGGCCAATCCCACCACCAGTCCTACCACAGACTTCAAAAGCACCGGCCTACCCAGTGGACACACCATTCGAATTTGAGGTCGATCCAACTGCTTTGAAAGTGAGCAATCTTGAAAAGCTGTTCAAGCGGGCTCAGGGAGTTAACTCGATCCCGGACATTGAGGACGGCTATACAGATTCGGCGGTGACATTGCCCGACAGATTCAAAATGTCCCACATAGACCGTTTTGACTACTCGGGCGATCCTATGGTTCATCTAAGGCTATTCTCGGATATTCTACGCCCGATGGGCTTGACTAGACTCCAAAAATTATCCCTTTTTGGTTAAACCCTGTCGGGTATTACGGCCATCTGGTACACTAAGCTGGAGGATTCAGTGAAATAGAGTTGGGAGGAGATGGCCGAGGCCTTCATCGCCCAATACGCTTACAACACCCAAATCGAGGTCACGGCTCGTGATCTCGAAGCAACCAGGTAAGAGCCGAAGGAGGGCTTTTCTGACTTTGTCACTCAATAGAGGGCCAAGGCCTCTATGATGACAACTCGACCACCCGAAAAAGATCATATAAGAATGGTTGTGCGCAACCTGCAACCCAAGCTGATGCAGAAGATGATCGCCTTACCCCTCCCCACCTTTGCTGACTTGCATGAGATAGGGGTACAAATAGAAGATGCTATGAGGCAAGGTCTGATTGACCAGGAAAAGGAGCAGCCCGAGAGGGCGTTCACTTGCGGTTCGAATGCAGCTACAAGTAGTAGTGCAGCCGCCAGAATTTCTGATGTCGGCATGGTCGCCACCACGCCCAAAATAGCCACGCCTTTCACCGGTGCATCCGGAACCAGCTCGCAATCAGCAAAAAATCCACCCTGGGGTCAGAGGACTTTCTTCTCGCTCTATATGTCTTTATCAGCGACCATGAAGGTCCTGATTAGAAAGGGGCATCTGAAGTCCCTGGAACCACACCCACTGCCAAATAACCTCCCTCTAACACATAACCCGGCCAAATATTGCGTCTTTCATCAGCAGCACGGTCACGACACTGACCAGTGCTTCAGATTGCATCATGAGATTCAAGATCTCATTGACAACAAGGTGATTGCACCTCCCGAGAAACCAAATGTCACCACTAACCCTCTCCCACCACATAACAACCCCCCTCCTCCACCCAGGCAAATAAACCTGATCCAAACCATGGTCGTTCCATACGACTCTAGCATATACACCACTCCCTCCCACTTACCCAAGCCGGCGTTGTTCATCCCGGAATGCACAGAATTATGCATGATGAGCACGTCATTAACCCTAACCAAGCCAGTGGTGGTGACTGTCGAAGACAAAGCTGGGATGACCTTAGAGGAGAATGGGAACGTTGGTTCAAAACCTGAGGGATCTGAGAGCTTAACTGAGGAAGTATACAACCCGTGCGGTTATATTGTGTCAACAGATCAGGCCAAGTCGAGGGTACAATTGCCGAGAAAAACTGAAGTGAATGTGGTTCGAGAAGACGGGCTGAGTCAGGGGCTGGATGATCTAGCAAAGGTTGAAGAGGACATTGCTAATCTGCAGTTCTTTGACGAGCAGGATCCGGGGAATGTGAGCGTCAACTGGTTTGACCTGAATGGAGCAACAGATGCTACAGGGTGGCTCAGTGACGAGCTAGATATTGATGAGGAGTCTCAGCTAAAACATGGGCAGTCAGAAACTGGAAAATCTACAGTGGCCGGAATGGTCGAGAACAAGGAACAATTGCCGAAGAGCACCGGTACGAAGAATTTTGCTCGGGACTTGGGCAGTTTGTGTACAGTAGACACAAAACAGGAGAACGCACTGAGGCGGTTCGAACAAGAGAGGATTGAGAATGATGATAGGGCTAGAAAGGCCAAGGCCCCTGCGGGGACAAAATGTACTGTGAGCACGGAAACAACTACAGCGGAGCCGGACAGTTGTCGGTCGGTTGCTGAGGGCATGTGGTGGGAAGACGACGATTTGCGTCTAGCCCATACTGACGAAGATTGGGGATAGAATCTCCTGGATGATATATGGTACAGTGAGGAAGTCAACCATATGACCCGGAGTGGGCGGTATTTTAAACCCCCACACCTGGACCACCCAGAGGCATCCGGGAAAGATAGGGAAGTTGAGAGGCAGAATGACAAACTGTTAGAGGAGGAAGCTGTACTGAAGCAGCTAAAAAAGATTCAAGTAGACATCTCCATCTGGGCACTACTCATGGCCTCAAGGGTGCATAGACAAGCTGTCCTTTCAGTCATGGACAAGGCTAAGCTCTCGATTGATACAACACCCGAGCAGTTGGTGGGATTGGTGTTCCCGGGTGGCGCTTCACCGACTTTAACCTTCACCGACAAAGAACTACCACCTGAGGGCTCCGAACACAACAAACCGTTGTATATCTCTGTGGAGTGTAAGGAAAAATGGATACCGGTTGTCCTGGTTGATACAGGATCTGTAATCAATGTATGTCCGTCATGAATGGCGTATGTTATCGGGTTGAAGCCCGCAGATTTCGCACCAACAACCCAGGTGATACGGGCTTATGACAACACCAGCCGGGAGGTGATGGGGACAGTACAGATTAAAACTCAGGTTGGCTCGAGCCAACAGGATATCGAATTTCATGTTCTGGATGTTCCAGCCACCTTTAACTTACTCCTTGGACGGCCGTGGTTGCACCAAGTAAAGGCTGTCTCTTCTACCTTACACCAAATGTTGAAATACCCCCACGGGAAGAGGGTGGCAATTGTTTTTGGGAACTCTTCAATACATCCGCCAGTAGAGGTTACCACACTAATCTTGGAAATTGCACATGGCAAGGAGGATGTCTTCTTGTCTGGGTTCACCTTACCTGAGGCTCGGGTAGTACAAGATTTGTTAGCTGTTGATGAGGGGCTGTATATCAGTGCACAATCTGTTTACCTTATGAACAAACTTCAACATGTGCCTATGATGGGATTAGGAAGGAGTGGCCGGAAAGGCATCGCTACATTGGCCGAAGTGCCACACAATCCCCATACCTTTGGTCTAGGTTATACACCTACCAAGGAGGATTGGGTAAGAAAAGAAAAGGAGATGGCTGGAAGAGCCAGAGCTAAACAAGCTAGGAAGCACTATGAGTTAGTGCATAGACCTATCCAAGGGACCCTGAATGGACCCTTTGTTCGGGAGGGGAAAGATTTCCCATTTTGCAGCTTTCCAGAGCCATGGCTGAATTCAGAGAGGCGGCGCTTGCCGGGTCTTGAGATCTTCTTTGACTTACAGTTACCAGGGGATGAAGTTACCAAAGAGCAAACTGACCCAACAGCTGTGGCTGAGCAGTGCAATGAAGACGAGTCCAGCGGCATAGATTCTGAGTTGGGAGCAGCGCTGGTCTGTCTCTTCTTGGATCCTCAATCTTACCAGAGTGCTCGGGGGATGATTTCTCAATTTCCATGATTGGAGATAACGCGGCTGTGGGTCCTTCTTCCGGCATTCTGGATGCATCCATCGCACCTTCCCTCGTCTGGAAATACGAGGAAGGCTTTTTATCTAGCAATTTTGGGTCAGGTAGTGAACTAGAATCTGATTCCACAGAGTCTGTGGAGTCAGAATCATATTCCAGTTCATCTGAGTCGGAGTTCGGTATTCCTGGGGGTGATAACCCGGATGCCGTTGTGTTGTCTAGGTCATCTTTTTCATTTTCTTTTGAGTCGGTTGTAACTGAAGAATCAGACGATCTAGAAGTTGCTAATGAGAATGGTACCACTGTGGCCTTTGAGTATTTTTTTGTGCCTTTAGTATATTGCATTAATCAGGACTTTCAAAATTTTGATGAAAACGACGAGGAAGAAATTCCTCCGGTTTTGAAACACTTGATTGATCGAGAGCAGGAGAGGTTTGTAAAACTTTTGGTTGATGAAATCACCTCAATTAACGTTGGTACTAAGAAGGATCCGCGTCTGGTCCAGATCGGGTCCACGTTGTCTTCAGAGGAGCGCGAGCGCTTAGTCGCTTTATTAAAAGATTTCAAAGATGTTTTCGCGTGGTCCTACAAAGACATGCCTGGAATCGATCCTAAGATTGTACAGCACCGGATCCCTCTTGACCCAGAGGCCCGACCTGTTAAGCAGAAGCTTTGAAGGATCCGCCCGGATTGGGCTCTGAAGATCAAAGAAGAGGTCACCAAGCAGATTGATGCAGGGTTCCTGTTAGTAGCTGAATACCCTACTTAGTTGGCCAATATAGTTCCGGTGCCGAAGAAAGATGGCAGAATTCGAGTGTGCGTGGACTTTAGAGATCTGAATAAAGCCAATCCGAAGGACGACTTTCCTCTGCCGCATATCGATGAATTGGTGGACTTTACTGCTGGGCATGCGCTGCTCTCATTTATGGATGGATTTTCAGGCTACAACCAGATTTTGATGGCACCCGAACACAGGGAGAAGACTTCCTTCACCACCCCATGGGGGATCTACTGCTATAGGGTGATGCTGTTCGGTTTGAAGAATGCTCGGGCTACTTATCAACGGGCTGCAACTACGATCTTGCATGATATGATCCACAAAGAGGTTGAGGTGTGCGTGGACGACATGATTATCAAGTCCAAGGAAAGAGAGGGCCACTACACCGCCTTCAAGAAATTTTTCCAACGGATCAGAGAGTATCGGGTGCGACTGAATCCTCAAAAATGTACTTTTGGTGTTACAGCAGGAAAAATGCTGGGGTTTTTTATCACACAAAGGGGCATTGAGGTTGATCCTTCCAAGATTAAGGCCATCTTAGAAATGCCACCCCTAAGGACTGAAAAGGGATGCGAGGCTTTCTGGGTAAAGTGCAATTCATAAGACGGTTTATTGCATAATTGACCTTGACTTGTGAACCACTATTTGGTCTCCTGAAGAAAGGAAAGAAATTCTAGTGGGATGACCGATGCCAAGTTGCTTTTGAGCAGATCAAGCAGTATCTACAGAACCCACCCTTGTTGTCACCGCCAGAGCCGAGGAAATCGTTGATATTGTATCTGTCAGTAACTGAAACGACAATGGGCTGCATGCTTGCACAGGAGTCTGAGGACAAAGTGGAGAAGGCTATCTATTACTTGAGCAAGAAGATGCTGGAATATGAGACCCGTTACACTCCGCTTGAGAAGGCTTGTCTGGCCTTGGTATGGGCTACCAGGAAGTTAAGGCACTACCTGTTAGCTCACTCTGTAATACTGGTTTCGAGATTAGATCCCATCAAATATCTCTTCGAGAAACCAGCGCTTACGGGTAGGATAGCTCGTTCATTGCTTCTTCTCTCTGAATTTGATTTGAAGTACATGACGTGCAAGTCTGTGAAAGGGAGAGCAGTAACGAAGTTCCTAGCCGATCACCCAGTGGAGGGAGATGAAGCAGTAGAATATTTGTTCCTAGATGAGGCCATTCTGCAGGTTGAAGAAGAGGTTTGTACTATGTACTTTGACGGAGCGTCAAACTAGTACGGGTATGGGATAGGGGTGTTGCTGATAGCACCCGACAATTCCCACATACCCTTAGCTTTTAAACTCCGGTTCAAGGTATCGAACAACGAAGTAGAGTATGAGGCATGTATCGCTGGCTTGGAAGCCGCCCTGGAACTAGGGGCAAAATGGTTGGACGTCATTGGGGACTCGAACCCGGTTGTGCCTCAAGCGAAAGGAGACTGGATGGTTAAGGAAGAAAGGATGAAAATCTATCACCAAACCCAGGACGTTCAAATTCCCAGGTTTGAGAAGTTAACCTTCACCCATCTGTTAAGAGAGAGCAACAGGTTTGCAGACGCTTTATCAACTCTATCTTCTATGATAGACATCCCTTTGGGAGTCCGGATGCGTCCAATTATCATTGAACAGTGGTATGTGCCGGCCTACGAGCTGATTGCTGCCATAGATGAAGTACAAGATCAAAACCCCTGGTATCATGACATCTGGAACTTCTTGGAAAATGAGGCTTATCCACCAAGGGCAAATGCCAAAGATAAGAGGGCAATATGAAGAATGGCTGCTCAGTTCATCATCTGTGGGGGTAAATTGTACAAACGGGGGCCATCTTGGGATGCATAAACTGTGTGTTAATGCTGAGGAATCTAAGCGCCTGATGGAGGCCATCCATGGAGGAGAGTGCAGATCACACATGAGCGGAGTGATGCTAGCTCGAAAAATTCTCAGACAGGGTTACTACTGGTCAACCATGGAGGAGGATTGTATTGGCTTTGTTCGGCGATGCCACAAATGCCAGATCCATGCAAATCGCATGAACATCCCGCCGTCGAAGCTGTACAACATGACTTCACCATGGCCATTTTTAGTCTGGGGGATATGTGATTGGGGCAGTTACTCCGAAGGGGTCGAACGGGCATGAGTACATCCTGGTGGAGATAGACTACTTCTCAAAGTGGGTTGAGGCCCAATCCTACACAGTGCTGAAGGCGTTACATGTAGCTAAGTTCATCAGGAATAACATTATCTACGGGTATGGGGTCCCGAATGAAATCATCTCAGATAATGGTTCCCACTTCAAGAAGGAAGTGATCGACTTGTTGGAGAAATACAAAGTGGCTTTTCATAAGTCATCCACATATAGGCCGCAAACCAACGGAGCAGTTGAGGCCGCCAACAAGAACATCAAGCACATTCTGCAGAAGATGGTGGAAACCTACAGAGACTGGCCAGATAAGTTACCGTTTGCTCTTTGGGGTTACCAGACATCAATTCGAACTTCTACTGGGGCAAATCCGTATTCCTTGGTTAATGGGATGAAGGTTGTTCTGCCAATCGAAGTTGAGGTTGCGTCATTGCGAGTAATGGCTGAGTGCCAGATAGCTGAGGCAGATTGGCAGCAGAGCAGGTTTGAAGAACTCATGTTGTTCGATGACAGAAGGCTGAAAGCACTGTACCATATTTAAGGTTATCAACGCAGGATTGCCCGGGCTTTCAACAAGAAGGTTAAGTCTAGGAATCTGAAAGAAGGGGATTTGATGCTCAAAGACAACCGAGCTCCCATCCACGACCCTAGGGGCAAGTTCAGACCCAATTGGACTGGCCCTCATATCATCAAGTCTATTTTGTTGAGTGGAGCTGTCGTTCTAATGGATTTAGATGGCCTTGAGTTCTCCCAACCTATCAACATGGACAAGTTGAAGAAATACTATCCCTGAGTGGCTCAGTAGGCCGAAAACCCAAAAGGGCGACCTAGGCAAAAGTTAGAGCACAAAAAAATTGAAATAAAAAAAACTATGCTCGCAAGGTTGAAAACCCAGAAAGGGCGACCTTGGCAAAAGTTAGAGCGCAAAAGGAGAGTGTTAATACACAAGTGAACCTGAACCGAACTACGTAAGGCTTGATTCCCATCTTCGGGATATATAGGCAACTTCATTCTGAAGTCCAGCCATAAACACTTCCAAATCAACTGTGTCCATGTGATTGTTTTGGCCATCTTTGTCTTTTCTACATCTAAGAGTTCAGTTGTGAGCTATAGTGCAGTGCTATTCAGACAAGGGGCAACTTTCCAGTTGTTGGGTTTGGGGTTGTGCATCTCAGTGATAGATCTTGGGCGTGTCCGATTGTGATCCATATCGAAAATGGTTTTGAATAGTTTTAATAAAAGTTGATTTTGCTCAAATTAATCTTTTTACAACATAGACCATTTTTGGACCAAAACGGAAAATTTTCAATACCCACAACCTTCAATTTCATTGATTTCATTACAGAGCTCTCCGACTCTTGATACAAATTGAAGTTGCTTTATTACATTCGAAAAGAAAACTTGAAAGTACAGATTAAAGCAATAAACTAGGGGCATGGTTAAGTCAGGTGTTCCTACGCCCCCTCCCAGAGCTTGTGGAAGCCTTAGATGCCAAAGTAGGCCCAGCTTGTGCCTTATCTTCAAGCCAAGCTATGCATTCGCCAGAAAGGGCACAACTAAAATTGGGAGCGGGGGCCAGAAGTTCTCTCGTCCTCCATGCAGTGGCATACCAAGCAAGCTGTGGGCCTCGGTGTAGACTCCCCATTTTTGACCGTCCTCAAGACTTAGACGTCATCATTTGAACACTCGATGATCATCCATGCTCGTGTTCGTTTTGAGTTCCCAGAGGTCTCGGCCGCGCACCTTGCCTTAGGATCTCTTAACTTGTCTGTTTTGTGCTTGGTTGTGGACCAAACACTTGTGTTTTTGCTTCTGAGGGAAGAGGGTGGCTTGTTGGCCATCCCCTCAACCCATCGGCCAAGGCATGATGCCATCGGCCTTGTGTTCTTGCCATCGGCCAAAAGTGTTGGCCGATTGGCACTTTTTTTGGTCGGTCAGCACTTATGTTGGTTGATCGGCCATTTCTTTTGACCGAGACCTTTTCTTTGCTTTTTGCAGAGATTGTGCTTCCAGCTGGTGCCAGCTGTTGGCCACTTTCTGTCTCCTCCATACACGTGTATGGAGGGATTTCAACCAAGCTTAGCTTGCTTAGGAAGCTTTGGAATTGAATTCCTATAAGAAGGGAGACCCCTCTCCCTTCCCAAGGGTTCTGAAAAATTGTATTAGAGAAGTTATATCCCTCTCTCTCTATATTCCTCTCTCTCTCTCTCTATATTGGCCCTTGTTTGTGCCCTAAAGTGAGAATTCTTCTTGCATTTTGCCTAGAACCCCTTAGCCAAACCTCTTGACCTTGGAGCTGAGGTTCCATAGGACTTGTTTTAACATCCTAGAGTTGGTTTTGGCACAGGAGAGTTGCTGGTTTTGTTGTTCTACAAGGGTGAGCCTCCCATCCTCTTTTAAGCTTTGTTTTGCTTGAGTACTTAGCCATATTTGCATGCTTCTTTTGGCTTAGCTTTAAACTGAAAATAGCTTTGTTTTTAGTTGCTTAACATGTTTGTTTGAGCGCTCATTGGTGTTGAGGGGTGGTCTACCCCCTTTGTGCCTTATTTGGCCTTGTTTTGGGCCACCTCCTTTAGGCTTTTGTTTAGTCTTTGTTTGGCCTCTTCACCACTGAATTCCTCTCAGTGATGGAAGTGAGGTTTTGAAGCTTCAAATAGGAGGGGGTTGTCCCCCCCTCCCCTTCTCTTGTGTGCTTGTGGTATTGGCTTACTAAGTTAGCATGTTTTTATACCTCTTTGTGGCTTCATTTTAGTATGTATTAGGCTTTGTTTTGCCATGATATAACACTATTTTGACTTGGTTTGACCATACCATGCATGCCTTATGTACTTGTAGTGCAATCCTCTCTATTGCCTTAACATGCTTTCTGCTTTAAGCTATGTTTTCAGCATGATTTTGGCTTGACCCAAAGAAGCTTTTAGCCTTGTTTTACCATGCTTAAGGTTTGTTTGGTGTTGTTTTGGTCATGCTTGCATTGTTTTGTATAGCCATGGTTCAACCTAGCTTGTTGGCTTTGAGTGTCCAAGTCATTACTATGCATTGCTAGGACTATTCTTATGATTTGGCATCATTCCGTATGAGATTTCAGTCCATGTAGTGTAGCCATACACTTGCATTTGTCATCTTCTCCATGCATTGGGAGGTTGATGTTTTATGCCTCATGAATGGATCATTGTGCATGCCTCCATGCTTAGGTCTTTGGGATGCCATCTAAGTGGGTTTTTGGTCTTGTTTTACCATGCCATAACTATGTTTTTCATTGGTTAAGTCATGCCATGTTTGGTTTTGATAGGTGTAGTATAACACCTCTTTTGTAGCCTTGCATGCCTCATGCTTTTGGACTTTTGTTCTAGCTTGTGTTGGCTAGATTCAAGCTTGTTTTTGGCCCTATACTGACTTGCCTTGGGACAGTTTTGGGTGCCCTTGGCCCTTTGGGCCTTGCCTTGCATAGCCATGGTTTGAGTCCCTTGGTTAGCCTTAAGCTTTAGGCTTTCTTGCATGCTATACTTGCTTTGTTTGGTTGATTTGGCATCATTCCTCACATATTTTCAGAGCTTATTGCATTGCCACATTCTCATGTTTGTCACACCTTGCTCATGTTTGAGAGTTGTGTCTCGTTGCCTAGCTTATGGGCCAATTGGCATGCATGTTTGTTTTGCATTTTGGTACCATCGTTTTAGCACTTTTGGCCACTAGTTTGGGCATGTTTAAGAGCTGTCCATTTTAGTTTAAGTCCATCTTCGCATGTTGTTGCATGCTTGCCTTACATGTTGTCGCATGCTTGTTGCATACTTGGTACATTGCATGTTGTTACATGCTAATTCCATTACATGTTGCTGCATGTTAATTTCATTGTATCATGCTTGCATGCTTGCATAGCATTGTGTGTGCATGCCTTGCCTCTTGATCAAACATGATAAAGGTTGAGGTCTCTTACGTGATTTTGGTGCATTCATTCCATATTGAATTGCACATTTGGCTCCTTTGGCCATCATGCATTGGAATGCGTAATTGGTGGCCTGAGGGTCGAGAACTACACACCTTTGATCCTTAAACATGATAAGGGGTATAGTTGCAAACATTTTCTTGCAAATGTATTGCCATACCTCTGTTTGTCCTCTGCTGCAGCAAAACAGCATTTTACATGAAAAGATGGCCGATTGGCTATCTGGTGTGCCGATCGGCTAAAAGTGTTTGGCCGATGACCTCATAAATGGTCGATGACACTTTTCCTTTGGCCGATGGCTTCACCATTTGGCCGATGGCCTCTCAGCATGTCCATGAAGTGGTTCTAGAGCATCACAGGACTTTTCACAGTTTTCAAAGTTGCAAAACAGTGCAAACAGAGGCAACATGAAGCATGGCAATGGATTTCTGAGCGAAGCTGATCAAGCATGCGTTTGTCCCTCTTATCGAGGCCGCTTTACTGTTTTCGCAGCTTAATTAATTTGTTTAATTAGTTAAGAGTTGTGTAATAATTAATTAGCTTGTTAGTTGATTAATTAGTTAATTTGTATTATTCTTTCAGACCCTCTGTCGAGAGGGCCAATTATTGTAATAAGTGTGCGTGTGTGTGATGCATGTTTTCTGACCCCATGTCTTTCTCCCTTTTACTTAACCGCTTACGATGGTTAGTTTTAGGGCATATTTCATTTAGCATCCTTATGCTATGTGTAGACACCCCATTTTTGACCGCCCTTAAGACTTGGGCACTACTGATGGTTTACTTGGTGGAAAAATGTGTGCAGAGCAAAAGTTCAGTTTCTTCGGCAAGGAGAGAGACAAATCTCAACTTCATACCCCTTTTGGACCAAAACAATCTTGATCAAAAGATTTTAGACCTTGAAACCCTCTCTTTCAAAATGTTTTGAAAATAAAGTTTCTACGATGTTCCGACACTCGCATTTTGTTAAATGTCGTGCTTTTCAGTAAACCGAGCAAGGACAAAGTGGAAATGAATAAAAGAGAAATGAAATCTTTGAAAAATCTTTCAAAACACTTTGTTTATGGGTTTGGAGTTGAAGAAAAGAGGAAAGGAGAGAAGAAAACTAGTTTGGGAGAAGTTCGGCATGAATTCGGGTAAGACCAAAACTGCGCGGCTTCACCAAAACAGGCATAACTTTTTTCAAATTTGAAATTTTGATGCAAGGCTACCACCATTGGAAAGATTACTTCCGGGGCTTCAATTTGGACACAAGAATGACCTGAAAAGGAGTCCATATGAAGGAGTTATAGCCATTTGAAGTTGGACCTGGAAAGCAGAATTTTTCTGCCGACCAGAAAAACTATCTGGCCGACCAGAGAAAGTGGCTGGCCGACCACTTTCTCAAAAAAACTGGTCGGCTGACCAAAAAAAGTGGTCGGCCGACCACTTTAATTGGTCAACGACCTTCCTGCAGATTTTGAAGACTCTGTGGATGCCAGCTGTGCCAGCTGGAGTGCACAGATTGCATCCTTCATACACGTGTATGGAGGGATGGCATCCAAGCTCTAAGCTTCTCCAAGAAGCTTTAGCTCATGTTTTTCTATAAGAGGGGAGGCCTCTCTCTCTTCTCCAGGTTCTGAAATTGGCTGAGAGTGATAGATACATCTCCCTCTCTATATTCTTCTCTCCCTCTATATTTTGTGCCTTAAAGAGTGTTATTCCTTCACTTTTGCCCTACAACTCCTAGCCACACACCACCATATTTGAGCTGAGATCCTTGGAGATGGTATTTGGGTCACAAAAGCTGGTTTTGGGCTGGAGAAGTTACTGGTTTTGCAGTGCTTCAACGGTAACCCCTTTTCATCTTTTTAAGCTTTATTTTGGTTACTCTTCTAGCCATCTTTGCATGCTTTGTTTGGCTTAACTTTCAACTAAAAAAAGCTTTGTTTTTCAACCCTTAACATGTTTGTTTGAGGTCTTGTTGGTGTTGGGGGTGGTCTACCCCCTCTTAGGCCTTGTTTTGTTTTGTTTTGAGCCATCTCTTTAAGCCTTTGAGATCACCTTCTCTTGGCCTTTTAACCACTGAAATCCAGCAGATTTTCAGTGGGGAAAATGTGGTTTTAAGGTCTGAAATGAGAGGGGGTGGTCCCCCCCCTCCTCTTGTCTTGTTTGTATGCATAAAAGGTCTATCAAATGAGCATGTTTTTGCACTTCTTTGTGGCTTTGTTTAAGCTTGTTTTGGTGACTTTTGGGACCAGATATGACTCTGTTTTTGGCTGGTTTGATGGTCTCTTGAGTGGTTCATACACTTGTAGTGTAATTCCATATTGCTAGCCTAACATGCTCTATACTTTGGACCATCATTTTAGCCTTTTTTGACTACACTCCAGCATGATTTTGTCCATGTTTTTCAATGCTTAAGTTCTGTTTTAAGTGCTTTAGGTCATGCATGCCTTGCTTTGTATAGCCTTAGTGCATTTTGGCTCACTAGCTTTGAGTTTCATGGTCCCTAACATGGCTTACTTGAGTTGTTTGCATGCTTTGGCCTCATCTCTAACATGATTTCAGTTTGTGTAATGTGTCCATACCCTCACATTGGTCACTCTTTCAATGCTTTGAAGAGTTGGTGTTTCATGCCTTAAGAATAGGTCATTGTGCATGCCATCATGCTTAGGCCTTTGGGCTATCATTTTAGTGTTTATTTGGGGTTATTTTGGCATGCCTCATATCTGTTTTGACTTGGTTCGGTCATCCCATGCATGCCTAATACACTTGTAGTGTAAATCACACAAACTAGTTTTGTATGCTTCAAGAAGTAGCATGTCATTCTAGGTTGTTTTGTTCCCATTTCAGCATGTTGTTGGTGATGTTTTGCCATGTCATGAATCTGTTTTGGTTCGGTTTGGTTGGCTCGTGCATGCTCCATGCACTTGTAATTCATTTCCATGAAATAGCCTAACATGCATCATGCTTTAATATGTCATTCTAGCATGCTTTTGGCTTAACTTTAAGAAGCTTTTGTCCATGATTTACCATGCTCTGGGACTATTTTTGGTTACATTGGTCATATGTTTCATGTTTTGCATAGTTGTAGTACAAATGCTTATGCTAGCTTCAAGCTTTGGGTGCCATTGCATGCTTCATTTTGTGTTGATTGGGTGATTTGGCATCATTTCCCATGATATTTCAGAGCATTTAGGCCTGCCATATTCCCACTTCTTTCACCCTTTGAGTGCCTCTAAGGGTTGTCTATTGTTACCTAGCTTATAGGCCAAGGCATGTGCATGCATGCCTTGCATTTAGTGCCTTAGTTTTGGTGTTTTGGCCACTGATTTGGACATGATTGAGGTCTGTCCATTTCGGTTTAAGTCCACTTAGCATTGCGCATGCCATGTAGTTCGTCGCATTGAGTATGCTATTTGACATTCGCATTATGCATGCTAGTCGTATTTTGTCATATTGTTGCATGCTTATGTTGTCTTGCATTGAGTATGTGTGCATTAGCATTGTGCATTGTGCATGCCACTAGCCTTGTTAGGTTATTTATGTTGCATTCCATATTGGCATTGTGTATGCTATCATGTCCCTTGCATATTTGCATGCTTAGGTTGCACTGCATGTTTGCACGCTTGAGCCGCATTGTGTATGCCATGCCATGTTATTTGTTGCATTGTGTTTGGAATAGGAGTTAGTCCAAACACGGGAAACGAGGGGCGTTTCATACTCGAAGCGATGAAACGTACCTCAATTCCCGATCGCCGACACTCTTGACTATACATGACAGAGTTCTAGGCTTTATGTGTTTGTATGTGCATTCATTCCATATTGAGTTGCGCAATTCGGCCCCTCGGCCATCATGCATCGAGATACGTGATTGGTGGCCCGAGGGTCGAGGCCTACACTCCCTTGAGCTTATGTAATGATAGGGAGGGTGGTCGCGCATACATGTGTTGCAAATACTTTGCCATGCCCCTTTCTTGCCCTCTGTTGCAGAAAACCAGAAACCAGCAGCAAAAACTGGTCGGCCGACCACTTTTTCTGGTCTTCACCACAAAAATTGGTCGGCAGGTGGTCTCCAGTAGCAATAACTGGTCAGCAGCATCCCTAGAGGTCTCCTAGGTGGAGTGGAAGCTTTGTGGAGCTTAGTGAAGTGTTCTGAGAACAATTGCAAACAGAGGCAAGTTGGGGCATCGCGATGGATTTCCGAGCAAAGCGGTTCGAGTATACCTGCATCCCTCGTCATGAGGCCATCTCAGTACTTTTGATAGTTTAGAATGTATATTTGTTTCAATTTGGGTTGTGTAATATTTAATTAGTTAGAATAGTTGGTTAATTAGTTGGTTCTGTATTATTTATTCGGACCCTCCGTCGAGAGGGCACAACTATTGTAATAAGTGTGCGTGTGTGTGATGCATGTCTTCTAACCCCCATTTCTTTCTCCCTTTTATTTACTAGCTTACAATGGTTAGTTTTAGGGCATGTTTCAATTAGCATCCTTATACTCGCATGTTCGCATTCATTCATCTGTCTTGCATGCACAGGGCTCTGCACATCATACTAACTGCATTGTATTTCAATTCCAAGTTGAATACATGTTATCTGTAGCATCTCATATGCCATCTCAGAATAGCCGAGCCTATTTCTAGTTGCATTTTACATGTGTTGCATTAGCCACCTCAACATGAACTAGGATCATGCATTGATTACTAACTAGTTTCTGTTTCGGCTCGGAGTACTCAGTAAGGGGCTTATGCTTTAGCATCCTTGCATGCGTGTGAGTGACTGCCATGACAGCATGCTTACCATGAGGCTAATTGCTTATGTGATATAATTGCTTGAATGCCTGTGGGTGAAGGTTAGATTACCTGAATTGGAACAATTCATTGATTGCAAGTTTTAAGCCCCCTTGAGAGTGGCAAATCACCATGTTTTCTAAGCCCACTTGAGGGTGGCAAAATCCGCATTTTAACCTACTTGCGAGTAGCAAACCGCTTTCGAAAACAAACATGAGATATTTTGTTCCAACATTAGGCGATCGAGTCTATACTTGTGTGTTGTGCGCATCACATAGTAATTCTAGGTTAATAACCTGAATAAGAGCACATGTGTTTTCAAAAAACAAGATATCATGTTTAGTAGTGGCCGATCTTTGATCGGGCGAGCGGGGGTGCTTATTGCATGACCTTCCCCTCTTGTACCCAAGTTCCCGAGCCGAGACAACTTTGGCGATGACGGACACGTGGCCATAAGCACGAGTCAGGGTTTCCTAAATTTCCCAAAAATAAAATATTTAGGTGGCGACTCTGTATCTGGCAAAGCAGTCCATGTTTGGCACTTCTTTCTAAAAATCAGTTTTTCAAAACGATTTGCCGGATTTGGACTCTTTGGTGATTTATCAATCTCACATTGCACTTTGCAAGATCAGATTAAGAACCGTGACATTGAGTCCGAACTGTAGTGAGCCCAATGAACAAAACGGGATTTTCCCAGGACATTCGGGTGCGTCTACAGTTTCTGGCGACTCCGCTGGGGATTTAGAGAACTTGACTCAAACTCATGATATCTTGTTTTGATTACACTTATGTGTTTCTTTGCATTGCATTTGCATTGTTGTGCCTAGGACACCGTGTTTGCCATCTGCTATTCCTGAACGGTTTGCCGGAGGCTCGCTTTAAGAAGCGTGCCATAAGGCTGACCAGTTACGGGCTCTGCCATGATGGGAACACAAACCCCGGTTTTTACCAGGGCACACTTTTTGACCATTCGACCTAGTGCATATCGGAATCCATAGTGACCATTTCAAACTAGGACAGGTTGCTTACCTGATTGTAGGTTGTTTGAAACTGCTGCGTGCATAGTGAAACCCTAGCTCCTGACAAAATAGGACAGGGAAACCCAACCCCACCATAGGGGTGCTTTGGCTCTCATTTGCTTATTATGTGCTTTTAGAGTGCGCCTCTACAAGGAATGCATGTATCAGTTTGCAAGTCTGGGTATCAGGCCTGAGGGCATCAGTATTTTGGGGGAATCAGTTTTACCTGAGGATATCAGTTTACTGGCAGAATTTTGGGCAGAATTCAGTAGAGAGTGCAGTCATTCAGATATGCTCACATCTATTCTAGTGAAATTAGGCTGAAATGCTGCCTGTTTTCTCTTTTGCAAGGTAGTCTTGGAACCGTAGCTTCAGAAGGCTCCAATATCCTCTGAGGTTCACCAGACTTGTGCTGATAGACTTTGTCAGGTCAGAGATTCAGTTCAAGGGAAATCAGTGTTCCTTTGCCAGAGGCATGGTAAAAGGGCCAGTCAGGCACAGATCACCAGTTCAGCAGTTACCAGATCAGTGGCCCTTATCCACCCCACCAATGAACAGTCAGGCTGAGGTCTCATTTTACTGCAGGGAAATATACCAGTTGTTCAGATAAACCAACACTCTATGGCAGGTATGGAAAATGATGCGTCAGCTAGGAAAGTATGCAAGCCATGCAGCAGGATGCTACTCGTCAAGCAGAATTTGCCGCACACCAGGCCGAGGTTATGGCCCAACAGGCAAAGTTAATCGCCAGGCTACAGCAGCAAACCGGGGCATCTGCTTCACACCCAACTCCTCCCCCACCAAGAGTCCCAATACTCGGGGAGACAACAAATGTCCAGGAAGATACGGACATCCCAACGGGGCCAGCTCCGCCCCCAATCCTACTCCAGCTGTCCAAGGCACCCACACCCACCAACCTACCGGATTCTCCCTTTGAGTTCGAAGTGGACCCCACAACACTAAAAGTGAGCAAGCTAGAAAAGCTGTTCAAGAAGTCTCAGGGCGTGAAGTCCATTCCGGATATTGAGGATGGGTACACCGATTCGGCCATGACTCTGCCAGACCAATTCAAAATGCCGCATATCGACCGCTTCGATGGCTCTGGAGACCCAATGGTGCACCTCCACCTGTTTTCCGATATCCTGAGGCCAATGGGTTTGACCACAGCCCAGAAGTTGTCTCTCTTCGGCCGAACCATGTCTGGGATGGCCGCAATCTGGTATGCGAAATTGGAGGACTCTGTGAAATGGAACTGGGAAGAGCTGGCTGAGGCCTTTATTGCTCAATACTTTTACAACACACAGATCGAGGTCACAACTCGTGATCTCGAAGTCACCCACCAAGAACCAAAGGAGGGTTTCTCAAAGTTCATGACAAGATGGAGAACAAAGGCCTCAATGATGACTACAAGGCTTTCCGACAAAGATCAAATCAGGATGATTGTTCGGAATTTGCATGGCAAGTTGCTGCAAAAGATGGTGGTTCTACCTCTGTTTACCTTTCCAAACCTTCATGAAATGGGGGTTCAAATCGAGGATGCCATCAGACAAGGAATCTTTGTGGAAGATGATGAGCCTTTGCAGAAGAATGTTGTTCACAGTTCCAATGCTACTACTGATGGTAGCACAATTGTAAAATGCTCAGAAGTAGACTCTATCACCACTTCCCTCAATGGCCAGAAACCAATCACTTCAAATTGGCCCCAAGCCCGAAAGTTCAATCCTCTTTACATGAGTCTCTCCCAAGCTTTGAAAAAGCTGCAAGAAGAAAGGCACCTAGAACTCCTAGAACCCCAACCCCTTCCAAATCCTCTTCCGCCAAGATATGACCTAGCTAAATACTGTGCCTATCATCAACAACACGGTCATGATACGAACCGTTGCATCCGCCTCCGTCATAAGATTCAGGATCTTATTGACGAAGAGACCCTAGCTCACCCAAAGACCTCAGGTTAGTACTGACTCGTCACCTCCCCACCTCAACCTCATCCATACACTACCATCCACCTTGACCCCAGCATATACATCACCCCGGCCCATCTACCCAAACCTGAGGTGTTCATTCCAGAAGCATGGACTTATGCATGATGGGTGCACCTGAACCCCAATCATCTCAAATCTCAAACCGTGAACCCACTACTTCTGAGTTGATGAGAATGATTGAAGATCTTCAAAGAACTGTGACAAATCTGGCCTCCGGGACATTGGCTCCCTCATCGACCACATCACATGCTAGGAGTTTCACGACAAAAGCTCCCCCAATCTTGGGACGGGTTGGTATTGGAAGAAGGCAGCCAATCCCTTGGCAAAGTGGAGCCAAGAGGTAAGAACAAGGTAGGGGCAAGCATTGATCCCCATGAACACCTTCTGTGGGCTGTGGAGGCTTTGAAAGCGGAAGGGCTAAACAAACAGCAAGTGCTCACAGTTGTTGCAAAGATTGTGGAGGATACTTTTGTCACTCAGAATTAGAGCAGTTCGAAGCAAGGGGAAAACCGAGAGAAGGGCCATCGTACCAGAAACGATCCTGTTAGCTCTAATCCTCCACTCGGAAGAGGTCAGCAAACCAGGCCAGCACCTACCAATCCCTTTGCTGGTGCGTCCAGCAAAAATCCACAAACCTTGAAGTACCAACCCCGAGGTCAGAGGGTCTTCCATGCCCTCTATATGCCTTTGTCCAAAGCTCTCCAAATCCTTGTTGGACAAGGCCATCTCAAACCCCTTGAGCCTTGACCTCTCCCGAATCCTCTTCCAGCTACGTATGATGCTGCCCAGTACTGTGCCTTCCATCAACAAACCGGTCATGGCACTGACAATTGCTTTCGTCTTCGCCACGAAGTGCAAGATTTGATTGACGATGGGGTCATTGCCGCGCCAAGCTCTGCAAAGTCTATCGACACTAGATCAGTGAACTTGGGGGATAATGTGACCATGTGATCGAGGGATGAACCACCTGCGGATGGCACTCAGTTCACTCCAGCTGTGGGGATGGCACGCACTATTTTGAGCATTTGCGAATGCTGTTTACTTTACTTTTTGACTTGGGTATTGGGTTAGTCTTGTTGTGTTGTACAGAGTCAGTCTTTTCTTACTAAGTCAGTTGGGTCTGTCTTGTTGTACCGAGTCAGTCCTATTTTGTTGGAGTCGGGTGATTTCGGGGGTGTTACCTCAGACATCACTTGCCTGTTTTGTGTTTGTCTTTTCGTTTTCTTTTGAGTCTGTTTCTGCCTTAGAGCCAGTAATGCCAACGGATTTGAATGAACAGCAATGATTTTCACACTCTTGTGTTTGCTTCTACCTTATGCTAGTTGTGCCAGAAGTTCTGAATGAGATGGCAGTATTTGACTAAAAATTGTGTCTTTTCTGTGCTTTGAAATCATTACATTGACCTAAGTTTTTCAAAACTTTTTGAACATTGTGATGAAAACAAAGAGGAAGGAATTCCTCGGGATTTGCAAAAACTTTGATCAATTGAGAGAAAGAGAGGCATGCTAAGCCCTTAATGATTGAGATCATGTTTGTTAATGTGAGTACTGAGAAGGATCCTGGCTTGATCCAGATTGGTTCTGCATTGTCTTCGGCGCGAGCGATTAGTCGCTTTCTTAAAAAAAAAAAAATTCAAAAAATGTTTTGTGTGGTTCTACGAGGACCTGTGTGGAATCGCTCTTGAGATTGTGCAGCTTAGGATCGCTCTCAGCCTCGAGACTCAACCCCTTTGCTTCCAAACCTTGAACCTTAATTCAGAATGTTCAACGGTCAACCACAATGTAAGGCCCGTGTGGCCGGATCAGAAGCAGCCCATGAACTAGGGGCGAGAATATCATATGTGATCAAAGGAAGCTTGCGAAACTAGATCAAAAGCAGCCCTTGAACTAGGGGCAAAAATGTCAGATGTGCTCGAAGAGTCAAAGATGAGTCTTTTCTGCAAACCAGGGAAGACTGGCAAGAATGCCAAATCCCAGAAGGAGGAAAGAAGAAAGTATTGCTGAAGGACAACCAAGTTCCTATCCACAACACTAGGGGCAAATTCACCCTCCATTGGATGGACTTCTACATCATCAGCGAATAGCAGCCATTCTCTTGGATTCAGATGGCTCCGAGATCTCAAACCATTCAACATGGACAAAGCTAAACTTTTACCCTTGAGAGGCTCGCTGGGCCGAAAACCCGGAAGGGCGACCCAGGCAAAAGTTAGAGCAAGCAAAAGAACAAAAAAAAAAATGCAAAGAATAAAAAAATAAAAAATAAAAAAAAATGAAGAAAATGAAAAGAAAATATGAAAAAGAAAAAAGAAGAAAAGAATTGAAAAGAAAAGAAGAACAAAGCTCGCAAGGTTGAAAACCCAGAAAAGGCGGCCTTGACAAAAGTTAGAGCCCAAAAGAAGAGGTTAATACCCGAGTGTACCTTGCCCCCGAACTACGTAAGGCTTGATTCCCATCTTTGGGATGCGTAGGCAACTTCATTCTGAAGTCCAGCCGTAAAACACTTCAAATTTGACTGTGTCCATGTGATGGTTCTGGTCATCTTTGTCTTCTCTGTATCCGAGAATTTGGTTGTAATTGTCACTGTGAGGACTGTTTACCACGTGCTGCGGCGCTATTCAGACTAGGGGCAACTTTCCGTTGCCATGCAGTGCTGCAGTGCTATTCAGACTAGGGGCAACTTTCAGTTGCCATGCAATGCCGTTCAGACAAGGGGCAATTTTCCATTGTTTTGGATCTAAGGTTGTGCATCTCAAGAGTAAATCCTGCGTTGGTCGAGCAGTGGCCATTTGCAAAAATAGTTTTTGAGAATTTTTAATGAGGTTGACTAATTCTCTCGAAAATTATTCCATTTTTCTAAAACTTGACCATTTCTTGGACCCAAAAATGGAAATTTTCGGTGCTCATAACCTAACTTGCATGATTTCAAATCAGAAAATCGAACAAACGTGTTAATCTAACTCTCATTTTGGTTAAAATTGTTTTAGCAGAAGCAAAAAAAACAAAAAAAAAAAACAAAAAACAAAAAACAAAAACAAAAACAAAAACAAAAAAAAAAACAAAAACAAAAACAAAAAAATGGTTAAAATGATGAACTAGGGGCACAGTTGAGTCAGGTTTTCTGTCTTTTCCCCTTTATCAATGCACTTGCTAGAAAGGGCATCATACCTGCCGGAAAAGGGCACCACTGAAGCTGACCGCAAAAGGGCAAAAAGCTCTCACATCCTCCGAGCAACGAGGTATCAAGCCAAGTGCGAAGCACGAACTGGAATGGAGCAAGATATTCCACTCCCTCATCTGGACAAGATCTAATCACGCCTAAACTCCCCAACAAAGCATCGTGAACCGATGTCAACTGCAGATTTGCTACACACCCAGTTATAGCACAGCCCCTCTATGGGAGAAACTCACTGTTGTGAACAAGAATAAGAATCTGGTAGAATACTAGGGGCAAGAGCCCACAACTTCCTGCTTATCCATCAACCACCCAAGGGAGGGATAAAAAAATGAGAGATTGAAGAATAGAGAGATGTGCGCTGAGAGGAAAAGTGAGGAAAGGGCTTTTTCAGAAAAACAGAGCCTGAGGGTCGAGTGATGTGAGAATCACAAATGAGAAAGGGTGGGAAACAATACCTGAAGAAACTGGCTCCTCACGAACTGAGAGGTCTCTCGCCATTGGAACACGTCTGAGTGTTGTGTCTCTTGTTTTTGTTTGTCTCGATTCTTGTTTTGAGTCGTTTCAAGTGTCTGTGTTTGTGTTTACGTTGTTTACCTTTTGTTTTTCTTTGTTGAGTTGTAGTGCACTGTGTTCAGTCGTAGGTTCAATACCCGGTTAAGAACTCATTTCTCAATTTCAAAATGAATCGTTTTGTGCTTAGGAGTGCTGTGTCGTTCTCAACATTTGTGCAAAACAAGATTGGTTCTTTCATAAAACTACAGGGTTCAACCCAGGTCATGTCAGAATAGTAAAACCAGGACCTATCTGAAGCTATGAAAGTTTCGGGCTGCAAAGCAAAAGAAAATATGGAAAATGTCGGGCATCTGAGTTTGTTTCAACTTCTGCAAGTTCCGTCATTGCATCCCGTATGTTTCAGAATGAGCAATGTCTTGTATGAGCTGTGTGCCGAATAAACCGAATACGGTGTTATGAGCTGCGTGTCCAGAATGAGCAGTGTGCTGATACGAGCTGTGTGTTCAAAGTGAACAGAATACTGTGTTGACTGTTTCACTGTTTCAGGCCAGAATGGCAATCAAAAGTGCTCTCCTTGAGTACCATTCCCCGTCAAAGTTATCTTGGCTATGTTTGCAATGAGGAAAAGTTGTGAATATGATCAGGAAGGAAAACGGCATTTGTGGTTTCTGCATGCAGAAGCTACCCCTTGTCAGCATTTCAGGACCTTTGTACTGCGAGTTGAAGGTAAGTGTTCGAAGAACACAATGGAGGGGAGATCCCCGTCAGAGTAAAGCAGTTTACCGCCACTCACTCCATGGGGTGCTTTCTAAAGTGCCGCTTTGTTTGTTTATTGCATTCCCTAAACATCATGCTCTACATTGCTTGTAACATGTACTGTATCATCGCACTTATTGCGTTTATTTGCATCTTGTGTTATCTTGTACCATTTATCCTTTTACGCCGAGCTGCGTTTAGGACCGTTGTCCTCCAGGACTTTCTCAGGTTGCGCCGAGCACGCGCCTAATAGTTTGTTTCGGACCTCCTCTCACGATTTCAGCGTGGTTTGAGTGTCCCTTTCCTCATACGATTTCAGCGTGTTTGGAATTCATCTCAGGTTGTGTTGTGTACGCACCTAGGCGGTTGTTTTCGGACCTCCTCTCACGATTTCAGCGTGGTTTGAGTGTCCCTTTCCTCGCACGATTTCAACGTGTTTGGAATTTATCTCAGGTTGCATCGTGTACGCACCTGGGCGGTTTGTTTTCGGACCTCCTCTCACGATTTCAGCGTGGTTTGAGTGTCCCTTTCCTCACACGATTTCAGCGTGTTTGGAATTTATCTCAGGTTGCGTCGTGTACGCACCTGGGCGGTTTGTTTTCAGACCTCCTCTCACGATTTCAGCATGGTTTGAGTGTCCCTTTCCTCACACGATTTCAGCATGTTTGGAATTCATCTCAGGTTGTGTTGTGTACACACCTGGGCGGTTGTTTTCGGACCTCCTCTCACGATTTCAGCGTGGTTTGAGTGTCCCTTTCCTCACACGATTTCAGTGTGTTTGGAATTTATCCCAGGTCGCGTCATGTACGCGCTTGGGCGTTTTGTTTTCAGGCCTCTTTTCACGATTTCAGCATGGTTTGAGTGTCTCTTTCCTCACACGATTTCAGCGTGTTTGGAATTTATCCCAGGTTGCGTCGTGTACACGCTTGGGCGTTTTGTTTTCGACCTCCTCTCATGATTTCAGCGTGTTTGGAATTCATCTCAGGTTGTGTTGTGTATGCACCTAGGCAGTTGTTTTCGAGCCTCTTCTCGGGATTTCAGCGTGGTTAGTGTGTTCTTTTCCTCACACGATTTCAGCGTGTTTGGAATTTATCTCCGGTTGCGTGGAACACGCTCCTGATTGGTTTTCTTTATTCTTCCTCCTCTCACGATTCCAGCGTGATTGGAGTGCGTTACCCCATTTGCATCTATTGCTCTATCTGTTACATCCATTGCATCATATCTGTTTTATTCTAGTCTAGGAGACCTTAAATCCTCTAAAGGTGCAATTCCTTTGGTGTTTGTCGTGCCCGAACGACTTCCAGTGGTCTGCTATAGCCACCTGCCTGTGTTTGCGGTGAGTTCCTAGGAGACCAACTGAGACGGTGGAAACTAGAGTTCGTATGGCTCATGCCTAGAACGCAAAGGTTCGGGATTTTCGAGACTAAAGTCTGGTTTAAATACCCGGGGGTATATCCTCGGCTTGAAATCTGTATGGCAGCCCCATAGATTGAGATAGCATATGTATGCGCCTCAATTCTGGATACTGAACCAACCTAGTCTGTCACCCTGTTAGAGAATAGGGAAAGCTGCAACCATAGTCAGGGAGAAAAATAGTACCTGCAGTTCAACCGAGAAGAAGGGGAAGGTCCCCAGCAGCATGAGGTAGGTCATTGCCAATTGCCCCTGTAAGGTACCTTTGCTTCCTAACTACTACATCATCTAGTATGTCCATTGCATTGCATAAATCCTGAATTTTCAAACCGGCTTCGCGTAGCGTATAAGTCCAATTATCAAACCGGCTTCACGTAGCGTATAAGTCCAATTATCAAACCGGCTTCGCGCAGCATATAAGTCCAATTATCAAACCGACTTTGCGCAGCGTATAAGTCCAATTTTCAAACCGGCTTCGCGCAACGTATAAGTCCAATTTTCAAACCGGCTTTGCGCAGCGTATAAGTCCAATTATCAAACTGGCTTCGCGTAGCGTATAAGTCCAATTATCAAAATCAGTTAACAACAGCAGGTGCGCCTGTCTGTTCACACCACCCAAATCGGCTTCGCGTGGCGTATAAGTCCAATTATCAAAATCTTCCTGTATAACATTTTGCATCCTACCCCTGAACTACACTGGTTTGATTCCTTGCAAAGGGATACATAGACAGCCTGCGGGTTCAACCAACTACATCTGTATTTTGTTTGTTTGTCCAAGTCTTCAGCCTTGTCAAAAATGGGTCGTCTCTGGGCTTTGGCATTCACTCCCGTCACTTCTTGACTTCCGAGTTCTGTCAAAGAGGGGCAACTGTGGACACCCCATTTTTGACCGCCTTTAAGACTTGGGCACTACTGATGGTTTACTTGGTGGAGAAATGTGTGCAGAGCAAAAGTTCAGTTTCTTCGGCAATGAGAGAGACAAATCTCAACTTCATACCCCTTTTGGACCAAAACAATCTTGATCAAAAGATTTTAGACCTTGAAACCCTCTCTTTCAAAATGTTTTGAAAATAAAGTTTCTACGATGTTCCGACACTCGCATTTTGTTAAATGTCGCGCTTTTCAGTAAACTGAGCAAGGACAAAGTGGAAATGAATAAAAGAGAGATGAAATCTTTGAAAAATCTTTCAAAACACTTTGCTTAGGGGTTTGGAGTTGAAGAAAAGAGGAAAGGAGAAAAGAAAACTAGTTTGGGAGAAGTTCGGCATGAATCCAGGTAGGACCAAAACTGCGCAGATTCACCAAAACAGGCATAACTTTTTTCACAGTTGGAATTTTGATGCAAGGCTGCACCATTGGAAAGCTTACTTCCGGGGCTTCAATTTGGACACAAGAATGACCTGAAAAGGAGTCCATATGAAGGAGTTATAGCCATTGGAAGTTGGACCTGGAAAGCAGAATTTTCCTGCCGACCAGAGAAAGTGGCTGGCCGACCACTTTCTCTGAAAACTGGTCGGCTGAGCAGAAAAAGTGGTCGGCCGACCACTTTAACTGGTCGGCGACCTTCCTGCAGATTTTGAAGAGACTGTGGATGCTAGTTGTGCCAGTTGGAGTGCACAGATTGCATCCTCCATACACGTGTATAGAGGGATGGCATCCAAGCTCTAAGCTTCTCCAAGAAGCTTTAGTTCATGTTTTTCTATAAGAGGGGAGGCCTCTCTCCCTTCTCCAGGTTCTGAAATTGGCTGAGAGTGATAGATACATCTCCTTCTCTATATTCTTCTCTCCCTCTATATTTTGTGCCTTAAAGAGTGTTATTCCTTCACTTTTGCCCTGCAACTCCTAGCCACACACCACCATATTTGAGCTGAGATCCCTAGAGGTGGTATTTGGGTCACAAAAGCTGGTTTTGGGCTGGAGAAGTTGCTGGTTTTGCAGTGCTTCAAGGGTAACCCCTTTTCCTCTTTTTAAGCTTTATTTTGGTTACTCTTCTAGCCATCTTTGCATGCTTTGTTTGGCTTAACTTTCAACTAAAAAAAGCTTTGTTTTTCAACCCTTAACATGTTTGTTTGAGGTCTTGTTGGTGTTGGGGGTGGTCTACCCCCTCTTAGGCCTTGTTTTATTTTGTTTTGAGCCATCTCTTTAAGCCTTTGAGATCACCTTCTCTTGGCCTTTTAACCACTGAAATCCAGCAGATTTTCAGTGGAAAAATGTGGTTTTAAGGTCTGAAATGAGAGGGGGTGGTCCCCCCCTCCTCTTGTCTTGTTTGTATGCATAAAAGGTCTATCAAATGAACATGTTTTTGCACTTCTTTGTGGCTTTGTTTAAGCTTGTTTTGGTGACTTTTGGGACCAGATATGACTCTATTTTTGGCTGGTTTGATGGTCTCTTGAGTGGTTCATACACTTGTAGTGTAATTCCATATTGCTAGCCTAACATGCTCTATACTTTGGACCATCATTTTAGCCTTTTTTGACTACACTCCAGCATGATTTTGTCCATGTTTTTCCATTCTTAAGCTCTGTTTTAAGTGCTTTAGGTCATGCATGCCTTGCTTTGTATAGCCTTAGTGCATTTTGGCTCACTAGCTTTGAGTTTCATGGTCCCTAACATGGCTTACTTGAGTTGTTTGCATGCTTTGGCCTCATCTCTAACATGATTTCAGTTTGTGTAATGTGTCCATACCCTCACATTGGTCACTCTTTCAATGCTTTGAAGAGTTGGTGTTTCATGCCTTAAGAATAGGTCATTGTGCATGCCATCATGCTTAGGCCTTTGGGCTATCATTTTAGTGTTTATTTGGGGTTATTTCGGCATGCCTTAGATCTTTTTTGACTTGGTTCGGTCATCCCATGCATGCCTAATACACTTGTAGTGTAAATCACACAAACTAGTCTTGTATGCTTCATGAAGTAGCATGTCATTCTCGGTTGTTTTGTTCCCATTTCAGCATGTTTTTGGTGATGTTTTGCCATGTCATGACTCTGTTTTGGTTCGGTTTGGTTGGCTCTTGCATGCTCCATGCACTTGTAATGCATTTCCATGAAATAGCCTAACATGCATCATGCTTTAACATGTCATTCTAGCATGCTTTTGGCTTAACTTTAAGAAGCTTTTGTCCATGATTTACCATGCTCTGGGACTATTTTTGGTTACATTGGTCATATGCTTCATGTTTTGCATAGTTGTAGTACAAATGCATATGCTAGCTTCAAGCTTTGGGTGCCATTGCATGCCTCATTTGTGTTGATTGGGTGATTTGGCATCATTTCCCATGATATTTCAGAGCATTTAGGCCTGCCATATTTCCACTTCTTTCACCCTTTGAGTGCCTCTAAGGGTTGTCTTTTGTTACCTAGCTTATAGGCCAATGCATGTGCATGCATGCCTTGCATTTGGTGCCTTAGTTTTGGTGTTTTGGCCACTGATTTGGACATGATTGAGGTCTGTCCATTTCAGTTTAAGTCCACTTAGCATTGCGCATGCCATGTAGTTCGTCGCATTGAGTATGCTATTTGACATTCGCATTGTGCATGCTAGTCGCATTTTGTCATATTGTTGCATGCTTATGTTGTCTTGCATTGAGTATGTGTGCATTAGCATTGTGCATTGTGCATGCCATTAGCCTTGTTAGGTTGTTCATGTTGCATTACATATTGGCATTGTGTATGCTATCATGTCCCTTGCATATTTGCATGCTTAGGTTGCATTGCATGTTTGCACGCTTAAGCCGCATTGTGTATGCCATGCCATGTTATTTGTTGCATTGTGTTTGGAATAGGAGTTAGTCCAAACACGGGAAACGAGGGGCATTTCATACTTGAAGCGATGAAACGTACCTCAATTCCCGGTCGCTAACACTCTTGACTATACATGACGGAGTTCTAGGCTTTTTGTGTTTGTATGTGCATTCATTCCATATTGAGTTGCGCAATTCGGCCCCTCGGCCATCATGCATCGAGATGCGTGATTGGTGGCCCGAGGGTCGAGGCCTACACTCCCTTGAGCTTATGTAATGATAGGGAGGGTGGTCGCGCATACATGTGTTGCAAATACTTTGCCATGCCCCTTTCTTGCCCTCTGTTGCAGAAAACCAAAAACCAGCAGCAAAAACTAGTCGGCCGACCACTTTTTCTGGTCTTCACCACAAAAAGTGGTCGGCAGGTGGTCTCCAATAGCAATAACTGGTCGGCAGCATCCCTAGAGGTCTCCTAGGTGGAGTGGAAGCTTTGTGGAGCTTGGTGAAGTGTTCTGAGAACAATTGCAAACAGAGGCAAGTTGGGGCATCGCGATGGATTTCCAAGCAAAGCGGTTCGAGCATACCTGCATCCCTTGTCATGAGGCCATCTCAGTACTTTTGATAGTTTAGAATGTATATTTGTTTCAATTTGGGTTGTGTAATATTTAATTAGTTAGAATAGTTGGTTAATTAGTTGGTTCTGTATTATTTATTCGGACCCTCAGTCGAGAGGGCACAACTGTTGTAATAAGTGTGCGTGTGTGTGATGCATGTCTTCTAACCCCCATTTCTTTCTCCCTTTTATTTACTAGCTTACGATGGTTAGTTTTAGGGCATGTTTCAATTAGCATCCTTATGCTCGCATGTTTGCATTCATTCATCTGTCTTGCAAGCACCGGACTCGGCGCATCATACTAACTGCATTGTATTTCAATTCCAAGTTGAATACATGTTATCTGTAGCATCTCATATGCCATCTCAGAATAGCCGAGCCTATTTCTAGTTGCATTTTACATGTGCTGCATTAGCCACCTCAACATGAACTAGGATCATGCATTGATTACTAACTAGTTTCTGTTTCGGCTCGGAGTACTCGGTAAGGGTTTATGCTTTAGCATCCTTGTATGCGTGTGAGTGACTGCCATGACAGCATGCTTACCATGAGGCTAATTGCTTATGTGATATAATTGCCTGAATGCCTGTGGGTGAAGGTTGGATTACCTGAATTGGAACAATTCATTGATTGCAAGTTTTAAGCCCACTTGAGAGTGGCAAATCACCATGTTTTCTAAGCCCACTTGAGGGTGGCAAAATCTGCATTTTAGCCTACTTGCGAGTAGCAAACCGCTTTCGAAAACAAACATGAGATGTTTTGTTCCAACATTAGGCGATCGAGTCTATACTTGTGTGTTGTGCGCATCACATAGTAATTCTAGGTTAATAACCTAAATAAGAGCACATGTGTTTTCAAAAAACAAGATATCATATTTAGTAGTGGCCGATCTTTGATCGGGCGAGCGGGGGTGTTCATTGCATGACCTTCCCCTCTCGTACCCAAGTTCCCGAGCCGAGGCAACTTTGGTGATGACGGACACGTGGCCTTAAGCACGAGTCAGGGTTTCCTAAATTTCCCAAAAATAAAATATTTAGGTGGCAACTCTGTATCTGGCAAAGCAGTCCATGTTTGGCACTTCTTTCTAAAAATCAGTTTTTCAAAACGATTTGCCGGATTTGGACTCTTTGGTGATTTATCAATCTCGCATTGCACTTTGCAAGATCAGATTAAGAACCGTGACATTGAGTCCAAACTGTAGTGAGCCCAATGAACAAAATGGGATTTTCTCGGGACGTTCGGGCGCGTCTACACTATGTATGTTTGCATCATTCATCTGTATTGCATGCACCGGGCTCGGTGCATCATACTAACCGCATTGTATTTCAATTCCTACTTGAATACATGTATCGAGTTGTCGCATCTCATATGCCATCTTAGAATAGCCGAGCTTATTTCTAGTTACATTTTGCATGTGTTGCGTTAGTCATCTTAACATGAACTAGGATCATGCATTGATTTCTAACTAGCTTCTTGTTTTGGCTTGGAGTACACTGTGAGTGTTTATGCTTTAGCATCTTGCATGTGTGTAAGTGTTGCCATAATAGCATGCTTGCCATGAGGCTATTTGCTTATGTGATATAACTGTCTGAATGCCTGTGGGTGAAGGTTGGATTGCTTGAATTGGAACAATTCATTGAAATCCTTGATTTAGCCTACTTGCGAGTAGCAAACTTCAAACCATTTTTCAAACAACAAATATGCAATGCTTTGTTTCAAATCAGGCGATCTAGTCTATACTTGTGTGTTGTGCGCATCACATAGTAATTCTAGCTAATAACTGGAATAAAAACGCATGTGTTTTCAAAAACAAGATATCATGCTTAGTACAGGCTGATCTTTGATCGGGCGAGCGGGCGTGCTCATTGCATGACCTTCCCCTCTCGTACCCAAGTTCCCGAGCCGAGGCAACTTTGGTGATGACGGACACATGGCCTTAGGCAACGAGTTAGGGTTTCCTAAATTCCCCCAAAATAAATATTTAGATGGCGACTCTGTATCTGGCAAAGCAGTCCATGTTTGGCACTTCTTTACAAAAATTAGTTTTCCAAAACGATTTGTCGGATTTGGACTCTTTGGTGATTTATCGGTCTTGCATTGCACTTTGCAAGATTAGATTCAAAACCGTGACATTTGAGTCCGAACTGTAGTATGATAGAGAGCAAATGAGATTTCGCGCCTTCGCAAGCGCGGAGCTTCGGGAGTCCTCGGGGCGCGTCTACACCCGGATTGGAAATGAAGCTGGGTATTCTATCCCCTCTTCCGGGCAAGTCTGGTCGTGGCCAAACTGACGCCTGAACCGAAATGGAAAGTAAAAGACGCTGTGCGTCAGGCCAATCAACTGAATGCCAGGCTACCGAGACATGCTATAGCCCATCTCTGGCAGATCAAGCAAGGGATAACGCCAAGCGATGTCAACAGCAAATTGAGTGCACATCTATTCGCACCACCATCCCTCATGTGGGGCATCAACTAGCCGTTGGTGAAAGAAATAGCCGCATGCTGAATATACTGGGCAAGAGTCCACTACTTTCAATTTATCCATGAGCCATATCTGGGGAGGGATAAAAAATAAGAGAGATTAAAAAATAAAGAGGTGTACGTAGAGAGAAAAAATGAGAAAAGGGTTTTGAGAGAAAAATAGAGCCTGAGGGCTGAGTGATGTGAGAAACACATCTGAGAATGGTGGGAAACATTACCTGTAAGAGTAGTGGACTTCCTGCGAACCTAGTGTCTCCCGGCGATAGAAAGCATCCAAGCCCATCAAGGTTTTGGCTAATGTCATGCCAATGCAGCTCTTGCCCTCTTTCAAGCCTTGGGCGACCTCAATCAAACGAATGCTAGACCCTCCAAAGCCAGGGGCAAGTAGAAAATGAGATAACATGCACAAACAGAGGGCATGTCGCCGAAAACTTTGCCAAAGATAATCGTCGCGGTTACCGACATCAGAAAAGCGATGAATCAGGCTGGGAATGTCCAACTCCCTGTTGCGAATCAAAGACCGAGCATCGAGCAAAGTAAGCTCACACATCCGTCCTAAAGCTTGGATGTGGCCGAAACGGAACTGAGGCAAGATTTCCTCATCGCGTCGCGATTCCATCAAAGCTTGGAATTCTTCAAAAGTGGGGCACATCTCTTGACCCCTAAAGCTAAAAACATGAGTTACCAGATTCCAACACCTAGCCACGGCATGGAGGAATAGAAAACGCAGCGGGGTATGACTCAGCGTGAATAGTGCGTTTAGCCCAAAACCTCAGAAATTCAACTTTTCCAAGCCATCCAAAGATGCAATCCAATCAAAGAGTTTTTCGGCGAAGAATGGTTCCATTTGGGGCAAAAATGGAGCTAAAATGGAGAGATCACGAAGCTAGAACTTTTATAGAAGATAAGGCGGTGAGTGAAGGCCAGGTGTCAACATTTCGAAGGTTCTGCCATCGATGGCCGGCAGTGCCTCATCAATGGCTGGCAGGGGCACATTGATGGCCGACAGGCCATTCACCATGGCCGGCAGGCCATTCTCCATGGCCAGCAGCCTCTCCTTCAGGCTCACTGACCTCCTTTGTGAAGATTCAGTTGTTTGCTATAGTGGAGTCTTGTTATTTATACCTTGTAAGGTCTTGTTTTGGTCCTGTCAGACTCGACTTCATTTTGTTTAAGACGTAGTAGTCTTCATTTTGTTTATCGAGTTGTAAGCATCTTTGTTTTGTTTACCGAGTTGTAATCATCTTTGTTTTGTTTGTCAAGTTGTTACAATTTGCTTATTGAGTTGTAAGCCTGTCAAGGTTTCGTGTTGTTTATCGAGTTGTTTTGTTTTTTCAGTTGTTAGTTGGTTCACTACCTGATTAAGACAATGCAATTTGATTGTACAATTTTCAAAAGATCAATCTCATTTTCATGCTGTGCAATATGCGATGCTTAGAATACAAAATGCAACACTTTTTTAAACCAAAGCTGAGTTTTCATTTCCAATTACGGTTTCTTTTTGCAAAAGAGTACAAGTTTTAAAGAAAATAAAACTACTTGAGGCTGTACAATGTACTAATACTACTAGGAAAAAAAAAACATCTAAATCGGTACCGGCCACCTCAGGATCGAGAGGCCCTCTTCATCCTCTTCCTCGGCTGAGCAAACTCTGTATCATCGCCGTCGGCACTGCTGTTTGAACCAGAGCTGTCTCCACTCCCATCCTCGGAGCCCTCCTCGGCATTGTCGCCACCCTCAGAACCTGAGCCGGTGCCATCATCTCCCCCGTCAGATGACTCGGACTGTGGACTCGTTGCCTCAGCCTCCTCGCTCGTCTTGTCATCATTATCGCCCAGAATGGGCTCTGAAGGGCCACTCTCGCTGTGGATGCCCCTAGCTCTACCTCGGCTGTGTGCCTGAGCCTGTCTCCCTCTTCTCTCTGCTGCTGGGGGAGGAACTAAAGGTCCTACCGCTGCTCCTGCTGGGGCGTCCGATGGGGCTGGCATCTCGAAGGGAATCTGAAAAGGGCAGTTTATGCAGATGTGTTAGTTGTGGTGTATATCAAATGCAAAAGATAATGTGCCATGAGCAGTAACTGATTGCAGTATATGTATGCCGTGGACAGTGTATGGGAACAGTGTATCTATGCAGTGTTTTAGTGTAATGTATCAGATCAATGCAATGTGGAACAGTTGAAATGCTAACGCGTCAGTAGAAAGTTTCATGGCATGAAGTACAAGTTGAAAACTTACCGAGATCTTGTAGAGGCTGAGCAGATCCAGGCTCGTCTGTACCATCTCCGTCAAGGAAGCCACTAGCTCAAGGGCATGCCCCGTGTACTCTATGGGTGCCTGCAAGTGCATTGAAGCGATCAGTATTCTATACAGCATAATTGAAATGAAGTAAATATATAGAATGTAAAGTTTGGTGTATACCGAAGTCGGGCCTCGAACTCCGACAAGCGTATGATCAACTGGTGCAGGCTCAATGGGGATCTGGCAAGTCTCTCCAGAACGTCTCTGATAAGTCACTGAGGTAGGCAGCTCTGGCCATCTCGGCCCCTGTCTCTGCCTCTCCCCAGAATCTCTCCTCCTATGAGACCTGGTCGCTCTAGCCCCTCTACCTCTCTCTCTCACAGCAGGAGCTCTTGCTCCCTGACCTCCACGAACGCCGGTCAGAGGTAGCATCAGATGAGTCTGGATGAAGGTCACGTAGTCGCCCTCTACACGGAAGTAATCCGTCTCTAGCCCTACCATAAACTGGATTACCTAGTCGACAGAGAGTCTATGCGTCTCCCTCATCGATACTAGAGGTGTCGCCGGTACAAACGGGGCAAGCAATCCTAGAGTCTGGCGCGTGAAACGCTCGCTCAAGAACCAAGCACGGCAGATCGGGCCCTCAAGGAGAATATGATAGCGAGCGACAACCCTAGCTGTCTCGTATGAGAATCTGAACACTGAGGATATCACATCCCACGGCTGCCACGTGATCTGAAATGGGAATGAACAGATTGATCAGTATTTGTCAATTAATGAATGTGTTGATGAATGTGTTTATCAAGTAGATTGAAAAGTGGGATGCTTTGTTTTAAACTACCTCGCACGCCGTGACTATGTCGAAGTACTGAAGGAAAAACATGAAGTTTTCCCGGGTGCTACGACGGAGCTAGCCGTCATATACTCGAGAAAACGGGACTGTCACTGGGGTCTCCTCTACAGGCTCTGGAGCAAGAGCTGGGAAGTATGCATACACCCACAGTTGCAAGGAAAATATGGTCAATACAGTGTGTGAGAAAATACAAAATGCAGAGCAGAAAGTACAAATGTAAGGCAGGAAATGCTAAGCAGAAAATGTGTAGTGAAAAAGGGAAAATGAGATGTGTACCTCCCAAGCCCGCCAGTAGCCGCCGATCAAGGTCCCGCTCATACGAGAGGTCGAGCTCATGTATCCATACAGAGTAGTGAGGCCGGCTCCGCCCCAGTCATAGAACTGAACTCGATGAAGTACAACCAATGTGCTCAGAAAGTACAAGCCTACGGTATTCCATCTGTTCAAGAACAAGGTGGTACCGAAGAGGAACATGAGGAAGGCCCTGGCATACTGCTTTGTCTCCTCAACTGTCTCGGGCTCAACTCCTCTGTACTGCTCCTCGAACCAGCTATATCTGACCATGCCCGCCCGGAGCGTCGGTGGGTGTGCCCCAAGCAGTGCGATCCACGCAGCCTCCCACTCCCCCATGTCAGGGTCGAAAGGGATCGGATCACCTCCCACACCTAAGCTCGTGATCATGGCAAAGTCGTAGGGAGTCATCGTCATCTCCCCCGACATGGAGAAATGAAAGGAGTTGGTGATATCCAACCACCTCTCCACGAGAGCCCCTAAGAAAGGGCAGCTCGCTACGATCCATGTCAAGCTAGAGCAAAACAGACCAAAGTCGGTCTCGTCGATGATGTCACAAACCCTAGCTGGGAGCTCGCCATACCAATCTCGAGCTGTCGTAGTACCATAGCCTCTGAAGGAGCGGGATCTGTCCTGTAGTAATGCATGAGATGCAATCAAATCAAGTACAGTTGAATGTGAAGCAGTGATGTATGAGATACAGTTAGATTAATGCAGTTTGTGCAGTCAGATCAGAACAGTGCAAGAAATGCAAGCAGTTAAAGGTAGTACTGTAGAAAAGCGGGGTTCGTACCTCCACGGCAACAGCTGATAAGTGAGACGTAGGCTCTCTCAGTAAGAGGTCGTCTGGCACGTCCTCGGCAAAGTCAGTGAAGGCCTTGATGCCTCCCGCAGTAGGTACTACATGAGTGTCGGGGTGATACCTCGCCGGATCAAAAGGGCGTATGCTTGGTGGCAATGGCTCAAGCTCGGCCTCCGGCTCGACTACAAAGTCCACTGCAAGCTCTACCAGAGGAAGTGCGGGGAAGGCCCCATCATGTGGGACATCATCAGCCATCTGAGATTGATGCAAGGGAAGCGAAAATGAGGAAAAATGAGGAAAATGGTAAAACTTTGAACAAGTCAAACCCTAGGAGAGAGGAAAAGTCAAAAAGTTCAAAACCCGGGAAAAGTGTACTAATCTTGAGAGAATCTCGAGGGGAATCAACCTAGAACGGTGGAAATTACGGAAGAAGCGTCGAAATCAAATTATGATCGGTTCAAATTGAAGAGAACTAGAGGGTTTTTGTGAAGAAAATGTTTTTAGGGTGTTGGAAAACACGTAGAATGCACAGATCTAGAGACAAGGCACACCTAGAGAGCAAGGGAAATGATTTTCGTGCAAGGGTTTGTAAGGAAATGAAGTGGTTTTGTGTGTACTTAAAGAGCCACGGCTGAAAAGACCAATTTGCCCCAATCTGCCATCGATGGCCGGCAGTGGCCCATCGATGGCTGGCACCTCTTTATTGTTGGCTGGCAAGGGACCGGCAGCCTCCCCTAGTGGCCAGCATGGTCCCAACAGCTTCCTATGTCTCTTTGGCTCAGATATGTGCCCTTGGGTTCCAAGAAATGCAAATTCTGCTCAAAGTTTGGTTCAAAATGCCTTCGTGAAAGCTCAGAATTGTGTTCACAGCACACGAGGGTCATCACCCATCAACACAAACAAAGTGTATCCTTTTAATATATTGTAACTCTTTGAGAGGTAAATCGGAAGTTACCTTTGAGTTGTCTCTATCGTATGCGTCTTTGTCGCTGCATAGAATGTATATTTCTTTGTTGTCACGTTGAATGCACGTGTTAAATTGTTGCATGGAAACATGCATCGCCATCATTGCATAGAATATCCGTGCACGTTGCATTGGATCATGCACTGTTATCATTCTGCATAGAATGCGTATGTTGTGTCACATTGTACTACACTTGTTCATGTTGTCGCATTGAATATTGTTGCATGGAGCATGCATTTTGAATTGTTACATTGAACATGCGTTACCATGTTTGCGTAAAGTACGCATCTTGCATCGAATATACATCGTTGATCATTTTGCATAGAATATGCTTCAGTTTTGCTTCTTGCATGTTGTGCATTGAGCATGCCTCAACATCATGTTATGATCATCCGTCTCGATTGAGACATGCATTATATCTATCGAGTTTCTTTGTTTGCATGCACGATATTGTATGTACGGTTCATTCAGAGGAATTCTGGGTAAACCATTCCTCTCCCTCATCCCATTGGTTAGAGACATTCAGGTACGCCCGATGTCTACACTGGCATTCTGTTGGTTAGAAACACCCGAGTACACCCGGTGTTTACACTAACACCCTGTTGAAAGCGTTTGGGTCGTGTGCTCGATGCTTCCCTTCCCTCTCTCGCGTGTGATATGCTAAGAGGTGTTTCCTTTCCCTCTCTCGCGTGTGATATGCTGAGAGGTGCTTTTGTTTCCCTCTCTCGCATGTGATACGCTCAGAGGTGTTTCCTTTCCCTCTCTCGCGTGTGATACGCTGAGAGGTGCTTCTGTTTCCCTCTCTCGCATGTGATACACTAAAAGGTGTTTCGTTTGAGACTTCGGGTATTCCTGGTAGTCACTTTTAGCCTTTCCTGTGTGAGGCGCAGTAAAGATTGCATAATTTTCTTACATCTTTTCTATTAAAATGTGTGAGACTGCTGTGACTTGTCGGTTTGCTTAAAATGTTGTATTTATTTTGCATAAATACTCCATTACAGCCCCTTTTGCATAATCATAAGTTATGCTCTTGCATCATACATGTCATTGGCATTTTGCTCCAGCCTGCGGGCGCATCTATATTGTTACATTGAATGTTTGTCTAAGTCTTCGGCCTTGTCAAAAATGGGTCGTCTCTGGGCTTTGACATTCACTCCCGTCATTTCATGACTTTCGAGTTCTGTCAAAGAGGGGCAACTGTAGACACCCCATTTTTGACCGTCCTCAAGACTTGGATGTTCTTGCAGGTACATCCAGTGACAAGTTTGATTGCTCATCAAGTACTTGACTTCCACAACGAAATGCTCCAGGTTTGATCTTTCCAAACCCTATTTCCATTCTGTCTCATACTTGGACCATGTGTTGGTCCCTTTAGCATGTTGCTTTTGGAGCACTGTCAGCCATGGTAGGGCTCTGCCGGCCATGCACTTTGGCCTGTCGGCCATTGATGAGGCTTACCGGCCACCACTGATGGCTGGCCGGCCACCATTGCTTTAGTAGATATTTTTGCAGATATTTTGATAGCTGTTTGCACAGATGAGCTCATCTACACCCACATGGATGGCTGGATCTCTTCAAGGCTCTTTTGTATCTTCTATATATGGAGCTCATCTATATGCATGCAAAGGGTTACAAAGTTTTGAGCTGAGCTATATCTCTCTCCTTCTCTCTCTAGAATACTCTCTCTATATATATATTTTGTGCTTGAAAGTGTGTTTTCTTCACATATTTGCACTAGCACCCTTAGCCAAACACCTCTACCTTAGGATTAAGGATCTTGGAAGCCTTGTTTGAGCTCCTTGGAGTGTTTTTGGCTCAGAAAGTTGGCTGTTTGCTTGTTGTTTTATTGTTGTGCTTCAAGGGTAAGGGTTTACTCCTTTTAAGCTTTGTTCTAGTTCATTGCTTTGTCATCTTTGTATGCTACTTTGAAGCTGGTTTTAGTCTCAAAAATGGTCTATTTTTAAGGTCTTAAAGTGTTGGTTTGAGCCTTGTGTAGTTAGGGGATGGTTCCCTCCCTTTGCTCTTTGGCTTATAAAGCCTTTGAGCCATCTTTGGTAGCTTTTGAAATAACCTTTGCTTGGCCTTCTAACCACTGAAACTCAGAGAAATTTCAGTGGTAGAAAGTTGATTTTCAGGCTCAAAATAGGAGGGGGTGATCCCCTCTCCTTGTATACTCTTTTGTGACTTAGTTCAAGCATGTTTTTGGCTTTGTTTTGACATGTTATAACTCTGTTTTGGGCTGGTTGGAGCACCTCTTGCTTGCTTTTGGTACTTGTAGTGCAATCATGCTTGTTGGCCTAACATGCTTCATGTTTTAGCCTATTATTCTAGCATGTGTTGGCTCCACTCCAGCATGTTTTTGGCCCTAATTTAGCATGCTTTAACTCTGTTTTGAGTGGTCTTGATCATATGAGGCTTGCTTTGTATAGCTATAGTGTAAATACCCTTGACTAGCTTTGAGTTTCAAGGTCTTTAACATGCTATGCTTGAGTTGTTTGCATGTTCTGGCATCATTTCACACATGATTTCAATGCATGTAGCCTTGTCACACTCTCACATATTCCACTCTTTCATCACTTTTGAGAGGTGTGCTTTGTGCCTTGTTTATGAGCCAATACATGAGCATGATTTTCTTGCTTTCCATGCTACCATGTCAGCACAATTTAGCCACTGTTTTGGCATGTTTGAGGTCTGTCCATAGTCGGTTTGGCCATTTGGGTTTGATATTGCATGCCTCTAGTGTAATGCTCCTCACTAGTCTTAATGATTATGGCTTTTGAACATGTCTTGCATGCTTTGCTTACATGGTTTAGTGTCTTTAGCATGCCATTTCAGCACTAAAAATCTGTCACCTCCCTCATTTCTCCACATTTGATTTGTTTTGAGGGTTGGTTAGTCTTAAGTTGTGCTTAAGCTTTGGGATTGAGGCTTATGCTTAAATGGCTTTAACCCGCTTTTGAGGGTTCCTCCTAGTCAAAGGCATGGTCTCTCCCATGTCTTAAGTCATCTTTTGATTGACCTTCCTCTCATTAGAGGACTTTCACATTGAACCAAACTGGTTAATGAATGGCTTGGTAAATGCTAAAATGTATAAACAAGAATTGATTCAAATAAAACATGCCAAGATAAGCATGTTATGTGTGCATTGCATTGTGTTCAATCGGACATTATATTGAACACAAGGTGGATTGGCCCATTTCATACTCAAAGTGATAAAAATGAGCCAATCCCCTTTGTCTCCATTGCCTTTGATTATCCATGATAAGGTAGTGGTTCTTTGAGTCTTGTTTGTTGTGCATTTATTAAAAGTGTACAAGTTGGATCCTTGGCCATCATGCATTGAAATGCTTGATTGGTGGCTTTAGACCCAATGGTGCCACTTCTTTGATATTTTGAGATGATAAGGAGTGGCATGGTACAAACATGTCCCTGGAAGAACCTCTATTTTTCTCTGTTTTGTGCTCTGTTGCAATTTGGTGTCACAGCACACCAGTGGCCGCCAATTCGTCATTGTTGGCCAGCACCCTTTCATTGTTGGTCAGCAGAGGCACACTCTTGGCTGGCAGATGGCCGGCAGCCACCATTCATGGTCGGCAGGCCACTGGTGCACACACCAGCATTGTTTTGGTAAGATTTAGCAGAAAGTTCTTGAAGACACCCTGCAAACAGAGCCTCTAAAGAGCAAATCAGAGAGCTTTTCGGGACGAAAACCGAGGCATGCATGTTCAACTTCTTCAAACAGAGCTGAGGCAGTATAAGTTTAGAGCTTTACTTGTTAGTTAGCTTGAATTTGTAATTTAATTAGCTAGTTTGTTAATTAGTTAAAGTGTTGTAATAATTAGTAAGTAGTTTACTAGTTATTCGTTTGTTTTGTAATAATTAGTCTAATTAGTTTAATTAGATTAGTTGATTAGCTTAGCTTAGATTAGCTTAGCTTATTTATTCGGACCCTCCTGCGAGAGGGCACAATGTTGTAATAAGGGTGCGTGTGTGTGTGCATGTCTTCCAATCCCACTTCTTTCTCCCTTTTACTTAACCGCTTTCGATGGTTAGTTTTAGGGCACGTTTTGATTAGCATAACTTATGCTTTGCATGTTTGCATCATTCATTTGTATTGCATGCACCGGGCTCAACGCATCATACAAACTGCATCGTATTTCAATACCTATTTGAATACGTGTATCCAATTATTGCATTGCATATGCCATCTTAGATAGCCGAGCCTATTTAGTTGCATTATTGCATGTGTTGCATTAGGCATTGTTAACATAGTTAGGATCATACATGATTTCTAACTAGTTTTTTTGTTTTGGCTCGGAATACACTGTAAGTGTTTACGCTTTAGGATCCTTGCATGAGTGTGAATGTTGCCATGATAGCATGATTGCCATGAGGCTATTTGCTTATATGCTTAACTGCTTGAATGCCTGTGGGTGGAGGCTTGATTGCCTGAATTGGAACAACTCGATGAATGTGAGTTTTAAGCCCACTTTGCGAAGTGGCAATATCATGTTTTAAAGCCCAGTTGAGGGTGGCAAATCCGTGCTTTAGCCTACTTGTGAGTAGCACTTTCAAACCATTTTCGAAAATAAACATGAGTTGTTTTGTTCCAATTCTTGCGATTTTGGTCTATACTTGTATGTTATGTGCATCACATAGTAAAGTTAGTTAATAAACCGGACAAGAACACATGTGTTTATAAAACAACATATCATGCTTAGTAGAGGTCGATCCTTTGATCGAGCGAGCGGGGGTGCTCATTTCAGGACCTTCCCCTCTCGTACCCAAGTTCCCGAGCCGAGGCAACTTTGGTGATGACGGACACGTGGCCTTTGGCACGAGTCAGGGTTTCCTAAATTTTCCAAAATAAAATATTTAGGTGGCGACTCTGTAATCTGGCAAAGCAGTCCATGTTTGGCGCTTTTTATTCAAAATCGATTTTCCAAAATGATTTGCCAGATTTGGACTCTTTGGTGTTTATCAGTCTCACATTGCACTTTATGAGATTAGATTCAGAACCGTGACAAGAGTCCGAACTGTAGTAAGACCAAATTCCCGCCCTCTCCGAAAGGGGGGGCGCCCGAAAAAAGTCAGGTCTACAGTGTCTAGTTGTGATCCATATCGAAAATGGTTTTGAAAAGTTTTAATAAAAGTTGATTTTGTTCAAATTAATCTTTTTACAACTTAGACCATTTTTGGACCAAAATGAAAAATTTTCAGTACCCACAACCTTGAATTTCATTGATTTCAATACAAAGTTCTCCGACTCTTGATACAAATTGAAGTTACTTTTCATTACATTCAAAAAGAAAACTTGAAAGTACAGATTAAAGCAATAAACTAGGGGCATGGTTAAGTCAGGTATTCCTGTGCCCCCTCCCAGAGCTTGTAGAAGCCTCAAATGCCAAAGTAGGCCCAGTTTGTGCCTCATCTTCAAGCCAAGCAATGCATTCACCAGAAAGGGCACAACTGAAAGTAGGAGCGGGGGCTAGAAGTTCTCTTGTCCTCCATGCTGTGGTATACCGAGCTAGCTGTGGGACTCGGATTAGAAATGAAGTTGGGTATTCTATCCCCTCTTCTGGAAAAGTCTGGTCATGGCCGAACTGACGCCGGAACCGAAATGGAAAGTATAAGACACAGTGTGTCAAGCCAACCAACTGAATACCGGGCTGCCGAGACATGCTGTAGCTCATCTCTGGCAGATCAAACCAGGGGCAACGCCAAGCGATGTCAACAACGGATCTGCTGCACATCCAGTGGCACCACCATCCCTTGTTCGGAAAGTCAACTAGCCATTGGTGAAAGAAATAGCCGCGCGCTGAATATGCAGGACAAGCGTCCACTACTTTCAACTTATCCATCAGCCATACCTGGGGAGGGATGAAAATAAGAGAGATTAAATAATAGAGAGGTGTACGTAGAGAGAAAAGTAAGAAAAGGGTTTTGAGAGAAAAACAAAGCCTGAGGGCCGAGTGATGTAAGAAATACATGTCAGAATGGTTGGAAACATTACCTGCAGCAGTAGTGGACTTCTTGCAAACTTGGTTGTCTCCCGACGATGAAAAGCATCCAAACCCATCAAAGTTTCGGCAAGTGTCATGCCAATGCAACTTTTGCCTTCCTTCAAGCCTTAGGCAACTTCAATCAAGCGAATGCTGGATCTTCCAAAGCCAGGGGCAAGTAGAAAGTGGGCCAACATACACAAGCAGAGGGCATGTTGCCGAAAACTTTGCCAAAAGTGGTCACCGCGGTTGCCGGCATCGGAAAATCGATAAATAAGATTGGGGATGTCCAACTCCCCGTTGTGAACCAAAGCAGGGGCATCATGCAAAGTGAACCTGCACATCCTTCCTAGAGCCTGGATGTGGCCAAAACGAGACTGGGGCAAGATTTCCTCGTCACGCCCGAATTCCATTAAAGCTTGGAATTCTTCGATTATGGGGCATATCTCTTGTCCCCCAAAGCTAAAAACATGTGTAACCGGGCTCCAACACCTAGCCGCGGCATGGAGGAACAAAAAACACAGCGAAGTGCGGCTCAACAAGAATAGTGCGTTCAGCCCAAAACCTCGGAAATTCAATTTTTCTGAGCCATCCAAGTTTGCAATCCAAATTGAGAGTTTTTCGGTGAAGAACGGTTCCATTTGGAGCAAAATGGAGCTGAAATGGAGAAACCACGAAGCTGGAACTTTTGTAGAAGATAAGGCATTGAGTGGAGGATAGATGGCAGCAATCTGGAGATTTTCAAAATTTCTAGCCGACCGGCCACCTTTACTGGCCGACCGGCCACTTTAAGTGGCCGACAGTGATCACAACTGGTCGGCAATAAACCTAAGTGGCCGACAGCCACTTCTTGTCTCCAACAGTGAGCTTTTAGCTTTCCTGTGTATCGAGGATGCTGAGATTCTACTTCGGATGCGTCCTGCTATTCTGCTTAATAGTTGTATTTGTTTATCGAGTTGTTGCAATTTGCTTATCGAGTTTGTTGTAATTCGTTTATTGAGTTGTCGTTGTTTTGCTTATCGAGTTGTTCTTTAAGTTGTCTTATTTTGTTTGTTATGTTTGTTTGTTGTGTCGGTTCACTACCTGACTTTGCAATGTACAAATGTTCAATGTTCATCAATCTTATTTTTGTGTAAAATGGTGTGATGCAATGCTCAGAATATAAAATACAACACTTTTTCGATCAAAAAAGTTGTTTTCATTCCAGTCATGGTTTCTTTTACAAAACGTACAAGTTTTAAAAAAGAAAAAAACTGTCTAAGGCTGTACAATGTGCTAACACTACTAGCAAAAAGAAAACAAAGCAAAAACATCTAAATCGGTGCCAGCCACCTCAAGATCGAGAGGCCCTCTTCATCCTCTTCCTCGACTGAGCAGACTCTACACCATCATCGTCGGCACCGCTATCTGAACCAGAGCTGCCTCCGCTCCCATCCTCAGAACCCTCATCGGCATCGTCGCCACCCTCAGATGACTCTGACTGAGGACTCGCTGGCTTCACGTCCTCGCTGGACTCACCATCGTCATCGCGCGTGATAGGCTCCCGACGCCTCCCTCGGCTGTGTGTCGGAATCTCTCTCTCTACCGCTCGAGAAGGCTCTGAGGGTCCTATCTGCAAGGGTGTGACCTGAAAAGACAGTTTGAATTTATCAGCAAGTATCAAGTGCAAGTGCGGTATGTCGAGTATATGCAAAAATCAGACACAGTATGTGCATGCAGTGTGTCGTATCAGATGTGATCTACACATGAAGTGTATCAGTACAATGAAATGTTCAGTTTTAGTATATCAGTAGAAGTATGATAAATGCAAGAAAACTGAAGAGTACATGAATGCCGTGGGAGGTCAGCATCGTCTCTCTCTGCAAGATCATGTCCTCAAATGAGGCCATCACCTGGAGTAACCCCTCGACATACTCTACAGAGGGCTGCAAATGCAAGTTGCAATCATGAGTGCATGAATGAATGCATAAGTATCTGAGCGACAATGAAATACATAAAAGTTGTAAAGTGTACCAGTGGTGAGCCAGGCGTCCTGACGTATCAGTGATCAGGCAATGGGGGCTCAAGTGGAATCTGATAAGGTACCCCACCATACCGCCAACCTGTCAGCTCAGTCGAGGGATCCGGCCATCCAACACACTGCCTAGTAGAAGGCATCCCTCTAGCCTCACCTCTCGGTGCCAGAGCCCTGCTCGTCGAAGGGGCATCTGCTGCCCGGGCCGTACTCATCGAGGGGGCATCTGTTGTCTGAGCCCTGCTCGATGACGCAATATCAGCTGCTCTCCTCATGTGAGCACGAGCACCTGCCAACGGAGGCATGAGATATGTCTAAAGGTAAATCGTGAAGTCTCCCTCTCCAATGAACCGGTCTGCATCTGCGCCTCGTATAACGTCAGTAAGCCCCTGAGGGGAGAGACCCTCTGTGGCCCACATAGACGATGGTGGAGGCAAAGGAACTGACTGTAATGGCAAGCCCAATGTCTGGCACATAAAGCACTCACCTAAGAACCAGGCTCGGCCCACGGGTCCCTCGAGCACAAGCCGATATCGGGAGGCGCCCCGAGCTTCGGCAAAATGAAATCGGGGCAAACTTTGGCATCGCCGCCTAGGGCTGCCATGTGATCTACAGACAACAAGTGCATAGACTGATAAGTTGCCATTTAGATATGCAAAGTGAATTGAATATGAAAGCAAAAAAAAAAAATTGTGAGCTTTGAATTACCTTCGTCGTCCTCACTGTGTCGAAGTACTGGCGCAGGTAGGGGAGGGTCTCCCGGGCCCTCGGCTGGCATCTACTGTCATATTGATGTGAATAGGGTACCTCGGGCGGCGTCTCAACCTCTGGCTCAAGAGCAAGCGCTGGGAAATAGGCGTATACCCACAACTGTGAAAAGCAAGACAATGGCAGTGAGAATACAGAATACAAAAAATGCAGAAAGCAAAGTATGGCACAGTATATAGAAAGTACAAGTGCAGAGCAGAAATGAGTATGTGTACAGTGTACAGAAAGTGCAAAGCAGAAAGCACAGCAGAAAATGTAAAGTTGAATAGTAAAGCATACCTCCCAGCCTCTCCAATAGCCGCCTACTACGTTCCCGCTCCTGGGAGGTCGAGCTCATATAGCAATAAAGGGTAACAAGGCCGGCGCCGCCCCAATCATAGTGCCGAACCTGGGATAGGTCCACTAAAGCACCCAGCAGATATAGCCCCACTGTGTTCCCCCTGTCGGCGAACAATGTAGTGCCGAAGAGGAACATGAGGAAACCTCGGGCGTACTGCTCTGTAGCCTCAATCGTCGTGGGCTCTCCCCCTCTGAAGTGGTCAGCAAACCAAGTGTACCGAACCAAGCCTGATGAGCAAAAAATGGGCGGGTGTGCTCCCAGTAGATAAGTCCAAGCGGCCTCCCACTCACCCATGTCAGAATCGTATGGGATCGGCTGGCCTCCTACCTCAAGGCCTGTCAACATAGCGAAGTCATACAGGGTCATGGTCATGTCCCCGGTGGTAGAGAAGTGGAAGGAGTTGGTGTTGTCCCACCATCTCTCTACCAGTGCTCCTAGCAGGGTCCTGCTCGCCATGAGACGCGAGAGCCCCGTGCAGAATAGGCCAAATCTTGCATTGTCGACGATCTGCAGAATGCCGCCAAGAAGGTCCATATACCACTTTCTCGCCGCGGTGGACCCATATCCGTTGGTGAAACGGGAGTCAACCTGTGTGGGTGAGCAGGAATACAGTGTGTAAGTGTTCAGAATGGGCAGAAATGCAGTCTGTGAATATGTTCTGAATGAGCAGAAATTCGGTGTATGCATGTGTTCAGAATGAGCAGAAATACAATGTGTGAAAGTGTTTAGAATGAGCAGATGAAACACAGAGCAAAAGTGCGAGCTATGTAAGAAATGTAAAGTGCATCGCAGAAATTGTAAGAGTGCCGTGTGTACCTCAGTGGGGTCGTGAGACAGATGGGACTCTGGCTCCCGTAGCAGCAGGTTTGTGGGTGCGCACCGTGCAAATTCAGTGAAGTGGCGCATTATGCTAGGTGGTTGCACATGTACCTCGGGATGGTACGTCGCCGAGTCGAATGGCTGGATCCTAGGCGGCAATGGTATGATGTCGGGCTCCCCCTCCATCCTCGGAAAACCCCTGCCGTGTGAAACGTCGTCTGCCATCTGGAAAGAAGGTGAAAAGTAGACAAAAATGAGCAAAATGGGAAAAAAAAAGCCAAAAAGTCAACCCTCGGGAAGGAAAAAAGTCAAAGAAAGTCAAAGCCCGGGAAAAGGCGCCAAACTCAAGACAAACTTGGGGGAAACATACCTCAAATGGTGAATGTGGAGGAAAAAGCTCCGAAAACAAGTTTTGATCGGTTCAAAACGACGAGAACCGAAAGGTTTTAGCGAATCAACTTCGCGAAGGGCATTGGAAAACGCATGTAGAGTACAGATCTGAGAGGAAAAGGGGTCTAGAGACAAAGAGAAAGGGATTTCGGCTTTGTATGTGTGAAGAAAAGTGATTTGGGGTTGTGATTTTAAAGTTCCCCGTGTAAATGGACAAAACTGCCCCGAATTTCCTCAACTGGCCGACTAGCCAGTTTTTATGGCCAACAGATGTGGCAAGTGGCCGGCAATGCTTCATGGTGGCTGGCAGGTTCCCAGTGTTCTCTCTGAGTGTTTTCAAACTGTTTTGAGTCCTTGGTTCTCAAGAAAGTGCAAGAAGAGTCCACTTTTTAGCGCAAAGTGTCTTCGTGGAAGTTCGAACTCATGTCTTCGATGCATGACTCATCGTTGGCCGGCATGCACGAGGTGTATCCTTTTTGAAATACATTGTAACTTCTCCGAGAGGTAAATCGGAGGTTGTAACTGAATCGGTCTTTTTCAGACACGCATTTCTTTATTCGATGTTTCGCATTGAACATGCTATCGATGTTGCATTGCATGTGCATCATTGTCATTGAGCACAGAATACGTATGATGCATCGCATTGCGTTACTCATGTTTCTATGCTGCATAGAATATGCATGTCATGTTGTATTGCATTGTGCATGCCCTTACATTCGTATAGAAGTTGTCCGTACCTGTTGCATTGTGCATGCATTCGGTGTTGCATAGAATAGGCTCCATGTTTTGTTGCATAAGATGTGCTTTTGTTTTGTTCCTCACATGATGTGCATGAAACATGCCTCACTAAGCATTGTATCATGCTGTCAATCTCGCGTAGAACATGCAGTCTTATTGTATTGCATTGTACCTGTAAAGTTTCTTTCTTATGCAGGCACGATATTGTATGTACGGTTCATTTGAAGCTAGCGCAACCAGACGATATTGTATGTACGGTTCATTCAAGGGGATTCCGAGTAAGATTATTCTTGTCCTTTGAACACCTTGCTTTGGTTAGACACATTTGGGTACGCCCAGTGTTTACACCACACCTTGCTTTGGTTAGAAACATTCGGGTACGCCCGGTGTTTACACCACACCTTGCTTTGGTTAGAAACATTCAGGTACGCCCGGTGTTTACACCACACCTTGCTTTGGTTAGAAACATTCGGGTACGCCCGATGTTTACACCACACCTTGCTTTAGTTAGAAGCGTTTGGACCGTGTGCCCAACGCTTATACCTCCTTGCTTTGGTTAGAAGCGTTTGGACCGTGTGCCCGACGCTTATACCTCCTCGCTTTGGTTAAGAGCATGTAGACACCCCATTTTTGACCGTCCTCAAGACTTGGACGTCACCGTTTGAACACCCGGTGATCATCCATGTTTGTGTTCGTTTGGAGTTCCCGGAGGTCTCGGCTACGCGCCTTGCCTCAGGATCTCCGAACCCGACTGTTTAGTGTCTGGTTTTGCACCAAACACTTGTTTGTTGCCTTGGAAGGGCAGGGAATGCCTTGTGAGGCATCCCCACACATCACCGACCGTGGCTAGAGGCCACCGGCTGGTGTTTTGTTGCCATCGGCAATGTATATTGCCGGTCAGCATTATTTGTTGCCGGTCGGCAGTTAATTTTGTAAAATGGCAATTTTGAGTGGCCGACTACTGTTCATCTACTTTTGCAGATATTTTAAGACAACGGTCTTGCATTTTGTTCCCCTCCATACACGTGTATGGAGGGATGGCTTCCTTGTTAGCTTCTTGAGTAAGCTTTACAAGATTGGCTTCTCTATAAGAGGAGCCCTCCTCTCTTGGCTTGGGGGTTGGACAAAAAGGTGAGAAAAGTTGTGAGAGAAGCTCTGGTTTTAGGTTTAGGGTTTTGTATCTATCCTATATCTATATCTCTCATTCTCTTGTATTGTGTGTGTTTAGGCTTACTATTGCACACAAACACATAGTGTTCCACCTTTTCTTGGTTCTTGAAGGGCCAGAGGTCTGATATTGGAGCTTTGGAGCTGGTTTGAGCTCAAGGAAGGGGCTGGTCCATCATTTGTGAAGAGGTGCTTCAAGGGTAACAATCTTACCCCTTTTTACCCCATTCTTGCATTGTATTTTTGCCTATCTTAGAACTGTTTTTGAGCTTAGTGTATAATATAAAAAAGTTCTATTTTTGGGCCCTCTAAAATTTTGTTTAGAGTGTTTTGTGGTTTGGAGGTGTTTGACCCCTCTTAAGCCTTGAGGGGCTCCATTTTGTGCTATTTTGAGTGAGCTCCGGGACTTTGGTGTTTGGGCCTCCTCACCACTGAAATCTCGAGGGATTTTAGTGGTAAGGATGGTGCCTTAAAGTCCCAATAAGGAGAGGGCCACCCCCCTCTCCTTATTGTCCTTGAAAAGGGCCATTTTAGCCTCTTTAATGAGCACCTAGCTAAGCCTCATGTTGACCATGCCTTGGCTGTTATTTATGCTTATTTTGCCATGAAATAGCATTGTTGTATGTTGGTTTTGGTACACCATGCTTGCTTAGCATACATGCCTTGTAATGCCATTTTGTTGCCTTAACATGCCTTAGGTTTTAAACCATTGTTCTAGCATGTTTTAGGCTTGGCTTTGTGAAGCTTTTGTGCTTATTTTGCTATGTTTGAGATCTGTCCTTAGTTGTTTGGGTCGACTTTGGCATGCTTAGTGTAGCCCCTTTGCATTTTTGGTTTGTTGGCCTTAAGTGTGTGAATGTATAGCATGCATCCTTGCCTTAATTTAGTGGGTTGGGACCATTTGCCATGTTATTTTAGTCCCTTTAACATGCTTGTATGCTTGCCTTGGATGCCTCTTTGAAGCTTTGAAAGCTTGTCTTGCATGCTCCATGTTTTGGCCATTGTGCATACCCTTTGAATTTGAGCCACTTAGATGCCATCTAGGTGTCCCTTGGGTGTTGGCTAGGCCTGCCTTAGACTTGTTTTAAGTCCTCTTAGCCTTGTGAGGCTTGGTTGACTTAGTCTTGGTTTAAGCCTCTTGGCTTGTCTTGGGTTCTTGGCTTTGTTTGCATGCCTTGTTTATCTTGTTTAATTGGCTTAGCACCTTTTGTAACATGATTTTCAATGCCTACCTTGCATGCCATTAGTCCATGTTATGCCTCTTTCAAGTGTGCTTGAGAGTTGCCCTTTTGTCCTTGAGTATTAGCCCTTTAACATGTGCATGTGTGTATGTGTGTTTAGTCCTCATTCCATAGCATTTTGGCCACTGTTTTGGGCCTAATTAGAGCTGCCTAAATCATGTTTAAGTCCATCCTATGCTTGCTTGCATGCTTACCTTGCATGTTTGTTCGCATGCTTACATGTATACCTTGTATGCTCATGTTGCATGCTAGTTCATATGCTTAGGTTGCACTCCATCTAGCACGCATGCCTTGTTCCTTGATCTAGTGATAGGAATTGGGCCCCTTTGGTTTGTTGGTTTGCATTGCATTTGACATCAAAATGTGCACACTTGGTCCCTTGGGCCATCACGCATGGAAATGCGCGATTGATGGTTCGAGAACCAAGGAGCATGTCCCTTTGAGTCACCAACATGATAAGGGACATGATTGGTGCATATATGGCTTGAATTGCATTGCCATGCAAAGCTCTATCCTCTGCTGCTATCAAACAGGTTCTGCAGGAACTTTTTGCCGATCGACTGAACATAGTGCCGACCGGCAAACAATTGGTGGCCGATGGATTCATTCTCAGCCGATGAACATCTCCTACGGCCGGTGGCCATTCTATCCAGCCGGTGGTACTGTACAGTGCTCATAGAGGCAACCTTGAGGCTTTGGAAGCCTTCGAAGGAGTACAAGAGGGAAAAAAGGCAGCTTGCGCATGGCAGTGCATTTCCGAGCAAGACCGAGCATGCATTGCATCAGGCTCTCCTCCCGAGGTGGTTTACTGTCTTCCCTAGATTAGTTAATTAGCTTGTAGGTTAATTATCTGTAATATTTATTTGGTCCCTTCGGGCGAGGGCGAATCTGTAATAAGTGTGGGTGCGTGTGTGTGCATGTCTTCCAATCCCCATCTCTTTCTTCCCTTTTATTTACCCGCTTATGATGGTAGATTAGGGCATGTTTAAATTAGCATACCTTATGCTATGCATGCGTGCATCCATACATTTGTCTTGCATGCACCGGGCTCGGTACATTATGCTAACTGCGTTGTACTTCAATTTCAAATTGAATACGTGCATCAATTGATTGCATTTCACATGTCATGTTTAGGTTAGCCGAGCCTACCCTAATTGCATCCTGTATGTGTTGCATTAGTCAATTTGACATGAACTAGGACCATGCATGTTTGCTAACTAGTTTATTGTTTTGGCACGGAGTACGATGTAAGTATTTTCATGCTTTAGCATATCGCATGTGTGTTAATGCTATCATGACAGCATGCTTACCATGTGGCTAGATGCTTATGTGTTATAAACTGCCTGAATGCCTGTGGGTGAAGGCTGAATTGTTTGAGTTGGAACAACTCGTTGAAATCCGTGTTTTAGCCTACTTGCGAGTAGCAAATCCCAAAGCGTTTTCTAAAACAAACGGATATGCAATGCTTGTTTCCAAATTAGGCAATCTAGTCTATACTTGTATGCTGTGCGCATTACATAGTAATTCTAGGCTAATAACTGGAATAAGAACACATAACGTTTTCAAAATCGGATATCACGGTTAGTAGAGGCCGGTCTTCGGACCGGGCGAGAGGTGGTGCTCATAGCTGACCTTCCCCAATCGTACCCAAGTTCCCGAGCCGAGGTAACTTTGGTGATGACGGACACGTGGCCTTTGGCACCGAGTCAGGGTTTCCTAAATTCCCCCATTAAAAAATATTTAGGTGGCAACTCTGTATCTGGCAAAGCAGTCCATGTTTGGCACTTCTTTTCAAAAATCTGTTTTTCAAAACGATTTGCCGGATTTGGACTCTTTGGTTTAGATTAAGAACCGTGACACGAATCGAGTCCGAACTGTAGCGTGCAGCGGGGTCCCTCGCGGGCATGTTACAGAGCGTTTAGACCGTGTGTCCGATGCTTATACCACCTTACTGGTTAGAGACAGCGGGTCATGTGCCCGATGTTTATACCACCCCCCTCTTTGATTAGAAGCATTGGGTTGTGTGCTCGATGTTTATACCTCTCGGCTTTGGTCAGAAGCATTTGGACCGTGTGTCCGACGCTTATACCTCCTTGCTTTGGTTAGAAGTGTTTGGACCGTGTGTCCGATGCTTATACCACCCCGTTGGTTAGAGACATTGGGTTGTGTGCCCGATGTTTATTCCCCTCCAGTTAGAAGTGTTTGGACCGTGTACCCGACACTTGTACCACCCCTTTGGTTAGAAGTGTTTGGACCGTGTGCCCGACACTTATACCACTCCTCAGTTAGAAGCGTTTGGGATGTGTGTCCGACGCTTATACCACCTCTGCCTCGGTTAGAAACATTTGGGATGTGTGTCCGACGCTTATACCACCTCTGTTTTGGTTAGAAGCACTTGGGACGGTGCCCGATGTTCATACCATCCTTCGATGTTTACACCGCTCCCTTTTTCCTCTCGCGTGTGGCACGTTAGGATGCTTTGGTTAAATGCATCTGGACGGGTTCCGATGCTTATACTGCTCTTTGTTTCGATTGCATAATAGTTGGATGTGTTTCAATTATTATTATGTGCTTTTGTTAATTCAGAATCTAGGATGTGTCCTTAGATTCGCACCACTTCTCTCCTCACGTGCGCCACGCGTTGGGATCTTGTTTACCGCCTCGAGTGCCCGACAGTTGTTGTTTCTTTCCCTTTTCTGCGTGAGGCGCAGTTAAGATTGCGTAATTTTCTTACATCCTTTCTGTATGAGATGTAGTTTGGTTTGTCTTAACTTGCTTATGTACGAGTTTGTTGTAGCATTTATTTGCATAACATTTGCATTCAAATGTTTCATTACAGCCCTCTTTGCATGACCATAAGTTATGTTCAACATCGTGCATGTCATTTGCATTTTGCCCCAGCCTACGGGCGCGTCTCTATTTTGTTTTCTTGCATGTTTGTCTAAGTCTTCGGCCTTGTCAAAAATGGGTCGTCTCTGGGCTTTGACATTCACTCCCGTCATTTCATGACTTCCGAGTTCTGTCAAAGAGGGGCAACTGTAGACACCCCATTTTTGACCGACCTTAAGACTCGGGCGTCATCGTTTGTGCACGCGGTGATTGTGCATGTTTACGCTCGTTTTGAGTGTCCGAAGCTCTCGGCTGAGTGCCTTGTCTTTGAGCCTCTTAACACTCTGTGTTTTGGCCTTGTTTTTGGGCCAAACCTTGATGCTCTTGCCTGGGGGGGGGGGGGAAAGGCCTTGCCGGCCACTTTTCTCCCTTGTAGGCCACTTAAAGTGGTCAGTCAGCTAGGGGAGGTAGCCGACGGCCAATTTTCTCCTTTTTCAAATATTTTCAGATCTTTTGAGCTAGCTGCTGAGCACTGAGGCTCATCCTCCATACACATGTATGGAGGGATGAAGCAAGCTTTTTGCTTGCTTGTTCTATATAAAGGGAGGTCCCTCCCCCTATTTGAGGTTTCTAAAAATTTAGAAGCAAAATTTCACACACACACACACACTCTCTCTCTCTCTCTATTGCTTGAAAGTGAGTTTTCTTTGCATTTTTGCACATAACCCCCTTAGCCAAACACCACTACCTTGGAGCTGAGGTTCTTGAAGGTTTTGTTTGGGCTCAAAAAGTTGGTTTTAGCTCAGAAATTGCTTCTTTGTTGCTGTGCTTCAAGGGTAAGACACTTACCCCTTTTAAGCTTGTTTTTGTACACTAATTTGGGGTCCCTCGCGGGCGTGTTACAGTTTCTGGCGACTCTGCTGGGGAAAATTAGAGAGCTTGACTCGAACTCGTGATATCCTGTTTTGATTTCATTTATGTGTCTCTTTGCATTGCATGTGCATTGGTGCGCCTAGGACACCGTGTTTGCCATCTGCCATTCCTGAACGGTTTGCCGGAGGCTTGTCTTGTCAAGGCATGACCATAAGGCTGACCGGTTATGGGCTCTGACAGCGTGGGAACACAAACCCCGGTTTTACCGGGGCACCCTTTTTGACCATTTGACCTAGTGCATATTCGGAATCCATAGTGACCATTCCAAACTAGGACAGGTTGCTTACCCGATGTTAGGTTGTTTGAAGCCGCTGCGTGCGTAGTGAAACCCTAGCTCCTGACAAAATAGGACAGGGAAACCCTACCCCAACATAGGGGTGTTTGGCTCTCATTTACTTGCTATGTGCTTTTAGCATGTATTTCTACAGGGAATGCATATACCAGTTTGCAAGTCTGGGTATCCGGCCTGCGGCACCAGTATCAGTATTTTGGGAATCAGTTATATCTGCGGGTATTCGATTCAGTGTTTCAGGACAGTGAGTTTTGGGAAACAGTGGACAGCAGTAGAGTACAGTTGTTCAGCTATACCCGTGTTTGATCTGTTTGGGTTGAAATGCTGCTTGTTTTTCCTTTCAGTACAGAGAGTCTGATTCAGAACAGTCAGTGTTTCCTTTTGCTGAGGCAAGTTAGATATCCGATCCGTTAGTCGCCATCCAGTATAGCAGACTCAGCATGACGCAGAATTCAGAAGAGATCGTGGTTATGACAGCCGCGTTGGGTCAAGGAATCACTCTACAAAGTGAGACCAATATTGATATGCCGCATCCCCTAGGTCGCCTGCTGCACACCCGGTTTGGACCCCTCAATTATATCAGGCTCGCGAGCCTACTACATTTGAACTGATGGGGATGATAGGTGATCTCCAGAGGTCTGTGGGGATCTCGCCTATGGAATGTCCGCTTCGCCACCAGCCGCACCATATGCCGGAGGTTTTGTACCCCAGGAGCCCCCGCTGTTGGGACGGATTGTGATTGAACTTAGCCAACCGGAGATGGCCTCCAGCTATGGTAATGACATATCAACATCAACCCAAACCCTCGATCAGGCTGAGGCCAGAGGTAAGGATAAAATGAAGGCGGATGCCGACCCTATCGAACAACTGCTGTGGGCAGTCGAGGCTTTGAAAGCCGGGGGATGAACAAGCAACAGGTATCTGCAGTTGTGACAAAAGCTGTGGAGGATGCTTTCCCCACCCCACCTGAGGGTAGTTCAAGTCAGTCAGAAAGCCGGGATAGGCCCCGTCATGCCAGAACAGCTCCTCCCGTTCCCAACCCTGTACCCGGGAAGGATCAGAAATCCAAGGCGGCACCTGCCGACCCGTTCGCTAGTGCGTCTAGCAAGAGTGCTCAACCTTCAAAGTACCTGCCCCGAGGGCGCAGGGTCTTCCATGCTCTACATGCCGTTGTCCAAGGCACCCAGATCCTTGCTGAGAGGGGACATCTTAAACCCTTGGAGCCTCGGCCTTCCCGAAGAATCTCCCTGCTACACATGATGCTGCTTTGTACTGTGCGTACCACCAGCAAACTGGTCATGCTACCGATAATTGCTTCCGCCTCCGTCATGAGGTACAGGATTTGATTGACAACGAGGTTATCCTCCCGCCCACCTCAGCCAAGTCCGTTACCACCCAGTTATTGGATTTTGAGGACACAGATACTGCAAGTATGTAATCAGAGAGTGAACCACCTGCGGGCGGCGCTTGGTATTTTGGATGTGGCGTCTGGCACGCATTTTGAGCATCTGTGAATGCTTTTGTAAATTCTGGCTTGGGTGTCGAGTCAGTCTTTTGTTTTGTTTTGAGTCTGTCTCATTGTCTTGAGTCAGTCCTTTTTGCTACGGGTCTGTCTTGTTGTAGCGAGTCAGTCCCTTTGTATAGAATGTCAGTGATTCCGGGGTTGTTGCCTCGAACACCGTTTTGTCTTGTAATTACCCGTTTTTTTTTTTTGAATCTGTCTCTGCCGAGGGCCAGTTATACCAACAAATCTGAATGAAAAAGCTGTGGCTATCTCGTTTTCGTGCTTGCTGTCAGTTGTGCCAGAGGATGTGAATGGAACGACAGTACGTTCTACCTGCTCTTTTGTACCCTGAAAATTATTACAATGACCTAAGTTTTTCAAAAGCCTTTTTTAAACACTGCGGTGATAAAAACGAAGAGGAAGGAATTCCTCGGGTTTTTGCAAAATTTTGATCACTTTGAGAGAAGAAGAGGCATGCTAAGCCTTTTTATGAATGAAATCATGCCTGTCAGCGTGAGTACTGAGAAGGATCCTGGTTTGATCCAGACTGGTTCCACACTATCTTCAGCGCGAGCGATTTGTCGCTTTCTTAAAAACTTTCAAAAACAAAATGTTTTGCGCGGTCCTGTGAAGACTTGTGTGGAATTGCTCTTGAGATTGTGCAGCCTAGGATCGCTCTCAGCCTCGAGATTCAACCTATCTGTTTCGAACCTGGAATCCATTCAAAACGTTCAACAGTTAACTGCCATGAAAGGCCTGTGCGGCCCGATTTGAAGCAACCCTCGAGCAAGAGGTACCAAATTCAGATCAAGAAGATTAGATCTCACCGGCAGAGGCTCGTGAAGCGACCGTGATGGATCCTTCCGCAAATCAGTACAACAGCCATTCTCCTGGACTCAGATGACTTCAGGATCTCAAAACCATTTGGCATGGACTATGCTACACTTTTACCCTTTGAGAGGCCCGCTGGGCTGAAAACCCGGAAGGGCGACCCAGGCAAAAGTTAGAGCAAGAAAAAAAAAGAAAAAAAAATGCAAAAAAAAAAAGAAAATCAAAGAAAAGAACAAAAAAAATGAAAAAAAAAGAAAGAAATGAAAAAAAATTGAAAAAAAAAGAAAGAAGAAAAAGAAGCTCGCAAGGTCGAAAACCTGCAACAGGCGCCTTGGCAAAAGTTAGAGCCTAAAAAGTGAAGGTTAAAATACCCGAGTGTACCTTAACCGGAACTACGTATGGCTTGATTCCCATGTTTGGGATACGTAGGCAACTTCATCCTGAAGTCCAGCCCCCAACGCTTTCATAGCGCCTCAGTCCATGTAATGGTTTTGATCATCCTTGCCTTCTCTGCATCCGACAGTTCGGTTGTGACAACCGTGAACTACGTAGGCTTGATTCCCATGTCGGGGATACGTAGGCAACTTCATCCTGAAGTCCAGCCACCATCGCCTTCACAGTGACTGTGTCCATATATTGGTTCAGACCATCGTCTTCGGAGTTTAGTCATCACTGACAAAGACCGTTTATAAAATGCTGCGGCATCATCCAAACAAGGGGCAACTTTCCGTTGCCATGCGTTGCTATGAGTTGCCCCGAGTTGCCGTCCAAAACCAGGGGCAACTTTCCGTTGCCATGCCCCCCTTCAAGCCAGGGGCAATTTTCCATTGCCTCGATCCGAGGTTGCGCATCTCGAGGGTAGGTTCCGTGCTCGTTTAGCATTGCCGTTTGCAAAAATAGTTTTTGAAAATTTTTACTGAGGTTGACTGTTTTCTCGAAAACTATTTCATCTTCCAAAACTGGACCATTTTCTTGGATCCAAAAAAAAAAGAGAAGGAAAATTTTCAGTGCTCATGGCCTGACTTGCATGATTTTCAAATTAAAAATTGAACAAGTATGTTAATCCGGCTCTCATTTTGGTCAAAACCGTTTTAGAAAGAAGAAACAAAAAAAAATGGTCAAAGTGATGAACTAGGGGCACAGCTGAGTCAGGTATTCTGTCTTTCCCCCGCCGTCCACATACTTGCCAAAAAGGCACCCTATCCGCCGGAAGAGGCTTTCCCTATCCGGAATCCCGACTCGACGTCACCGGAAGAAACAGCCGTAAGCTACAATGCTGTGGGTGAACCCACAATTTCTTATTCACCCATCAATCACCCTGGGAAGGGATGAAAAATGAGAGAATAAAGAATAGAGAGGTGTAAGTTGAGAGAAAAGTGAGCAAGAGGGTTTTGAGAGAAAAACCGAGCCTGAGGGCCGAGTGACGTGAGAATCACAAATCAGAAAGGGTGGGAATAATACCCGGAGGAACTGGCTCCTTGAGATCTGAGGTCTTTTGTTTTTACAAACACGTCCGTGTGTCGTGTCTTTTGATTTGTCTATCTCAACTTTTGTTTTGAGTCTTTTCCGAGCGAGTCTCGTTATGTTTAGGTCACGCACCTTTTGTTTGAGTCTTTCCCGCTGTGTCCAGTTTTAGGCTCGATACCCCGGTTGCAGAACCTTTCTTAAAAAGTTAAAATCGTTTATGCTCGGAGTGCTGTGCCATTCTCTATATTTTATGCGAAGCAAAAGAAGAAAAGAGAAAATTTGGGGCATCTGAGTGTGTTTCAGTTTCAACCGTTTCAGCTTCCGTAGTCCGTCTTGTCAGATTGGACTGTTTGTTCAGTGTTTGCTGTGTGCAGAATGAACCGAGTGCTGTGTTATGGGCCGTATGCAGATTAATCCCCAACAGAGTATGGGCTGTGTGTTCAGGTTAGACAGTGAGTTGCTTGATTATTCTGCTATTGGCTGGTTGGTTATCTGATCATTCCAGTACAAGTGTTCAATTTTCAGACAACAGATCGACTTCATTTACATTGAGGTGTAATATGACATAACATAATGTAATGCGATGCAATGCATGAGATATACAAATGTAACACTTTTTTAGACAAAAAGTTTGTTTCATTTCATCATCTTTTCAAATACATAGTTTTGAAGAAAACAAAAACCCGCCTGCGGCGGTACAAGATACTGGGGCTACCAACTAAAAAAGAAGAAAAAGAAAAAAGTACAAAAAAAGAGAAGAAAGCAGCAAAAGTCTGGGTCGTCATCAGTAGTCTCAGGCCTGGGGATCTGTCCTCGCCCTCTTCCTGGACAAAGGTCCAGGAGCATCGTCATCGGCACCATCATCTGAGCCCGAGTCTGAACCGTCTCCGGTCTCCTCCTCAGATGACCCCGCCTCTGCCTCTGCCTCTGCCTCTGCCTCGGACTCGGACTCGGACTCGGACTCATCATCCTCATCATCAGGAATGGGTGCCCGAGAGCTACTCCCGACATGAGCACGCCCTGCCCTGGCACGGGAATGTCCAGTGTCTCCACGCCCTCCTCGAGCAGGAATAGAGGGCCCAGCTGGAGCACCACCCACCGGAGGGATCTGGAAAGGAGGCTGAAAAGCATAAAAGGCAAATACATCAGAATACTGTGAGCAGTGAATCAGTACAGAATACAGTGAATGAGTACAATGTATGTATGCCGTGAGCAGTGAATCAGTACAGAATACAGTGTATGAGTACAGTCTGTGAGTGCCGTGAGCAGTGAATCAGTACAGAATACATGTATGAGTACATCTGTGAGTGCCGTGAGCAGTGAATCAGTACAGAATGCAGTGTATGAGTACAGTGTATTAAGTGTTGTATCGTGCATCAGATTATGCGAATCAGTTTATGTATGTTTGAGACTGCGGTCAGAAGAACATACCGGAATGCTGTAAAGGGCCAGGAGGTCGAAGGTCCGCTGTACATCCCCATCATGGAGGCATTCAGCTCAGGGACTGCCGATGTACTCGGAGGACGCCTGCAAAAGTATCAGATGCATCAGTATTCTGCGGAATATCAAATAAAATGAAATGAAATGCCAATGCAAGATGCGAAATGCAATAATACATACCGGAGGCAAGTCAGGGACACCGACCAACTCGTGATCAGCCGGAGGAGGGGTAAAGGGGATCTGGTAGGTCGCCCCACCCTGCCCTCTGTAAGTCAGTGAAGTGGGCAGAGCAGGCCAGCCGGTCCCCCGCCCTCTCTGAACTCCACCTCTACCACGGACTCGAGCTCTCCTCGACGCTCCCGCTCCAGCTGCCGGCGCCGCTGGCCTCTCCCTCTCAGCTCGCCGACCACTGCTCAAGGGTCGCATAATGTAGGTCCAGACGTACTCGGCATAGTCGCCCTCGTCTCTGTGACGCTCCGCGCCCCAGCCAACGGTATACTCTCTCAGGTGCGCGAGGGAAAGCCTCTCTGTATGCCTCATGTGTGTAGGAGGCGGACCCGGAACTATCTGCTCCAGTAAACCCAGGGTCTGACGCAAGAAGCGCTCCCCCAGGTACCAAGCCCGACAGACCGGACCCTCCAACAGAATCCGAAGACGGGCAGTCTCCTCTGCGCCCTCATAGTGATCCCTCACCACGACCGGCAATGGAGCCCAAGGCTGCCAGGTGATCTGCGGGTACAAATGCAGTTTGTTATCTATCTGTTATCAAAAATACAGTGCGATGCAAAGCTTAAAACAAGCTCTAAAGTTGAACATACCTCCGTGGCGGTGATGGTGTCGAAGTAGCGGCGGAAGAAAATAAAAGACTCCCGGGGTCTCCGCACACACCGCACATCAAAGCGATGAGAAAAGGGGACGTCGAGCGGGATCTCCACATCGGGTACTGGGGCAAGCCTGGGAAAGTAGGCGTAGACCCACAAACGGAACAGATATCAGTATGACTATCAGATAAAGCAGAACAGAATAAGCAGAAAAAGAAACGGCAGAGCCGTGTGTTGTGCAGTGTATTGTGCAAAGTGCAGTGTGTGCAGTGTACAATCAGTGTAAAGCAGAGTATATGTGTGCCGCGTGTGCAGTATATAGTCAGTAAGAGGCAGACCGTGGTGTGTGCAGTGTACAGAATACAGAAAATGTAAAGCAGAAAGCAGAAATGTAAAAGGGGAAGAAGATGTACCTCCCAAGCTCGCCAGTATCCGCCAAGAAGCTGTCCGCTGAGGCGGGAAGAAAGCTCATGTATCGTATAAAGTGGCCAAGCCTGCGCCACCCCAGTCGTAGCGGCGGATCCGCCTAACGTCCACCAGTGCGCTCAACAGGCATAGAGGCACGGTGTTCGCCCGGTCGGCAAAAAGGGTCGTCCCGAGTAAAAACATGATGAAGCCCCACGCATACTGATCTACCTCCTCCGGGGTCATCTGCGCCTCCTCCGCCAAGGCTGGCTGAGTCCTGAAGTGGCCCTCGAACCACGAGTATCTGACAAACCCTGCCCGAGCAAGGGGTGGCTGAGTGCCGAGCAGGTACAGCTGGGCGGCGTCCCACTCATCCATATCCGTGTCAAAGGGGATCGGATCACCCCCTACCCCGATGCCAGTATGCATCGAGAAATCATAAGGGGTCATCGTCATGTCCCCTGCGACGGAGAAGTGGAAGGAGTTGGTGGTATCCCACCACCTCTCCACTAAAGCAGCAAGCAAGGGCCTGCAGGTGGTAAGCTGGGAAAGCCCCCTGCAAAAGATGCCAAAACCCGCCTCGACGATCTGGAGAACCGCGTCTGGCAACTCCACGTACCAGTCTCGGGCGACGACGTTCCCATACCCGGATGGTATGGGAGTCCCCTGTAATCAAAAACAACAATTGCGAAGCAATATTCAACATGCAGTTTTAAGAAACATACAGATATATAGCATGTGTGCATGTTTTTCAGATTCAAACAGACATTGGGTGTCAGTGTGCTAGCAAAGAACTACAGCATATGATGTGTCAGCGTGTTTGAGTGGTTCAGGGTAAATACAGCATGTGTGCATGTTTTCAGAATTCAAGTAGATACCGGGTGCCGGTGTGCTTACAGTGAAGTACAGAGTGTGTTGCGTCAACGTGTTTAAGCAATTCAGGGCTAGTGCAGTGTGTGTGCGCGTGTCAATTCAAACAGTTATCAGTTGCAAGTGTGTTCACAGTCAACTGCAGTGTACAGTGCATCAGTGCATTCGAACTAAGCAGTTAAAGGAGGCTGAAAAGCATAAAAGGCAAATACATCAGAATACTGTGAGCAGTGAATCAATACAGAATACAGTGTATGAGTACAGTGTATGTATGCCGTGAGCAGTGAATCAGTACAGAATACAGTGTATGAGTACAGTCTGTGAGTGCCGTGAGCAGTGAATCAGTACAGAATACAATGTATGAGTACAATCTGTGAGTGCGTGAGAGTGAATCAGTACAGAATGCAGTGTATGAGTACAGTGTATTAAGTGTTGTATCGTGCATCAGATTATGCGAATCAGTTTATGTATGATTTGAGACTGCGGTCAGAAGAACATACCGGAATGCTGTAAAGGGCCAGGAGGTCGAAGGTCCGCTGTACATCCCCATCATGGAGGCATTCAGCTCTAGGGACTGCCGATGTACTCGGAGGACGCCTGCAAAAGTATCAGATGCATCAGTATTCTGCGGAATATCAAATAAAATGAAATGAAATGCCAATGCAAGATGCGAAATGCAATAATACATATCGGAGGCAAGTCAGGGACACCGACCAACTCGTGATCAGCCGGAGGAGGGGTAAAGGGGATCTGGTAGGTCGCCCCACCCTGCCCTCTGTAAGTCAGTGAAGTGGGCAGAGCAGGCCAGCCGGTCCCCCGCCCTCTCTAAACTCCACCTCTACCACGGACTCGAGCTCTCCTAGACGCTCCCGCTCCAGCTGCCGGCGCCGCTGGCCTCTCCCTCTCAGCTCGCCGACCACTGCTCAAGGGTCGCATAATGTAGGTCCGGACGTACTCGGCATAGTCCCTCGTCTCTGTGACGCTCCGCGCCCCAGCCAACGGTATACTCTCTCAGGTGCGTGAGGGAAAGCCTCTCTGTATGCCTCATGTGTGTAGGAGGCGGACCCGGAACTATCTGCTCCAGTAAACCCAGGGTCTGACGCAAGAAGCGCTCCCCCAGGTACCAAGCCCGACAGACCGGACCCTCCAACAGAATCCGAAGACGGGCAGTCTCCTCTGCGCCCTCATAGTGATCCCTCACCACGGCCGGCAATGGAGCCCAAGGCTGCCAGGTGATCTGCGGGTACAAATGCAGTTTGTTATCTATCTGTTATCAAAAATACAGTGCGATGCAAAGCTTAAAACAAGCTCTAAAGTTGAACATACCTCCGTGGCGGGGTGATGGTGTCGAAGTAGCGGCGGAAGAAAATAAAAGACTCCCGGGGTCTCCGCACACACCGCACATCAAAGCGATGAGAAAAGGGGACGTCGAGCGGGTCTCCCATCGGGTACTGGGGCAAGCCTGGGAAAGTAGGCGTAGACCCACAACTACGGAACAGATATCAGTATGACTATCAGATAAACAGAATACAGAATAAGCAGAAACGGCAGAGCCGTGTGTTGTGCAGTGTATTGTGCAGAGTGTACAGTGTGTGCAGTGTACATCAGTGTAAAGCAGAGTATATGTGTGCCGCGTGTGCAGTATAGTCAGTAAGAGGCAGACCGTGCAGTGTACAGAATACAGAAAATGTAAAGCAGAAACAGAAATGTAAAAGGGGAAGAGATGTACCTCCCAAGCTCGCCAGTCCGCCAAGAAGCTGTCCGCTGAGCGGGAAGAAAGCTCATGTATCGTAAAGTGGCCAAGCCTGCGCCACCCCAGTCGTAGCGGCGGATCCGCTAACGTCCACCAGTGCGCTCAACAGGCATAGAGGCACGGTGTTCGCCCGGTCGGCGAAAAGGGTCGTCCCGAGCAAAAACATGATGAAGCCCCACGCATACTGATCTACCTCCTCTAGGGTCATCTGCGCCTCCTCCGCCAAGGCTAGCTGAGTCCTGAAGTGGCTCTCGAACCACGAGTATCTGACAAACCCTGCCCGAGCAAGGGGTGGCTGAGTGCCGAGCAGGTACAGCTGGGCAGCGTCCCACTCATCCATATCCGTGTCAAAGGGGATCGGATCACCCCCTACCCCGATGCCAGTAAGCATCGAGAAATCATAAGGGGTCATCGTCATGTCCCCTGCGACGGAGAAGTGGAAGGAGTTGGTGGTATCCCACCACCTCTCCACTAAAGCAGCAAGTAAGGGCCTGCAGGTGGTAAGCTGGGAAAGCCCCCTGCAAAAGATGCCAAAACCCGCCTCATCGACGATCTGGAGAACCGCGTCTGGCAACTCCACGTACCAGTCTCGGGCGACGACGTTCCCATACCCGCGAATGGTATGGGAGTCCCCCTGTAATCAAAAACAACAATTGCGAAGCAATATTCAAGATGCAGTTTTAAGAAACATACAGATATATAGCATGTGTGCATGTTTTTCAGATTCAAACAGACATTGGGTGTCAGTGTGCTAGCAAAGAACTACAGCATATGATGTGTCAGCGTGTTTGAGTGGTTCAGGGTAAATACAGCATGTGTGCATGTTTTCAGAATTCAAGCAGATACCGGGTGCCGGTGTGCTTACAGTGAAGTACAGAGTGTGTTGCGTCAACGTGTTTGAGCAATTCAGGGCTAGTGCAGTGTGTGTGCGCGTGTCAATTCAAACAGTTATCAGTTGCAAGTGTGTTCACAGTCAACTGCAGTGTACAGTGCATCAGTGCATTCGAACTAAGCAGTTAAAGAACGAATAAGTGTTCTACATTGCGGAAAATTGAAACCGGGAAAGAATGTACCTCCGAGGCGCCGTGTGACAGGTGTGACTCCGGCTCAGTAGTAGTAGCTCGGGTGCCACGCCCCTCTCGAAGCTCCGGAACTGGCGTTGGGGAGCATCACGTGAACCGCTGGCCTGTAGGTCTCCGGATCGAATGGCCGGATGCGAAGCGGTAAGGTAGGGCTCGGCCTCGGGATCCATCTCGAGCTCTGGAGGGGTCCCGCCCTGTGGAAGATCGTCCGCCATCTCGAAGAGAATGTGAAAATGACCGGAGGAGGAAAAAATGGGCGAGAATACGAGAAGTTAACAAAAAGTCAACCCCGAGAGGGCCGGAAATGGCCGGGAAAGCCGAAGTGCTGAAAAGGCACAGATATCGAGAAAAACTCGAGGGAAACAAGCCCTGAGTGGCGGAAATCAAAAACGGGACACCGAAACGAAGTTTCGTTCGGTTGAAAATGTCCGAAACGCGAAGGAAATCGCGAATCGAACTACGAAACGGGGGCTAGAACGCAAGAAAATGAGAGAATCAAAGGAGGAAAACACTCTAGAGAGAGAGAGAGATAGAGAATTTTCGAGCAAGAGGAAGTGAAGAAAATAGGGCTAGGAGCCCTATTTTAAAAGACCCGTAGCAAAATGTCAAAACTGCCCCGATACAGGAACACTTTGTCGGTCGGCCACATTCTTTGCCGGTCGGCAATATATTGTGCCGATGGAATTGTATGAGGGCCGATGGACGGCCGGTGATGCATTTTGATGGCCGGTGGACATCCGGTGGTCTCCTACAGTGGTTTTTGAGCCTTCTACCTCCTTGTTTGGGTTATATGTGTGGTTCAGGGCCTTCATTGCTCAAAACAGTGCAAGACATGCACTTCCGAAGCTCAACCGGCCTCCGTTTTGACTTTGGATCGCATCTTCAGTCGTGGCACTCGGATTTGTGCAAGGTGTATCCTTCCTGTATCCTTTTGTCTCTTACAAACCTGAAAGTTGCCCCCCCCATGTGCATTTGGCATGCATTCAATTACGCCGTTTAGCGCATTGCACTGTCTTGTGCACCGCATTTCAATCGCGCTATTTTGCGCATCTCATTGCATTTGGCATGCACACACACGCGTTATAACGCACACAGCTTGCATTATCATGCACCCCGGGTCCGGCGGGACCTAAAACACGCCCGGTCTGGCGAGACCTTAAACACGCATGGTCTGACGAGACCTTAAACACGCTCGGTTGGTGTTTGCATGTCGGCATACACTGTAGCACACATCATCCCTTGCATCTTTATGCACACACACACGTTATAACGCACACAGCTTGCATTATCATGCACCCCGGGTCCGCGGGACCTAAAACACGCCGGTCTGGCGAGACCTTAAACACGCATGGTCTGACGAGACCTTAAACACGCTCGGTGGTGTTTGCATGTCGGCATACACTGTAGCACACATCATCCCTTGTATCTTTATGCACACACGCGCGTTATAACGCACACAGCTTGCATTATCATGCACCCCGGGTCCGGCGGGACCTAAAACACGCCCGGTCTGGCGAGACCTTAAACACGCATGGTCTGACGAGACCTTAAACACGCTCGGTGGTGTTTGCATGTCGGCATACACTGTAGCACACATCATCCCTTGCATCTTTATGCACACACACGCGTTATAACGCACACAGCTTGCATTATCATGCACCCCCGGTCCGGCGGGACCAAAAATACACACGGTCTAGGAGACCTTAAATCCTCGAGAGGTGCAAGACCCTCCGTGCATTGATGTGCACAGTTTGTTTGCATTGTCATGCATCTCAAGCCGCGCGTTGCCGTGCATCAAAAATCATGCATTGTCATGCATTTCGAGCGACTTGCGTTGTCGCGCATTCCATGCAACATGCATTTCATGCATCATTTGCATTCCAAAAAACAAAAAAAAAAAACATGCATTGTCATGCATACATTTTGCATCCCGGTCTAGGAGACCTTAAATCCTCTAAAGGTGCAATTCCTTTGGTGTTTGTCGTGCCCGAACGACTTTCGGTGGTCTGGTAAAGCCACCTGCCTGTGTTTGCGGTGAGTTCCTAGAAGACCAACTGGGACGGTGGAAACTAGAGTTCGAATGGCTTATGCCTAGAACGCAAAGGTTCGGGAGTTCCGAGACTAAAGTCTGGTTTAAATACCCAGGGGTGTATCCTCGGCTTGAAATCTGTATGGAAGCCCCATAGGTTGAGGCAGCATGTCTGCGCCTCAGTTCTGGATACTGAACCAACCTAGTATATCGCCCTGTTGGTAAGATAGGGAAAGCTGCAATCATAGCCGTTGCATCATAGTGCATTGTCATGCATCCATTGTAAGTAGTGCATTGTCATGCATACATGGTAAATATTGCATTGTCATGCATTGTAGAAAATAAACATGCATTGTCATGCATTTCCATTGTAGCTTGCATGCATCCATTGCATTTTCCCCAGCAGATCGCATCATACTGCATTGTCATGCATTTTTGTAAATATCCATTCCATTGCATATTTGTAGATATTGCATTTTAGATTGCATGCATCATTGCATCACCTTCCATCTATGGCTTGCGCCTTTCCATGTTGAGCTTGGTCTGGTATGTGCCCATACTTCTCGTGTCAAAGCATAGTTCAGTGGACCGTTCTATGTTAGCCGCGGCTTGTTTGTGTACATGCCTTTCCTAGGCAAGATTTGGTTTGGCCCGCGTGCCATATCCATTGTATCCATTTCCATTGCATTGTAGTTTGCATGCATTCATTGCATCACCTTCCACCTATGGCTTGCGCCTTTCCATGTTGAGCTTGGTCTGGTATGTGCCCATACTTCTCGTGTCAAAGCATAGTTCAGTGGACCGTTCTATGTTAGCCGCGGCTTGTTTGCGTACATGCCTTTCCTAGGCAAGATTTGGTTTGGCTGCATGCCATATCCATTGTAGATATTACATTGTAGTGTAATTTTTGCATCCGGCATTAGGATCATCATTCTTTCTCCAGCGGGTCGTTACCCCACTTATGTCATTCCACCCAATACTCGTTCTTGTGTCCGTCTACATTACTCATAGTTCAGTAGACCGTTCTATGGTAGACGGACTTGTTACCTCCATCAATCTATTTGACATACGTGTGGTTTCGAATCGCTCATGATTGGATCATGATTCAATTGCTTTGCATATAGTTTGCATTGTTTCAATTGCATTGCATTTTCATTTGCATTATTTATACATTGCATTGTATATATTGCATATCATTTAGCATTCACATTGCATTGTCATGCATGTTGCTAACAATATCATACCTGTTAAGTTTGTTTTCTTTACAGGCACGATATTGTATGTACGGTTCATTTGCGGCTGGTGGAACCAGACGAACCGGACAGGTATTGTATCCTCCGCGTGAGACGTATCGAGAATTGCATAATTCTCTTACATCCTTTCTGCATTGTAGTGTAGTTTGGTGTATGCTAGCTTAAAACTGTCGCACGTGTGCTTCGTTACAGCTTTTCTTTGCATGATCATAAGTTATGCTCGGCTTCTTGCATTTTCAGTTGCATTTTGCCCCTGCCTTCGGGCGCATACCTTGTTTGTCTTGCATGTTTGTCTAAGTCTTCGGCCTTGTCAAAAATGGGTCGTCTCTGGGCTTTGACATTCACTCCCGTCATTGTTATGACTTTCGAGTTCTGTCAAAGAGGGGCAACTGTAGACACCCCATTTTTGACCGTCCTCAAGACTTGGACGTCACCGTTTGAACACCCGGTGATCATCCATGTTTGTGTTCGTTTGGAGTTCCCGGAGGTCTCGGCTACGCGCCTTGCCTCAGGATCTCCGAACCGACTGTTTAGTGTCTGGTTTTGCACCAAACACTTGTTTGTTGCCTTGGAGGGGCAGGGAATGCCTTGTGAGGCATCCCCACACATCACCGGCCGTGGCTAGAGGCCACCGGCTGGTGTTTTGTTGCCATCGGCAATGTATATTGCCGGTCAGCATTATTTGTTGCCGGTCGGCAGTAATTTTGTCAAAATGGCAATTTTGAGCGGCCGACTACTGTTCATCTGCTTTTGCAGATATTTTAAGACAGGTCTTGCATTTTGTTCCCCTCCATACACGTGTATGGAGGGATGGCTTCCTTGTTAGCTTCTTGAGTAAGCTTTACAAGATTGGCTTCTCTATAAGAGGAGCCCTCCTCTCTTGGCTTGGGGTTGGACAAAAAGGTGAGAAAAGTTGTGAGAGAAGCTCTGGTTTTAGGTTTAGGGTTTTGTATCTATCCTATATCTATATCTCTCATTCTCTTGTATTGTGTGTGTTTAGGCTTACTATTGCACACAAACACATAGTGTTCCACCTTTTCTTGGTTCTTGAAGGGCCAGAGGTCTGATATTGGAGCTTTGGAGCTGGTTTGAGCTCAAGGAAGGGGCTGGTCCATCATTTGTGAAGAGGTGCTTCAAGGGTAACAATCTTACCCCTTTTTACCCCATTCTTGCATTGTATTTTGCCTATCTTAGAACTGTTTTTGAGCTTAGTGTATAATAAAAAAAGTTCTTTTTGGGCCCTCTAAATAGTTTGTTTAGAGTGTTTTGTGGTTTGGAGGTGTTTGACCCCTCTTAAGCCTTGAGGCTCCATTTTGTGCTATTTTGAGTGAGCTCCGGGACTTTGGTGTTTGGGCCTCCTCACCACTGAAATCTTGAGGGATTTCAGTGGTAAGGATGGTGCCTTGAAGTCCCAAGAAGGAGAGGGCCACCCCCTCTCCTTATTGTCCTTGAAAAGGGCCATTTTTGCCTCTTTAATGAGCACCTAGCTAAGCCTCATGTTGACCATGCCTTGGCTGTTATTTATGCTTATTTTGCCATGAAATAGCATTGTTGTATGTTGGTTTTGGTACACCATGCTTGCTTAGCATACATGCCTTGTAATGCCATTTTGTTGCCTTAACATGCCTTAGGTTGTAAACCATTGTTCTAGCATGTTTTAGGCTTGGCTTTGTGAAGCTTTTGTGCTTATTTTGCTATGTTTGAGGTCTGTCCTTAGTTGTTTGGGTCGACTTTGGCATGCTTAGTATAGCCCCTTTGCATTTTTGGTTTGTTGGCCTTAAGTGTGTGAATGTATAGCATGCATCCTTGCCTTAATTTAGTGGGTTGGGACCATTTGCCATGTTATTTCAGTCCCTTTAACATGCTTGTATGCTTGCCTTGGATGCCTCTTTGAAGCTTTGAAAGCTTGTCTTGCATGCTCCATGTTTTGGCCATTGTGCATACCCTTTGAATTTGAGCCACTTAGATGCCATCTAGGTGTCCCTTGGGTGTTGTCTAGGCCTGCCTTAGACTTGTTTTAAGTCCTCTTAGCCTTGTGAGGCTTGGTTGACTTAGTCTTGGTTTAAGCCTCTTGGCTTGTCTTGGGTTTTGGCTTTGTTTGCATGCCTTGTTTATCTTGTTTAATTGGCTTAGCACCTTTTGTAACATGATTTTCAATGCCTACCTTGCATGCCATTAGTCCATGTTATGCCTCTTTCAAGTGTGCTTGAGAGTTGCCCTTTTGTCCTTGAGTATTAGCCCTTTAACATGTGCATGTGTGTATGTGTGTTTAGTCCTCATTCCATAGCATTTTGGCCACTGTTTTGGGCCTAATTAGAGCTGCCTAAATCATGTTTAAGTCCATCCTATGCTTGCTTGCATGCTTACCTTGCATGTTTGTTCGCATGCTTACATGTATACCTTGTATGCTCATGTTGCATGCTAGTTCATATGCTTAGGTTGCACTCCATCTAGCACGCATGCCTTGTTCCTTGATCTAGTGATAGGAATTGGGCCCCTTTGGTTTGTTGGTTTGCATTGCATTTGACATCAAAATGTGCACACTTGGTCCCTTGGGCCATCACGCATGGAAATGCGCGATTGATGGTTCGAGAACCAAGGAGCATGTCCCTTTGAGTCACCAACATGATAAGGGACATGATTGGTGCATATATGGCTTGAATTGCATTGCCATGCAAAGCTCTATCCTCTGCTGCTATCAAACAGGTTCTGCAGGAACTTTTTGCGATCGACTGAACATAGTGCCGACCGGCAAACAATTGGTGGCCGATGGATTCATTCTCAGCCGATGAACATCTCCTACGGCCGGTGGCCATTCTATCCAGCCGGTGGTACTGTACAGTGCTCATAGAGGCAACCTTGAGGCTTTGGAAGCCTTCGAAGGAGTACAAGAGGGAAAACAAAGGCAGCTTGCGCATGGCAGTGCATTCCGAGCAAGACCGAGCATGCATTGCATCAGGCTCTCCTCCCGAGGTGGTTTACTGTCTTCCCTAGATTAGTTAATTAGCTTGTAGGTTAATTATCTGTAATATTTATTTGGTCCCTTCGGGCGAGGGCGAATCTGTAATAAGTGTGGGTGCGTGTGTGTGCATGTCTTCCAATCCCCATCTCTTTCTTCCTTTTTATTTACCCGCTTATGATGGTAGATTAGGGCATGTTTAAATTAGCATACCTTATGCTATGCATGCGTGCATCCATACATTTGTCTTGCATGCACCGGCTCGGTACATTATGCTAACTGCGTTGTACTTCAATTTCAAATTGAATACGTGCATCAATTGATTGCATTTCACATGTCATGTTTAGGTTAGCCGAGCCTACCCTAATTGCATCCTGTATGTGTTGCATTAGTCAATTTGACATGAACTAGGACCATGCATGTTTGCTAACTAGTTTATTGTTTTGGCACGGAGTACGATGTAAGTATTTTCATGCTTTAGCATATCGCATGTGTGTTAATGCTATCATGACAGCATGCTTACCATGTGGCTAGATGCTTATGTGTTATAAACTGCCTGAATGCCTGTGGGTGAAGGCTGAATTGTTTGAGTTGGAACAACTCGTTGAAATCCGTGTTTTAGCCTACTTGCGAGTAGCAAATCCCAAAGCGTTTTCTAAAACAAACGGATATGCAATGCTTGTTTCCAAATTAGGCAATCTAGTCTATACTTGTATGCTGTGCGCATTACATAGTAATTCTAGGCTAATAACTGGAATAAGAACACATAACGTTTTCAAAATCGGATATCACGGTTAGTAGAGGCCGGTCTTCGGACCGGGCGAGAGGTGGTGCTCATAGCTGACCTTCCCCAATCGTACCCAAGTTCCCGAGCCGAGGTAACTTTGGTGATGACGGACACGTGGCCTTTGGCACCGAGTCAGGGTTTCCTAAATTCCCCCATTAAAAAATATTAGGTGGCAACTCTGTATCTGGCAAAGCAGTCCATGTTTGGCACTTCTTTTCAAAAATCTGTTTTTCAAAACGATTTGCCGGATTTGGACTCTTTGGTTTAGATTAAGAACCGTGACACGAATCGAGTCCGAACTGTAGCGTGCAGCGGGGTCCCTCGCGGGCATGTTACAGAGCGTTTAGACCGTGTGTCCGATGCTTATACCACCTTACTGGTTAGAGACAGCGGGTCATGTGCCCGATGTTTATACCACCCCCCTCTTTGATTAGAAGCATTGGGTTGTGTGCTCGATGTTTATACCTCTCGGCTTTGGTCAGAAGCATTTGGACCGTGTGTCCGACGCTTATACCTCCTTGCTTTGGTTAGAAGTGTTTGGACCGTGTGTCCGATGCTTATACCACCCCGTTGGTTAGAGACATTGGGTTGTGTGCCCGATGTTTTATTCCCCTCCAGTTAGAAGTGTTTGGACCGTGTACCCGACACTTGTACCACCCCTTTGGTTAGAAGTGTTTGGACCGTGTGCCCGACACTTATACCACTCCTCAGTTAGAAGCGTTTGGGATGTGTGTCCGACGCTTATACCACCTCTGCCTCGGTTAGAAACATTTGGGATGTGTGTCCGACGCTTATACCACCTCTGTTTTGGTTAGAAGCACTTGGGACGGTGCCCGATGTTCATACCATCCTTCGATGTTTACACCGCTCCCTTTTTCCTCTCGCGTGTGGCACGTTAGGATGCTTTGGTTAAATGCATCTGGACGGGTTCCGATGCTTATACTGCTCTTTGTTTCGATTGCATAATAGTTGGATGTGTTTCAATTATTATTATGTGCTTTTGTTAATTCAGAATCTAGGATGTGTCCTTAGATTCGCACCACTTCTCTCCTCACGTGCGCCACGCGTTGGGATCTTGTTTACCGCCTCGAGTGCGCCCGACAGTTGTTGTTTCTTTCCCTTTTCTGCGTGAGGCGCAGTTAAGATTGCGTAATTTTCTTACATCCTTTCTATATGAGATGTAGTTTGGTTTGTCTTAACTTGCTTATGTACGAGTTTGTTGTAGCATTTATTTGCATAACATTTGCATTCAAATGTTTCATTACAGCCCTCTTTGCATGACCATAAGTTATGTTCAACATCGTGCATGTCATTTGCATTTTGCCCCAGCCTACGGGCGCGTCTCTATTTTGTTTTCTTGCATGTTTGTCTAAGTCTTCGGCCTTGTCAAAAATGGGTCGTCTCTGGGCTTTGACATTCACTCCCGTCATTTCATGACTTCCGAGTTCTGTCAAAGAGGGGCAACTGTAGACACCCCATTTTTGACCGACCTTAAGACTCAGGCGTCATCGTTTGTGCACGCGGTGATTGTGCATGTTTTCGCTCGTTTTGAGTGTCCGAAGCTCTCGGCTGAGTGCCTTGTCTTTGAGCCTCTTAACACTCTGTGTTTTGGCCTTGTTTTTGGGCCAAACCTTGATGCCTCTTGCCTGGGGGGGGGGGGGGAAAGGCCTTGCCGGCCACTTTTCTCCCTTGTAGGCCACTTAAAGTGGTCAGTCAGCTAGGGGAGGTAGCCGACGGCCAATTTTCTCCTTTTTCAAATATTTTCAGATCTTTTGAGCTAGCTGCTGAGCACTGAGGCTCATCCTCCATACACATGTATGGAGGGATGAAGCAAGCTTTTTGCTTGCTTGTTCTATATAAAGGGAGGTCCCTCCCCTATTTGAGGTTTCTAAAAATTTAGAAGCAAAATTTCACACACACACACACACACTCTCTCTCTCTCTCTCTATTGCTTGAAAGTGAGTTTTCTTTGCATTTTTGCACATAACCCCTTAGCCAAACACCACTACCTTGGAGCTGAGGTTCTTGAAGGTTTTGTTTGGGCTCAAAAAGTTGGTTTTAGCTCAGAAATTGCTTCTTTGTTGCTGTGCTTCAAGGGTAAGACACTTACCCCTTTTAAGCTTGTTTTTGTACACTAATTTGGGGTCCCTCGCGGGCGTGTTACAGTTTCTGGCGACTCTGCTGGGGAATTAGAGAGCTTGACTCGAACTCGTGATATCTTGTTTTGATTTCATTTATGTGTCTCTTTGCATTGCATGTGCATTGGTGCGCCTAGGACACCGTGTTTGCCATCTGCCATTCCTGAACGGTTTGCCGGAGGCTTGTCTTGTCAAGGCATGACCATAAGGCTGACCGGTTATGGGCTCTGACAGCATGGGAACACAAACCCCGGTTTTACCGGGGCACCCTTTTTGACCATTTGACCTAGTGCATATTCGGAATCCATAGTGACCATTCCAAACTAGGACAGGTTGCTTACCCGATGTTAGGTTGTTTGAAGCCGCTGCGTGCGTAGTGAAACCCTAGCTCCTGACAAAATAGGACAGGGAAACCCTACCCCAACATAGGGGTGTTTGGCTCTCATTTACTTGCTATGTGCTTTTAGCATGTATTTCTACAGGGAATGCATATACCAGTTTGCAAGTCTGGGTATCCGGCCTGCGGGCACCAGTATCAGTATTTTGGGAATCAGTTATATCTGCGGGTATTCGATTCAGTGTTTCAGGACAGTGAGTTTTGGGAAACAGTGGACAGCAGTAGAGTACAGTTGTTCAGCTATACCCGTGTTTGATCTGTTTGGGTTGAAATGCTGCTTGTTTTTCCTTTCAGTACAGAGAGTCTGATTCAGAACAGTCAGTGTTTCCTTTTGCTGAGGCAAGTTAGATATCCGATCCGTTAGTCGCCATCCAGTATAGCAGACTCAGCATGACGCAGAATTCAGAAGAGATCGTGGTTATGACAGCCGCGTTGGGTCAAGGAATCACTCTACAAAGTGAGACCAATATTGATATGCCGCATCCACCTAGGTCGCCTGCTGCACACCCGGTTTGGACCCCTCAATTATATCAGGCTCGCGAGCCTACTACATTTGAACTGATGGGGATGATAGGTGATCTCCAGAGGTCTGTGGCGGATCTCGCCTATGGAATGTCCGCTTCGCCACCAGCCGCACCATATGCCGGAGGTTTTGTACCCCAGGAGCCCCCGCTGTTGGGACAGATTGTGATTGAACTTAGCCAACCGGAGATGGCCTCCAGCTATGGTAATGACATATCAACATCAACCCAAACCCTCGATCAGGCTGAGGCCAGAGGTAAGGATAAAATGAAGGCGGATGCCGACCCTATCGAACAACTGCTGTGGGCAGTCGAGGCTTTGAAAGCCGCGGGGATGAACAAGCAACAGGTATCAGCAGTTGTGACAAAAGCTGTGGAGGATGCTTTCCCCACCCCACCTGAGGGTAGTTCAAGTCAGTCAGAAAGCCAGGATAGGCCCTGTCATGCCAGAACAGCTCCTCCCGTTCCCAACCCTGTACCCAGGAAGGATCAGAAATCCAAAGCGGCACCTGCCGACCCGTTCGCTAGTGCGTCTAGCAAGAGTGCTCAACCTTCAAAGTACCTGCCCCGAGGGCGCAAGGTCTTCCATGCTCTCTACATGCCGTTGTCCAAGGCACTCCAGATCCTTGCTGAGAGGGGACATCTTAAACCCTTAGAGCCTCGGCCTCTCCCGAAGAATCTCCCGGCTACACATGATGTTGCTTTGTACTGTGCGTACCACCAGCAAACTGGTCATGCTACCGATAATTGCTTCCGCCTCCGTCATGAGGTACAGGATTTGATTGACAACGAGGTTATCCTCCCGCCCACCTCAGCCAAGTCCGTTACCACCCAGTTATTGGATTTTGAGGACACAGATACTGCAGTATGTAATCAGAGAGTGAACCACCTGCGGCGGCGCTTGGTGTATTTTGGATGTGCGTCTGGCACGCATTTTGAGCATCTGTGAATGCTGTTTTGTAAATTCTGGCTTGGGTGTCGAGTCAGTCTTTTGTTTTGTTTTGAGTCTGTCTCATTGTCTTGAGTCAGTCCTTTTTGCTTACGGTCTGTCTTGTTGTAGCGAGTCAGTCCCCTTTTATAGAATGCCAGGTGATTCCGGGGTTGTTGCCTCGAACACCGTTTTGTCTTGTAATTACCCGTTTTTGGTTTTTGAGTCTGTCTCTGCCGAGGGGCCAGTTATACCAACAAATCTGAATGAAAAAGCTGTGGCTATCTCGTTTTCGTGCTTGCTGTCAGTTGTGCCAGAGGATGTGAATGGAACGACAGTACGTTCTACCTGCTCTTTTGTACCCTGAAAATTATTACAATGACCTAAGTTTTTCAAAAGCCTTTTTTAAACACTGCGGTGATAAAAACGAAGAGGAAGGAATTCCTCGGGTTTTTGCAAAATTTTGATCACTTTGAGAGAAGAAGAGGCATGCTAAGCCTTTTTATGAATGAAATCATGCCTGTCAGTGTAACTACTGAGAAGGATCCTGGTTTGATCCAGACTGGTTCCACACTATCTTCAGCGCGAGCGATTTGTCGCTTTCTTAAAAACTTTCAAAAACAAAATGTTTTGCGCGGTCCTGTGAAGACTTGTGTGGAATTGCTCTTGAGATTGTGCAGCCTAGGATCGCTCTCAGCCTCGAGATTCAACCTATCTGTTTCGAACCTGGAATCCATTCAAAACGTTCAACAGTTAACTGCCATGAAAGGCCTGTGCGGCCCGATTTGAAGCAACCCTCGAGCAAGAGGTACCAAATTCAGATCAAGAAGATTAGATCTCACCGGCAGAGGCTCGTGAAGCGACCGTGATGGATCCTTCCGCAAATCAGTACAACAGCCATTCTCCTGGACTCAGATGACTTCAGGATCTCAAAACCATTTGGCATGGACTATGCTACACTTTTACCCTTTGAGAGGCCCTGGGCTGAAAACCCGAAGGGCGACCCAGGCAAAAGTTAGAGCAAGAAAAAAAGAAAAAAAAATGCAAAAAAAAAAAAAGAAAATCAAAGAAAAGAACAAAAAAAGAAAAAAGAAGAAATGAAAAAAATTGAAAAAAAAAAAAGAAGAAAAAGAAGCTCGCAAGGTCGAAAACCTGCAACAGGCGCCTTGGCAAAAGTTAGAGCCTAAAAAGTGAAGGTTAAAATACCCGAGTGTACCTTAACCGGAACTACGTATGGATTGATTCCCATGTTTGGGATACGTAGGCAACTTCATCCTGAAGTCCAGCCCCCAACGCTTTCATAGCGCCTCAGTCCATGTAATGGTTTTGATCATCCTTGCCTTCTCTGCATCCGACAGTTCGGTTGTGACAACCGTGAACTACGTAGGCTTGATTCCCATGTCGGGATACGTAGGCAACTTCATCCTGAAGTCCAGCCACCATCGCCTTCACAGTGACTGTGTCCATATATTGGTTCAGACCATCGTCTTCGGAGTTTAGTCATCACTGACAAAGACCGTTTATAAAATGCTGCGGCATCATCCAAACAAGGGGCAACTTTCCGTTGCCATGCGTTGCTATGAGTTGCCCCGAGTTGCCGTCCAAAACCAGGGGCAACTTTCCGTTGCCATGTCCCCCCCTTCAAGCCAGGGGCAATTTTCCATTGCCTCCGATCCGAGGTTGCGCATCTCGAGGGTAGGTTCCGTGCTCGTTTAGCATTGACCGTTTGCAAAAATAGTTTTTGAAAATTTTTACTGAGGTTGACTATTTTCTCGAAAACTATTTCATCTTCCAAAACTGGACCATTTTCTTGGATCCAAAAAAAAGAGAAGGAAAATTTTCAGTGCTCATGGCCTGACTTGCATGATTTTCAAATTAAAAATTGAACAAGTATGTTAATCCGGCTCTCATTTTGGTCAAAACTGTTTTAGAAAGAAGAAAACAAAAAAAATGGTCAAAGTGATGAACTAGGGGCACAGCTGAGTCAGGTATTCTGTCTTTCCCCCGCCGTCCACATACTTGCCAAAAAGGCACCCTATCCGCCGGAAGAGGCTTTCCCTATCCGGAATCCCGACTCGACGTCACCGGAAGAAACAGCCGTAAGCTACAATGCTGTGGGTGAACCCACAATTTCTTATTCACCCATCAATCACCCTGGGGAGGGATGAAAAATGAGAGAATAAAGAATAGAGAGGTGTAAGTTGAGAGAAAAGTGAGCAAGAGGGTTTTGAGAGAAAAACCGAGCCTGAGGGCCGAGTGACGTGAGAATCACAAATCAGAAAGGGTGGGAATAATACCCGGAGGAACTGGCTCCTTGAGATCTGAGGTCTTTTGTTTTTACAAACACGTCCGTGGGTGTCGTGTCTTTTGATTTGTCTATCTCAGCTTTTGTTTTTGAGTCTTTTCCGAGCGAGTCTCGTTATGTTTAGGTACCACCTTTTGTTTGAGTCTTTCCCTGTGTCCAGTTTTAGGCTCGATACCCCGGTTGCAGAACCCTCTTAAAAAGTTAAAATCATTTATGCTCGGAGTGCTGTGCCATCTCTATATTTATGCGAAGCAAAAGAAGAAAAGAGAAAATTTGGGGCATCTGAGTGGTGTTTCAGTTTCAACCATTTCAGCTTCCGTAGTCCGTCTTGTCAGATTGGACTGTTTGTTCAGTGTTTGCTGTGTGCAGAATGAACCAAGTGCTGTGTTATGGGCCTATGCAGATTAATCCCCAACAGAGTATGGGCTGTGTGTTTAGGTGAGACAGTGAGTTGCTTATTATTCTGCTATTGCTGGTTGGTTTATCTGATCATTCCAGTACACAAGTGTTCAATTTTTCAGACAACAGATCGACTTCATTACATTGAGGTGTAATATGACATAACATAATGTAATGCGATGCAATGCATGAGATATCAACAAATGTACACTTTTTTAGACAAAAAGTTTGTTTCATTTCATCATCTTTTCAAATACATAGTTTTGAAGAAAACAAAAACCCGCCTGCGCGGTACAATACTGGGGCTACCAACTAAAAAAGAAGAAAAAGAAAAAAGTACAAAAAAAGAGAAGAAAGCAGCAAAGTCTGGGTCGTCATCAGTAGTCTCAGGCCTGGGATCTGTCCTCGCCCTCTTCCTGGACAAAGGTTCAGGGCATCGTCTCGGCACCATCATCTGAGCCCGAGTCTGAACCATCTCCGGCTCCTCCTCAGATGACCCCGCCCTCTGCCTCTGCCTCTGCCCTGCCTCGGACTCGGACTCGGACTCGGACTACATCATCCTCATCATCAGAAATGGGTGCCCGAAGCTACTCCCGACATGAGCACGCCCTGCCCTGGCACGGGAATGTCCAGTGTCTCCATGCCCTCCTCGAGCAGGAATAGAGGGCCCAGCTGGAGCACCACCCACCAGAGGGATTTGGAAAGGAGGCTGAAAAGCATAAAAGGCAAAAATCAGAATACTGTGAGCAGTGAATCAAATCATCAAATACACAGTGTATGAGTACAGTTTATGTATGCCGTGAGCAGTGAATCAGTACAGAATACAGTGTATGAGTACAGTCTGTGAGTGCCGTGAGCAGTGAATCAGTACAGAATACAATGTATGAGTACAATCTGTGAGTGCCGTGAGCAGTGAATCAGTACAGAATGCAGTGTATGAGTACAGTGTATTAAGTGTTGTATCGTGCATCAGATTATGCGAATCAGTTTATGTATGATTTGAGGCTGCGGTCAGAAGAACATACCGGAATGCTGTAAAGGGCCAGGAGGTCGAAGGTCCGCTGTAACATCCCCATCATGGAGGCATTCAGCTCTAGGGACTGCCGAATGTACTCGGAGGACGCCTGCAAAAGTATCAGATGCATCAGTATTCTGCGGAATATCAAATAAAATGAAATGAAATGCCAATGCAAGATGCGAAATGCAATAATACATACCGGAGGCAAGTCAGGGACACCGACCAACTCGTGATCAGCCGGAGGAGGGGTAAAGGGGATCTGGTAGGTCGCCCCACCCTGCCCTCTGTAAGTCAGTGAAGTGGGCAGAGCAGGCCAGCCGGTCCCCCGCCCTCTCTAAACTCCACCTCTACCACGGACTCGAGCTCTCCTAGACGCTCCCGCTCCAGCTGCCGGCGCCGCTGGCCTCTCCCTCTCAGCTCGCCGACCACTGCTCAAGGGTCGCATAATGTAGGTCCAGACGTACTCGGCATAGTCGCCTCGTCTCTGTGACGCTCGCGCGCCCCAGCCAACGGTATACTCTCTCAGGTGCGTGAGGGAAAGCCTCTCTGTATGCCTCATGTGTGTAGGAGGCGGACCCGGAACTATCTGCTCCAGTAAACCCAGGGTCTGACGCAAGAAGCGCTCCCCCAGGTACCAAGCCCGACAGACCGGACCCTCCAACAGAATCCGAAGACGGGCAGTCTCCTCTGCGCCCTCATAGTGATCCCTCACCACGGCCGGCAATGGAGCCCAAGGCTGCCAGGTGATCTGCGGGTACAAATGCAGTTTGTTATCTATCTGTTATCAAAAATACAGTGCGATGCAAAGCTTAAAACAAGCTCTAAAGTTGAACATACCTCCGTGGCGGTGATGGTGTCGAAGTAGCGGCGGAAGAAAATAAAAGACTCCCGGGGTCTCCGCACACACCGCACATCAAAGCGATGAGAAAAGGGGACGTCGAGCGGGATCTCCACATCGGGTACTGGGGCAAGCCTGGGAAAGTAGGCGTAGACCCACAACTACGGAACAGATATCAATATGACTATCAGATAAAGCAGAACACAGAATAAGGCAGAAACGGCAGAGCCGTGTGTTGTGCAGTGTATTGTGCAAAGTCTGCAGTGTGTGCAGTGTACAATCAGTGTAAAGCAGAGTATATGTACGTGCCGCGTGTGCAGTATATAGTCAGTAAGAGGCAGACCGTGGTGTGTGCAGTGTACAGAATACAGAAAATGTAAAGCAGAAAGCAGAAATGTAAAAGGGGAAGAAGATGTACCTCCCAAGCTCGCCAGTATCCGCCAAGAAGCTGTCCGCTGAGGCGGGAAGAAAAGCTCATGTAATCGTATAAAGTGGCCAAGCCTGCGCCACCCCAGTCGTAGCGGCGGATCCGCTTAACGTCCACCAGTGCGCTCAACAGGCATAGAGGCACGGTGTTCGCCCGGTCGGCGAAAAGGGTCGTCCCGAGCAAAAACATGATGAAGCCCCACGCATACTGATCTACCTCCTCTAGGGTCATCTGCGCCTCCTCCGCCAAGGCTAGCTGAGTCCTGAAGTGGCTCTCGAACCACGAGTATCTGACAAACCCTGCCCGAGCAAGGGGTGGCTGAGTGCCGAGCAGGTACAGCTGGGCAGCGTCCCACTCATCCATATCCGTGTCAAAGGGGATCGGATCACCCCCTACCCCGATGCCAGTAAGCATCGAGAAATCATAAGGGTCATCGTCATGTCCCCTGCGACGGAGAAGTGGAAGGAGTTGGTGGTATCCCACCACCTCTCCACTAAAGCAGCAAGTAAGGGCCTGCAGGTGGTAAGCTGGGAAAGCCCCCTGCAAAAGATGCCAAAACCCGCCTCATCGACGATCTGGAGAACCGCGTCTGGCAACTCCACGTACCAGTCTCGGGCGACGACGTTCCCATACCCGCGAATGGTATGGGAGTCCCCCTGTAATCAAAAACAACAATTGCGAAGCAATATTCAACATGCAGTTTTAAGAAACATACAGATATATAGCATGTGTGCATGTTTTTCAGATTCAAACAGACATTGGGTGTCAGTGTGCTAGCAAAGAACTACAGCATATGATGTGTCAGCGTGTTTGAGTGGTTCAGGGTAAATACAGCATGTGTGCATGTTTCTCAGAATTCAAGTAGATACCGGGTGCCGGTGTGCTTACAGTGAAGTACAGAGTGTGTTGCGTCAACGTGTTTAAGCAATTCAGGGCTAGTGCAGTGTGTGTGCGCGTGTCAAATTCAAACAGTTATCAGTTGCAAGTGTGTTCACAGTCAACTGCAGTGTACAGTGCATCAGTGCATTCGAACTAAGCAGTTAAAGGAGGCTGAAAAGCATAAAAGGCAAATACATCAGAATACTGTGAGCAGTGAATCAATACAGAATACAGTGTATGAGTACAGTGTATGTATGCCGTGAGCAGTGAATCAGTACAGAATACAGTGTATGAGTACAGTCTGTGAGTGCCGTGAGCAGTGAATCAGTACAGAATACAATGTATGAGTACAATCTGTGAGTGCCGTGAGCAGTGAATCAGTACAGAATGCAGTGTATGAGTACAGTGTATTAAGTGTTGTATCGTGCATCAGATTATGCGAATCAGTTTATGTATGGTTTGAGACTGCGGTCAGAAGAACATACCGGAATGCTGTAAAGGGCCAGGAGGTCGAAGGTCCGCTGTAGCATCCCCATCATGGAGGCATTCAGCTCTAGGGACTGCCGGATGTACTCGGAGGACGCCTGCAAAAGTATCAGATGCATCAGTATTCTGCGGAATATCAAATAAAATGAAATGAAATGCCAATGCAAGATGCGAAATGCAATAATACATATCGGAGGCAAGTCAGGGACACCGACCAACTCGTGATCAGCCGGAGGAGGGTAAAGGGGATCTGGTAGGTCGCCCCACCCTGCCCTCTGTAAGTCAGTGAAGTGGGCAGAGCAGGCCAGCCGGTCCCCCCCCTCTCTAACTCCACCTCTACCACGGACTCGAGCTCTCCTCGACGCTCCCGCTCCAGCTGCCGGCGCCGCTGGCCTCTCCCTCTCAGCTCGCCGACCACTGCTCAAGGGTCGCATAATGTAGGTCCGACGTACTCGGCATAGTCGCCCTCGTCTCTGTGACGCTCCGCGCCCCAGCCAACGGTATACTCTCTCAGGTGCGTGAGGGAAAGCCTCTCTGTATGCCTCATGTGTGTAGGAGGCGGACCCGGAACTATCTGCTCCGTAAACCCAGGGTCTGACGCAAGAAGCGCTCCCCCAGGTACCAAGCCCGACAGACCGGACCCTCCAACAGAATCCGAAGACGGGCAGTCTCCTCTGCGCCCTCATAGTGATCCCTCACCACGGCCGGCAATGGAGCCCAAGGCTGCCAGGTGATCTGCGGGTACAAATGCAGTTTGTTATCTATCTGTTATCAAAAATACAGTGCGATGCAAAGCTTAAAACAAGCTCTAAAGTTGAACATACCTCCGTGGCGGTGATGGTGTCGAAGTAGCGGCGGAAGAAAATAAAAGACTCCCGGGGTCTCCGCACACACCGCACATCAAAGCGATGAGAAAAGGGGACGTCGAGCGGGATCTCCACATCGGGTACTGGGGCAAGCCTGGGAAAGTAGGCGTAGACCCACAACTACGAACAGATATCAGTATGACTATCAGATAAAACAGAATACAGAATAAGCAGAAACGGCAGAGCCGTGTGTTGTGCAGTGTATTGTGCAAGTGTGCAGTGTGTGCAGTGTACAATCAGTGTAAAGCAGAGTATATGTGTGCCGCGTGTGCAGTATATAGTCAGTAAGAGGCAGACCGTGCAGTGTACAGAATACAGAAAATGTAAAGCAGAAAGCAGAAATGTAAAAGGGGAAGAGATGTACCTCCCAAGCTCGCCAGTAGCCGCCAAGAAGCTGTCCGCTGAGACGGGAAGAAATCATGTAATCGTACAAAGTGGCCAAGCCTGCGCCACCCCAGTCGTAGCGGCGGATCCGCTAACGTCCACCAGTGCGCTCAACAGGCATAGAGGCACGGTGTTCGCCCGGTCGGCGAAAAGGGTCGTCCCGAGCAAAAACATGATGAAGCCCCGCATACTGATCTACCTCCTCTGGGTCATCTGCGCCTCCTCCGCCAAGGCTGGCTGAGTCCTGAAGTGGCTCTCGAACCACGAGTATCTGACAAACCCTGCCCGAGCAAGGGGTGGCTGAGTGCCGAGCAGGTACAGCTGGGCGCGTCCCACTCATCCATATCCGTGTCAAAGGGGATCGGATCACCCCCTACCCCGATGCCGTAAGCATCGAGAAATCATAAGGGGTCATCGTCATGTCCCCTGCGACGGAGAAGTGGAAGGAGTTGGTGGTATCCCACCACCTCTCCACTAAAGCAGCAAGTAAGGGCCTGCGGTGGTAAGCTGGGAAAGCCCCCTGCAAAAGATGCCAAAACCCGCCTCAGACGACTGGAGAACCGCGTCTGGCAACTCCACGTACCAGTCCCTCGGGCGACGACGTTCCATACCCGCGAATGGTATGGGAGTCCCCCTGTAATCAAAAACAACAATTGCGAAGCAATATTCAACATGCAGTTTTAAGAAACATACAGATATATAGCATGTGTGCATGTTTTTCAGATTCAAACAGACATTGGGTGTCAGTGTGCTAGCAAAGAACTACAGCATATGATGTGTCAGCGTGTTTGAGTGGTTCAGGGTAAATACAGCATGTGTGCATGTTTTCAGAATTCAAGTAGATACCGGGTGCCGGTGTGCTTACAGTGAAGTACAGAGTGTGTTGCGTCAACGTGTTTAGCAATTCAGGGCTAGTGCAGTGTGTGTGCGCGTGTCAGATTCAAACAGTTATCAGTTGCAAGTGTGTTCACAGTCAACTGCAGTGTACAGTGCATCAGTGCATTCGAACTAAGCAGTTAAAGAACGAATAAGTGTTCTACATTGCGGAAAATTGAAACCGGGAAAGAATGTACCTCCGAGGCGCCGTGTGACAGGTGTGACTCCGGCTCACGTAGTAGTAGCTCGGGTGCCACGCCCCTCTCGAAGCTCGGAACTGCGTAGTCCATCGGGGAGCATCACGTGAACCGCTGGCCTGTAGGTCTCCGGATCGAATGGCCGGATGCGAAGCGGTAAGGGCTCGGCCTCGGGATCCATCTCGAGCTCTGGAGGGGTCCCGCCCTGTGGAAGATCGTCCGCCATCTCGAAGAGAATGTGAAAATGACCGGAGAGGAAAACCGGGCGAGAATGTGAAGTCAACAAAAAGTCAACCCCGAGAGGGCCGGAAATGGCCGGGAAAGCCGAAGTGCGAAAAGGCACAGATATCGAGAAAAACTCGAGGGAAACAAGCCCCGAGTGGCGGAAATCAAAAACGGGACACCGAAACGAAGTTTCGTTCGGTTGAAAATGTCCGAAACGCGAAGGAAATCGCGAATCGAACGACGAAACGGGGGCTAGAACGCAAGAAAATGAGAGAATCAAAGGAGGAAAACACTCTAGAGAGAGAGAGAGAGAGAATTTTCGAGCAAGAGGAAGTGAAGAAAATAGGGCTAGGAGCCCTATTTTAAAAGACCCGTAGCAAAATGTCAAAACTGCCCCGATACAGGAACACTTTGCCGGTCGGCCACATTCTTTGCCGGTCGGCAATATATTGTGCCGATGGAATTGTATGAGGGCCGATGGACGGCCGGTGATGCATTTTGATGGCCGGTGGACATCCGGTCGTCTCCTACAGTGGTTTTTGAGCCTTCTACCTCCTTGTTTGGGTTATATGTGTGGTTCAGGGCCTTCATTGCTCAAAACAGTGCAAGACAATGCACTTCCGAAGCTCAACCGGCCTCCGTTTTGACTTTGGATCGCATCTTCAGTACGTGGCACTCGGATTTGTGCAAGGTGTATCCTTCCTGTATCCTTTTGTCTCTTACAAAGCCTGAAAGTTGCCCCCCCCATGTGCATTTGGCATGCATTCAATTACGCCGTTTAGCGCATTGCACTGTCTTGTGCACCGCATTTCAATCGCGCTATTTTGCGCATCTCATTGCATTTGGCATGCACACACACGCACTATAACGCACACAGCTTGCATTATCATGCACCCTAGGTCCGGCGGGACCTAAAACACGCCCGATCTGGCGAGACCTTAAACACGCATGGTCTGACGAGACCTTAAACACGCTCGGTGGGTGTTTGCATGTCGGCATACACTGTAGCACACATCATCCCTTGCATCTTTATGCACACACACACGCACTATAACACACACAGCTTGCATTATCATGCACCCCGGGTCCGACGGGACCTAAAACACGCTCGGTCTGGCGAGACCTTAAACACACATGGTCTGACGAGACCTTAAACACGCTCGGTGGGTGTTTGCATGTCGGCATACACTGTAGCACACATCATCCCTTGTATCTTTATGCACACACACGCGCGCTATAACGCACACAGCTTGCATTATCATGCACCCCGGGTCCGGCGGGACCTAAAACACGCCCGGTCTGGCGAGACCTTAAACACGCATGGTCTGACGAGACCTTAAACACGCTCGGTGGGTGTTTGCATGTCGGCATACACTGTAGCACACATCATCCCTTGCATCTTTATGCACACACACACGCGTTATAACGCACACAGCTTGCATTATCATGCACCCCCGGTCCGGCGGGACCAAAAATACACACGGTCTAGGAGACCTTAAATCCTCGAGAGGTGCAAGACCCTCCGTGCATTGATGTGCACAGTTTGTTTGCATTGTCATGCATCTCAAGCCGCGCGTTGCCGTGCATCAAAAATCATGCATTGTCATGCATTTCGAGCGACTTGCGTTGTCGCGCATTCCATGCAACATGCATTTCATGCATCATTTGCATTCCAAAAAACAAAAAAAAACAAAAACATGCATTGTCATGCATACATTTTGCATCCCGGTCTAGGAGACCTTAAATCCTCTAAAGGTGCAATTCCTTTGGTGTTTGTCGTGCCCGAACGACTTTCGGTGGTCTAGTAAAGCCACCTGCCTGTGTTTGCGGTGAGTTCCTAGAAGACCAACTGGGACGGTGGAAACTAGAGTTCGAATGGCTTATGCCTAGAACGCAAAGGTTCGGAGTTTCCGAGACTAAAGTCTGGTTTAAATACCCAGGGTGTATCCTCGGCTTGAAATCTGTATGGAAGCCCCATAGGTTGAGGCAGCATGTCTGCGCCTCAGTTCTGGATACTGAACCAACCTAGTATATCGCCCTGTTGGTAAGATAGGGAAAGCTGCAATCATAGCCGTTGCATCATAGTGCATTGTCATGTATCCATTGTAAGTAGTGCATTGTCATGCATACATGGTAAATATTGCATTGTCATGCATTGTAGAAAATAAACATGCATTGTCATGCATTTCCATTGTAGCTTGCATGCATCCATTGCATTTTCCCCAGCAGATCGCATCATACTGCATTGTCATGCATTTTTGTAAATATCCATTCCATTGCATATTTGTAGATATTGCATTTTAGATTGCATGCATTCATTGCATCACCTTCCATCTATGGCTTGCGCCTTTCCATGTTGAGCTTGGTCTGGTATGTGCCCATACTTCTCATGTCAAAGCATAGTTCAGTGGACCGTTCTATGTTAGCCGCGGCTTGTTTGTGTACATGCCTTTCCTAGGCAAGATTTGGTTTGGCCCTCGTGCCATATCCATTGTATCCATTTCCATTGCATTGTAGTTTGCATGCATTCATTGCATCACCTTCCACCTATGGCTTGCGCCTTTCCATGTTGAGCTTGGTCTGGTATGTGCCCATACTTCTCGTGTCAAAGCATAGTTCAGTGGACCGTTCTATGTTAGCCGCGGCTTGTTTGCGTACATGCCTTTCCTAGGCAAGATTTGGTTTGGCTGCATGCCATATCCATTGTAGATATTACATTGTAGTGTAATTTTTGCATCCGGCATTAGGATCATCATTCTTTCTCCAGCAGGTCGTTACCCCACTTATGTCATTCCACCCAATACTCGTTCTTGTGTCCGTCTACATTACTCATAGTTCAGTAGACCGTTCTATGGTAGACGGACTTGTTACCTCCATCAATCTATTTGACATACGTGTGGTTTCGAATCGCTCATGATTGGATCATGATTCAATTGCTTTGCATATAGTTTGCATTGTTTCAATTGCATTGCATTTTCATTTGCATTATTTATACATTGCATTGTATATATTGCATATCATTTAGCATTCACATTGCACTGTCATGCATGTTGCTAACAATATCATACCTGTTAAGTTTGTTTTCTTTACAGGCACGATATTGTATGTACGGTTCATTTGCGGCTGGTGGAACCAGACGAACCGGACAGGTATTGTATCCTCTGCGTGAGACGAATCGAGAATTGCATAATTCTCTTACATCCTTTCTGCATTGTAGTGTAGTTTGGTGTATGCTAGCTTAAAACCGTCGCACGTGTGCTTCGTTACAGCTTTTCTTTGCATGATCATAAGTTATGCTCGGCTTCTTGCATTTTCAGTTACATTTTGCCCCTGCCTTCAGGCGCATACCTTGTTTGTCTTGCATGTTTGTCTAAGTCTTCGGCCTTGTCAAAAATGGGTCGTCTCTGGGCTTTGACATTCACTCCCGTCATTGTTATGACTTTCGAGTTCTGTCAAAGAGGGGCAACTGTAGACACCCCAGTTTTGACCGTCCTCAAGACTTGGACGTCACCGTTTGAACACCCGGTGATCATCCATGTTTGTGTTCGTTTGGAGTTCCCGGAGGTCTCGGCTACGCGCCTTGCCTCAGGATCTCCGAACCCGACTGTTTAGTGTCTGGTTTTGCACCAAACACTTGTTTGTTGCCTTGGAGGGGCAGGGAATGCCTTGTGAGGCATCCCCACACATCACCGGCCGTGGCTAGAGGCCACCGGCTGGTGTTTTGTTGCCATCGGCAATGTATATTGCCGGTCAGCATTATTTGTTGCCGGTCGGCAGTTAATTTTGTCAAAATGGCAATTTTGAGCGGCCGACTACTGTTCATCTACTTTTGCAGATATTTTAAGACAACGGTCTTGCATTTTGTTCCCCTCCATACACGTGTATGGAGGGATGGCTTCCTTGTTAGCTTCTTGAGTAAGCTTTACAAGATTGGCTTCTCTATAAGAGGAGCCCTCCTCTCTTGGCTTGGGGGTTGGACAAAAAGGTGAGAAAAGTTGTGAGAGAAGCTCTGGTTTTAGGTTTAGGGTTTTGTATCTATCCTATATCTATATCTCTCATTCTCTTGTATTGTGTGTGTTTAGGCTTACTATTGCACACAAACACATAGTGTTCCACCTTTTCTTGGTTCTTGAAGGGCCAGAGGTCTGATATTGGAGCTTTGGAGCTGGTTTGAGCTCAAGGAAGGGGCTGGTCCATCATTTGTGAAGAGGTGCTTCAAGGGTAACAATCTTACCCCTTTTTACCCCATTCTTGCATTGTATTTTTGCCTATCTTAGAACTGTTTTTGAGCTTAGTGTATAATATAAAAAAGTTCTATTTTTGGGCCCTCTAAATAGTTTGTTTAGAGTGTTTTGTGGTTTGGAGGTGTTTGACCCCTCTTAAGCCTTGAGGGGCTCCATTTTGTGCTATTTTGAGTGAGCTCCGGGACTTTGGTGTTTGGGCCTCCTCACCACTGAAATCTCGAGGGATTTTAGTGGTAAGGATGGTGCCTTAAAGTCCCAATAAGGAGAGGGCCACCCCCTCTCCTTATTGTCCTTGAAAAGGGCCATTTTAGCCTCTTTAATGAGCACCTAGCTAAGCCTCATGTTGACCATGCCTTGGCTGTTATTTATGCTTATTTTGCCATGAAATAGCATTGTTGTATGTGTGGTTTTGGTACACCATGCTTGCTTAGCATACATGCCTTGTAATGCCATTTTGTTGCCTTAACATGCCTTAGGTTTTAAACCATTGTTCTAGCATGTTTTAGGCTTGGCTTTGTGAAGCTTTTGTGCTTATTTTGCTATGTTTGAGATCTGTCCTTAGTTGTTTGGGTCGAATTTGGCATGCTTAGTGTAGCCCCTTTGCATTTTTGGTTTGTTGGCCTTAAGTGTGTGAATGTATAGCATGCATCCTTGCCTTAATTTAGTGGGTTGGGACCATTTGCCATGTTATTTCAGTCCCTTTAACATGCTTGTATGCTTGCCTTGGATGCCTCTTTGAAGCTTTGAAAGCTTGTCTTACATGCTCCATGTTTTGGCCATTGTGCATACCCTTTGAATTTGAGCCACTTAGATGCCATCTAGGTGTCCCTTGGGTGTTGGCTAGGCCTGCCTTAGACTTGTTTTAAGTCCTCTTAGCCTTGTGAGGCTTGGTTGACTTAGTCTTGGTTTAAGCCTCTTGGCTTGTCTTGGGTTCTTGGCTTTGTTTGCATGCCTTGTTTATCTTGTTTAATTGGCTTAGCACCTTTTGTAACATGATTTTCAATGCCTACCTTGCATGCCATTAGTCCATGTTATGCCTCTTTCAAGTGTGCTTGAGAGTTGCCCTTTTGTCCTTGAGTATTAGCCCTTTAACATGTGCATGTGTGTATGTGTGTTTAGTCCTCATTCCATAGCATTTTGGCCACTGTTTTGGGCCTAATTAGAGCTGCCTAAATCATGTTTAAGTCCATCCTATGCTTGCTTGCATGCTTACCTTGCATGTTTGTTCGCATGCTTGCATGTATACCTTGTATGCTCATGTTGCATGCTAGTTCATATGCTTAGGTTGCACTCCATCTAGCACGCATGCCTTGTTCCTTGATCTAGTGATAGGAATTGGGCCCCTTTGGTTTGTTGGTTTGCATTGCATTTGACATCAAAATGTGCACACTTGGTCCCTTGGGCCATCACGCATGGAAATGCGCGATTGATGGTTCGAGAACCAAGGAGCATGTCCCTTTGAGTCACCAACATGATAAGGGACATGATTGGTGCATATATGGCTTGAATTGCATTGCCATGCAAAGCTCTATCCTCTGCTGCTGTCAAACAGGTTCTGCAGGAACTTTTTGCCGATCGACTGAACATAGTGCCGACCGGCAAACAATTGGTGGCCGATGGATTCATTCTCAGCCGACGAACATCTCCTACGGCCGGTGGCCATTCTATCCAGCCGGTGGTACTGTACAGTGCTCATAGAGGCAACCTTGAGGCTTTGGAAGCCTTCGAAGGAGTACAAGAGGGAAAACAGAGGCAGCTTGCGCATGGCAGTGCATTTCCGAGCAAGACCGAGCATGCATTGCATCAGGCTCTCCTCCCGAGGTGGTTTACTGTCTTCCCTAGATTAGTTAATTAGCTTGTAGGTTAATTATCTGTAATATTTATTTGGTCCCTTCGGGCGAGGGCGAATCTGTAATAAGTGTGGGTGCGTGTGTGTGCATGTCTTCCAATCCCCCTCTTTCTTCCCTTTTATTTACCCGCTTATGATGGTAGATTAGGGCATGTTTAAATTAGCATACCTTATGCTATGCATGCGTGCATCCATACATTTGTCTTGCATGCACCGGGCTCGGTACATTATGCTAACTGCGTTGTACTTCAATTTCAAATTGAATACGTGCATCAATTGATTGCATTTCACATGTCATGTTTAGGTTAGCCAAGCCTACCCTAATTGCATCCTGTATGTGTTGCATTAGTCAATTTGACATGAACTAGGACCATGCATGTTTGCTAACTAGTTTATTGTTTTGGCACGGAGTACGATGTAAGTATTTTCATGCTTTAGCATATCGCATGTGTGTTAATGCTATCATGACAGCATGCTTACCATGTGGCTAGATGCTTATGTGTTATAAACTGCCTGAATGCCTGTGGGTGAAGGCTGAATTGTTTGAGTTGGAACAACTCGTTGAAATCCGTGTTTTAGCCTACTTGCGAGTAGCAAATCCCAAAGCGTTTTCTAAAACAAACGGATATGCAATGCTTGTTTCCAAATTAGGCAATCTAGTCTATACTTGTATGCTGTGCGCATCACATAGTAATTCTAGGCTAATAACTGGAATAAGAACACATAACGTTTTCAAAATCGGATATCACGGTTAGTAGAGGCCGGTCTTCGGACCGGGCGAGAGGGGGTGCTCATAGCTGACCTTCCCCAATCGTACCCAAGTTCCCGAGCCGAGGTAACTTTGGTGATGACGGACATGTGGCCTTTGGCACCGAGTCAGGGTTTCCTAAATTCCCCCATTAAAAAATATTTAGGTGGCAACTCTGTATCTGGCAAAGCAGTCCATGTTTGGCACTTCTTTTCAAAAATCTGTTTTTCAAAACGATTTGCCGGATTTGGACTCTTTGGTTCAGATTAAGAACCGTGACACGAATCGAGTCCGAACTGTAGCGTGTAGCGGGGTCCCTCGCGGGCGTGTTACAGAGCGTTTGGACCGTGTGTCCGATGCTTATACCACCTTACTGGTTAGAGACAGCGGGTCATTGCCTGATGTTTATACCACCCCCCTCTTTGATTAGAAGCATTGGGTTGTGTCTCGATTTTATACCTCTCGGCTTTGGTCAGAAGCATTTGGACCGTGTGTCCGACGCTTATACCTCCTGCTTTGGTTAGAAGTGTTTGACCGTGTGTCCGATGCTTATACCACCCGTTGTTAGAGACATTTTATTGCCCGATGTTTATTCCCCTCCAGTTAGAAGTGTTTGACCGTGTTACCCGACACTGTACCACCCTTTGTTAGAAGTGTTTGGACCGTGTGCCCGACACTTATACCACTCCTCTGTTAGAAGCGTTTGGGATGTGTCCGACGCTTATACCACCTCTGCCTCGGTTAGAAACATTTGGGATGTGTGTCCGACGCTTATACCACCTCTGTTTTGGTTAGAAGCACTGGGACGGTGCCCGATGTTCATACCTCCTTCGATGTTTACACGTCCCTTTTTCCTCTCGCGTGTGCACGTTAGGATGCTTTGGTTAATGCTCTGGACGGTTCCGATGCTTATACTGCTCTTTGTTCGATTGCATAATAGTTGATGTGTTTCAATTATATATGTGCTTTTGTTAATTCAGAATCTAGGATGTGTCCTTAGATTCGCACCACTTCGCTCCTCACGTGCCCACGCATTGGGATCTTTTGTTTACCGCCTCGAGTGCGCCCGACAGTTGTTGTTTATTTCCCTTTTCTGCGTGAGGCGCAGTTAAGATTGCGTAATTTTCTTACATCCTTTCTGTATGAGAGTAGTTTGGTTTGTCTTAACTTGCTATGTACGAGTTTTTTTGTAGCATTATTTGCATAACATTTGCATTCAAAGTTTTCATTACAGCCCTCTTTGCATGACCATAAGTTATGTTCAACATCGTGGCATGTCATTTGCATTTTGCCCCAGCCTACGGGCGCGTCTCTATTTTGTTTTCTTGCATGTTTGTCTAAGTCTTCGGCCTTGTCAAAAATGGGTCGTCTCTGGGCTTTGACATTCACTCCCGTCATTTCATGACTTCCGATTCTGTCAAAGAGGGGCAACTGTAGACACCCCATTTTTGACCGACCTTAAGACTCAGGCGTCATCGTTTGTGCACGCGGTGATTGTGCATGTTTGCGCTCGTTTTGAGTGTCCGAAGCTCGGCTGAGTGCCTTGTCTTTGAGCCTCTTAACACTCTGTGTTTTGGCCTTGTTTTTGGGCCAAACCTTGATGCCTCTTGCCTGGGGGGGGGGGAAGGCCTGCCGGCCACTTTTCTCCCTTGTAGGCCACTTAAAGTGGTCAGTCGGCTAGGGGAGGTAGCCGACGGCCAATTCCTTTTTTCAAATATTTTCAGATCTTTTGAGCTAGCTGCTGAGCACTGAGGCTCATCCTCCATACACATGTATGGAGGGATGAAGCAAGCTTTTTGCTTGCTTGTTCTATATAAAGGGAGGTCCCTCCCCCTATTTGGGTTCTAAAAATTTAGAAGCAAAATTTCACACACACACACACTCTCTCTCTCTCTCTCTCTATTGCTTGAAGTGAGTTTTTCTTTGCATTTTTGCACATAACCCCCTTAGCCAAACACCACTACCTTGGAGCTGAGGTTCTTGAAGGTTTTGTTTGGGCTCAAAAAGTTGGTTTTAGCTCAGAAATTGCTTCTTTGTTGCTGTGCTTCAAGGGTAAGACACTTACCCCTTTTAAGCTTGTTTTTGTACACTAATTTGGGCCACCTTTGCATGTTGTTTTGGCCTAGTTGTCAACTACAAAAACCTCTATTTTTAAGTGTTAAAAATGGTTGTTTGAGGTCCTTTTGGAGTTAGGGGTGGTCCACCCTCTTTTGTAGCTTTATTTGCTAAGCTTTGTGCCATCCTTTAAAGCTTTTAAAATGCCCTTTGTTTGGCCTTTCTACCACTGAAACTCAGAGGTTTTTCAATGGTAGAAATTTGGTTTTGAGGACCAAAATAGGGGGAGGTGGTCCCCCCTCTTCACATCTTGTTTGCATGTGTTAATGGCCTAGTAGTTGAGCATGTTTTTCTACCATCTCTTGGCTTGTTCTCAGTATGTTTTTGGCCTTATTTTAACATGTTATAACTTTGTTTTAGGCTGGTTGGAGCACCTCTTGTTTGCTTCTTACACTTGTAGTGTAATCATGCTTGCTAGCCTAGCTTACTTGATGTTGTAGCCTATTATTTTAGCATGTGTTGGCTCCACTCCATCATGTTTTTGGCCTTGTTGTGCCATGTTTAATCTCTGTTTTGAGTGGTCTTGGTCCCTTGAGCCTTGCTTTGTATAGCTATAGTGTAGTTAGCTTCACTAGTTTTGTGTTTCAAGGCCCTTAGCATGCTTTGCTTGTGATGTTTGCATGTTATGGCATCATTTAGCATGTGATTTCAGAGCATATACCTCTATCACACTCTCACATATCTCGCTCATTAATTGCTTTTGAGAGTTGTGTCTTATGCCTTGCTTGCAAGCCAACATGTGCGCATGATTTTCTACTCTTTTGTGCCTTAATTTCAACATGTTTAGGCCACTAAATTAGCATGTTTGAGGTCTGTCTAGAGCTGGTTTTGGCCATTTGAGCATTGTATTGCATGCCTCTAGTGTTGTGTCCTTCACTAGTTTCAACGCTTTATCCCTTTAACATGTCATGCATGTGTTGTTCGCATGTTGTTGTATTGTTTTTCATGCCACTTTAGCACTAAAATATCTGTCATCTCCCACATTTCTTCACTTTTGATTTGTTTTGAGGGTTGGTTACCTTGTGCTTATGTTTAAGCTTGATAGAGTTTGTGCTCAAATGGCTTTAACTCTCTTATAAGGATTCCTCCTAGCCAAAGACATGATCTCTCTCATGTCTTAAACCATTCTTTTGGTTAATCCCCTCTCTCATTAGAGGACTTTCACATTGGACAAATCAAGTAAAAAATGGTTTGGTAATGTAAAATGAGTAAACAAGAAATTGGACAACTAAAACATAAATAAGATAAATATTTGTGTTGCATTGCATGTGTTTGGATCGGACGTTAATCCAAACACAAGAAATGTGGAACGTTTCATACTCGAAGTGATGAAACGTATCACATTTCTTGGTCGCTAACACCCTTGATCATGCATGATGGGATGGAGGCTCTTTGTGTATTGTTTGTGCATTTACCAAGCTTATACAAGCTTGGCACTTGGGCCATCATGCATTGAGATGCTTGGTTGGTAGCTTGAGAGCCGAGTGCCACACTCCTTTGAGCTTGAGACATGATGAGGAGAGTGGCAGTGCATACATTTTCTTGCAAATACATTGTTGTGCCTTTATTGTTCTCTGTTACAGCAAAACCAGAAGTCTGGAGAAGCAGGTGGCCGACCGGCCACTTGAGGTAGCCAACCGACCACTTTCACTAGCCGACCGGCCGAACAGCCACTAGTCTATTTTTGTGCCAAAATGTTCCTATTTTGAGGCTGAGGCAGTCTTGGTGTTGGTTCGATGTTCAGCAATCAAGGAGAGTGCAAACAGAGGCAAACGGTGGCAAAGTGATGGATTTCCGGGATGGTGCCAACCGAGCATGCATGTCTTCCTCGCCCGCGAGGCCATTTCATTGCTTATGATTAGTTTGTGTAATTAACCATTCAATTTGTTTTGTAATATTCTAATTAGCTTAGCATAGCTATTTGTTTCAATTTGGTTTGTAATAATTAGCTTAGGATAGTTAATTAGTTTCATTTTGTAATAATTAGCTTAGCTTAAAGTAGCTTAGCTTAATTATTCGGACCCTCCTTCGCGAGGGCGCAATGTTGTAATAAGTGTGCATGTGTGTGTGCATGTCTTCCAACCCCACGTCTTTCTCTCTTTTACTTAACCGCTTTCAATGGTTAGTTTAGAGCACATTTCAATTAGCATACCTTATGCTTCCATGTTTGCATCATTCATTTGTCTTGCATGCACCGGGCTCGGCACATCATTCAAACTGCATCGTATTTCAATACCTATTTGAATACATGTATCAATTGTCGCATTCATATGCCATCTTAGATAGCCGAGCCTATTAGTTGCATTATTGCATGTGTTGCATTAGGCGTCTTGTATAGTTAGGATCATGCATATTTCTAACTAGCTTTTGTTTTGGCTCGGAGTACACTGTAAGTTTTTACGCTTTAGCATACTTGCATGAGTGTAAGTGTTGCCATAATAGCATGCTTGCCATGAGGCTACTTGCTTAAGTGATTAACTGCTTGAATGCCTAAATTAGAACAACTCGATGATTGTGAGTTTTAAGCCCACTTTGCGAAGTGGCAAAATCATGTTTCAAAGTCCACTTAAGGGTGGCAAATCTACGCTTTAGCCTACTTGCGAGTAGCATTTTCAAACCATTTTCGAAAACAAACATGAGTTGTTTTGTTCCAATTCTCGTGATTGAGTCTATACTTGTATATGTGCGCCACATAGTAAGTTAGCTAATAGCCGGATAAGAACACATGAGGTTTATAAAACAATATATCATGCTTAGTAGAGGCCGATCCTTTGATCGAGCGAGCAGGGGTGCTCATTTCAAGACCTTCCCCTCTCATACCCAAGTTCCCAAGCCGAGGCAACTTTGGTGATGACGGACACATGGCCTTTGGCACGAGTCAGGGTTTCTTAAATTTCCCAAAATAAAATATTTAGGTGGCGACTCTGTAATCTAGCAAAGCAATCCATGTTTGGCGCTTTTTTATTCAAAATCGATTTTCCAAAACGATTTGCCGGGTTTGGACTCTTTGGTGTTTATCAATCTCACATTGCACTTTGTGAGATTAGATTCAGAACCGTGACAGGAGTCCGAACTGTAGTAAGACCAATTCGCGCCCTCTCCGAATTCGCGCCGCGCGAAGAAAGTCGGGTCTACACACTTTTGATTCTATCAAGGAATGGGTCATTGATCACAAGCTTCGCACTTTTGATTTTGATTTGGGTGTTTTGGTTTCAAATTTTTTTTAAAGGATGTTTATTTGCTAAGCAGCATAGCGGGTTTAATCGTCTACAATTGGTCCCAACCCAACCTGAAAACTAGTGTTCAAATCATTTACACTAGGTACGATTTGGCATAACCCATTTAGAAATCTGAGAAAATATAGGGGAAACTGGAAAATAAAAGTGAAAAGTTTCTATTTTTATTTGGGATTTGTTAAAACATTAATTCGATCGATTTAGGGTTTTATGAAAAGGCCCAGCAGATTTTGTGAAATTTCTGTTTTTGTGCTTTTTGGGTTGATGATGATCTTCTAAGGCTCCTTCAATGGCAACACAGAAATACCCACTTAGTTTTTTGGGGGTATTTGAGATTTATGTTAATTTTTAATTTTAAGTTTCTATTGTTTGGCTGTGTCTAACATTAACTTTAAATAAAAAAATTTGTGTAGGGATCAAGAATTAATTGAACTTGAGAACGAACTCAAGTATCATTAGCCAAATTACCATGATTCATGAAAGTTTCGTTTGTCTTTTTATACACTCGTATGCAAATCTTAGATCATTCATATTTCATTTTTGTTCCACCAAAATCAGGCAAACAATTCCAAAGTTGTATATACTAAAAATGTATGTCTGTATGTGTGTGTATGGGTACTCTAGAATCAATCTTGCTTGAGGTATTTGCATATTTAAATGCTCTTTTCCTTTCAAACCAAACTCTTTGGTCAATCAAGATATGAACTCCCAGGGCCACTAGGTTAATGCTTGATTTTATTTTCCTTTTTTCTTCCCTTGCTATATCCAGAGAAAAAAGTATTAACCTGCCAGGGCAACAATTTGGATATAGCAAGGGAAGAAAAAAGGAAAATAAAATCAAGCATTAACCTAGTGGCTCAAGGAGTTCGTATCCTGATTGACCAGAGAGTTTGGCTTGAAAGGAAAGGAGCATTTAAATATGTGAATTGTTAACTCCAGCCCACATGGAGGAGTAGTTGGAGGTTAGCTGGTTGGCTCTTCAAGTCAAAAAGTAGGAGGGGAGATGGCAGGTGACAGCCCTCTGAATTGCTCCTCTTCCTTGACTTTGTTCCCTCCTGTTTATGTATAAAATGGGAAGAGGTGAGCTGAGTTAGATCATCAGAAAGAGAAAGACAAAGCAGAGAGTGTAATCTGTGAGTGAGAGTGCTATAGAGAGAGAGTGAGGTGTGAGTGTTGTAAACTCCCTTCGAGAAAAATTCTATAGTGGATATCTCTCCCGTCAACGTAGGCTATTGCCGAACCACGTAAATATCATGTCTCTTTTCTGTGTGTGATTGATTTCTGAGTGGTCTTAATCCTAACAAGTGGTATCAGAGCCTTGTTGGTCAATTTTTGGAAAAACAGGGTTTGTTTTTCAAAATTGCCCGAAAATCAAGTTACTCAAAATTCACTTTTGAGCATATAAGAAGGAAGCTCTCAACGAGAGGAGTCCAAAACTACAAAGCCCAGCCCCAGACACGCTTCTACGTGCTCTTACACACCACCCAAAGAAGGCGCGTGAGTCTCAGTCTCATCTCAAACACTCGCCATTGACAGTACCGGCGCGTCACACCAGTCGACGCACGACGGAAGGAAGAATAAGAGTCTTCTGCGCTTGACAGTGACGTCATCACCACGTCAACGCCATGTCATCGACGCGTCACTGCCACTTCATCGCCACGTCAGCGACACGTCACTACCACGTGCCATAGACGTATCTACCACGTCAGCGCACTAGTTGACCGATTAACCAATCGGGTTAACCCAACTTAGAAGCAGAGGGATTATCCGGCGCTACACGGCTAAGGTACATCCGCAGATCTGAACTGTCAAACTTATTTTTGCTAGATCGGAGCCATTTGACGTCCGATTTTGACGATCCAATAGTCGTTTCCAACTATTTGCAGTATTCTGGAGTGATCCATATGGTTAGATTTTTTAATTAGAGTTTCTGTAAAAAGTACAGAAGACGATGGAGGAATTCACATCAACTTCAAGGTCCATGATCAAGTTGAATCGTTCCAATTATGCAATTTGGAAGTCGCGGATGGACGACATCCTATATTTCTATTTGACCCTATTACTCTAAAAGGGGTTAAACTAGAAGAAGTGAAGGATGAAAACTGGATAGAGATGAATCGGAAGACTGTCGGTTGTATCAGACAATGGATAGACCACGGTGTGTTCCACTATGTCGCCTAGGAGACAAATGCATATGTCTTCTGGACAATGTTAGAGGGAATGTACCAGTCAAAGACCGCCCGGAACAAAGCCTTGGTGATGAGAAGGCTCGTAAATCTGAAGTCGAAGAATGGTGTGTCTATCGCCAAGCATACTAGTGAATTCAAGAATCTGGTGAATTAACTTCCAACCATCAAGATGCCCTTGGACGATGAAATGCAAGCCATACTACTACTCAGTTCTTTATCGGACAGCTGGAAGACGTTGGTGGTTTCTCTCAGTAACTCTGCACCAGAGGGGAAGCTGACCATGAGCATGGTCACAAACGCCATGTACAATGAAGAGACGAGGAGGAAAGACATGAAAGGTAATCACTCCCATGCTCTTGTCACAGAAGATAGAGGCAGAGACAGAGGTAGAGGCAGAGGAAGAAGCAAGAGTAGAGATAGATAGAACAACAGGAGTAAATTCAGAGACAGTAAAAGTCAAGGTAACTCTAGCTTCACTTGCTTTCACTGTAGCCAGGAGGGTCACATAAAGAGGAACTACCCAAGCCGAAAAGATAAAGACCAAAGTAGTAAGTCAAAGGGAGATGAGAAAACGATAGCCACAACAACTAATGAAATACTTCTTGGAGTTGGTGAAGAGGAGAATTGCCTTCACATGGCTAACCACAGCTGTACAGAGTGGGTGATAGACACAGCTGCATCCTATCACGCCACTTTCCACAGAGAACTCTTCAGCTTGTATAACGTCGGAGATTTTGGCACTATTCAAATGGGAAATTCTAGCTATTCGAAGATTATGGGCATTGGGGACATTAGTATTCAAACTAATGTCGGACATAAGCTGGTTCTCAAAGATGTGAGGCATGTTCTAGATTTACGCCTTAATCTTATCTCCGGAAGTGCCCTGGACCGACAGGGCTATACAAGTACATTCGGAAATGGCCGTTGGAAGCTGACAGGAAGAGCTTTGACAATCGCCAGAGGAGAGATGTCTTCAACACTATACAAGACTCAAATAAAGATCAATCTGAGAAGTCTTAATGCAGCAGAAGACAAGGAGTCACCGGACTTATGGCAAAGAAGACTGGCTCATATGAGTGAGAAGGGATTGCATCTGTTGGCAAAGCAATCCAAGATACCCTTATCCAAAGGGAGTGCCCTGAAGCTGTGTGATCATTGCCTTTATGGCAAGCAGCATCGAGTATCATTTAGTTCAATGAGCAAGAGGAAAACAGAAATGCTCAGTATGGTATACTTGGATGTTTGTGGCCCAATCGAAGTATAGTCACTTGGCGGCCGCAAGTATTTTCTGACTTTCATTGATGTTGCATCAAGGAAGTTGTGGAGATATTTCCTGAAGACGAAGGATGAGGTATTCCAACACTTTCAGGAGTTCCATGAAATTGTGGAAAGAGAGACCAAGAAGAAGTTGAAGTGTCTTCGCACAGACAATGGTGGCGAGTACACTTCCAATGCTTTTAAAGCATATTGTGCTAGCAGAGGTATCCAGCGCAAGACAACAGTTTCTAGTACCCCACAACACAATGGTGTGGCAGAAAGGATGAACCGCACTATTGTAAAAAGAGTCAGATACATTCTCAGAATGGAAAAATTGCCAAAGTTATTCTAGGCTGAAGTCGCCCGTACAGCCTGTTATCTCATCAATAGGTCACCTTCAGTCCCGTTGAACTTTGCGATACCTGAGGAAGTCTGGTCTAGAAGAAATATATCACATTCTCACTTGAGAGTCTTCGGGTGTAAGGCGTTCGCACACATCTCCAAGGAAAACGGACAGAAGCTTGATGACAAGTCCACTCCATGTATATTTGTGGGCTATTCAGATGCAGCATTTGGGTACAAGTTGTGGGACCCAGTGAATAAGAAAATGTTCCGGAGTAGAGATGTTGTGTTCCAAGAAGACCAGACAGTAGCAAATTTTGAGAAGTCTGCAAAGTCTAGAGATATCATCACTCCAAACTTGTTCCCTTCTCCCGAGCCATCACAAACTGCTTGATGTGATGATATGAAACAAGAAGTGCCAGAGTTGCAGGATCCTATGCCAGAAATTGAGGATCAGGAGGAAAGAGATGAAGACCCGAACGAAGAGGGTGTTGAGCAAGGGGAGTGGCCCCCTCAACCAAAGGCAACTAGGTCTCAGTTGTGGAGATCTGGAAAAGCTGCCATGCCATCAACCAAATATCCCGCTTCTCAGTATATTATAATTACTGATGAGGGGGAGCCTGAGTGTTTTTCGGAAACAAAGAGTCATACAGAGAAAGATTGTTGGATGCTAGCCATGAAGGAGGAGATGATTTCTTTGCAAAAGAACCACACTTATGAGCATGTTTCACTTCTAAAGGGCAGAAAGGCATTAAAACAAATGGGTGTTCAAATTGAAAAAGGATGGCAACAGTAAAATACTGCAGCATAAAGCTCGCTTGGTGGTCAAAGGTTTTGGGCAAAAGAAAGGAATTAATTTTGATGAGATCTTCTCCCCAGTTGTGAAGATGACTTCCATTCGTGTAGCTCTAGGATTAGCAGCTCGCTTGAATCTAGAAGTAAAACAGATGGATGTCAAAATTGCCTTTCTCCATGGTGATTTGGAGGAAGAGATCTACATGGAGCAACCAGAAGGATTTGAAGTTAAAGAGAAACAGAACCTAGTCTGCAAACTGAAGAAGAGTCTCTATGGCCTGAAGCAGGCTCCGAGTCAATGGTACAAGAAGTTTGATTCATTCATGGTGGACCACGAGTACACAAAAACAATAGCAGACCAGTGTGTATATTTCCGAAGGTTTTCGGATGGAAACTTTATCATCCTACTGTTGTATGGCGATGATATGTTGATCATCGAACATGATATTGCTTTGATCAACAAGTTGAAAAAGCACCTGTCGTGGTATTTTGACATGAAGAATTTAGGCCCAACGTGTGATTTTTGTGGGTCCCTCACCCATGTAAGTGGTTTGGTAGAATATTTTGTAATTCATTTAGGATCCATAGCATAACTCTATGTATTTTCATATAAAGGATATATATTTTCAAAAAATGTTTGGTTTTAATTTGTTGAATTTAATATTTTTGAAATTAAATTTTTTATTTTTCATATTTTTTTGAATCAATTAAGTTTTTGCGACGAGTTTAAGGACTGTCGCAAATGAGCAAAAATAAAATCTTTTTGCAACGGACTAACAAAGCGCGTCACAAAAAAAAACAAAAAAACACAAAGCAAAACCAAAAAACAAGAGGAAAACAGTTAGATAAAAGGTGGGAAAAAATTAGTAGCCTATTTTATTTTTCATTGCCACTTAATTTTCCTTCCAAAATTGGTGACAAAATTATTTCCTCACCAAAAGACAAAATTATTGACTACAAAAATAGTTTTCCCACTAATGATATCAAAATATTAAAAATTATTGGTGACGAAAATATATTTGTCACTAATAATTTTATAATTGGTGACCAAATTTTTCCTCACCAAAAGTCTCAAAATTTTGGTGCCACCCAAAAAAATTAGTGGGAAAATCTTCGGTGACAAAAAAATAAAAATAATGACGAAAAATAATTTTGTCACCTAATTTTTTTATTATGTATGTAGATTGGTGACGAAATTTTATTTTTCTCTCGAAAAATAGTACATTTAGAAACAAAATATTATTTTCTTCATTAAAAGGTACGTCTTTCGTGACAAAATTTATTTTCGTCATTAGTTTTCAACTCTAAAGACTCTTTTTGTTGTAGTGAATATTCTCTATCCAAATAAATTTATTTTTCATTGACTATAAAAAAAATAAAAATTTGTTAACTTTTATTTTCTCGTATCAAAAGCAAAAAATGCCAATATTTAAAAAAAAATTATTAAAATAATTGGAGTATTGGCATTACAATAAATTTTAATTTATACATGTAATTAATGAGTAATTGTAATTATTTGATGTAGAGGTTCACATCAAGAGAAAAAAAATCATTAATATATTTTCTATATACGTTTGCACCATATTAATTTCTTATTACTCTTCTAACGCAAGCAATTATTTTTGACTTTACTCCACTTAATTTTTTTGGGAAGTTATTAATTCGCTACCGGTGCCCACCACCATCGCCGACCACCAATGATCATCCGATACTCCTCCGCTCGCAAAAAAACTATATAATCCTCTCTCTCTCTCTCTCTCTATCTCTCTCTCTCTCCCTTTCTCTCTCTGTTTTTGCTTTTGCGGCTGTGTGTGCTTCTGTGTTTCCCTTGCTGCAATTCAAACCCCAAAACACCTTTGATTCTATCAAGGAATGGGCCGTCGATCACAAGCTTCGCACTTTTGATTTTGATTTGATTGTTTTGGTTTCAAATTTTTTTTGAAGGATATTTATTTGCTAAGTGGCATAGCGGGTTTAATCGCCTACAATTGGTCCCAACCCAACATGAAAACTAGTGTTCAAATCATTTACACTATGTACGATTTTGCATAACCCATTTAGAAATCCGAGAAAATATAGGGGAAAAAGGAAAATAAAAGTGAAAAGTTTTCGTTTTTGTTTAGGATTTGTTAAAACATTAATTTGATTGATTTAGGGTTTTATGAAAGGGCCCAATAGATTTTGTGAAATTTCTATTTTTGTGCTTTTTGGGTTGATAATGATCATCTAAGGCTCCTTCAATGGCAGCACAAAAATACCCACTTGGTTTTTTTGGGGTATTTTAGGTTTATGTTAATTTTTAATTTTAACTTTCTATTGTTTGGCTATGTCTAACATTAACTTTGAATTAAAAAATTTGTGCAGGGAACAAGAATTAATTGAACTTGAGAACGAACTCAAGTATCATTACCATGATTCATGAAAGCTTCATTTGTCTTTTTATATACTCACATGCAAATCTTAGATCATTCATATTTCATTTTTGTTCCACCAAAATCAGGCATACAATTCCAAAGTTGTATATACTAAAAACGTATGTCTTTATGTGTGTGTATGGGTACTCTAGAATCAATATTGCTTAAGGTATTTGCATATTTAAATGCTCTTTTCCTTTCAAACCAAACTCTTTGGTCAATCAGGATATGAACTCCCCGAGCCACTAAGTTAATGCTTGATTTTATTTTCCTTTTTTCTTCCCTTGCTATATCCAAAGAAAAAAAGTATTAACCTGCCATGGCAACAATTTGGATATAGCAAGGGAAGAAAAAAGGAAAATAAAATCAAGCATTAACCTAGTGGCTCAAGTAGTTCGTATCCTGATTGACTAAAGAGTTTGGTTTAAAAGGAAAGGAGCATCTAAATATGCAAATTGTTTACTCCAGCCCACATGGAGGAGTAGTTGGAGGTTGGCTGGTTGGCTCTCCAAGTCAAGAAGTAGGAGGGGAGATGGCAGTTGGCAACCCTCCCAATTACTCCCCTTCCTTGACTTTGTTCCCTCCCGTTTGTGTATAAAATGGGAAAAGGTGAGCTGAGTTAGATCATCAGAAAAAGAAAGACAAAGCAAAGAGTGTAATCTGTGAGTGAGAGTACTATAGATATATATATATATATATAGAGAGAGAGAGAGAGGTGTGAGTATTGTAAACTTCCTCCGAGAAAAATTCTATAGTGGATATCTCTCCCATAGACGTACGCTATTGCCGAACCACGTAAATATCTTGTCTCTTTTCTATGTGTGATTGATTTATAAGTGTTCTTAATCCTAACAAATGGTATCAGAGCCTTGTTGGTCAATTTTCAGAAAAACAGGGTGTGTTTTTTAGAATTGCCCAAAAATCAAGTTGCTCAAAATTCACTTTTGAGCATATAGGAAGGATGCTCTCAATGAGAGGAGTCCAAAACTACAAAGCCCAGCCCCAGACATACTTTCACGTGCTCTCACATACCACCTACAAAATGCGCTTGAGTCTCAGTCTCAAACACGCGCCACACACGCCGTTGACAGTACCGGCGCATCACACCAGTCTTAGGCACACGCCCAATGCACGACGGAAAGAAGAAGGAGAGTCCTCTGAGCGTGACAGTGACGTCATCACCATGTCAGCACTACGTCATCGACATGTCACTGCCACTTCATCGCCACGTCAGTGACACGTCACTGCCACATTACTGCCACGTGCCATAGACGTGTCTACCACGTCAGCGCACTAGTTAACCAATCAACCAATCGGGTTGACCCGACCTAGAAGTAGAGGGATTATCCGGTGCTACACAGCTAAGGTATATCCGCAGATCTGAACCATCGAACTTATTTTGGCTAGACCTGAGCCATTTGACGTCCTATTTTGACGATCCAATAGTGGTTTTCAACTATTTGGAGTATTCCGAAGCGATCCATACGGTTAGATTTTTGAATCAAAGTTTCTGTAAAATGTAAAGAAGACGATGGAGGAAATCACATCAACTTCAAGATCCATGATTAAGTTAAATCCTTCCAATTATACAATTTGGAAGCCGTGGATGGAAGACATCCCATATTTCTGTTTGACCATTTTGCTCTAAAAGGGGTTAAACCAGAAGAAGTGAACGATGAAGACTGGATAAAGATAAATCGGAAGATTGTCAGTTGTATCAGACAATGGATAGACCACGGTGTGTTCCACCATATCGCTCAGGAGACAGATGCATATGTCTTCTGGACAATGTTAGAGGGAATGTACCAGTCAAAGACCGCCCAGAACAAAGCCTTGGTGATGAGAAGGCTCATAAATTTAAAGTTAAAGAATGGTGTGTCCGTCGCCGAGCACACTAGTGAATTCAAGAATCTGGTGAATCAACTTGCAACCGTCAAGATGCCCTTGGAAGATGAAAGGCAAGCCGTACTACTACTCAGTTCTTTATCGGACAGCTGAGAGACGTTGGTGGTTTCTCTCAGTAACTCTGCACCAGAGGGGAAGCTGACCATGAGCATGGTCAAAAACACCATGTACAATGAAAAGACAAGGAGGAAAGACATGGGAGGCAATTAGTCCCATGCTCTTGTCACAGAAGATACAGGCAGTGACAGAGGCAGTGGTAGAGGAAGAAGCAAGAGTAAAGGTAGATAGAACAACAGGAGTAAATTCAAGGACAGTAAAAGTCAAGGTAACTCTAGCTTCACTTACTTTTACTGTAGCCAAGAGGGTTACATAAAAAGGAACTACCCAAGCCAAAAAGATAAAGACCAAAGTAGTAAGTCAAAGGGAGATGAGAACACGACAGCCACAACAACTAATGAAATACTTCTTGCAGTTGGTGAAGAGGAGAATTGCCTTCACGTGGTTAACCACAGCTGTACAGAGTAGGTGATAGACACAGCTGCATCCTATCACGCCACTTCCCACTAATAACTCTTCAGCTTGTACAACGTTGGAGATTTTGGCACTATTCGAATGGGAAATTCTAGCTATTCAAATATTGTGGGCATTGGAGACATTAGTATTCAAACTAATGTCGGGCACAAGCTGGTTCTCAAAGATGTGAGGCATGTTCCAGATTTACGCCTCAATCTTATCTCCAGAAGCGCCCTGGACCGACAGGGCTATACAAGTACATTCGGAAATGGCCGTTGGAAGCTGACAGGAAGAGCTTTGACAATCGCCAGAGGAGATGTCTTCAACACTGTACAAGACTCAAACGAAGATCTATCTGAGAAATCTTAATGCAGCAGAAGACAAGGAGTCACCGGACTTACGGCACAGAAGACTGGCTCATATGAGTGAGAAGGGATTACATCTATTGGCAAAGCAATCCAAGATACCCTTATCCAAAGGGAGTGCCCTAAAGTCATGTGATCATTGCCTTTATGGCAAGCAGCATCGAGTATCATTTAGTTCAACGAGCAAGAGGAAAACAGAAGTGCTCGGTATGGTATACTCGAATGTTTGTGGCCCAATCGAAGTGGAGTCACTTGGCGGCCGCAAGTATTTTCTGACTTTCATTGATGATACATCAAGGAAGTTGTGGGTGCATTTCTTGAAGATGAAGGATGAGGTATTCCAACACTTTCAAGAGTTCCATGCAATGGTGGAAAGAGAGACCTGGAAGAAGTTGAAGTGTCTTCGCACAAACAATGGTGGCGAGTACACTTCTAATGCTTTTAAAGCATATTGTGCTAGCAGAGATATCCGGCACGGGACAACAGTTCTCGGTACCCCATAACACAATGGTGTGGTAGAAAGGATGTACCGCACTATTGTTGAAAGAGTCAGATGCATGCTCAGAATGGCAAAGTTGCCAAAGTCATTCTGGGCTGAAGTCACCCATACAGCCTGTTATCTCATCAACAGGTCGCCTTCAGTCCCATTAAACTTTGTGATACCTGAGGAAGTCTGGTCCAGAAGAAAGATATCATATTCTCACTTGAGAGTCTTCAGGTGTAAGGCGTTCGCACACATCTCCAAGGAAAACGGACAGAAGCTTGATGACAAGTCCACTCCATGTATATTTATGGGCTATTCAGATGCAGCATTTGGGTACAAGTTGTGGGACCCAGTGAACAAGAAGATATTCCAGAGTAGAGATGTTGTGTTCCAGGAAAACCAGACAGTAACAGATTTTGAGAAGTCTGCAAAGTCTAGAGATGTCATCACTCTAGACTTGTTCCCATCCCCTGAGCCATAACAAAATGCTAAATGTGATGATGTGCAACAAGAAGTGCCAGAGTTGCAGGATCCTATGCCAGAAATTTAGGATCATAAGGAAAGAGATGAAGACCCAGATGAAGAGGGTGTTGAGTAGAAGGAGCAACCTCCTCAACCAGAGGCAACTGGGCTTCAGTTGAGGAGATCTGGAAAAGCTGTCATGCCATCAACCAAATATCCCACTTCTCAATATATTATAATTACTGATGAGGGGGAGCCTGAGAGTTTTTCGGAAGCAAAGAGTCATACAGAGAAAGATTGCTGGATGTAAACCATGAAGGAGGAGATGAGTTCTTTGCAGCAAAGAGTCATAAAAAGAAAGATTGCTGGATGCAAACCATGAAGGAGGAGATGAGTTCTTTGCTGAGGAACCACACTTATGAGCTTGTTTCACTTCCAAATGGCAGAAAGGCATTGAAAAACAAATGGGTGTTCAAATTGAAGAAAGATAGCAATAGTAAAATACTGCAGCACAAAGCTCGCTTGGTGGTTAAAGGTTTTGGGCAGAAGAAAGGAATTGATTTTGATGAGATCTTCTCCCCAGTTGTGACGATAACTTCCATTCAAGTAGCTCTAGGATTAGCAGCTTGCTTGAATCTGGAGGTAGAACAGATGGATGTCAAAATTGCCTTTCTCCATAGTGATTTGGAGGAAGAGATCTACATGGAGCAACCAGAAGGATTTGAAGTTAAAGGGAAATAGAACCTAGTCTGCAAACTGAAGAAGAGTCTCTGTGGCCTGGAGCAGGCTCCGAGACAATGGTACAAGAAGTTTGATTCATTCATGGTGGATCACGAGTACACAAGAACAGTAGTAGACCAGTGTATATATTTCTGAAGGACTTCGGATAGAAACTTCATCATCCTACTATTGTATGTCGATGATATGCTGATCATCAGACATGATATTGCTCTGATCAACAAGTTGAAAAAGGACTTGTTGTGGTATTTTGACATGAAGAATTTAGGCCCAGCACAGTAGATTTTGGGCATAAAGATTGTTCGTGTCAGGAAAGCCAAGAAGATATGGCTGTCACAGGAGAAATATGTTGAACAGATGATTGAAAGGTTCAACATGAAAGATGCCAAGCCAGTTAGCACACCACTAGCCAACCATTTCAAGGTGACAAAGCGTTCGTGTCCCACAACCAGCTCTTAAAGGAAAGAAATTGAGGCAATCCCCTATTCTTCTATAATAGGAAGTTTGATATATGCAATGGTGTGTACCTGGCCAGATATAGCTCACGCAATTGGCGTTGTGAGCAGATTCCTTGCCAATCCAGGAAAAGAGCATTGGGAGGCAGTCAAATGAATTCTTCTGTACTTGAAAGGAACTTCAAAGATGTTCTATGTTTTAGGGGAACTGAACCAATTTTGGAGGGTTTTACAGATGTCGATATGGGGGGTGATCTTGAGGATAGAAAGTCTACATCAGGATTGTTATTCACCTTTGCAAGGGAAGCTGCTTCATGGCCGTCCAAACTACAAAAGTATGTTGCTTTATCCACAACAGAGGCAGAGTACGTTGTTGCCGCAGATGCTGGAAAGGAAATGTTGTGGTTAAAGCGATTTCTCCAAAAATTGGGTCTACAACAAGAAGAGTACAAGGTACATTGTGATAGTCAAAATGCAATTGATCTGAGCAAGAATTCCATGTACCATTTACGTACAAAGCACATTGATATCCGGTATCATTGGATACAAGAAGTGAACCCCAAGGCAAGTGGCCGAATGGTAAAGTCTGGAGGATAAAATCCACAGGTCTCGAGTTCGAGTCACCCCTTGGGGCCACTGGAGGTTTGCCCGGTCATTAACTTCAGGGCCCTCAGGATTAGTCCTGGCTTCCCTTAAAATCAGCGGGTTGGGGATACCTGAGTTATCAAAAAAAAAAAAAAAAAATTGGATACAAGAAGTGATGGAAAAGCAGTTGATGAAGCTAGTGAAGAGGTGAGCCCAAATGAATTTGTTCCCTCCCGTTTAGGTATAAAATGGGAAGAGGTGAGCTGAGTTAGATCATCAAAAAGAGAAAGACAAAGCAAAGAGTGTAATTTGTGAGTGAGAGTGCTATAGAGAGAGAGTGAGGTGTGAGTGTTGTAAACTCCCTCCGAGAAAAATTCTATAGTGGATATCTCTCCTGTAGACGTAGGCTATTGCCGAACCACATGAATATCTTGTCTATTTTCTGTGTGTGATTGCTTTTTGAGTGTTCTTAATCCTAACACAAATACCTCAAGCAAGATTGATTCTAGAGTACCCATACACACACATACAGACATACCTTTTTAGTATGTACAATTTGGAATTTGTATGCCTGATTTTGGTGGAACAAAAGTAAAATATGAATGATCTAAGATTTGCATGCGAGTGTATAAAAAGACAAATGAAGCTTTCATGAATCATGGTAATTTGGCAAATGCTATTGATCCCAAATGAATTACCAAATGTGAGAGATTTGGTAGAATATTTGGTAATTCATTTGGGATCAATAGCATAACTCTATATATTTTCATATAAAGGATATATATATTTTCAAAAAATGTTTGGTTTCAATTTGTTGAATTTAATTTTTTAGAAATTAAATTTTTATTTTTCGTATTTTTTTGAATCAATTAAGTTTTTGCGACGAGTTTAAGGACCGTCGCAAATGAGCAAAAATAAAATCTTTTTGCGATGAACTAACAAAGGGCGTCGCAAAAAATAAAAATAAAAAAACAAGAACAAGAACAAGAATAAGAACCAAAAACAAAAAAAACAAAACAAAAAAACAAGAGGAAAACAGTTAGATAAAAGGTGGGAAAAAATTAGTAGCCTATTTTATTTTTCATTGCCACTTAATTTTCCTTCCAAAATTGGTGACAAAATTATTTCCTCACCAAAAGACAAAATTATTGACTACAAAAATAGTTTTCCCACTAATGATATCAAAATATTAAAAATTATTGGTGACGAAAATATATTCGTCACTAACAATTTTATAATTGGTGACCAATTTTTTCCTCACCAAAAGTCTCAAAATTTTGGCGCCACCTAAAAAAATTAGTGGGAAAATCTTCGGTGACAAAAACTAAAAATAATGACGAAAAATAATTTTGTCTAATCTTTTTATTATATATATAGATTGGTGACGAAATTTTATTTTTCTCTCGAAAAATAGTGCATTTAGAAACAAAATATTATTTTCTTCATTAAAAGGTACGTCTTTCGTGACAAAATTTATTTTGTCATTAGTTTTCATCTCTAAAGAGTCTTTTTGTTGTAGTGAATATTCTCTATCCAAATAAATTTATTTTTCATTGACTATAAAAGTAAAAATAAAAATTCGTTAACTTTTATTTTCTCGTATCAACAGCAAAAAATGCCAATATTTAAAAAAAAAAATTTCATTAAAATAATTGGAGTATTGGTGTTACAATAAATTTTAATTGACACGTAATTTATGATAATTGTAATTATTTGATGTAAGGTTCACATCAAGAGAAAAAAAATCATTAATATATTTTCTAAATACGTTTACACCATATTAATTTCTTATTACTATTCTAACACAAGCAATTATTTTTTTACTTTAATCCATTTAATTTTTTTGGCAAGTTATTAATTCGCTACTGGTGCCCACAACCATCGCCGATCACCTATGATCATCCAATACTCCTCTGATCGCAAAAAAAAACTATATAATCCTCTCTCTCTCTCTGTCTCTCTCTCTCTCTCTCTCAACCAATAGAGAAAGAGTAGATGTCGCCACTCACCATCACTGCCGCTGCTCATCATCACTGTCACCATTGATCCAACTCCGTAACTATCCAAACCCCCCTCTTGCTACCGACGTTGCTTCGAACTCGGCTCCTTCAAACTCGCACTCGCAAGCAAGATTGAGAATTGTTTAGTTTTTTTTAGGTTGTGTTTCACTCGATTTTTCTACTCTCCTTTCTTCTCTTTTTTTTTGCTTTTGTGGCTGTGTCTATTTTTGTGTTTCCCTTGCTGCAATTCAAACCCCAAAACACCTTTGATTCTATTAAGGAATGGGCCATCTATCACAAGCTTCGCACTTTTGATTTTGATTTGACTGTTTTGGTTTCAAATTTTTTTTGAAGGATGTTTATTTGCTAAGCGGCATAGCGGGTTTAATCACCTACAATTGGTCCCGACCCAACATGAAAACCAATGTTCAAATCATTTACGCTAGGTACGATTTTTCATAACCCATTTAGAAATCCGAGAAAATATAGGGGAAAAAGGAAAATAAAAGTGAAAAGTCTCTGTTTTTGTTTGGGATTTGTTAAAACATTAATTCAATCGATTTAGGGTTTTATGAAAGGGCCCAATAGATTATGTGAAATTTCTATTTTTGTGGTTTTTGGGTTGATAATGATCTTCTAAGGCTCCTTCAATGGCAGCACAGAAATACCCACTTGGTTTTTTTGGGGTATTTGAGGTTTAAGTTAATTTTTAATTTTAACTTTCTATTGTTTGGTTGTGTCTAACATTAATTTTGAATAAAAAAATTTGTCTAGGGATCAAGAATTAATTGAACTTGAGAACGTACTCAAGTATCATTAGCCAAATTACCATGATTCATGAAAGCTTTATTTGTCTTTTTATACACTCGCATGCAAATCTTAGATCATTCATATTTCATTTTTGTTCCACCAAAATCAAGCATACAATTCCAAAGTTGTATATACTAAAAGGTATGTCTTTATGTGTGTATATGGGTACTCTAGAATCAATCTTGCTTGAGGTATTTGCATATTTAAATGCTCATTTCCTTTCAAACCAAACTCTCTAGTCAATCAGGATACGAACTCCCTGAGCCACTAGGTTAATGCTTGATTTTGTTTTCCTTTTTTCTTCCCTTGTTATATCCAAATTGTTGCCTTGGCAAGTTTCTATTCTTCCAGATGAAATCTTGAAGAATATGGAGTATGATGCATTGAGAACTGTTTTCAACAAATTTGGTTCAGTTGTCTCATTTATGCTGACAACAGCAACTATATTATCTCCTGAGGTGATTAGAGTGCTTTGAATTTATTAAAATAAAAAAACCACAAATTTCATTTGTGCTTTATTTTGTGGATATGAATTTGACGGTGTGTTAATATAGATTGTGGAGAAGGAAGCTGAAGCAGGGGGAAAGATTGGTGATTTGGATTCCTACAAAATTAAAGGTGGCGAGACGAAGTCAAAAATACTTCAGAATCCTACACAAGAAAATTGGAATTTTGTAAGATTTTGTTTGGAAAAAGTTAATCTAATCTTATTTTTTGACTTTTTAATTAATTTAGCCTGACTAAATTAACTCTATTTGAAAAGAATTTTTGACTTTTTTTAGTTTAGATACGATAGTTATAAGAGAAAAAATAAAATAATTTTGATTTAAATACGATATTTTATTTTATTAATTTATTTTATCTTTTTATATTTATTTAGATCAAAAAAAAATTGTTGCCAAGCGGCAACTAAAATACAATATACATTTGGGATGGTACCAAAACTACTGAACAGCGCAATCGTCAAATTAAGTAATCCGTATTGTTTGGAAAAGCGTGGCCCCAATCATCAATCCAATTTCACCATCATATATTATCTAATGAATTTTTTGATATATATATACACACTAACAATTCACGCGATACGTGTAATTTAAAAAAATAATATTACAAAAATAATAACAAAAAATATATTTATGTAGTATGTGTTACTTAAATAGTAATTGAAAAATCTAGAAATCTCCTAGACATTGATTTATAATTATGTATCAATTTTAACCAATAAATAGCAATCTCAATCAAACAATCAAAGACAAATCAACACAATGATTTTACGTGAAAAAATCACAATTGGAGTGCCTCCAATTGTGATAAAAAAAATCACAAGCAAAAGCCACAAAACAATCCACTAAAAAAACATAAAGGAATTACACAAGTGTACTCTCAATTACCTAGCGAATCCACGTTCGAATCAAATCGACCCCTATGTGCCTCTTCCAGCTCTGTCTTCACCTCGGAATTGTCTTGCCCAATGTTGAATCCACAACACCAATGTCGAATCATGACGATGAGCCACTCCAGAATCCACCAAAGCTTCAGGCCCAAATTCTTTAAAATCCACCGAAGAACAACTCTCTCTTTTGTATTGAATGAAACAAACAATCTTTTGATGTATGCTTCTCAAATCATGAGTTAAAGTCAAACAAACATCAAAGAAACTAGCAAAGAAGCTCCAGATTGAAAACTCTAATATCCAAGAAGAAAATCTGGAAACTGTACGTTAAAACCTGACTGAACCGCAACTTTTATAGAAAACAGATCCGCGATCTCCGCTCGAGCGCAAGAATGGCCACTCGAGCAGATCTACACACAAGCGCAGGAAGTGCCGCTCGAGCGCAAAAACTCAACTCCTAGTATTTTTGTAGACAGTTCAAACTTCTGGAACCAAATATTCTTCACTCGAGTAGACAAGTAACTTCAACTGCATTTTTGCTTTTCGCTTCGGGGGCGCTGCCCCTCGACCCCGCCTAGACGCTGCCCCGAACCCGCCAAAGGACGCTACCCACTAGACCCCCGTGAGTTGACCAGGCAGCTCGATCCTCGACATAGTCAGCGAAGTGGCAAACATGATAGGACTAAGATCACAAACTCCTCTGCATAGGCACAATTCAGGTTGGATTCACATCTAAATATTCATAGCCTCACTAAAATAAACAATTGAATAAAATTACAACTGAAAGAAGTTTTGTCAAACGAGATTGCCAATAAAAAACCTAATAGTAAAAGTCTTCCTTATTAAACATATGATCATAGGTTCAATTTCAAATATAAGGGATATTTTGAGAAAATCCAAAATATGTGACACAAAGTCTCGACACCACCAGAAGCTTTCATTATATATATCAAAATAGATAGATAGATAGATAGATATATTTAATGTACAAACAAAACACTAGTCAAACCTAATTAATTAAGAATTTTGACTTGTATATAAAATAAAATAAAAATTATTAAATTTATTAATTACATTATTTTACACTAATTAACAAAATATTTTTTACACACTATTCATCTCATAATGTTAGAAATTGTTCAGAAATGAGTCACCATCCCCATCCTCACCACCCTCTACTCATCTATTTCTATATAATGTATTTGTTTATGTCCTATCTCTGTCTGCATATATCTGTATATATATATATATATATATCTAACAACCTTATCCCTCTGTTAATCTTATTGATGGATGGCATTAGTTGTCTTCCAACCCTAGCCCCTTGTCTTCTTAAAATTGATTTTGATAGGTATATTAAAATATTAATCCATTAATCAATTCATATGGCTGCTTCAATGATAAAAGAAGTTTATTTTAAGATAATTATAAAATCAAAACATTTTAGAGTAAACTATTAATAGGTCCTAATAGTTAGATTTAATTCTCATCAAGTTCTATTGAACATAAGTCATAGTAAAATAGTCGCTAAAAATAATTTTTTGTGATGATTAGTGACTTTTTTTTTGTCACAATTATTGACTTTTTTTTGTCACAATTTTTATAAATTGTTGCTAAAACTTATAATTACTGACGTTTTTATGTGACAAATTTTTCAAATTATCGTTGAATGTTAAAAATTAGTGATTTTTTATGACTTTTTTTAAACTGTTGCTAATACTTATAATTAGTGATATTTTTGTGACAAAATTTTCAAACTGTTACTGAAAATTAACAATTAGTGATGTTTTTTAATAATATTTGATGACAAACGTCATTAATTATCATAGGATCTATTAGACAATAAATCTGCATATTAAGATCTATACATAAGTCTCCCAACATTTTAAGTTTGACATTTTTTTTAGGGGATTTTTTTTTAGGGTACCTGGTATTAAGATTTCATAGGATAAAGGACATCCAATATTTTTAAAATGTCTAAGGTCCTCAAATCGATCTAGAGAAAATTCGATCTAGAGAATTTCTCTAAACTTCTCAGAGAAATTCTCTCCAAACCAGAGATATTTGCCTCATTACGTGCAGAGAATTACTTTGGGTTCAAACCAGAGAAAATTAAAATTTCTCTAACTTTGTTCACAAATTTCTCTAGCTTCGTTCAAAGAAAATTGAAATTTCTCTGACTTTGTTCACAGAGAATTTCTCTGACTTTCTTCACAAATTTCTCTGTGAAGAAAGCTTCTGTCTTAACTTATCCAACAATTCTACTCCAAAATTTATACCTATCAAAACAATTCAACAATTCACACAATAGCCAATTAATCACAAAATTCAAAAGACCATCCAGATAGTGAAACAAATTGAAAATAATATCTTCTAGAACTCAGTAGTATGATCAAAGCCACAATTTGAAATCGCCATAAGACCTGCATCGCTTACCTGAAGCCTTTCCAAATGGATTTCGACCAAAGAGTTGTTTCGATTTGCAATCATTTCTAAAAGCCTATCTCAATCACCTAAACATCGCAACAATTTCAGAGTTTTCAAATTCTTCGCTCCAACAATAAGCAGTTCAAAGCACTGTCCATTGTAGAGCTCCTAGAGGCATATGGTTTTTAGACACAAAGTGGCGACGCCAGGGCCAATAGGCTCGGCCGCGGCAGCCATGCCTTCGCCATCATTGATGCCACAGAAGCGTTTGATGAAGAGCTCTCAAAGAGAGGAATAGTGATCGAGCACTGCGTTTATGCATTTGACTCCGAACATGTAAGATCCACACGAGAACTTCTCCAAACCCTTGCAGTTCTTGGCAAAAATGGCCATGCTGAGGTTGGTGAGCTCGTGGCAGTAGCGGAGCTTGAGGTACGTGATGTTAACGTAGTGGAGCGAGATAAGAATCAGGGCATTGTCGTATAGGCTGACAGATAGCCGATCACATTGGAAAGCGAGCTTCGTGATGGTGCCGAAGCTAGAGAAAAGAGAGGGGATGAGATGGAGAGAGAAATGAGGTTTGATTTGAGAGTCAAATTTCTCTGTGATATATGAGTGTGGGGTTGAGGGACCATAGACATCACTAAATAATATTGTGGATTTCTTCTATTACTAAAAATGGGAGAGAAACCTTAAACTAATTTTCTCTTTTTATAATGTTTTATTTGTTTTGATTTATGAAAAAACACAAAATTTCTTTTACTAATATTTTGTTAAGAATTTCTTTTACTAATATTTTGTTACGACCTTAACTAATGTGTTATTTGTTTTGATGGCAGTGGTGTTGATGTGATAATTGTGCAGTAGTAGTAGTCATAGTGGCAATGGTGGTCATCGCAGTGATAATACTTGTGCTAGTGCTAGTCATAATAATAATGATAAGGGCGTGAGGTGGTAGTGCGGCGATAGTGGTGGTGAGACACTGTTATTAAAAGATTCTGAATAAATTTTATTTTTTTTAGTTTAAAAATAAAAATATTCTCTATCCAAATAAATTTATTTTTCATTGACTATAAAAAAAATAATAATAATAATCAAATTGTTAACTTTTATTTTCTCATATCAAAAGCAAAAAAATGCCAATATTGTTTTTAAAAAAATTGTTAAAATAATTGGAGTATTGGTGTTACAATAAATTTTAATTGATACATGTAATTTATGAGCAATTGTAATTATTTGATGTAGAGGTTCACATCAGGAAAAAAAAAAAATCATTAATATATTTGCTAAATACATTTACACCATATTAATTTCTTATTACTATTCTAACGCAAGAAAATTTAATCGACTGTTATAATAGTTGTTATTTTTAACTTTACTCAACTTAATTTTTTTGGCAAGTTATTAATTGGATAGTGAAAAATTGTTATTGCAAATTTGTTAATAACATTATGCTAACTTACAAGAAATAATTTTGATACAATAGTGTGGATGCTGAGAATCCAACTCCCTCTCTATAGGTTCTCTCTCACGTTCTCTCTTCAAAATCAAAAGTACCTGATCTCTGCGATCATCGGCAGAGCGAACAACGGTGATAGCATTAGTAGATACAGTCTTGAGATAAGACGATATAATCATGTTCTTACCTTTCCCCTCATTCATCCTTCACTAACCACCACCACCACCACCACCAATGTGATAACCCTGTTCCGTTTTATGCTAATTGATCTTAATTATGATTGTGATTATATGCTTGATATGATTTTGTGTGATAGTTACATGATTATATATGTCTTTGTATTTCTATCTGTTCAGCATAGGAAAATCTGTTTGACTTTCTGCTTTAGAATTTAAATTGAAGGCCCTATCGGCCACAGAAACTGAAATTGATTACACCATTGTGATTAGCGTAATTTTTAGAGCCTACGATGAAATTTAATTAGAAATTGATTCGGATCAAAATAATTAAATTCATAATGATTAAATTGGGATTAATTACTTAGCCTTAATCAAACTTGATTAGGCCAACATATATAAGTGGCCTATTTACATTTTTGAGCATTGTTTTGAGCTCATTTCTCTCCTTTGGCTGAGATTACACTCTAGAGAGAGACTGAGAGTGCCGAATTTAGAGAGAGAGGGAACTCAAGATAGAGAATTGATCAAGGAGCTTGGTGATCTTGAAGATTAACTCAAGATTTAACTACATTTGTGAAGATTGGAGCTCCTAGGTGAGTAAATTCATGAGTTTGAGTTTGTAATTTTGTGAATTCAAAATTAAATGGTAGTCAAGAACATGAATTAAATTGATTATGATGAAATTGAAGTTGATGTGTACATGCATGAAGAAAATTGCCATGACTTTGTATAATCTAACATGTAGCATGTCAATTATGAGAAATTGAGTGTTGAATCATACATGCAAGCATGGTTTTGTTGAGCTTCATGAGTATAAACATCACTTGTGCCAATTGAAATGGTATTGAAGTCTATATTACACATGCATGTATAATTCATGAAGTTATGGAGTTTGGTTATATGTATAATGAAGTTTAATCATGAAGCTATGTGTTTTGTTGAGATGATTTGAGAATTGGATCATGGTTTTGAACAATTGGGCTCAAATCCCCTATGTTCTCATGTTATGTAGTGATTTCCCATGTTTTTGATACCTAAAATTCGAGCTTTGGGCCTTTGAATGCTAAGTTTAAGCTTCAAGAACAATTCTGATAATTCCAGAATTTGGCATGTCCGCTCGAGCGTAAAATGTTAGTTCCCAGAACTTTTGCAAACATTGATGTACACTCGAGCGCAAAGAGTCACGCTCGAGCACCTAGCCACGTATTTTGACTCTCAGCTCGAGCATCCGAGTTCATGCTCGAGCGCAAAAATGAGGCAACCAGTACTTTTGCAGACCAGAGGGGTCCGCTCGAGCGGCGGAAACAGCGCTCAAGCAGGTAGCCTTGTTTCAGAAATTTTGAAAAGTTGTTTTGTGCTTCATTTTCCATTCCCTTTTATTTCTAAGCACTCTTAGGCATACATTGAGCATTGTAAATGAATCAAGAAAATAAGAAAGAGGCCTAAGAGGAATGTATAAGTTAGGAACAGATTGAATAACTTGTGACCCAATATGTGTTATGTATGTGTAGGGTCAAGCACGAGAGCAAATCCACCGGCAGAACACTGTGAGTAATATCTTAGTAAAGATATTTTGAAGTATGCTATTGTCCAATTGCTTACTCCTATTTGAGTTTCATAAATCTGTTAATTTGAATTATGGACAAATATTCGTTATGCTAAATGATTGGGCCAAAGGCCGTTTGACATGAATGATTAGGCCAAAGGTGTAACAACCCCCGTCACTGTTTACTGATTACTGCTAAACCGAGACCGATTACGATTGATAATTGAATTAATTGAAATACTGAACTGACTGACTGAGATCCGAACCTGAATCGATTGACCGTATCTGTTCAAGTGCATGTTTATCTGTTTGACTGTTTAATTATCTGTTCAAATTGGTATGTTTAAACTGCAAATTGAAGGCCTTATCGGCGGCCAAATCGAAAATTGATTGATGTTCCATGTTCATCATAATTAATGTGATTTTATGGCTCATTTATCTGAAAATCGTTTTGGTATGATTAAATTAGATTAAATAGTGTTAAACCATAGAATTGGTTTATCTACCAAAATGCCTTTGTGAGTGGAGCACTTAGGCAACACTTATATTGAGCCTTTATACACTCAAACAAACATTTCATCAGCCCATTTCCTTGCCTTAGCCGAATCTAGAGAGAGAGAGAGTAGGAGACGAGTGATTTCATCTCTTTTGCTTGGAGGCTTAGGAGGTTTGGAAGATAATTGCAAAATTGAGCTTCTATCCTTGAACTACAAGACCTAAGGTAGTGTGACTACCCTCTTGTTTGTGAATTCAATTGATTCTTGCATGGTTTAGAGGATTATTAATGATTAGAGCCAAGACATGGCTTATAATGTTGAATTGAAGCTCATCTCTTGCATGCATGTTCGTATTGAAGAATTTAAAGTTGTTTTCATGGCTAATTGTTACTTGCATGCTCATATTTATATTCAAGTCCATGAATCCCTCATGTTTTTGTAAGGTTTGGCTCATTTGAGCTTGTATTAAAGCCTTGAAGATGATTAAGTTCATGCATGTTTACATTGTTGAATTGTGAGTTGATTTCATGGCAAAATGTTACATGCATGTCCATATTTTGAGAGTAGACCATGAATTCATCATGATTTGAAAAGAATGAGCTCATTTGAGCAAGCATTGAGGCTTTAAAGTGGTTCAAATTCATGGATATTGCATGTTCTTCATGTTTATGAAAATTGTTTTGAAAATGAGTTTAATTGAATTACCCTTGGGCTTTGATTTTATAAATTGAGCTTGGAATCATGTAATATTATGAGTTTACAAGAGTTTTCCAGAAATTCAGCCCAAGAGGATCGATTTTGATGCTTTGAAACTTGATTTTGAACTTGGAGTTCAAATCTGGAATTTCCAGATTTTGGTCGTCCGCTCGAGCGGGGGAAGTGCCGCTCGAGCGGGGAAATCGAGCTCCCAGCATCTCTCACTGCTTTACAGTCCGCTCGAGCGGGGTATTGTACGCTCGAGCGGAGGCTTGTGTCACACGCTCGAGCGGGGGAGGTTACGCTCGAGCGGGGACCTTTGTTGCATGTCCGCTCGAGCGGGGAAACCTACGCTCGAGCGGGGAACTGTTTTTCTGAAAATTCTGAAACTGCTTTCTGAATGCATCTTTGCATCCTCATTTCATTCTTGGCATTCTTAGGCCTAGTTTAAGATATCTTAATGAGGATACAGATGTAGAACCACACCGAGGCAAATTAGGGATTAAGTTATTATCTCTCCCAACTGTATAGCTTAGTGTGTGTTCATTTTGTATACTGTGTAGGGTTGGCTTACCGAGGAGACGCCCTAGCTTACTGTAGCCCAGAACTCTGTGAGTAACAACTATGTAAAGATATGTTCAAAAATGATTATCTTCTGAACTGTTTACTTTATTGAATTGTTTACCTTACTGAGCTGTCTACTTTATTGAACTGTTTGCTGAACCGTTCACTGAACTGAAATGTTTACTAAATTGAACTGTTTATGAAACTGCTTACTAAATTGAACTGGTTACTGAACTGTTTACTAAACTGAACTGTTTACTGAATTGATATTGTTTACTGAACTGATACTGTTTACGGAATTGAACTGTTCACTGAACTGATACTGTGTACCGAATGAACGTATGTCGTATATTCTGAACTGTACTATGGCATCCTTGGCAACTACTGTTTACTGTTACTGTGACAGAGAGATCTCTGTCGGTTCCCAAGTTTGGAACCACTACTGTTTACTGTTATGATGGCCATTCTGTATTTCTGATATGGAGCAACGTGCTGTACGGAACTAAGTGCTACACTGTGAGCCACCTCTAGAATCTACGGAACTAAGTGCTACAGTGTGAGCCACCTCTAGAGTCTGTGCGAGACACCTCTTGAATCCACAAGTACTGTACTGTTCTCTGGAATAGTACTATTACTGTTATTGTTACTGTTACTGTACTGCTACTGATGGCCATCATTTACTGTTTGGTCTGTTAAGACCCGGTCTTTTAAGACCTACTGTTTACTGTACTGTTATGCCAATGGATGTACCACATATCACTATTTTAACTGAATGACTGTTATGGCCTGAAATATGAGCCACAAACCGAATGACTGATAAACTGACTGAAATGACTGTTTTCAATACTGAAAGGACATTCTTTCTTAACCCCTTTACGCTTTGTGTTATTCACTGGGCTTTAGCTCACTGCTCATATATATATGTAGGTGTACAGGCACCGGATCAAAGCTAGAAGCGTCAGGGTAAACTCCAATTTTGTCAGCCAACCACTGTGCCTCACTGTGAGGTTCCAAGCCTGTTCAAGCTATGGCTTAGGGGTGTTATATTTCCCCGTCTATCTCTGTACCGTTTTGTATTACTGTATAGACTGCACTGTACTGTTTAATAGGGATTAAGTCCCAGTTTTGACTGATTGTATATTTTGTGTACTGTTTCGTACTGTTCTGTATAAATGTATGAAAAATCTTTTTGGCATATAGACTGTCACAGCTCATTGGACATTGTTTATTTACTGTTCTGGCTTCCGCCATGCCCCTGTACTCTGTTTTACTGTATTACTGTTAAGCAGGCCTTCGGTAATCTCGGATTACTGGCCGGTTACGGTGCTAAACCCATTGGGGCGGGTTTGGGTCGTGACAAAAGGCCGTTGGACATGAATGATTGGGCCAAAGGCCGTCGGACATGAATGATTGGGCCAAAGGCCGTCGGATATGAATGAATTGGGCCCGAGGCCGTTTGATACGTCTAGATCTGTAGTCGCCTGATGCACTAGATGGAAACATGAATTGGGCACAAGGTCGTCTGATGGATTTGTTTTAAATTCCGTTCATATATCTTCCTTATTTGATATTATTCACTAGGCTTTCGCTCACTCTCATTCATGTGTATGTAGGTGAGCCAAGAGATGTTCAAACCCAGCCTCAGTGAAGTATGTGGGAAAAAGTCAAAGTTTTGAGGAGTCAGCCTTAACGTCTCACGCACGAGACTTGTTTTTGCCATTTTGTTCTTTGGTTATATTTTTGCTTTGTTGGCAAAAACGTTGAATCACCTTCGTATATATAAGCTTTGGGTTTGGCTGACTAAGACTTGAATGATCCTGTTGTGTGAAACTTATATGTTATTTCCCTTTTGGTGTGGGTTATTAATGAAAACATCTTTGGGATGTTTTGATGTGCCATGTAAGCACAGCTCTATGGACAATTTGTAAGTTTGCTTCCGTTTTGGCCCCTCAACTCTAATGAAAAATGTTTTATTTGGTTTGAGACCATAGGTAATCCCTTGATTACTGACCGGTTATGACCTTAATCCATAGGGGCGGGTTCGGGTCATGACAACAAATCCGTTGCCGATGCCCATAACCATCACCAATCACCTATGATCATCCGATACTCTTCCGATTGCAAAAAAAAAATGTATAATCCTCTCTCTCTCTCTCAACCAATAGAGAAAGAGTAGATGCCGCCATTCACCATCATTGTCGTTGCTGATCATCACTGTCACCATTGATCCAACTCCGCAACTGCACCAAACCCTCCATCTTTGCTACCGATGTTGCTCTCGAACTCGGCTCCCCTCGAACTCGCACTCGCAAGGTCAGATTGAGAATTGTTTCAGTGTTTTTTTATGTTGTGTTTCACTCGATTTCTAGCTCTCCCTTTCTCTCTCTATTTTTGCTTTTGTGGCTGTGTCTGTTTTTGTGTTTTCCTTGCTGCAATTCAAACCCCAAAACACTTTTGATTCTATCAAGGAATGGGCCGTCGATCACAAACTTCACACTTTTGATTTTGATTTGATTGTTTTGGTTTCAAATTTTTTTTGAAGGATGTTTATTTGCTAAGAGGCATAGCGGGTTCAATCGCCTACAATTGGTTCCAACCCAACATGAAAACCAGTGTTCAAATCATTTACGTTAGGTACGATTTTGCATAACCCATTTAGAAATTTGAGAAAATATAGGGGAAAAAGGAAAATAAAAGTGAAAAGTTTCTGTTTTTATTTGGGATTTATTAAAACATTAATTCGATCGATTTAGGGTTTTATGAAAGGGCCCAGCAGATTTTGTGAAATTTTCGTTTTTGGGCTTTTTGGGTTGATGATGATCTTCTAAGGCTCCTTCAATGGCAGTAAAGAAATACCCACTTGGTTTTTTTGGGGTATTTGAGGTTTATGTTAATTTTTAATTTTAACTTTCTATTGTTTGGCTGTGTCTAACATTAACTTTGAATAAAAAAATTTGTGTAGGGATCAAGAATTAATTGAACTTGAGAACGAACTCAAGTAACATTAGCCAAATTACCATGATTCATGAAAGTTTCGTTTGTCTTTTTATACACTCGTATGCAAATCTTAGATCATTCATATTTCATTTTTGTTCTACCAAAATCAGGCATACAATTCCAAAGTTGTATATACTAAAAAGGTATGTCTATATGTGTGTGTATGGGTACTCTAGAATCAATTTTGCTTGAGGTATTTGCATATTTAAATGCTCCTTTTCCTTTCAAACCAAACTCTCTGGTCAACCAGGATACGAACTCCCTGAGCCACTAGGTTAATGCTTGATTTTATTTTCCTTTTTTCTTCCCTTGCTATATCCAAATTGTTGCCCTGGCAGGTTTCTATTCTTGTAGATGAAATCTGATTTCTGACTTTGTCAAGAATAGAAACCTACCAGGGCAACAATTAGATAAAGTATTTCTGACTTCGTCTCGCCACCTTCAATTTTTGACTTCATCTCGCCACCTTCAATTTCGTAGGAATCTAGATCACCAATTAGATGAAGTATTTCTGGTAGGTTTCTATTCTTCCAAATCGCCACCTTCAAGTTGTATATACTAAAAAGGTATATACAAGCATACCGATACACACATATACAGACATATCTTTTTAGTATATACAACTTTGGAATTGTATGCCTGATTTTGGTGGAACAAAAATGAAATATGAATGATCTAAGATTTGCATGCGAGTGTATAAAATGACAAATGAAACTTTCATGAATCATGGTAATTTGGCTAATGATACTTGAGTTCGTTCTCAAGTTCAATTAATTCTTGATCCCTACACAAGTTTTTTTATTCAAAGTTAATGTTAGACATAACCAAACAATAGAAAGTTAAAATTAAAAATTAACATAAACCTCAAATATCCCAAAAAAACCAAGTGGGTATTTCTGTGCTGCCATTGAAGGAGCCTTAGAAGATCATCATCAACCCAAAAAGCACAAAAACAAAAATTTCACAAAATCTACTGGGCCCTTTCATAAAACCCTATATTGATCGAATTAATGTTTTAACAAATTCCAAACAAAAACAGAAAACTTTCACTTTTATTTTCCTTTTTCCCCTATATTTTCTCAGATTTCTAAATGGGTTATGCAAAATCGTACCTGGCATAAATGATTTGAACACTGGTTTTCATGTTGGGTTGGGACCAATTGTAGGCTATTGAACCCGCTATGCCACTTAGCAAATAAACATCCTTCAAAAAAAATTTGAAACCAAAATAATCAAATCAAAATAAAAAATGTGAAGCTTGTGATCGATGGCCCATTCCTTGATAAAATCAGAGGTGTTTTGGGGTTTGAATTGCAACAAGGGAAACACAAAAACAGACACCACAAAAGCAAAAACAGAGAGAGAAAAGGAGAGCCAGAAATCGAGTAAAACACAACATAAAAAAACACTGAAACAATTCTCAATCTTACCTTGCGAGTGCGAGTTCGAAGGGAGCCGAGTTCGAGAGCAACGTCAGTAGCGAAGAGAGAGGGTTTGGGACAATTACGGAGTTGGATCAATGGCGACAGTGATGATGAGCAATGGCAGTGATGGTGAGCGGCGACATCTACTCTTTCTCTATTGGTCAAGAGAGAGAGAGAGAGAGAGAGAGAGGGTTATACCGTTTTTTTGCGATCGGAGAAGTATCAAATGATCATAGGTGATCGGCGATGGTTGTGGGCACCGAGGGCAGATTGGTGGTGGTGGTGGTTGGTGAAGGATGAAGAAGGGGAAAGGTAAGAATAGGATTATATCGCCTTGTCTCAAGACTGTATCTACTAATGCTAGCACCGTCGTTCGTCCCGCCAATGATCCCAAAGATCAGGTTCTTTTGATTTTGAAGAGAGAACGTGAGATAGAACCTGTAGAGAGGGAGTTGAAGTGACGTGTTTGGGCAGACGTGGGAGAGAGAGAGAGAGAGAGTGTGTGTGTTTGGGGGGAAAAAAAATTGATCTCAACCATTAAATATTGATTAGGAATCATCTCAGCCATTCAAATGAAATATATCTCTGATACATTTTTATACATTTTCAAAAACTATTCTATATTTTATATATGTATATATATTTCAAATCAAAGTGCTTCCCTTCCTTATCTTGTAGGTTTTACTCAACCAATCTTCTCTTATCATGTATATATTAATTGGATGAAAAATGTTTGAGGGCCACAAAATCAGTGGCTTAAATAGCTAAAGTTTGGGAAAATTACCCATAGGTCCCATGTGAAACATGTGGTCTCCATTTAATCCCAAAACTTTTTCACTGCACCCAAAAGTCCTTTCCCCTCTCTCTCTCTGTTTTTTGCTTCCCTTCCTCTTTCGTTTTTTTTTTCTGGTTTTTTGCTTCCCTCTTTACGACCTTCCGATCTAAACATCTATGCCGATCTGAACCTCTGCGGCACTACCGTCGCCACTTTCTCCACCACGCAGATCGATTATTGACGCCGAAGATCTGATCAGAGTGACCAGATTTGGTACGATGCAGAATTGAAGAACAAGAAGACGATGAAACAAGAACAAGAAGACGCTCATCCTCAGATCTGTGCTTAGATTGAACAGATTTGTGTATATATCTTTGTCAATTTCTCTCTCTTTCTCTCTCTATTTACAGATTTTTTTTGGGATAGTTGTTGATCTATGGTTGTTGTTGTTGATGATGAAATAGATCTATAATATCATTGAAACAGATCTGTAACACAGATTTGTAATGAGAAAATTTTCGAATTCTGAACAAGTAATTTTCGAGTTTTAGTTACAGGCAGTGAAAACTGTAAAATTTTGCAGTTTGAATTTTTTTTTTTGGTGCTGGAATGAATTATGGTTTAAAACTGTAAAATTTTGCAGTTTTATAACATGCTTTAGAACTGTAAAATTTTACAGTTTCATAACATGTTTTAAACATTCCGACGACTTTCCGGCGATGTTGAACATTCCGACGAGTCTCCGGCGACCGTTTGACGGAAGTCTGACAATAATAAGATGTGAACAGTGTCTGTAAATTAAAAAAAAAAAAAAAGGATTTTTTGGTAACAATTAAAAATGTGTTGGACTAATTGGTGCAAGTATTTTGTTTTGGGATTAGCTGGATCTTGAACTTAGTACATGGGACTTATCAGTAAGTTCCCCCTAAAGTTTTGAGCCATTTAAGTCACTGATTTTGTGGCCCTCTACCATTGCTCTAATTGGATATAGTGAAACCCAAAAAAAAATAAAAAATAAAAGTAAAGGAAGAAAGTTGGCCAATGGCTGATCAATTGGTATACAATCAGATTGCAATTACTGTGGATCTTGGCAATTCCACTCCTGCCACAACAACCACACTTGTCTGTTACTACAGTTCCTTTCATTTTCTTGTTCTAGTTCTTTCTCTGTTTCTGTTTCTGTTTCTGTTTCACTTTCCTTGATTTCTGGGAGCGTTTTCTTGGTCCCCAAACACGCGGCCTCATCAAAACCCACATTGCCATTCACCCTGTCTTGTCTCCTTTCAAACCCATGTCCTCTTCTGCTCCTAAACACGACTCATGATTCTCTAATCCTCCATTTTTATTCCCCTTTTCTCATCTTCTTTCTCTACAATGTCTTGTGTATTGCTGACTGGTTCTTGTCATCATCGGATGACTTCTGTTGCTACTACGAATACTTGTTTGACTCTTGGTGGAAGTTACACTGGTCATCTTTGTTTCAGGTAACCATTTGTGATGATTCTTGAAGAGAAGAGTTGATTATATTGTTAATTTTAAGCAAATTGTGAATTGGGTTTTTGATGAAATTAGTTCGTTTCTTGAATTTTCATATATGTATGTATATGCATATATTAGAAGGTTGGAGAAGAATTTGTGGTAGTCAAATCCCCAATATCGCTTTTTTCTGTATTACCATCATCAGGTATGATTATAGTCCTCGTTGTTGTTGGAATGGGGATGAGAAAAGGAAGAAGAGCAAATTCACACCGGCCTCGATGACGATGGGCAAGCAATTTTTATGTAGAAATTTGTCTCATCCCAATTTTTATCTAGAGGTATTTCTTGCCCAGTGTTTGTTCTTCTCTTTCATTGATTCATTTTTTTTTAATTTTTTTTTTTTGGTTTCAAATTGTGAATTTGATGATGCCATTGGTCTGTTTGATGAAATTTCTTGATTCATTTAGTTATGTTTCCATTTACATTTTCTCAGTAATTTAATTCCATTTCTTGTTTGTATTGTGACCCATTTTCTATTAATAATGAAACATTGGGAATGATAGGAATTGTGGTCAGTTTTGGGTTCTGATTCTGAAAGGTTCTGAGTTTAGGTCTCTATGAGGTAGAACATGGCTTCACGGTTTTAAATGTGGAAAAAGGTAATATTAAGGTTGATTTTCAAGAGTAGCGGCTGGCTTGATTATTAGAATAGAGGCAATTTGAGGCCTAAATAGTGAGTTTGTTAGGGCTTTAGTGGTTAAATTGACGGCTGATATGTAGGAGAGTGGTCAAGTTTTATTTGGGTGTGATTGGATTGAACTAGAAAAGGCCCTTTTTGGGACCTCCAAAGTGACCCGACAATAATAGTAGCGAGAGAAGTAGAAGAGGAAGATGGAAAGAAAATCTAGAATCTTACCAAGAACTTCCTACAAATTACTCCACAGGTAAAGTTGCACAAAGCATCACACAAAGCCGCTAAAAGTTTCTCACAACCCTCCAAAACTCAACTCCAATGAATAGAAAGATTACATGGATTTCTGTGGCTGGTAAACTTCTCCTATTCTTACAGGAGTATTGACTCCAAAATTAGGAAAACCCTAGTCATGCTACGTGTAAGATTTCAGATGTGCTCTTTTTCTTCTTTCCATATTTTACATCATAATACTACCCATTTTGCATATACTAGTCTGATCGATTCTGTAACATTTGAGCCAGGTTCTTGATGCTGCGAGGGAAAGGTTCGCACAGGAGATATCCTTCCAGTCCAAGGACAAAGACATCTCCCTTGCGAAGGTAACTCTATTTCCCCTGCTGCCACTTGGTTTCAAGCTAATGGTGGTCAGTTGGATAATGATTGCTAAACAATCTTACTCCTTATTCCAACTCTAAAGAGAGCACTATACATTTATGTTCCCGTTTCATAGTTGTTTTACGGTGTGTTTTGATTATAGATTTGGATAGAGATTTGAAAAGGGAAATGAAAAAGTGAGGGAAATGTGTATGAATTATAAGCTACTTATACTAGGAGCTGTAATGTGGATCTATATTGTCCTTTGAGGTTCGACTGTATTCCAAAATGCCATGTTGCAGGCTCTGTTGTATGTTGCAGCCGAAGATGAAGCATTTATGGCTTTAAGTCGAGAGATGGATGCTCTTTCCCTCCAATGTGAAAGGAGAGATGCTTCAATCTCATCTGATGCCTTAGAATGGGAATGGGAGATGCCTTTGGCTGGAAAGAGCGTCGATGATTGGCTGACTGAATTGGATACTATTGCTGAAGAAGTCAAGGCAGAGTTAGTTTCAAGAGACATAGGTTGCCATTTGGTTGAAGTTTTGGAGGCGGTGAATTTAGTTCTTTTTGAGTCAAGAGGTTTCAAAAGGTCACCTGTACTAGTAGATCCAAAGTATTCATACTTGCACTCAGTTCTGAGCTCTGGATGCAGCAGCGGTAAAGCTTCATTTTTCATCTGTTACTTGCTTCCATGCATTGCTTTGTTTATGCTGTTTCTTTTGTTTAGTGAGCATTTGATGCCACCTGACATATGCTTAACTTGTTGGCAGCAATTTTACTTAGCGTCATTTATATTGAGGTTTGTCGAAGACTTAATATGACCATTGTGGGATCTCGAGTTGGGGAAGATTTTTTGATTTGGCCCCAAACGGGTAACCCTGAGGTGTGTTATTGAGCTCATGGCTACATTTATTTTTAACCAAATGCACATTACTAATATAGTAGCTTATTTATTCCATAGTCCCATTTCATGTCGCGAAAACCCTATTGTATGATGATCGTATAGAGTTTGAATATAACTATTTTTGCCGTCATTATAGGAGCTCTTCAAGGTAACTGCAGGGCACAGTTTGTTTGGAGTTGTTAATGGAAGGTGCGTGGACAACCCCAAATCGAAGGCCTCCGATTTAAGTAGCAATTCACTTTCCGGACTTGACATTGCAACAAACCGAGACATTATAGGGATTGCTCTGGCAAATTTGATTGTATGTTCTGAAGCCCTGAAGCCTTCATAGTGTAACATGAATATGTTATGTTTTTCCAGTCATTTGAATTGCCCATGCCTTTCAAATAGACTCCCCTGACCTCCCATCCAAGATGAAATTGAAACACATATAATATTGCAGAGGCTTCATTGGAAACATGCTTCAAGAATGAACCATGGGTTAATGCTGACATCTCCACTTAGGCCCGTTTATGATGCTAATGACAAATTTAGCAAGATAGATGGTTCAAATATTCCTTTAGTGCGGCCTCGAGATCTGAGGTACCAATTTTATTTTATTTGTTCTTTAATGCAGAAGTTACTCTTCTTAAAAGTTGTATAGACCTTTAAAATACCCATCAATCCAGGAACACGATCATTAATTTAATATTTTATTTATAATTGTTTTGTAAAGGACCTTATGTGGGTCATTTTCTACTACACTTGTCTTGCTAATAGTTTCACAGTAAACTAGGCTCTTAATTTGGAATAATTCATATGTAGTTATCAAACCCAAGCCTTCAACTATTTAGAAACTAAAAACAAAAAAAATGTAGTTGGTCTGGGGCACAAGGGGCAAATTTCTCTGGCATTTAAACCTAGGAAGCATGGATGTGGATACAAGATATAGGTACGATATGATACAGAAACGCCAATATGACAAAACCTAAAAAAAAGATACGGTTACGGTTAGGATATGTTTGTAAAAAAAATTCATTTTTTTAAATTATTAGTAGTAAGTTACAAATAAGGTCAAGAATTTGAGAAACCACACTGTAATTTTATGATGCAAAAATACTAACTTGTAAGAATTAGGTATTAAATTAAGTTTTGCAATAGGTCTAGCAAATATTTTATTTCAATATTAAGTCTAATATGTTTATATTACAATAATAGAATAATCTAGCTTTTTCCTTTGGCACTAGTAAAATTGTTATATTCAAGTTTCTTTATTGCCAATCAAAAAAAAAAATTCTTTGCTTATTTATTTATTGATATTTAACTTTACTATTGTTATATTTTCTTATTAATCCTTACTTTATATGTAGTTATAGGGGACGTGCATGAAACAATACGGATACATCAATTTTGACAAATTCTATTCCTTTAATGCACTATGTTTTTCTTATCAAAGAACTAAACAAAGTATTAGAAAAATATTTTTATATTTATCCTCAATTATATTATATTACAATTATAATGCTATGCAAGAAACGCTACAATTTTAATTTTGTAAAAGAATTAATACCTGACTTGGAGTACTTCAAAATTAAGTATCCGATACTCTAAAATTAATGAAAAATTAATTAAGAAGTATTTGGTACTTTTAACAAATATCCGATACATATCTACAAGTATCCAAGGAGTATCAGTATCCGATACGGATACAATACAGGTACGTCTCCCTTTTTGAAGTATCCGTGGACCGTGCTTTATAGATTTAAACTGAGAGTTCCTACAAGTTTTTCTTATTTCTTATTTTATGTAATTGAATACATATTTCAAAATATATCAATTTTCTGCTATCAGAATTTTCTGTACCATCTTATTACAAATTTTCTTTTTCAGTACCCATTATAGAAAAGCAGGTAGTATTTGACTAGATAATGTAGGGTTGCATACTAATTCTGATCGTCGATATGGACTGGCAGGCATAATTGAATAAATAGTATTTGTGGTTCTTCTACGCACTTCTTGTGTGATTCTGATTGAGTATAAAATTAAAAATTAAAAAAGAACAAAAAAAAAAATGACTTGTAGAAATTTTATGTGTTGATGGCTTCTTGTTTATTGTCAACAGAAACTTCTACAGCGGTTCTTGGGTTATTCTCAGTACCTTTGCTTGGCTGATATTTTAAGTGAAAATGCATTCAGAAAATATTTTGTAGAGTTGGTTGTGTGCAAACCTAAACACGTGTATAGTATAGAGTCAATATTTTCTGCTCAACACCGACTTTGTTCATAGTTTTTTAATCATTTTTATAATTAACTCGTAAACTATTGTTTAGGCTGGCCATCATGGCTTCAGAAAGATGGTTGATTCTGCAGCCACATAATTGGGCTTTAAGGAGAGACCATGGAATGATGTTGTATTATAATAGGTATGAAATCAAATCTTCTTTGTCGTTTGTGTTTGTTACTCCAAATTATTTGGTTCAACTATAATTTTTTTGGCACATGTCAGGGAATACAAGGAGGCAGTCCAAGAGCTTAGCATTTGCATGGCCTTTGCCCCGGAAGAAGAGGCAGAAGTTCTTGAACCATTCGTTGAGAAACTGCATTTGCTGGTGCTTGAATCATCGTGGAAATCTTTGGGGCATAAAGGTCCATTGGCAGTTCCTTGACTTCTTGTTTGTACAGGTTCCATGTGTTTTACATAGAAATCATGTTTAACTTTGTAAATTCTTCCCTTGGATCGTGTTTGAATTGCATGGTTTCAAGGGCTAGAGCCATATATTCTCAAATCAGCTGACAATACTTGGGTTTAGGCAATGGACAACTGGTTAGAGACATGATATAATAATGTATTAAGAAGTATTTTTGTTTGTAAGCAGAGTATATCAAGTAGTCACGGTTCGTCTTGTAGGTTTGTAGCTCTTATATGATAAATGTGGAGACTAACCCTAGCCAATTGCACTAAAACAAGGTATGGGATCTTAGGGATTTTAAAGCCAATTTTTTTTTGTTTGAACCTGCTTAGACTCGCCACGTTTAACTGGTCCCTTGGGCTTTCCCTAAAATTGGGAGCATTTTGAAAAAGTTCTCCAAAATAGCTAAAACATAGCATTGTTTGCTCTGGAACTACTACCAGCTACGCAGCCACTCTTCACTACCAGATGATCTATCGAGTGTAGAATCATGCTTTTCATCTAGCTCTTCCTAGAAATTTGGGAAATGCTATGCTCGAGTTTTGATTCTCCAAAACTCCTATCTTGCGTTACAAACTTTGAAAAACTCCCCATGTTCTCCATCTCGATCCCATATTACACTATTGGGGCTGCTCGTACATAGTAGTTGTATTTGCACCGTTGTAAATTGATTTTTGATTAATGTCAAATATAATTGTTTAATATACTATATACAAATGCCAACAAAAAAAAATTCTATGCTCTTGATCACAAAAATGTTTGAGATGCAACAAAAATTGCTGCAACATGGGCCTGTCCTTTTTATTCGAAGAGTACTTGTATGATGATACATGCAAAATATAAGCAGATTTACTTTAGGCCTTTGTTTTTGGGTTGAAATTTTTTTTAAGGTTGCTAATATTAATTTTTATAAAATAAAGGTCATACAATATTTTCATAGTAGTTGAAGTCCCTCAATATTTTGCAAAGAAAATTTGACACAGAAAAATTTCAAAATTTCTCTAGTATGATCACAAAGAAATTTTATCAAGGGATTTTAGCTAATAAAAAAAAGACATATTTGACCTTTCCTACTATCTAAAGTTGGAGAGGAATGTTTTACTAATTTTTCTTCCTTTTTTTTTTTCATTTTCCAGAAAAATGGAAATCAAAAACAAAAGAAATGTTTGGTGTTTATTTTCTCTTTCTTTTTTTTGTATTTATCTCCTGCAATTTGTCAAGTATTTTTTATTATTTTTTTAAAAAATATTACACGTACCACATAAGTTTATTTCTATTTTATAAAAATAAAATAAAAAATAAAAACAAGAAGCTGAGAAATTTGCCAAAAAGTTCAAAAATATATATACCATAAGGTGACTTCAATTAGGTCCCGCTGGTGGACGATAGAATTGATTCCTAAAAATTAATTGAGATATACATAAATTGAAGTGAGGTTGCACAAATTAATCCGGATACCTGTGTCATCAAAAAAATAAAGGGCAAATTACATATACTTCCTTCGAGGTTTAGCTAAATTACAAATACCCTCTGAGATTTTGGAAATTACAGATACTCCCCGAGATTTATATTTTCATAACAAATTGTCTCATGAGATTTATATTTTCATAACAATTTGCTCCCTAATTTGTTATGCAAATAGTACCTTCAGGGGCGTATCTGTAATTTTTCAAATCTCATGAAGTATCTATAATTTTGTTAAATCTCGATGGAGTATATGTAATTTGTCCCAAAATAAAAAATAAGGTGACTTACAATATAAGGCATAACAAAGTGGATTGAAGAAAAAGGTCGTATCATTGTATGTCATCCTCTTTAAGCAATAATCACATACATCAAAGCATGTCTGTATGGACCAGTTAGACACTTTGCTTTGCTTCCAAAAATCTACTAATTGACAGTGACCAGCGGACAATGATATAAACCAAGAGCAAATATCTTTGCATGCATTTTTATGGCCACAGCTGCAAAATAAATGGAAAATATTAATGAGTCAATTGTAAATAATAATTTCAAGACTATGGTACAGATGGATTTTATAATTAAAGAAGAATAAGGGATCGTTTGGCAAGATTGACTTTTTAACTTTTTTTTATTTTTTTAGCCTGTAATTTTTTTGTTTGGTTGGTTTTTTTGGCCTTTTTTTGGCTTTTTTGCATTGGAATGACAAAATTGCCCTCAACTTGGAAATGATACTTTTTTGACTTTTTATTTGTATATGGGTTAGCTTGATAATTTTACATCCTAAATCTAGTGTTTTGTTATTTTGTGATTTTGTGACTTTTTTTTGTCCTTATGTACTTATTTAGTCCCAACATAAAAACCAAACCAAAGCTTAACCTAACTTCATACTTTTTGAATTATAGTTAAAAGAAAAAAAAATTATAATCAAATACTATATGAAACATAATCAAAAATCTAATGAATCATAAGAGTATCTCCAATAGCAAATACCACAATAGCATTGTCATTGTTATAATTTGACAATGAATAGAAGAAAATAATAGAATTATAGCAATAGTATTCTAATGGTCAGATGCTATTTTGGCATAATCAAATATAAAAATTGGTGTATTCGAATAATCAGCCAATCATCCGATCGGTCGTTTCAAACACACTAGTTTCTGTGTTTGGTCCTGTAAAAATGGCAATTTTATAAAAATTTATCTATTTTGTTGGGAGGGAGAGAGGGAGGTTTTGGCTGAATTGACACATATGATAACTGTCAAAACTTATGTCAAATTTAGCATAAGGTTTGACATTTGTCAAATTTGACAACTGTCATATGTGACTATTGGAACATTCTCTAGTTGCCAAATAATAGTAATAGCAGCTCTAATAACAAACTATTGGAGATGTTCAATTAAAGAAGAAAATTGATCATAACTAAAGAAGAAAATGATATAAGTAAGGGTGCATATAATACACTCATTTCAAGAGATTTGTATAGTAAAATTTTCCTATATTATATATATATATATATATTAAAATGTGTAAAAAGTAAATGTAATTCTAACTTTTAACGTCACTTGTTGAATTACCATTAACATAATTCATACAAATTTATATTTGTTCAATCAGAGAATATGAATACAATCACAACATAATGTTTATACTTTTCAAAATATGTGTTTGTTTGGTTTGATTTTTCAAAAACGGTTTTGAGATGAATTTTTGTTTATTTTTAGTAAAAAAAAAATTTAATTTTAATTACTTTTTTATACTTTGTAGATGCACCTAATCAAAATGCATCAAAAAAATAAAATAAATTGGCTAAAATATTAAAAAAGTTACTGAAAATATATAATGTATTTTTTTATCGGAGTTTTGTTTATTTTTGATGAATTTTTTTAATGTTTTAATTTTTTTTACTTTTTAGGTGCATGTAATCTTGATATATTTACAAAATAAATAAATAAAAATAACTAAAATATAAAAAAAGTTCAATAAAGAGGAGAAAACCCATTTAAAAATAATTTGTGACAATTATAACCACACATATTTTGAACACTTCTTTTCTTACGACATTTCACCTCTTCTGCTCAGCTTGTAAATTTCTTAACATCGATTCATAATATTTATAGAGCAATCTTTGATTTCAATTTACTTTTAACCATTTAATTCAGGGTTTTTTTTTTTCATATAAACTTCTCTATTATTATTTTATTTATTTATTTTTAAAAAGACAACAACATTTAAACCAAAATCATATCAAGCCATCCAAATGAATCCCTTCGTTCACATTTTGAAATGGAACTAATAGGTCATGCCATGGAGTGGGCTTTAATACAATGATACAATAGACAAGCATTGCAAATCCAAAATGAAAGAAATAAATATTGACTTATCAAGAAAAACCATATGTGGTAGAGGGAAATTGAAAGGGGATGACAATGGAAGTAATTGACTTTCTAGTTTCATATAGTGGTCCCTTTAGACATGTAGGGACTTCATGTTAAATATCATCTACTTTTGATGCAATATGCCAATATCCAATCATTTTACTGTGGCTGCAGATGGTTTAGCGGGCTACATCTATATGTAAAAGTCTCCGTTTACAAGAAATAGTGAGGCGAAGTTTGGCATGTGGCTAAAAAATTAAAAAGTTTAAAAATTATTTAAAAAATTAAAAAGTTATTATTATTTATTAAAAGTTAAAAAATACGACTGCATAATTCTCAATTTAAATTTTTTTATACACACTAATTTATATAATTTTTTAATATATATTTTTCTATAAAAAGTCAAAAAATTAACCCAAACAATCATATTTTTTTCCTTAACTTTTTAATGTAAAAAATCAAAAATGACACTTATTTGAGACATCCCAAACAATCCCTGAATATAAAATGTAAGATAAAATATTCATAATTATAAATATAGATATTTTAGTTCACATCAATATTTCATCAACTTAAATTTTTCTCTGCACAGCATATAGCACAATTAAATTTAGATTACAATGTTAAACCATTAGAACTTTGCAAAATTATCATCATGATCATTTTGCATTACCCTATTTAATAAGTGTGATGTAAGGCCAATTTAAGAACACGTTGGACATCATTCGAAATTGAATGACAAAGCTATTTTTGTATCATAATGCAACATAATTTGGTGTGGTACAATGGCCCCGTTTGGTAGAGCTATGAGAAAGTGATTATAGATTATAACTTAACAGATTATAACTTATAACTGTGAATATAAACTGGTAACCTATTTGGTGCAGTTATGAGATTATGAATTTAAGCAGCAGAGTAGTATTTGGTAAATAAACTGTAAAATAACTTTTTGCTGTGTAATTGTCATTTTTACCCTTATAAACATAAAAATTGTAATTCTTTTTCTTCTTATTTTCTTTTCGCTTCTTTCTTTTTTCTTTTTTTCTTCTCTTCTTTCTTTTTGTTAATTGTGATTCTGTTTTCATTAATTTTTTTTCATTACAATTAATATAACAATTGTCATTACAATTAGTATTAATTAGTATCAATTAATATAAAAGTTGATACATTTGATAAAATTATTTCATTATAAATTAATTAGTGTCAATTAATGGCTTATTTTTATTTTTTCATTATAAATTATTTTTTTCATTTTTTCATTATAAATCAATTAATATAAAATTATTTCATTATAAATTAATTAGAGTCAATTAATGGCCTATTTTTATTTTTTTATTATAAATTATTATTTTCATTTTTTCATTATAAATCAATTAATATAAAATTATTTCATTATAAATTAATTAGTGTCAATTAATGGCTTATTTTCATTTGTTCATTATAAATTATTTTTTTCATTTTTTCATTATAAATCAATTAGTATAAAATAATTATTTTTTGTTAATACAAAAATAATTAATACTAAAAATACTAAAATTATTAATTTTTGTAATCAATCAATTTTAATAATTAGTACAAAAATTATTAATAATAATGGCTTAATTATTATTATTATTTTATTAAAAAATATTGAAAACCTCTAGGAAAAAGAAAAAAAAAAAAGTGAAAACCCTAGCCGGGGAGAGAGAGAGAGAGAGAGATCTGATCGGCGATGTGGCGAAGGTGCAACGGTGACATGGCGATCGTGACGAAGGTATAGCGGCGACGTGGGAGGCAGCGATGTGCCACGATCGCAAAGAGAGAGAAAGAGAGATCTGTTGCGATTTGCCGAAAATCACCGCGAACCCAAGATCGACGACGAAAAACCATAGGTACGGCGCCATGGATGTAGCACAGAGAGAGAGAGAGAGAGAGAGAAGAGAGAGATCTCTGTTTCATCGCCGGAAATCGCCAGATAGCTTTCTTCAAGAGACAAAAATGAGAGTTTTTTTATTTATATACATGGTACACTTGTAATTACTTGAAATTGTGAGAGGCATTTAAGTCATTTTGCCCTCAAATGGTAACTACCCGGATAAGCTAATTGGAAAAGCTTCCCTTCTCCCACTCAAAGAAAAAGCTGATTTTTAACTTAAAAAAAGCTATAATCTGTATTATTAAGTTGAACCAAATACACTAAAATAGCTTAAATTAAACTAAAGAATAATACTTTAGACCCCCTCAAAAGGGGCACCCCCTCACCCCCTTTGACATGTGTCAGGGGGTGATTGGATGTGCAGGAAAAAAAAAAAAAAAAAGAAAAAGCAACCAATGAGAGTGAGAGGGGGTGAAAGGGGGTGATGGGAAAAGGGGGTCTCTATCATTGTTGTTAAACTAAAAGCTTAAATAAGTTGAAAATAAACTCTACCAAACAGGGCTACTGAAGGGTTCGTTTGGAGATTTGGCTATTTTAATTGACTTTTAAATTTTTTAATTATTTTAATCTGACTAAAAAAGTTGTGTTTGAAATGGTAGTTGGCTCTTTTTTTTGTATCTAATTTGATAATTGTGAGAGAAAAAAATGAAATGATCATGATTTGAATGTAAAATTTTATCTTATTAATTATTTTAATTTTTTTTAATTTTTATTGACTATTTTAACCCAAAACTTTCATACCAATCATAACCTAAGTTTGTTAAATAGTTACATCAAGAAAGGGAAAAAAAATGATCAGCATTGGATGAATAGCTTCAGTACGCAAACGAGGTGGGGCTTGATAGTTGGCAAGAAAGGTGAGGTTTCACTTGGGAATAGATTATTTTAGTTGTTGTTTAGTTAGAGATTTTTTAATTAAAGTTTTTGAGTTAAATCTTTTTAGTTTTGGACTGAAAAGTTCATTTAGTTTGATTTTTTAATGTTTTTTACTTTTGTAAGAAAAAAAAAAAAAATTATGATGTAGATTTGACATGACATTTTGTTTTATTAGCCTATTTTGTTTTTTTAGTCCCAGCCATGATTGTCAAATAAAACCTTAGTAATTTTTTGATTTTTTTATAAAAAGATACAAAAAAAATAAAGAGAATAATATAAAAATTTATAATGACTTTTTAAGTAAAATATTTAGTCTCCAAAGAGTTCTGAATATCATATCAAACAAGAATAGAAAATCAAAAATCATTTCCTCATTGTGCCATGAGATAAGACAATTTAAAAACAAAAAAGAAAAGAAATGTTGCATTATGAAAATAGATAACATTCAAATTCAAATATCACACTTTATAAAATACCTTATCAGCAATATGTTAAAAATTTAAAATGTGTAAAATAGATTTGTTTTAGATGTGTCTCATACCACACTAAATTTAAATATATACTATAAATTTCAATTTTAGATACCTTCCTATGTTTTTTTTATGAGTGTTTAACATTTATCAAATAAAAATGTATTTATTTTTGCACTTACATCAACTTCTTCTCTCACTTTCTTTGAATATGGGCAATTAGATTGGGCTAAATGATAAGTGTGTTTGGTTTGAATTTTTTGAATTAAATTTTTTGAAAATTGAATTTTTTGGTTTTCGTGTTTTTTTTGTTTTTAGTGAATATTTTTAAAATTTTAAATATTTTTTTTACGTTTTTAGATGCACCTTATTTAGATGTATCTAAAAAGTAAAAAATTTGTGAAAAAATATTTTTAAAAATTAATAAATACATAAAAATATAAAAAATGTACTGAATTCTCGTATTTTTTTTATATTTTTGGTATTTAGTGAATTTTTAACAGTTTTTTTTCTATTTTTTTTTTTACTTTTTAGGTATATTTATGTTAGGTATGTCTAAAAATTAAAAAAATTCAGTAAAAAAAAAAACACAAAAAATAAGAAAGTAGAATTTTCTGAAAAGTGTTTTTAAAAAATGATAACCAAGCATAATATTTCAAAAAGTTTTCTTTGGCAAAAATTTATTTGTTTTATCATCATAAAATGTTATAGCAAAACAGTGAAAATGGTTCACCAATTGATTCACAAAAGGCTAATTTTTCACCAAAAAAATAAAAGGGTAAACCACTTAATTCATTTATATTATGAAAGAAATACACAATTTTTGTAAAATTATCTTAATAAGAAAATCCACCAATTACTTAATACAACGTGTCACAATTCTAGAGGTCTTAATATCTCAATAACCAGAGTGGCAACACTTTCATTGACATGTATTAAATCACATATTTACAATAAAACGAGTTTTTCTTTTATTATTTACAATAAAACGAGGTCTTAAAATCAGTCTCCATATTCTAATCGTAATAACATATAATATTTTAAAATTACTAAATACTTATCTAAATTATGGACTTTCAGGAGGAAAAGATAGACAATAATTCCTCATATGCAATCAATACATTTTCCAAAAACGTCAGTCTTCATATTTTGGTGTAGAGGATATATAAGAAGACATGGATCTTTCATCTAAAATTTTGAACATCTACTCTCTCTCTTTTTTCCTGCATAATTTATTTAGTTGCTCTACATCTTTTGTTCGACTTACGCACAATTTAAGAAAAGTACACATGAATAAATATAAATAAATGGGTTGGTTAAAATAAGAAAGATACTATTATAAACTCACAATTTAAGTCTCACAATAATATTCACAAAGAAATTGAGTCTTAATTGATTAAGTTTGCAACAAATTAAAATTTGACACATGAGTTGTAGGGGTGAGCAACGGATATTCCGATCTATCTAAACCGATCGAATCGAATCAATCCGTTGCATTTTGGACAGTTGCGGATTCATTTTTTTCAATCCGCCTAATTTTAGACGGGTGGTGGATTTGAGGTTCCTTTGACTGCAACTAAACCGCCAAACCGCGAGCACCCCTAGTAATTTGTGAGACTTTATGTTTGCAATTTGTTTAGATGTTTTGTTTGTGTTTTCAATTGAAAAAGAGTTTAGATGTTCTGTTGTATTTTTAATTTGAAAATCCTTTTATCAAATGGTAAGGGTTGATATTTGATATGTTTGTGTGAAAAATATAGGGCTTAATTTTATTTTTATTTTTTTTAAAATCAAATTAAATGCTTTTTAATAAATAAAAAAAAGTAATGAAATAGTTTTGATAGTGTATGATTTTCTTACATGTATTTATTATTGGTATTTGACAATTTACTTGATAATTGGTTATGTTGAGTTGGATTATTATCCAAAAAAAAAATGTTGACAAATTGTTGTATTATGTTCAAAATTCGTAAAAGTTTAAACTGCCAAATTGATTCGCATCCACCTGTCAATCCGCCAATTCACTCAATCTGCATCTGTCAATTCGACGAATGGATGCGGATTATTTTTTTCAATCCGCCCATTCGGTGAACAGATGACAGATTAGAGCTTCCTAATCGCGAACACCCCCTAATGAGTTGTCATGTTATTATGGATCATTTAATTATTTTTATTCTTATATTTTTTTTTTTCTTGCCCAAATAATAAGATCAACAATATTTTTAAGTTGAATTTTTGACCGTCATGTTTCAGCTTGTGCAATATAAACAAGGAAAATTTACCCATAAGTCCTAGTTTTTGAAACATTGAACCATTTAGTCCTAAAAGTTTTCTTGTGCTCCATTTAGTCCCATTTTTACATCAGCATGATGTAAATGATCTGATGTTTCATTCTATAATTTCAAAATTTATTGAAATCTGATGAATATTAGATATTTTTCATCCTATATTTTCAAATATTATTGAAATTTGATGAACATTAGATGTTTGAAATCTAATGTTTGTAACATGACTCTGATGTTATTAACATTGTATCTGATGTTATTAACATTGTATTTGATGTTATTAACATTGTAATGGGACCTTTCAGTCTATAAGAAAACTTTTAGAACTAAACAGTGCATAAGTTATTAATTTGGGATTTATTGGTGCATCCCCCTATAAACAAACATAATAACTTAAAATTATTATGATTATTAGGCCGATTTATTTATTTTTTATATAGATAATGTATACAAAAAAAAAATCTCTATAAAATAAATAATTAAAATTATTAAAATAAAACTTATGATGAATTTCACCATTCATGAGCCTGAATATATTGATCAAATTCAAATTTGAACATGAACAAAAACCCAATTATTTTTGTTTATTTGTATTTATCACTGAAAGTAGCTGTAACGGATGTGCAATACAGTGGTCCTACCCTTTAGGCATCTATGGATTCCAAAGAAAATATCTGTATATTTTCATTTTCCACCTCATAGTTATCAATTTTGGTGAAATTATCTCTGATGGATAATGGGACCTACCAACATAATCTTTTAATGGCACAGAAATAAAATAATATATATATATATATAGTATTTTATGAAAAATGATTTTTTTATATTTTTTATGAGTATGACTCTCACCACATTTGGAACGAATTTTAATTACATTTTTTTTTTTGTGTATTTTATTTATGATTAGTTCATGTGTATTTAGCATTTCTGTAGAGATTTGAGAGCTAAATATTTTAGTAAAAAAATCATAATAAGTTATTAAATTGTTTTTTTATTATTTTTGTACACGGTGTTTTATTAATAAAATGAAAAAATTATTGAGAATTCTCAGATGGCCCTAATATATACTCACACTTCTCAATGAAGGAACATGGGTAGTGAGTCGCTGCTTTATCATGAAATGGAGAATTACAATTAAGTGCTGTGTATTAAAAAATTCATAACTTTAATTATTAATATTATTAAATTTTTTCATTAATTTGTAGTAATTATTTTTAGAGAAAATTATTTAGAAGTCCTATTAGGGAGACTTGTGCTACATTTGGTCCCACAAAAAAACTTATGTTCCCATAAGTCCTGTGGGAAGTTTTTTGACATATTTACCCTCAATATTAGTTGTTAATATCATAAATAATAATAAAACCATATATAGGGAAATTGATATAAACGTAACGTAACGTGACACCTATACGTAACGTGACATCTACATAAACGTAACGTAACGTGACACCTACATAAACGTAACGTGACACCTATATAAACGTAACGTGACATATTTGCATAAACGTAACGTAACGTGACACCTATATAAACGTAACGTGATATATCTACATAAACGTAACGTAACGTGACACCTATATAAACGTAACGTAACACCAATATGAACGTAACGTGACACCTACATAAACGTAACGTAACGTGACACCTATATAAACGTAATGTGACATTTACATAAACGTAACGTAATGTGTCACGTTACGTTTCGCAAACTTAATAATTTTTTATTTTTTTAATCTATTTGTTTTGAAATAGATATATAATCTTAATATATTTTATATTTTTATACAGTATGTATAATTTTTTAATTTGTTTAAAAAAATTATAATTCTTTATTTTCGGATCATGTCACTACAATAATTACTATTGATGACCACACAAAGTTGATTGGGGCAGCTTTGAAAAGGCTTGATTTGCGGCGTGAATTCGACCCCATGATTATGATGATGAGTATAGTGGTCGCGCTTTCAGATAGCTTCACAGAAGCCCCCCCCGGGCCCCCGAACGCCACTGCCGCCGCCTGAAGACGATTGTAGGCTTCAAATCGGGTCTTGAAATCGGAAGCATCAAATAGCAGCAACCTATTGAGAGAGAGGAATTCTGAAAAAGATTAGGGGTAAAAAGATTAGGATCTTGTGGAATACATTCTTATGAAAATAGGACTTGAGACTCTATAAGAAATTACACAGGACTTAGCCTAGTATAAGGTTCTGAAAAAGGACTTATAAATAAGTCTCCCTTATTTTTATAGAAATTGGACTGATCTGTAATATTCCAAAATAACTTTAATAATCCAGATTTTTTTTTTTTTTTGTGTATTTGTTTTCAATTAAATTAATAGTACAATTATAAACACAAGACTTTGTTAGAAATGTTTTTTATACCAAAAAAAAAATAGATAATTTATTTTGAATCATATTCGCCGTCTAGTTTTAAACAAATATCATGATTAAATCATGTTGCTATGGTTATTGAATGAATATAATTTATTTTTATTTTTTATGTGTAATCTACATACATTTTTTTTTTTTTTTTTTTTTTGTATAGTAGTGGGATCTATAGTCAACCTCACCAAATTAAATCTATCCAAGGCTTGTCTAGAAACAGATTATTTTAATAATTTTTTAATTTTTCACAAAAAGATATGCAAAAAAGTAGAGAGAGTGATGTGATAATTTATAGTGACTTTTTAACTTTTTAACTAAAATAGCTACTCCTCAAACTAGCTGGGTCATAGAAAAAATAGCCAAAAAGTGCCTATAATTTGAAGGATAAATTATACTTTGTCTATTTTATGTTTGATTACGTTTTTTTATTTTGACCCTTAAAGCTTTTTTCCCCCTCACTTAGCTCTTCATATTTCATATTTTTCTAATTTACTTCAAAAGTTAACTTATGTCCACAATTAGACAGAAAATGTCACGTTTTTGATAGTCATGTAACACAAAACTATTTTATTATATATAACTTATAACTCTAACATAAACTCAAATATCAATATAATAATATATTTTTAATGTCATTTGACATTTTTTTGTTCTATTAATTTTGAATATAAAATAACTTTAGGAGTAAATAAAAAAAAAAATGAAACAAGAACGGCTAAAGTGAAAAAAATTCAAGTCCAAAGTCAAACATAAATGTGGCAAAGTGTAATTTACCCATAATTTGAATATATAAATATAAATTTGATGTAATATAGATTATACTCAAAATAAATCTAATTTACACTTTTAAAATCACAAATATTTTTCAATAATCTTGGGCAACATGTGGTGTTCCCATAATGTTTATTAAGTTAAAATAATGAGAATATTTTAAGTTAATTTTAAAGAGACAACGGCCCTATTTGGTAGAGTTGTGGGAAAGTGCTTATAGCTTATGCCTAAACAGCTTATAGCTTATAACTATGAACATAAGCTGATTTCTGACTTATTCTTAAAGCATCTCTTGCCCCACTCAAAGAATAAGCTGATTTCTGACTTCCAAAACGCTATAAGCTATAAGCTATAAGCTAAACCAAACACATCAAAATAGCTTAAATTAAGCTGAAAGCTGAAATAAGCTAATTATAATTTCTGCCAAACAGGCACAACATAACACTTATTATTGTGTGATTTGCTCAACAAAAAAATAGAACCAAAAATAAAACAAAAATAAAAACAAAGACAAAAACAAAACAAAACAAAACACTTAGGGCCTGTTTTATTGTATGATAAACGGGAATGGTTCCCTTCATACCCCTTTATTATTCGAACCGTTTACTGTTGGAAATGGTTATAAAATTTTAGTTAAAATCAGAATTTTTTCCTAAGTTTGGTCTAATTTTTAGGTGGGCCCCGTGCATCGATTTACACGGGTCAAAGTGGTAACGCGTTCTATGCCGCGTTGTGATTCACGTGGTATATTTGGTTGCTCAAAACCATTACCGAGTGAATGGGAAATTGAAGCCAAAGTATGCTCCATGGAAATGGAGTTTTGGTAGAAATACCTTAAAGGTTTGAATAAGGCTTGTCCCACATTGATTTGGTGGGAGGTTTTGAAAGGGTTTATAAGGCATGGGTTTGGTACTTGGGGTATGCCCCAAGGGGTACCCAAGTATTTTAGAGGGAGAGGTTATGGGCAAAATGGGCTAGACCCATTAGATCCAAAAACCACCACACGCGCGCCGACCGACCGACCGGACGGGCTTGGGCGCGGGTGCGTGGTGTGAGGTTGGGTTGGGCTTGTTCGGCCCAATACTAATCTTTTTGGGCCAAAAATATTTGAAAGAATTCAAATTAAACTGGTTTGGATTTACTGTACATCCAAACAGGGCCCTTCCCGTTTTCAAACAGAATTAAACTGATTTGGATTTATTGTTCATCCAAACAGGGCCCTTCTCGTTTTCAAACAGAATTAATCTGATTTGGATTTACTGTTCATCTAAACAGGGCCCTTCCCGTTTTTGAATCCAACAGCTTTAAATCTGTTTGAATTTCAAACCAAACAGTGCCTAACCTGTTTGTATCTGTTTAATTCAAATTGAACAGGTACAGTACTTGTTCAATTCAAAACCTAAAGCCACCATTCCATCTATAAATAAGACAACCCTCATTTGGATTTAGTGATCTCAAATTTCCGTCCTTCATAATTCTGAAAACATTCTCTTCATGTTGCTGCATCATTTTCTTGTCAGAGAGAGTATAAACACTTAGTGTGTTCGTTAGGCAAACAATTTGTAGTGCTGCTATTGTTTGTAGTAGATCATTTTATCCTGAGAGATAGACGTCCAAATTCTGAAAGCACTGTGGAGAGGACGAATCTGTCTTAAGGACACAGTGTCAAACACTGGACTTGATCAAAAACTATTCAAAGAAAATTAAATCAAGTAAGTTATTTAATTTATTTTCAGTGTTATTTTTATATGTTTAAATCAGATTTTAATTTTGTTTTTTGTAACAAAATAAAATCTGTTTTTATTTATTTATTTTTATTTCGAGTTTGATTTTTGTAATCAAACAAATTCTCTCATTTTCTTTATTTCTTTAAATTCTAGTTGTTGTTTTGTACACAATAGAATTAAATCTTTTAAATACAGTGAAGATTGTACCAACATTTACAAATGAGTTGCATTTTCAGTTTATTATATTTTATATTCCTAAATTATTATCAAATTATCTATTTAGTTCTTAAACTATTGATATTGAGAGGGTAATTTATGTTTAAATTGGGCCGAGCTAGGATAGTGGGCCAATCTATGGTCCGTATTGAAGAGGCTGAGAAGATGGGCCCCGGACAAATGTTAGTCCGGTCCGAAGTAAAGAATTTCCACCGGAGTAAGTTCTTGAATTTAGTTCGGGCGCAGGTTGTTTGGGTTAGCTCGGTCATGTTGTTCAGAACCGAGGTATATTGGACCTGCTTTAGGACCTGAGCAAGTGGTAGCTCGGCTTAATTCTTCTATGGATAGCTCGGCCTTTGCATACGAGGCCAAGGTAGGGGAATGGAAAGCGGAGCCGAGGTAACGGTTGTTCGGTCTTCAGTGAATAGTTCAGTCATAGCTCATGAAAACCGAGGTGTGCCGAGCCCTTGAGAGGACTTGGTTCTAAAGATAGTTTGGCTTAACTTTCTTACGGTAAGCTCGGTCTTAGTATGGGAAACCGAGGTAAGAGAAAGAGAAGTGAGTGCCTAATTAACGTGTACTTCGGTCGTAAGGTAGTTCGGCTGTGGTAAAACCATCTCACTTGGTTTAAACAGTGAGGGGGGTGTTGGGGGATAAGCATTATCTTCCAGGAGTATGAATCCTAGGAGGACTTTACATGGAAGAGTAAGAGTCCCACTAGGATTGTGCTACGCGAAACCTATATAAGCTCACCAATATCACTTGTGGAGAGGTAACACAACTTTGTTTTCTGAATACATAGAGCTTTTGTCTATTTGTCAAGCTTACTGACTTAGGCATCGGAGAGGTTTCCGGCACACACCCGCCGGCCAGCTCACGTTTGTATTTTCAGGTGATAAAGCGACGTCGTACGGAGGAGCGTAGACTTGATCAACAGGATTATACGAGAAGGTGTATTTCTTTCCCGTATAGATATTTAGCCCTTAAAGTATATAAATTAAAGGGATTTTTTTTAAGGGTCCTGGTATTAAGATTTTATAGCATAAAAGTCATCTAATATTTTCATAATATCTAAGGTCCTTCGCACATCGATCCAGAGAAATTTCAATCCAGAAAATTTCTCTGGACTTCCTAGAGAAATTTTCTCTAAATTTCTCTAGACTTCCCACTCTCTAGTTTGCTCAAATTTCTCTGGTTTGCAAATTTCTCTAGCAAATGATATGCTTCCACCACCATAATAATCTCAGTAGTGGTCTCCAAATTGAAATTTCTCTGATTTGTACAAATTTCTCTAGTTTGCACAAATTTCTCTAGTTTATACAAATTTTTTTGCTTTGCAAATTTCTCTAGCAAATGATATGCTTCCACCACCATAATAATCTCAATAATGGTCTCCAAATTGAAATTTCTTTGATTTGCACAAATTTCACTAGTTTGCACAAATTTCTCTAGCAAACGATATGCTTCCACCACCATAATAATCTCAGTAGTGGTCTCTGTAATCAAAGGAACACTAATTTCACCTAGAAAATCTTCCATGTAGTCCACAGAATCTCCTTATTCACCTCTCAAAATTACAATCAAATGGTTCGACGCCATACTCGAAGATTGCGAGCATCGAGAACCCTTCGTATCACCCAACGCCATCGAAAAAAACCCTAACCCTACCAAAGCTCAGTTACGAAACAGCCAATCAATTATGAACTTTCCAAAGAAAAGATGAAGAATCGAGCTTATATATATATATATATATATTCTAAAGCATGTGTGTATTTGTAGAAGGACAAGGGACAAGCAGATGCAACGGTAACAACAACTCCAGTGAGGCTTTTGGTGAGAGAGTTTCTGTTGGCGGAGGTAACAATCTATTCGTGATATGCGAAATCGTTCATAGATAAGGATGCTTTGAGCTTTGCTTGACGGAGGAGAGAGAGTTGGAGAAGATGACGACGACGATGACGATGAACTTCATCAATGGAGGTGGAGTTCGTCGGAGAGAGAAGAGCAGAGAGAGAGAGGAAGAGAGGAAGAAGCAGTTTGATTTGAGAGGATCAAATTTCTTTGTAATATATGGGTGTCGAGGGTTGAAGGACCTTATACATCATAAAATAATTAGGGCTGAGTAAGGAATCCGTGAAATCCATAATCCGATCCGGTCTAGTCCAATCTAGTAGGTTTGGATTGGTTTTTTGAATCCGTAATTCGGTTCTGGATTGAAAAATTAAAAATCCGTAGTCAACGAATTGGTTCCGAATTGAACCCCACAGTTCTGGATTGAAACCGATCCAGACCGTATAAAAATAGCCTATATCTATATTATACATCCTCCCGCATAGTATCTTCTCTTATGCCATATGTTGAATGTAAATGTAAAAAGGGGCTGTTAGTGTGGTAGGTAAATGTGAGTGTGTTAGGTGAGTATTAGTGTGGTAGGTTAGTGTTATAGTTAGTGCCCCATATAGTTAGTAATATAGTTAGTGATCCATTATGGTATAGTGCTCCATTATGGCTCCATTGTATCTCATTTCTCTCTATAAAAGAGAGCTCTTGTAAGAACATTAGATATCAATCAATAATATCAATACATTAATTTCCTGCATGGTATCAGAGCTATAAGATTTAGGCCTGTATTTCTTTCTCACCGGCTGGTAGCCGGCCGGTAACTTTGCCTTCGCTGCCCGCTGGAATTTTAACCTTCACTCCGCTGCCACAAATTATTCTTCTTGATCTTGCTCTTGTTGTTAGAAGCTACTAACTTTGCCTTCGCTGCCCGCTGGAATTTTAACCTTCACTCCGCTGCCACAAATTATTCTTCTTGATCTTGCTCTTGTTGTTGCTGCTACTGGTGCAGTAGCTTCTAACAAATTCAATGTCACCTAAAGCGTTGAGTGCCTCAGTTAGTGATATTGGCTTAGTTGTTAGTATGGTTGATAGGGTAGCAGGATCAGCACCAGGTAATGGATCTAGAGCTGCAGTTGGTGAAGATTTGGTTGCCATGACAAAGTGTCGTCTACAATCAAGAAATTCTGTCACACAAGATGGAAATACTGGAGCAAGGAAAATGAGGCGCTACGCAAGTGCTGTTTACTGGGCTCTTGCTAGGCTTCCTGTGGTCATCCCTATTTGGTTCCTTGCCATCATCTTCCCTTTCTTTGGTCCTATCAACTCCACTGTTGGATCTCTTCTCGTCAGCTTCACTGTCTACATCATTCCTGCTTTGGCTCACATGATCACCTTTGCTTCTCCTCCTGCTAGAGAGAATGCAGTAGAGAGACCATCATCATTCCTAGGAGGTTGGGCAGGCTCATACTGTGTGAACATCTTTGTGGTTGCTTGTTCCTACTAATTATCCAAACTCCTCTCCAATACTCCTCTCTCTCCACATGCACTCTCCTTTTTAAAAAAATAATTGTTCCCCACTTTTGAACCCACTTACCACAATCTCTTATTTTAAACTTTCTTTTCACCTTTTACCCACTCTTTTCTTTTATTTAAATTAAACATCACCAACTTGGTTTATCCACTTTCCTTCACCAGCGCTATTCACTTTAAATTTTGTGGAATGGTGATATTTTCTGGGTAATGGTCAATGTGAATTGGAGTGGGCCGTCCGTGGACCAAAACCGTGGGCCCCAAAACCATGTTAACCACTCTCCACCTTTCGTTTTGATTTCTCAATATATTTTCTTTCACATTATTTCTTTCTTTATTTTTCTTTCACATTATTTTTAATCTTTTTCAAATCAAATTCATACCATTCAGATTTGCACACCAACTTTATTTTATTCATGCCAGGGATCAAACTCGATCACCATTTTACATCAAAAAAAAAAAAAAAATCTCCAACCTACAACCACCACATCAACCAGCCTTACTTTTTCGCCTCTTCAGCTGTCCTCTTCTTCTTACCTTTGTCTTGGGCGTCCCTAGCCGGTGCTGCCTCCGTGTTTCCCACGCCGCCGAGCACGTTCACTTCCCGTTGCTCCTCAACTGTCACATATGGCGGACCTCCAAATCTGAGCATCACGGTGGTCTTCCGCTTCAGTTCCTTATTTTCTGCCTTCAGCATACATATCTCTGCTCGGGCATCCGTATACATGCTCTGGAGCAGAGCCAGTTGGGCTTTTACCTGCTGCACCTCATTTGTTCTACTCTGAAGCCGGTGCGACAGGTTGTTGACCGCAGTCATGGTCTCAACACATGACCTTAATGTATAATAATTGGCCTCAATATCAGATTGAGCAGCCATTATCTGCTCAACTGCCACCATCGGATAGTTCAACGGCGCAAAACAGGGGGGCTTGGTCCAGGGGCTCTTGGTTGCGGTTCCAGGGCAACTGCCCCGGTTATCTCTCTTGTGCACTCATTGAGGTCGGGAAAGAGAGTAAGCAGACCCCGGGAAGAAGAGGCTATGTTCTGGGTAGCGGAACGGGAAGAAGAAGCCATTTTTTGGGCAACAGAATGTTTCAGCGATACAACTCTCAGAAAACAACAGAGTGTTTCAGCGATACAACTCTTAGAAAACGAAGAGTTTTTTCGGAGGTTTTCAGCAGTTTTTTTGTCTCAGCCTCAGCCTCCGTATTGTTTAAATAGCCAAGGCCGACCCTCGCCTTACGCGCCTCTCAACGCCAGACGACAAATCGGCGCGCCTTTTGATGGCTCGCCTTTTGATGGCTGTTGGGCACATCTTTTGATGGCACACCTTTTGATGGCACGCCTTTTGATGGCACGCCTTTTGATAGCACGCCTTTTGATGGCACGCCTTTTGATAAGATTGGGCACGACTTTTAAGGGTCCGACAAGACTCTGTAAACTGTCCCGACTTTGATTCCGGTTAGCTTCTATATGGGTCCGACAAGACTCTGTAAACTGTCCCGACATTGATTCCGGTTAGCTCCTTTAAGGGTCCGACAAGACTCAGTAAACTGTCCCGACATTGATTCCGGTTAGCTCCTATATGGGTCCGACAAGACTCGATAAACTGTCCCGACATTGATTTCGGTTATCTGCTACAACGGTTCGACACAGCCATATAGTGTCTTCTACAACGGTCCGACATGACCCCGTAAACTGTTTTCTACAACGGTCCGACATGACCCCGTAAACTGTTTTCTACAACGGTCCGACATAACCCCGTAAACTGTTTTCTACATCGGTCCGATATGACCCATAAACTATCTTCTACAACGGTCCGTCATGACCCCATAAACTGTCTTCTACCTTGGTCTGCCATAACCATACGGTCTTCTACAACGGTCTGACACGACCATACAGTGTCTCCTATCCACTTTTATTTTATTTGTCAGATTATTTTCCTGTTTTGTTACTCTCTCCAAACTCAAGTTGGTTAGTTCCTAACCCCCTTGAGTTTGAGGGGGGCTGTTGAATGTAAATGTAAAAAGGGGCTGTTAGTGTGGTAGGTAAATGTGAGTGTGTTAGGTGAGTATTAGTGTGGTAGGTTAGTGCTATAGTTAGTGCCCCATATAGTTAGTGATATAGTTAGTGATCCATTATGGTATAGTGCTCCATTATGGCTCCATTGTATCCCATTTCTCTCTATAAAAGAGAGCTCTTGTAAGAACATTAGATATCAATCAATAATATCAATACATTAATTTCCTACACCATATAAAATCTAAATCTAAACCCAAACCTAAACCCGCATGGTATCTTCTTTTATTGCTTTTGTTTGTTGGTTTTTAGTTTTAATTTGTAATGGCCTAAATACTTATAATGGAACCAGTTTTCTTATGGTTGTTTAAATTCTATAACAATATGTCGTTATTATGGAAAGACACGTTGCTATTGTAGAACTAACATGATACTATGTTTATGTTTTTATGAAATTAAAATGTTCTATATATATTTTTTTGATTATTTAATTATGTAAATTTGTGGTCCTAAACCGATCTAATCCATGTTTAAATAGATTGATTCGGATTGGTTCCACGATTTAAACGGATTAGATTGATTCTAATTTTTTAGGAACCGTAGATAACGGATTGGTCTTGATTTTATCCTAATCCAAACCAATCCGGACTATGCTCACCCCTAAAAATAATATTATGGGTGTTAGAGAAGAAAGGGGTGACAAAATGTTACATTGATGTGATTAAGGACATGTATGAAGAGATGGTGACCACTATTAGATCGCCAGTTAGAGAGATAAATGAATTTCCTATCATTGTGGGGTTACACCAAGGATCTACTTTGAGTCCTTATCTTTTTACTTTAGTTATGGATGAGTTAACGAGAAATATTCAGGATGACATGCCATGGTGTATGCTGTTTGCAGATGATATCGTGTTAGTAGATGAGATTAGAAAATGAGTTAACACAAAGTTGGAGATTTTGAGAAAAACACTTGAATCTAAAGGATTCCGGATAAGCAAAACTAAGACAGAGTACATGAAGTGTAAATTTAGTAACAGTAACAATGAAAACATAGGAGAAATGAAGATTGAGAACCAAGAACTGCCTAAGAGTGAACATTTTCATTATTTATGGTCGATTATCATAACAGCGGGGGAGATTGATGCGAATGTGGCCCATAAGATTAAGGCGAGATGGTATAAGTGGAGAAGTGTGTTTGAGGTACTGTGCGATAAACGAATACCCACTAGACTAAAAGGTAAGTTCTATAGAACGGCTATTAAACCAACGATGTTGTATGGGACGAAATATTGAACAACCAAAAAACAACATGTAGATAAGATGAGTGTGGCTGAGATAAGGATGCTAAGGTAGATATGTGGCAAGAGACAAGATAGAATTAGGAATAAGTGTATTCGAGAATGGGTAGGAGTAGTACCGATAGAAGATAAGTTAAGAGAGAATAGATTGAGATAGTTTGGTCATATTCAATAGAGACCAACAAAGGCAGTTGTGAAGATATGCGAAGCAGTGACGATAGATAAAAGTATTAGGGGATTAGGTAGGCTTAAATTAACGTTGGCTAGCGTTGTAAATAGAGATATGAATATACTTAATTTGACTAACGAAATGGCCTTTGATAGAGTTGCGTCGAGAAGAAGGATTTATGTAACCGACTTCTTTTGATGGGACTTAAGGTTTGATTTGGTTCTTCCATTATTAAAAATGAAAAATGAACCTTAAACTAATTTTTCCTAAATTAAAATCTATTTAATTCTTAAACTATCGATCAAATCCATTAAGTTCCTAAAATATATAATTCAAATCTATTTAGTCTCTGAAATAATTATAAAAATAAAATATAAATTCATAAATATTATAAATTTATTAAAAAAAAACCTATCATTGCAAGATTTTTTATCTGAATTATTCACGTATCATTGTGAAATTAGAATGTGACTTACAAATAACGTGAAGAAATATGAAAAATAAGAATAGCGGTACTTAAAAAGCTTTTATCTGATAAATGGTGTGAAATATTACTATAAAATTAAGAAAAATTTACCCATAAGTCCTACTTTCTGGAAAGTTAAACTATTTAGTTCTAAAAGTTTTCTTATGTTCTATTTAGTCCCATTTGCACATCAATCTAACATTCGAAACATTAATCTGATGTTCGAAATCTAATGTTCGAAACATTACTATGATGTTCGAAACATTGTAATGGGACCTTTTAGTCTATAAGAAAACTTTTAGAACTAAACAGTGTATAAGTTATTAATTTGAGATTTATTGGTGCATCTCCCTAAAATTAAATTATCTCTCATCCATAAGATTATTACTGTTGATCTTTTCTCACAAAAATATTAAAAATTTTAAAAATTTTATTAAAAATTCTACCAAATATCTCATATGGATATGAAGCACATATAAAAGTTATACTCCCTCCGTCCCAAAATATTAGTCCCTTATTCCATTTTTCATTGTCCCAAAATATTAGTCCCTCTTCAAAAATTAAGTACAAAAATAATATAAATTTCCTATTTTGTCCTTCTTTTAAATTAATAAATAATATAAAAAGTACAATTATGACATTGATATTCCCAAAAAATATACTATCAAAAAGATAATTTTGAAAAATTAACTTTTTTCAAAAGTAATAATTGTACTACTAAAAAAAATTAAATTCCCCAAAAAAAATCATTATTTTGGGACGGAGGAAGTATTACGTAACTCCTACGTGATATAAGGTATTTGATAAAATTTTTAATAAAATTTTTACATCTGAAACGTTACACTTTTTCTCAGCAACAACTAGCATTTAAGCTTTCGGCTACTGTGATTGGTTGGTTCAGTGTTGCAGAGAAAACACTCAGCAGAAATGGATGCCTTCTCATCCTCATTCCTCTCTACATTTTCATTCTCGAATCTCTCTCTAAAACCACCACCACCACAACCATCAAATCCTCCTCTCCTCCACATCTCCGCTGTCCGAATAGAAGAAAAACCACCAACTTCAACTTCCTCCTCCACCACCACCACCACCACCACCCCCACCCCCCCTACAAGAACACCTCAAATTTCAAAACCATTCCCACAAAAACCCACATCAAAAAAACCAACCACCACACCACCACCACCACCAACTGCGAGACGAGCAGAGCCGAGCTTTTCCACCACCATCTTCAACACATTCGACGAAATCATCAACAACTTCATTGACCCACCCCTCCGCCAGTCCGTCGACCCACGCTACGTCCTCTCCGACAACTTCGCCCCCGTCGACGAACTCCCTCCGACCAATTGCACGGTGGTGGAAGGCTCCCTCCCGCAGTGCCTCCACGGCGGAGCTTACATCCGCAACGGCCCCAATCCCCAATTCCTCCCCCGCGGCCCCTACCACCTCTTCGACGGCGACGGCATGCTCCACGCCATCAAAATCTCCGGCCCCACCGCCGCCACCCTCTGCAGCCGCTACGTGAAGACCTACAAGTACACAATCGAGTGCAAAACCGGTTCTCCGGTCATCCCCAATGTCTTCTCCGGCTTCAACGGCCTCACCGCCTCAGCGGCGCGTGGGGCAGTCACCGCCGCTCGAGCTCTCGCCGGACAATTCAACCCCACCAATGGGATTGGGCTTGCGAACACGAGCTTGGCTCTCATCGGATCCAAACTTTACGCTCTCGGCGAGTCTGATCTTCCTTACGCCGTCGAGATCTCGCCGGACGGCGATATAATCACTCTGGGTCGCCGTGATTTTGCCGGAAAATTGTTCATGAGCATGACGGCGCATCCGAAAATTGACCCAGATACCGGCGAGGCATTCGCTTTCCGGTATGGTCCGGTACCGCCATTTCTAACCTTTTTCAGGTTCAACCCAGATGGCTCGAAACAACCTGACGTGCCGATTTTCTCATTGACTACTCCTTCGTTTCTTCATGATTTTGCGATTACGAAGAAGTACGCCATTTTTGTTGATATTCAGATCGGAATGAACCCCATGGAGATGATCCTCGGAGGTGGGTCTGTAAGAACAAGGGGAAATTACTAATTTCAAAAAATTTATTTTACAATTTTTTTCCCCATAAAAAGTAGTATGCTTTTAATTATTAGTACTTACAAAATTTAGCACTTATTTATAATTTTTTTTTGTTTTAAAAAACCTATATTGAAATTTTTCCTAAGAATTAAAAGGATTTGAAGAAGATAATCAAATTTATGGCAAATTTTATTTTAGTCTTTATAATTTGACTCTTTAAAAATAATCACATAATTTTTTTCTGTCATCTGTGAATTGAATTATACTGTTAAAAATTTCATCTAAAAACATGTGTCAGATATAAAAGGCATTATAAGTTTTTTTTTGTAAATTTGAAAGAAAATCACATATGAAATAAAATATAAAAGATTAAATTGCATTTTACCTCCTTATTAAATGACAAAAAATATTTATAACTTACGCACTTAAATTATTTATATACAAAATTATTTTAATCTTTTTTATTAAATTGTTAACCGATCACAAACTGTTCTGCTTATATACAGAAAAATTTTAATTTTTTCTATTAAATCGTTAACGGACTGAACTGTTCCCAAATTTAATTTAGATAATTTTGAATTAATTTGTTAACAGGATCGCCGGTGGGTACTGATTCGGCAAAAGTGCCGAGAATCGGAGTGATTCCGAGGTACGCGAAGGACGAGTCGGAGATGAGGTGGTTTGAAGTACCGGGGTTTAATATAATACATGCGATAAATGCGTGGGATGAGGACGGTGGTGATACGGTGGTGATGGTGGCGCCGAATATATTGGCGGTGGAGCATACGTTGGAGAGGATGGATTTGATACATGCGTCGGTGGAGATGGTGAGGATTGATCTTAAGAGTGGGGTGGTGTCCAGGTTTCCGGTGGCGGCCAGGAATTTGGATTTTGCTGTGATTAATCACAACTACTTGGGGAAGAAGAACAGGTACGTTTGTTGTTTGTGTGGTCACTAATTAATTATGAGAATGGATTGTCTCTCGCTAAATTTTTAATTAGAGTGTTTGGGTGTGCAGCCCTTTAAGGGTTGTATACCATATGCAAGGGTATGTAAATTTGTACAAGTTTTTATATAATATGTTAATTATTTTACAAAATTATATAACTTAAATATAAATTCATATAAATTAATTTATAAAATTTTAAAAAATCACAACTTAACTTAAGTTTTACAAATATATTTAAGTTACTTTATAAAATGATGTAATTTAAACACAAATTTACTTAAATTTACTCATAAAAATTTTAAAAATCACAATTTAACGTAAATTCTTATAAATATATCTAACTCAATTCACAAAATTACGTAATTTAACCCATAAAATGTGTCATAAATTTCCATAAAAATTCATACTCCCTTCCAAAAATTATTAATTATCTTTTGACTTTTTTTTTTAAAATATCAATTGTCATAATTAATTAATTTAAAAAATAATAAAATAAAAAATTTATTTTATTTTAATTTAAAATTTTTAAAAATAGATTAATATTTTAAAATAATAAATAATAAAATAAAAAATTAATATTTTAAAACGAAAAAAATAAATAAATTATCTATCACATGTCTTACGTCGTATTCTAATACAGTGGTGCTAGAGACCTTTAATTTAATTTAATTTAGAAGCTCTAAATACATTTTTCATAAGGTGAAAAAAAAAAAAAAATCAGTACTGACGGTGATAGTGGATGAAATTTACTGTCACATCACCAATTATACCGGCATTTTTTATCTTAATATTATTATTATTTTTAATTTTATGTACTGAAAACAGAAAGAGGTCTGTTTGTTTCCTGTGGAGAGGATAGACCGTCCAATCCACTCTTTTTCCAACTGTTTCAATGATGGGACTGGACGATACCGAATTAAATGGTGTTTAAGTGATTGCGAGTCTTTTTTTTTTTTTTTTTTTTGGGATGAGCGTGAGCCTCCGTTGGGGAAAGTGAGTTGATTTTTTTGATTTTTTAATTTTTTTGATTTTTTAGGGTAGGTTTGGTTTGTGTTTCTGAAAAAAATTTCAGAAATTTTCTCTACAAACAAATTTCAGAAATTTTCTCTACCAAACAAATTTTCCCAAAAAAATTTTCCAAAACACACAAACCAAACAAGTTTTCCAAACAAATCTCTCTCACACACACATCAAATCAATCACTTTTTTCAAAACTCTCTCAAAACAATTTTCCAAAACAAATTTCTCAAAAAACCAAACCAAACATGTTTTCGTACTTTTTATCTCTAAAACACATCTCTCAAACACAAACCAAACATACCCTTAGTTTTTTTTGATTATTTTAACTTGGGTTTGAGTATCTCCAACGGTTCACCTAATGTTTCATCAAATTTGAGTAAAAAAATAGTCATTTCCTTAATTTGATACTTCATACTCCAACGGTTCATCAAATCCCGTATCAAATCTTGTGGGTCGACTGGTTGGTTGACCGATAAGTGTAAATATATATATATATATATATATTTTTTTTGCAGCTTTTTTTTGCAAGCTTGGTTCTCTCTCTGATCCGCTGTTTTATTTCTGGACATAATTTACAAATTTGTGCTTCTCTCTCTGATTACCTGCACTGTGCTTCCTGTCTTTGTTCGAAGGAGTGTTCCCTTTATTTGCTTTTGAAATCCTCATCCTTCTCAACTTTTCTCTCTCATCAACTTCCCCTGAGTCTTCATCCTTCCCAATTCATCCAAAGACTCTTCAGTACCCAATTCATCAATTGTGCTTGCAGGTGGGTGACCGGTTGGTCGACCGGCCGGTCAACCGGTAAAACAAAATTATTTATTTATTTATTTTTTAATCTGTTTGAACTTTTTGACCGGTTTGAACCTTCCCTTTTTGCAAGAGAACCGGTCGATCGGTTGGTCAACCGGGCGGGCAACCGGGTGGTTGACCGGTGTACCACTTTCAACGGTCAGTAACAATGATTTGGTAAAATCTGTGTCTTGGTCTCAGTTTGATGTTTTTTTACTGAATTTTCATTTTGATATCACTTTGGTGCAACGGTTGGAGCATGAAAATGTGACTTTTTTATCAAAATTTGAATCTGATGCTGGCTTTGGTTCACCGTTGGAGATGGTCTTAAGAAGTTTGATTTGGAAAGTATTTTTTGGATTTTTGACTTTTTTTTGGATTTTTGATTTTTTTGACTTTTTTTGTGAGAGAATAGTGTAATAATTATAGATTAGATGTGATGTTTTGTTTGTTGTGACTAAAATAACCTATTTTATTTTTTGTGGCTATTTTAGCGACAAACCAACTTGCCAAACAACACTTGAATCTGTTTGGTTTTAGTTTTTAAAATTATATTTTTTATTTTTTTAATATTTTAAATAATTTTTTTTAATTTATTTAACATAAATATATTTAAAAAGTATATTTTTTGTGAAAAAAATATTTAAAATATTCACTAAATTCTAAAAACATAAAAAAAAATATAAAAAAATGATATATAAAATATATGGTTAACTAACGATTAGAGAAAATATAAAAAGAAAGAGTTAACTTCGATATTCTAATAAATTGTTAAAAGCTAGATCTAATTTTTTAGTCTGAATAACACTATTTTTAATTTTATAGAATCCACTTGGGTAAATTATTCATATAAAAATTAATTTGATCAAATATTGAAAATCATTTTATCAAATTATATTTATTTGAAAATAAATTAACAGACAACATAATTTTGAATGTAGCTTGTCTATTTTTTAGACAAATAAAATTCAATCAAATGATCATCAATATTTAATAAATTTATTTTTTATATATATATGATCTTTTTAAAAAATGTTACAAAATATACCATTGGTTAGATTCGGCTCATAAAAACCACATTAGACAGTGTTGTTGCTACTCTCTACAGCGAAGCCGGATTTATTAATTCTTTTATCATATATTATATTATAACAGAACTCAATAAATTATAATTATAAGAAAAATATCAAATATAATACCTAATTAATATAAATTCTCAAAGTGAAAAAAAAGAATAAAAATAAAATCCTAACAAATGTATGGTGACTAAAACTCACAGACATGAAGAGAAATTTATATTAAAATATAATTTTATAACATGATAATCCTCATGGGTGATTTACATAGCTGCTAAGGAATAAAATCAACTGTCTATAATCGATTCCTTCAATTAGAAAGAAGTCTAATTTTAAAATAAAATAGAAAAATTTAGACAAATTATACACTTGGCCCTTATAATTATATATTGTGTTAATTTGATTCAATTGCATCAATGTTATCCTCTATTTAATTAACTTAAATATTTATTGAGAAATTGGACATAAATCAAGTGCAAAATGGTTCAAATCTTCAATTACTTTAAAAGAAATGAATCCAGTACAATTTCTAACTCTCGTTATGTATTGGACGGTTGGTTTGGGATGTCCTAAAATAGTGCACTTTTTGACTTATTGGTGGGTTTGGATTGGGTTTGGGTTGGATTTGATGTGATGTGTTAGAGAGGTTATGTGATTTAAATAAGATGATGTGACTTAAATGAGATAGTGACTTTTTGACTTTTTGGCTTATTTAGGCCTCGTTTGGGAACAGGCTAATTTAGTAACTTTTTGGCTATTTGGCTAAAAAGGTAGCTAAAAAAAACTTGTATGTTTGGGATGACTTTTTGACTAATTACGAAAAGCTGTGCAAAAAGTAGAGAGAAGCCGTAATTGTTGACTTTTTGGTATGGGTTGTTAGCTTTTTGGCTAATTTAGTAACTTTTTAATTTTTTGGCTAAAACAGAGCCTTCCCAAACGAGGCCTTAATACATGCCAAACTAGCCTTTACCAAAAAAAAATTATTAAGAAAATCAATACAATTAAAATTACATGAACAAAATTAACACAGAGGACAAACGAAAATAACTATGGGTATAATTTGTCTCAATCTTATCTATTCTATAAGTTTTAAATTAAATATTAAAATCATATTTAATAAAAAAATGCCTTTGTAGTTCAAAAAGGGAGGGGCTCAAATTGCCAGAATGGGTATTTACTGGACGACAGGTCAGACGATCATCCGCACAACCAAGTGAAGTATTTGTCTACTGCAATTATCACTTTATTGATCGCGGCTGTCAGCCTTCTCGCCAAACAACCGGCGAGATGAATTTCGAACTATTTGAACTAAACTCAAATATAAACTCCGAAGCAGTATAAATGCCAGCGGTATATATGGTTCACCCATAACCTTGACCAAAAAAAATTACTTATTTTTTGGGTTTCCATGCAGGTACGTGTATGCAGCAATTGGGGATCCAATGCCGAAGATCTCCGGGGTGGTGAAACTCGACGTGTCAGTATCAGAAGGTGACCGCCGTGACTGCACGGTGGCTAGTCGGTTGTTCGGGCCGGGCTGTTTTGGGGGCGAGCCCTTCTTCGTAGCAAAGGACCCTAACAATCCCGAGGCGGACGAGGATGATGGGTACGTAGTAACTTATGTTCACGATGAATACATAGGCGAATCGAGGTTTCTAGTGATGGACGCAAAGTCTCCGGACCTCGACATCGTGGCAGCCGTGAAATTGCCCCGGCGAGTGCCTTACGGCTTTCACGGCTTGTTTGTGAGAGAAAGCGATCTCAACAAGCTCTAAATTGAAATTGATTTTGAACAATAATGCTACATACACAGAACCTAAATTCAGAAAAATACACAGAATTTGACATGTTTCAACTAGATTTATTATGAGTGTTTTTCCTGAATTTGGGTTCTGTCTAAAAAGTATTTCTGATTGATTTCATGTCACACACTGTTATACAATAGTCACACTTATAGGGGCAATGTTGTAGCCCATGTATAGTTTTTCCTTTTTTAATGAATAATTGTATTGTGAAAAAATTTAGTTGGTCAAACTTTATAATGCTTTATTTGATTTATGAAAATCCCACACGAGCAGTAATGTCATACAGAATTGCTTCAAATTTTCTACTCTTGTTTTAGTGAAAAAATCTCTCAATTTCTTTGGCGATAAGTGTCATAGCATACAAGTCGTGTGTGTACAATCACTGATATATATAATTAATAAGAAATTATTTTGAAAGTGAAAGAAAGAAATTTTAAACAAATACATAAAGAGTAAGACTTTAGTAATAGTAACAATTGAAGTAGATAAAAAGTGAAGATCGAGAACAAGAGTCAATATTTTTATTATTTAAGCTTGATTATCACAACGGTTATGTAGATTGAACCGAATGTGATTCATAGAATTAAGGCGGAGTTGCTTAAGTGGAGGAGTGCGTTTGGGGTACTGCGATAAACAAGTATCCAGAAGACCAATCATGTTGTATGGGACGAAATATTGGGCAACTAAGAAATAATATGTAGATAAGATGAGTGTTGCTGAGATAACGATGTTAAGGTAGATATGTGACAAGACTATAAAAGATGGAGTTAGGAATGGATATATGAGTAAGAGTAGTATTGATAAAAGATAAGTTGAGATAGAATAGATTGAGATGGTTTGGTCATATACAACGGAGACCAACAAAGGCAGTAGTGAAGAGATGCAATACAATGATAATAAATGCAAGTATTGAGGAAAAGGACAGACATAAATTGACGCGGACTAGTATAGTATAGATATATGAATATCTTGAATTTGATTAACCAAATGGCTGTTGATAGAGTCGAATAGAGAAAAAAAATTATGTAATCGATTCCATTTAATAGGACTTAAGGTTTGACTTAATTTAGTTTGATTACATAAAGAATAAGACTTGTACACATAAATACAATCACTATAATGTTCTATCAATTTTGTAATTTGAAAATTTTAATTATTCTTTTGGAATTAATAATAATGTCTTGCATCCATTTTTGTGAGATTGTGTATGGATTAGATTTACAGCCGTGCTACAGCCTTGAAAGTTGAAGCGTGCTACAGCCTTGAAAGTTGAAGCGTGAATTTGCTTCGAATTGTATTTTTTTTCTTTTTTTTAATAAGGGTGATTACGTGTACCCTAAACTTTAAATTCTAAATCTTAAAACTTCAAACAATAAACCTTAATTTCTAAATCGTAAAACCTAAATCTTAAACCCTAAGGTATCGTTTGGTAACACTTTACGTTTTCAATTTTCTGTTTATATTTACAAAAATTCAAAAAACTCAAATAAAAACTTGTTTGGTAAATTTTTGATTTATAAATTAGTGGCCTCAGTTTATAAATTTGACAAAAAAAATATAAACTCAAAAAATGTGTTTCCGTTTGAGTTTTCAAATTTTTTTTTTTTTACCACCCAACACTAGCCACCACCCGTCACCATTTTCTACTATCGTCTTCCGCCACCACCACCCACCCCCCACCACCACCTGCCACCACCACTTACCACCTACCTGCCACCACCACCCACCACCACCCACCTACCAGCCACCACAGGCCACCACTCACCTGCCACCCACTCGCCACCACCACCCACCCCTTGCCACCGCCACCGCCACCGCCGCCGCCACCACCACCACCACCTCCACCACCACCACCACCACCCACCTGCCATCCACCCACCACCCGCCACCACTACCACCACCACCACCACTCACCACCCACCTACCACCACCAGCTACCCACCACCACCAGCCACTTGCCACCCACCCGCCACCACTACCCACCACCACACCCACCACTCGCCACCGCCACCGCCACCGTCACCCATCCACCACCACCACCACCACCACCTGCCACCCACCACCACCACCAGCACCCACCAACGCTCCCCACCCCCCCCAGCTAACCCACCCCCACCCCACACCACACCACCTACCTACCACCACCCGCCATCCGCTACCCACTGCCATCACCATACACCACCCGCCACCACCATCACCACCATTCACTCGCTACCACCCACACCGGCCACAGTCACCTACCCACCACCATCACCATCCGCCACCTACCCGCCACCACTCACCACCACCCGCCATCCGCCACCCACTTGCTACCATCACCCATGACCGCCACCGTCAGTCACCCACACCCCCACCACCACCCGCCACACCACCCACTCGCTACCATCCACTACCTGCTACCGTCACCCGCCCACCAGCCACCAGCCACCACCACCCGCTACCCACCACTCACCATCACCACTTTCCACCACCATCTTCCGCCGCCACTTGCCACCACTTGCCATTTCTCACTCTTTTTTATATTTTTAAAATTTTTAAATATTTTGTCAATTACCAAACATGTTTGTAGTTTATGTTTTTCTAAAAATAAACAAAAACCAATTTATAAATTTTTTGTAAATATAAACTAAAAACGTAAACGTTAATTAAATTCTAAAATCCTAAACTCTAAATCCTAAATCCTAAATCCTAAACCCTAAAATCTTAAATTCTAAATCCTAAACCTCTTAAACCCTAAACCTTAAAATCCTAAACCTCTTAAATCTTAAATCTTAAAACCCTAAACCCACCCCTTCACAGAATCACTCTTAAAAATAATAAAAAAAAAAAAAAACAACCAAAAAAAACCCCAAAGCCAAGCCAAGCCAAAAAAAAAAAAAAAAAAAAAATCATCGAGACGCACTCGAGGCCTCATTAATTCCATCATGATTTTTTTTTTTTTTTAAAAAAAAAAAAAATTGTTTACTTGGCTCACAATGTCAACCCATCCCAGGGGCCGGTCTTGGTCATTATTGTGATGATTGACCTTCCATTCATTCAGGAACACATTTAAAAGTGATTATTTATATTTTTTTCTAATTAAATCTTATGTGCCAAAATTATTGATGATTGTCACTCTCAACATGTAGTACACTTGTCATATTGAGTCTTTTTCACACGCACATAATTCAGAAATCAAAATATGTGGATACAAATGTCAAGTATAAAAAATCACATATGTGTAGAGGATCTGAGTAATTTATAAATAATTTAAATTTAACTCATCTTAAATTTGTTTGAATTTAGTTTATTTGTTTAAATAAATGAGCTGAGGCCATATTTAGGCTGGTTTGATAATTCAACAGTCAAGTAAACCTGAGCTCTCGTTCAAAAAAAAAAAGTAAACCTGAGCTCTGCTCATTTTTCTTCTGAAAGTGCATGTCAATTTGTGTTTGATATTTTTTTCAGCGCAAATTTCACTTATTTATATATGTTAGGGAAAATCGATGATTCCCCACAAGTAAATCAATCAATGGGAATAAAAACTAATGCGGAAAAATTAAATCAAAGGCAACACAAGAATTTTTACGTGGTTCCCTCAATGTGAGGTACGTCCACGGGATCGAAATCTGATTCCACTATCAACCAAATAAGTTCCAAACGATTACAAACGAGACACTAATGGTCTCACAAAACCACCCTTAGGTGAATTCCAAATAATCACAAATAAACAAGAGGAAAAACCTCACCAAATAGATGAACCAAAATCTTCAGAATCAGAGTTGAAGAAAACCCAAAATAATATCCCAAATCAACAAGAGCCTTGGACCAATCTTAGCCACCAAAATTTGTGAATGCACACAGAGCACTTCAACGAATTAAATTACCAATGCACAATCTCTAAGAAAAAAGTGTATGCTGTCGTTTTGTCCTTGTGGGAAAAACAATACTAATGATATTTGTGCATCTAGGGTTTTTTATCAAACCTTAGTTGTTTCCAAATTGGATTGGATCTCCACAAATTAAATATAATATATAAAAATATATTATAATTAATACTAAACCAAATTAAACTCTTTTTCCAAAACTAATTGGGTCCCACACTCCAATAAGGAGGTATACCCAACAATATAATCAAGTCAACTCTTAAACTTTTTTTTTTATCAACAAAAAATAAGAACTTTATTGATAAAACAAGAAAATATTATATCAATAACAGAAGAAAGAAAGATGGGTGCAAAAAGTATTAAAACGAATCAAATCAATCCCAACTAAGTTGGCACCAATAAAACCGCACAATCATCTGCCAGCACACCATCAAAAGTTGGTGAGGAACCAACCAGAGACACCAAATCCAACAACACCTAGTAAGAGCTAACCAAACCTAAAGCAAACCAAACAACCCCAGCTACCAAACAACAAGAAAAACAGGACAGCAACAAAGAGAATAAGCTACAGCAGCCAAACTGAAATGATCAACAGAGAAAAATCAGTAGCATCGGGCAACTGAAGCAAACACTGCAGAACAAATCACCCAAAAACCTTAGCAGCGGCAGACACCACAGAGTAAATATACCTTTAACATCTAATCAACACCAAATCAGAAATCCATAAGCATCAACAAAGAACCAGCATATATCAGCAGAACTCACCAGCCAAAGTAAACAAGCACACCCCAAAACAAGACACAACCATCCATACCCAGAGTGACAGAAAAGACATTCACAACCCAGAAATTATACAGCCTAAATAGCTAAAACTGACATCTAGAGGTTGTTTGAGAGTGTCCTAAATAAGTGTATTTTTTATCTTTTTGGACTAAAAAGTTGAAAAAAATATATATAGATATTTGAGTTAACTTTTTGACTTTTTATGAAAAAATGTGTATTAAAAAATTATATAAATAAGTGTATAAGAGAAGTTAGAGATGAAATAGGCCGTACGGTCGCAAGCGTAAAGGGCAGCGCGGCGGAGGGTAGGGGTAGGAGATTGATTCTCTCCTTTTCGGGCATAAATTGGACGGTGCTGTTCGACCCATGGGGGGCTCACCACGGGTCCCGTTTTGCTAATCGGAACCGTTAATGTGTAGAACTCGTCGAGTACTATGTGCTTGTAAAAAATCACGTTGATTGGATATCAATAACTATCTGATCGTGTTCGTTTTTATTGTCAATTGTTAACTATAACACCATCTATTTTTTATACAAAACTGATTTGATCATATAGTTACCGATTTTCGATCAACGTGATTTTTCACAGACATATAGTTCTGGACGAGTTTTACATATTGAACAGTTCGGATTATCAAAACGGGACCCGTGGTGAGCCCCCACGGGCCCAATATTTCCGTCCAACTTAGTGATTTTATATATGTAATTCTTTTTTTTTTCCCTCTCACGGTACTAAAGAGTCAATTTAGCTCCGAAAATTGTGTAAATTTTGTTTGATTAAAATATTATGTATATTAATTTTTTAATATTTTTAATTTGTGAATAGTGATAATTTTTTTACTTTTTTTTGTAACTTTTTAACTTTTTGGCTTTTATGAAACACCCCAAACCAGGCCTTAATCTGCTGAATGTTATTAACAATCTCATGCACAGTGTAGAAGCAACCTGGAAAATGAGCTTTTTCCCAAACAGCGATTCTAAACTTAATCAAATCACAAACTTCCTCCAAATGCACTTACTTACCATTAAACACCGCCTCATTCCTAAGCTTCCATAATGACCACATTACAGCTCGTGGAATAATCCTCCAAATCGAATTTGCAAACTTACCCCACCTGAACCCTCCTCACCAGCCAAGAAGATCCTCCACATTCCGAGGCACAACCTAAAGCATCCCCCACCATCGCATGACACAAGACCAGACACACCAAGCAAAAGGACAACACAACAATAAATGAGATTAAACTTTTGACCTGAGCTTAACAAGACATGTTTATTTACAAGAAGCTCAAAGAGAGCTAGTTAATCAAGTTAACTCTAGTTGAGTTATAGTTTTGTAAATATTGAAAAACGAAATGCAAGATTGATTTTTTATATTGACTTGAGCTCAATTTGAACTCAAACTCACCTTATTTTCAACGAATTGAGTTCAAGTTTTCCAAAGTTCAACTACGATCATTTGCTATCACAAGGATATAGATTTTTTGTTTGAATTTTTTCCAATCTCTAATTTCAAACCAAGACTACCACATAAGAAAGGAAGAATCAAACATATTATCTCAATCATTGTTTGGTGGTGGGACTTGAAGATTCCTTCAACTTCCTTTCACTGTATCTTTCATCAAATTTTGGACTTTACATATCTAAGAGTGATCTATCAAATTTTTATATTAATTCATATAAAAATAAATATCTTTCATTTGTAGGTATTCACTCAAAGAGATTATTACAAGAGGAAATGAGAATCTCAACATAGCAAAAAAATAACAGTAATAATTCTCAAATTGAAAAAAAGAAAGTGCAAACAAATACACAACAAATAAGATTTATGCAAAGATAAAGAAATTCAAACCCTTATCTAATGAGATACGAAAATTCTAACCAACGAATTAACTTGTTAATTAGGTTTTGATATTAACAAAATGGTGCAACCACACCATTCTATCGCTTTTGTAATTTGATATTTTTAGATACTTTTTCAAACTTGTCGCTGATGTTAGGTGGTAACAATATCTTGCTTCCATTTTCATGGGATTATGGATGGATCTGATTTACCATCACAAATGCTTCAAAAAAATTAAATAAATAAATTTGAATTATCAGGCTCAGAATGATTGAAGACACTCATCCCATGGACCACATTATGACAATTATTTCCATATCCTTTCAAGCACACATCAGAAAGTAATTGAAGTTTTCTTTCTTTTGTTTCTCTCTTTCTAAATAAAGTTTATGAACCGAAATTGCTGCTTTGTCACTCTCAACATTTACTGTTGTCATATCGCGTCATTTTCACGTCCAGATATATAATCAAGAAATCAAAATATGTGGAAATAATGCTTGCTAACTATGAGAAAAAAAAAAAAAAAAAAAACACGTGTGTTGCTCACATTACTTATCTTTTGTGACCAAACAACTCAATTTCTCACTCACATGTTCTGAATCTCAAAATTTCTTGCAACTGTATTCGGATATCATTGTTGTCGTTTGCAGGGATGGAACTAGGAGAATATTATAGGGGGCCATGACCCTTCTGTTTTGTGAATATTATTATTTGTCACAAAATTTTAAAAATATATATATCATTTTATATATAAAATGACCATTCCAGTATAAAAAATATATATGTCATTCTTCTTTTATCTTGAATTTTCTTTCTATTTTACATTAAAAAAAAACTTATTCATCCTATTAGAAATTACTTCTATGGTATTTAATTTTTTTTTTATGTATATATAATTTATATATCATATATACATACATGTGTGTTTTGTGTATATAGTGAAATTTTTTTTTTTTTTTTTGCCCCTCCGATAATGAAATCCTAATTCTGTTCCTGATCATTTGGGATAAACAAGATGGTAAGCAAACCGAGTTATTGACGAATAATTAAAGTTTGACTTATTTAAATATATTTATATCAATCTATTTTACTTAGTTGTTTATGTTTTGTATTTGTAAAAATTTACATATTTAATAAATAAAATTTATTAAACATATCCACTTTTTTCTCTTAAAACTGCATGTCCGTTTAGGTTTGATTTTTCTTTTCCTCAAGCTGGGTTCATGTATGTAACCAAATTAACTCAAGACAAACGGAAGTTTCATAAATATTGAACCAGCAAAACCCGAGCTTGATTCTTTGAGCTTAAACGGAAGCTCAATTTGAGTTCTATCATAACCTCCAAACTTCAACTGAAATCTTTTGCAACCCATAAGGACAAGAATTCTTTGTCTGAATTCTTCTCCATTGTCATCTGTCTCAAACCGTCTTTTTACCACACAAGATAAGAAGGATCAAACAGATTATCTAGTCGTTTGGTGATGGGACCTGAAGATGCCTTCGGCTTCGTTTTATTATATCTTTGATCAAACTTTTGGAATTCACATATCTGAGAGGGCCCATCTCCATTATTCCTCATTCTTGGACTAATCCCTCAAAACATCAGGCTGTGGTATTGCTTTCAATTCTCGCCTGCAATGGTGTCGTTTTCTCTCTCTAAATATCTTTAGGACATCTAGAGTTCATAGAAGCCAAAATTTTGAGCAAATTCAGAAAATACATTAACCCTATGGCTCTATCTTTTTCTTTTTAGATAGTGTCTTACGGCTCTATCTTGGAAATCTCAAAATGCACCTAAAAAAAAAAAAAATTAGAGAGATTCTATTCACACCACGTACACATCATTTGTTCGAACAAAAATTAAATGTTCGAACATAAATTTATGAATAAAAAATAAATTATTCAAATAAAAATTCCGTTCAACTATTTATGTCTGAACAGCTGCTTTTTGTTCATAAGTTTATATCTAAACATTTAACTTTTGTTTAGAAATTTATGTCCAAACAATATAAATGGTATGTATCGAAATTTTGCTTGGTGTGCAAATACCCAAAAAAATAAAAATAAAATTTCATTTCATTTCATTTTACCCCTAAATTAAATTACCAAAAGGGAAAAACCTTAACCCTAGTTCTGGCTAGCCCCTCCCCAAGTCCAACCTGCCCTCCCCAACTCCGGCCAACCACCTCCTCTCTCTCCCCGCCACCGTCACCCTGTGTGTGTGCGCATGTTGCAATGGTGGCTGATGGAGTTATGGTTTGAGAGGGAGGGAAGGTGAGGGGTAGCGGTAGCAGACAACAAAGAGGGGAAGGAGGTGGGCCCAGGAGGGAAGGGCCAGCGGAGGAAAGGGGAGGGAGTGGAGGCTGTCGTAGGAAAGGAAAGGGATGGAGGAAGGCGCAGGTAGCTACAAGGATAAGTGGGTCACGAGATGGACCAGATGGTGACCGGTGATTACAGATGTAGGGAGACTAATTGGGATGTTCAAGGAGGAAAAACAAAATTCAATTTTTGGAGTGGGGTGTCTTAAGAAATGAAGCGTCCAATATTAGAGGCACACCTCCATCTTTCAGTTTTCTGCTCAGTCTTCAAATGTCCCTACACCAGATATAAAACCTAGAAAACTCTCAAATTTAATCCTCTGTTCAAAGACGACGGAGACAAAAAGGATTTTAGCATGAAATAAAGTTGATAAAAAGAAAAATGCAATTGACAAAATCCGAGCATAAATGATTTTTACTATTAAACATTCTTTCTGTGTTGGCTTCTGTAAGATGCATACTTTGAAAAGTTGAGCTATGATGAATGATATAATACATTTAAGTCAGCACAGTTCACTCAAAGAGATTATTACAGGAGCAAATGGGATACCATACACTTCGCTCAGTCCACAACCTTCGGTACAGAGGGCCCAGAAAAAATCTGACCTATTTGGTATGGAATCTTGTTGAGCGACGAGTCTCTGAGCGGCTCGGAGGGCCGCGTAATGTGAGGGATAATCCCCATAGCTGCCTGTTTTTCCCTATAGGATGCCCAAGTCACCAAATAAAGCCCGGCAATGATTAAAAATCCACCTAGAATGCTGTTTCCACATATAAATCAGAAACAAAGGGTTAGTGCAAAGTGCTGGCTGATGTGCTGAAAAAAGTTCATAATAACAGTCCCAAATCAAGTACAAATGAGCACAGAAAATTTTTCATTGTAGAATATCAATGTCACAATATAATTAGAGGGTTGCACTACATGGGTACAACAAAAATTTAGAGGGTTGCACTCATATAGAAGTGGGTTTTATCAAAATTTTGGAGGACCAGGAGCCCCTCTTACTGCCCATTCCCTCCGTCCCTGGAAACTGTGGCATATCTATTTATCATCTTAAAGAAAATTAATAACTAACAGTAAGAGATGCAAATGGAGCCAAGTGTTCAAGAGTAAACCTTCCCAAATAAATAGGGCTTCCAAGGAAAATTCTTGACAGGAGTGCAGACGCAGCAGGTTGAAGCGGATTATAAAGTGCAACCAAAGCAGGTCCCAGGATCTTATTGGACCATGTCAGGAGTCCATAGTTAAGAGCAGATGCAACAATTCCCTGAGAAAACAAACAAATAATAGTTTAAAATCTTTTTCTGTAACTTCTCCTTTCAACAAGATTCAATTCTGAGTCACAAATGCATCAGGAAAAAGTCATTTACAAATAAGGAAATACACGCATCCACATAATCCCATTTTTAGTAAACAACCCAAAATTGGGTGGAATGAAAACAAAGTGACCAGTCCGACCTTTATTTCCACTAACCAAGCACACCCTAGTAAGGTGGTTCAACTTGACCTTTATTTCCACTTACCAAGCACACCCTAGTAAGGTGGTTCAACTATTCACTGGGCTAAAAAAATATCAAATGGAACTGAAGAGAAATGGTTGTTATGTTTGATTAGATACAGTTCAAAATGTTCTCTCCCACTTGATTCTACAGCACATTTTTCATACAATTGAAAAATAAATAAATCAAGCGATGACACCACTTCTCAAAGTCTGACAAAATCATAATTATAACAAAAATCCCAGAGATGAAATGATTTAGCAGAACTAATTAGTGCTGACAAAAGGTAATTAAAAAATTAATCAGAAACTAACTGCACATTTATCTTGCTTAAGAAAGAAAGAAAATGCACTTACAGCATAGAATACTGCAAAAATTTCGGACTGGGTCAAACTCCAATCTATTGACTCATTAGTCATAAAGAATGCCGTCGTTACCATAAGTAGAGCACCAAAGAAGTATGAATATGCAGTCACTGAAAGGCTGGCTGGATACTTTGCAAGAAGTGGAGCCTGAAAATCATTTAGACCAATAGATCAAACCCTAAGCCATTAAAAATTAGATCTGAGCTAATCCTGCATATAACTGCAAGTCTACATCATATTCATTCCCCAAAACTGAAAAAGCAAATACGATTTTCCATAAATAAAAAAAATAAAAAAAAAGACCATTCTTAATCACATGTACTAGGATTAATCACAATACTACACAATCATTCAAGTATGGCAATTTGGTGATTTGATATTACAGGTTTGAAGAATCCCCAAGACGATGCCAGACACATCAAAAGAAGAATCACCCACCCAAACATCCTCCCAAAACCGAACACTCTCACCATTACCCACCTTCATAGAAACAAATCTAAACCAAAGCAGAAGGATATGAGAAATAGATTTCCAGGGAGAACGATTATTATCCCTGTGCTAACCGCATGAGAGTCTCTCCCATTGGCTTGAACCTTGTACTTACTCTTAATGATGGCATGCCATAATGAATTACTCTCAATGAGAAATCTCCATAACCACTTCCCGAGAAGGGTAGTAGTATTCCTTGCCACAATGTTTCCAATAGAAAGACTTGCTTTCTCCTTTGGAAGTGAAACAACCCCCCAATTCACTAAATGGTCCTTCTTACCCTCTACCTTTCCTTTCCAAAGTAAATCCCTTCTCAACTTTTCAATCTTCTTTGCAATTCATACTGGAATTTTGATCAACAACCAATAGAAAATTGGAATGCTACTTAACACTGACTACACCGGAGTATACCACCCCCCTTAGACAGCAAATCTCTTTTCCACCCCTCCAATAATTTCAATCACTAGATCGCAGAAATACTGTTCTAGGGTTGTCTCCTAATGGAAGCACCATATACCTCAAAGGAAGATTTTCAATGAAACACCCTAACATTCCCGCTAATCTTTGCACTATGTTGGAATCAAAATTAATACCCACAATATTCATATTTCTTTAAATTTCAAGTGTAAAATAGTGTTCATAAGATGCCATAGAGCACTTCATGCATAATACGGGGTTTTATGCGTAGTTTTATGGCTAACTCGAATTACTAAATATGCTCACTAAGTGAACGTCCAACTACACATGTTAGACACATATCCCATATCCCTTCGAGATTTCAGCATGGGTACTTTATACACTTAGAACAGTCCATGTAACATATCTAGCATGATTCATGGTGGGGATATGTTTCTTACAGACATTTGTAGATGGTAAATATGCATAGAGCAGAGACTGGGACGGTACAGGATCCATCCTTTGTGAGTGCAATGTAAGATTGGAAGTTTGAAGTTGGTGAATGATCTTTATTAATTTGTTCAAGCTGCATCACTTTTGGAAGGCGAGGACAATGGATTGAGGCATCTGCAGGGATGACAACGGGCAAGTACAGCATGGTTTAAGTTACCAATTTTCTGAAAAGCCTAAGCTATTAGGAAACAGGCCCTACAATGTATATCAAGCTATCTAACACCCCCCTCCCTCACATGCAACTCCGTCTTGCACGTGGAGAGACAAATAGAGAACCAAATAGAAGGAGAAGCAAACAACTGAACAAAGAAGAAGAAACCAACATAATACCAAATGCTAATGGAGAGACTTGAACCCAAGACTTCTCTCAACCAGAGCTCTGATACCATGTTAGGTTACCAATTTTCCCAAAAGCCTAAGCTATTAGGAAATGGGCCCAACGATGTATATCTAGCTATCTAACAGTCGCTAGTCCTTTCTTCCTCGCCACAAAAAAGCTTCCTCATCCTAGGCACTGTGCCAAACCCATGAGAGAATTTTTTTAATTATTACATCCCATCCCTTATTCCAAACTTCTTACAGTCCATTCCTACCTCAATCTGCCCCATGCTAATTATTAAGACATCGGTATGTGAAAAATCTATTGGAAGATGAGGAGTGTGTAATTTCAGATGTGTCAATTCCAACAAGAACAAAGAACAGGAACCTTACTTCAACAACACGAGAAGTGAAATGAATCACTGCTTATAAAGCTATCAATGAAGAATAAACAGTGTAACAACAATTTCAACTACAATCTTCCGCAATGCTTGGGGTCGGAACACAAGGGTTGGTAGCAATTTCATGAGGTGAGACATGAGTTGGAACATGAAAATCATTGCTAGCTTATTGAAGAAACTCTAGCTTTCATATGAAAACAAGTCCCAGTTCAGTTTCATATACGTGAGGCTATACGGATTATTACTTCCAAGAAAAGGAAGGCTAAATGGCAATAAAAATTACCATTAATAATTCTTGGGTTGGAGCCTGAAGCAGCAAAACCAAAACACTTCTCTTACCCAACCCTGAGACGGGTTCAACCTCTGTTCCACACCTGCCCCTACTTCAATCAATGAACCTACAACCCCTCCTATCCTAAGCACAAGGGGAAAAGGGTTACCTCACTAATGGAAAATTGTTGTCCCAGGTGGCTGGATTCTTCAAATGGTGTGTTCAATGCTTATATTTAAGTCATGCTATATAATAGTTTGATCCTGAATCTTCCTCTTACTACCAGGCATTCAAAGAAATCAAATATCAAATGTATTTTGAGGGTTGCTTCATTTGCTTGAACAACAGCTTGGAAGAAAATTCTTACAGTTAAAAACTGAACGAGGGAACAACAGATATCTCAAATGTGTCGTGCATGCTAGGGAGATTGGAATCGATGGTGAATCATCTTCTTTCATTTCCATAGCAACATAGCAGATCTTTCCGATCTCTCATAGAAGTTTTTATCTTTTCAATTTCTCTTGATGAGAGCTTTTTTCAATAAGGACAAAATCCCAAATGAGAGAGACTGTTGAGCCACTTGCAGATAAAAGACTTCAAATCAAGACCTTTTGCTGTCACATATGCCTCCCCCTCCTAAGATCAGCAAGACACCCATTCGTCCCTTACTCAACATTTTAAAACAACAGTCGTTTGTGTTATTTTTTCCTTTTGAATCTTTTAATATTCATTTAACCTTTTTCTCAACCTTTGTTTATCATTAATTAATCCCTGCTACACCCTAATATTGATTAATGATTGTTTATTTGCATTAACATTACTTTTTTATTCCATACTTCCATCCTTTATGAACAAATGTATAAACCTTAAATATGTACAGATAATCAATTCAGCTTTTCATACATGTAGAAAGCTTTCAATTTACGTCTCAAACATGCTGATGGGATTCGAAATAACTTTGAGTATCCCTTGGGTTTTTAAGATGTTCCCATTCCAAGATAACCAAAATGACACACCAAAATGAGATTTTTATGCATGTGTGTGGATCGATGTGAACAAACAAACAGACAAAACTGAGTGCAAACAGACAAATAGAACAAAGGCCACAAGAACAAATGGAAGAGAAACAAACATAGACCGAAAGGCCAAAAACACAAGAAGTCTCAGATTCACATCTCTACTACCATGTTAGGAACTAGTGAACCCAAAAACTTGAGTTTCAAAGGATTGGACTAAACAATGTATATCAAGCTCTCACAAGTAGTATTTGCCAATTGATAGGTCCACATCTTTTACTTATGGGATTTTAAATTGCATAATGGGTTCTCAAAGGGGACGGTAATAAGTACCAAGCTCAAACTCATAATGGATTCACATGTCCTAAGATGCATATTTTAAATTAATCCTATACTCTAACAAGCTCACCTAGGCAAGCAACATTAGCCAAGGACTCACTTAGGCACTTTCCGGCCTATGTTTGGGAAAAATCAGGCACTTTCCAAGCATCCTGAGTAGCCTCCTAGAAAAGAAAGCACACTTAGAATATGTTATTCAAAAGGTGGCATAAACATCATGTGGAGAACAGGAGGGGCACATCAAAGTCCACTGGATAGCTTAGTTGCTTCGAGGATGCATCTTTTTAACTCACTCGAACAATTGACCACAATCAAAATTTTGTTGGAAGGTGAACCCCATTGTTTCTCATGTTATGAATTAAATGAAACACTGCCAAATTTAACCAACAAGGCGTCTACCAAGAGCTTTGCCCAATGAAGGAAAATTTTGTTATCTATCTTACTATTGTCTATTCTACCAGTTTCATCGATACAATCCACTATCAAAAACTATAAAATAAGATAAATAATCAAATACCTGAATGGCTAGATAAGCCGCCATGCACATACAGTTCCCTATTAAGCAGACAACACCAAGGTGCCAATGATCAAGCCCAAAGTCCATAAAACTAGACATCAACCAGCCAGCTGGTTCTGGTTGACCCCTGGCACTTATTTCATTTTGTGCCACAAAGTCTGATTCCTTATAGCCTATCAAGGCTGGACCTCGAAACAGAACCATGAATATGGCACCAGAAACACATACGAGTGTACCTCCAACCTTCGCCTGACCTTCAGTTCTGAGCAAATTCACTGTTTCTGTACTGCATGAACAAGATTTACATATCATATGAAACAAGCAATAGAAATATACAACTCTTGTAAATTATATACACACGTACCAAAAAATATATATGCACGAATATATGCATACATATATATTTGTGTAGAATAAGAAAAGGCAGATCACATAATTTAGATAAGGGTAGGAATTGATCAAACTGACCCCATCATCACAGCAAATATAAATGTAAAGACGGGGATTGCAGGTTGTGTTGCTGCAGCATAAGTTGGATTTGTGTAACCCAGACCAAGAAGAAACAATAGCTGGTTGCCAAATATCCTATTGCAAATAAAATAAAATAAAAAATGAGTCAAAACCATATACTAACTAAAAAATAAAAATTGTTACCCCTTGACAGAACTGTAAAATAATATAACTAACAAGCTCAACCTGAAAAGTTTTAGATATTTTCGAACTTACCCAGTCAATCCAAGAAAGAAGAATGAAGTCAGGAGCCCTCGAGTCATAGGTGGTCTAACTCTTCTGCAAGCATGAAAACAAGAATCATTAAATATCTAAGCATATAGCCCTTGATAGAGCAAAATAGCAAAAAAAGATTCATGTAGCTGACCCACTTGAGTGGGACACGAGGCTTAGTTTGGTTTGGTTGGCTCCATCTATGACAACTAAATATGCAAACGAAACAATGCTCCATTATCAATTGTTTTTTCAATAATTCCACCAGTGGACATCTGGTGGCTTCCACAAATGTAGGTTATGCAGCTAAATTGATTGCATGAAAATAATGTCAATAACATCAAAACTGTGCCAAGTTTTGTAGAGTAACAATCTGGCAGAGGAACAATTTAAGAAAAAGAACCCAATTCACCTTATGTATGAATTTGTAGGTTTGTGGATCAAGTTAATGTATGACAAGCAGGACTGTATAGTGACAACACTACAAGAACGAATTGCCTCGAAATTGTAGATTCAAGTATGTTGAAGATTGTAACTCTTTTTTCTTTTATTGGTTAATTAAAATTTCCTTTCGTAGCTGTGTGGGCAGTGTATTACTCTGTTGGTTGTTTTCTAGTTGACTTTTTCTGTTTGGACTATTGTTACAAACTTGTTACGTTTGCAACCATCTATCAAGTGTGGGGTGAAAGGAATTGTCGGATCTTGTCTCTAAAATGATTGAGCCTGATTGAGTGGCCACTAGGATCATTGCTGATGTGAGATCTAAGTTGTGTGCATGGAGGAAGGTTGAGTATTCTTAGGAGAACCGTCTCATGTGCTCTTCATGGGGCATGTCAAGTAGATTTTTTCAGTAATTGTGTGAAGATGGTAACTCTTGATTTTGGAATCAATTAATCTCCTCTTGTTAGGCAAAATGATATCTCAACAATCAAATTTCTCTATCAGAACGTCGCCAAGATGCTATGAATTTCACTGAGGAAGACCCACATCAGAAATTGGAAAACTTGAAATTGACTTGCACTATGTTTGGAAATCTAGGAGAGAAAAGAATTTGTTAAGTTAAGAGAGAAAAGAATAGAAGAGAAAGATTACGGTTTCTCTCCCTTTTTGGTTAAGCTGGAGAGAGAAGAAAGATAATATAGTGATTTCTCTTCAATCTTGTTTGGATAGACTACATAACAAAAAAGAAAAGAAATTCTTACATGTTATTACCCAAACAACCAACAACCTTTTACGTTTTTATTTCTCTAGTACCTAGGTATTATATAAAATTAGAAATCATCTCATTTCTTTGGGTGATTATATTTACACTACAATTCTACCTCATTACACCCTTTTTCTAATTACACCCCTTTCAAAAATTCAAAATTTTTATTTTATCTCTTTACACATTCTATAATTCCATTTATTCCCTCATCTCTAACCTCCTTTGTTCTCCTTACATTCAACCTTTCAAACCCTAACTCTTTCACCTCCAACAGCCAACACCACCCACAACCTCCCACTGCCACAGCCAACACCCTGCAAGTCCCCACCGCCTCGACCACCACCCCTGCAGTCCCCCACCAATGTGATGCCCACTCCGCAGCTTCCCTACCCCGCGAACCCCTCCCAGCAATCTGTGTATGAGAGAGAGTGAGAGAGAAATCTAGGGTGTGAGGTTTTTCAAAAGAAGAATAAGGGCAAGATAAGGTGGTGGGTGAAATGAGAACTTAAGGATTTTAGTTTTTAGGGTTTGAGGAATGTTTTTGATAATTTTAGCTATGGATAAAATTGTAATAAAATATTTTTAAAAATTTGGTAGTGTAAGGAGATAGAATTGTGGTGTAAATAGAATCACCCCATTTTTCTTTTCTCTTCCAATCTCTCCAAAATAGAGAAATTCAAAAAGTGAGTTGTAATTTGTTTCCATTTCTCCTCATTTCCCTACTCTTTAATAATCCAAACAAGTGATTAGGATCAAGAGAAATCAATTTCTTTTGTTTTCTCCCCCAAATCAGTCAACTCAAACGGACTGTAAAATTTTCCGCATTGGAAACAACAAAAACACAAGCAGCATTTGTAGAAATCCCATCGAAACCCAAATTCATTGAATGCAAAAACAGAGAGAAAGCACATAGAAATTCATGAATCGAACAACTAAACTAAGCAAAGATGTAGAGAGATTCAAAGCAGTGAAATTTGTAAGAATTAGTTGTAATTGAGAATGGGACTGACTTTTCGCGGACATAGGCAATGGGAGCGAGGATGGAGAGAGCAAGGAGGTCGCGAAAGACGCAGAAGACAAGCTGGTTGACCCCAACATTCAGAGCCACTTTGGTGATTACATGGTACCCTCCGTAGCACAGCTGCACCACCACCATTGCGGCGTGGGCCCTCCGTACTTCTCCGCCGCCCGCCGCCGCCATCACCGGTGATTCCACACTTTCTGTATCTATCTCTATATTTGTATCTATATATGTATTTGTGTGTGTATATATATATATATATAGAGAGAGAGAGAGAGGGAGAGATATAGGGCAGAAGAGAGAATTGAAAGAGAGAGGAGTGAATGGGTGAATCGAAAGAATGGAGTTTTGTGAGCTGGTTTGTGTGTCGAAATCTGAAGATGGAATGAAAATGAAAACGACGATTATTTTATTTATTAAGTACTCGTTTGAGAAGAGGCTAATATGTTAGAAGAGCAGTGATTTAGAGCGACTCAAATTTCAACCCCCATTACTCCGCACGCGCGCGCCCAGTGGGTGGTGATTAGAGGAGAAAAAAAAAGAAAATAAAATTGATCAATCAAAAAGAAAAGAGTAGAGGAAGAGAAGGTCCTAATTTTTATTCTATGTCAAAATAAGATAAATATTATATTTAAATTATATATATATATATATATATTTTTGGTAAATTATATATTTTTAAGATTTATTTAAATTATAGATTATACCTTACAATTTAAAAAATTATAAATTTCTCTTGTTAAAAAAATTTATTTAATAGAATTAACTTAAAAAAAAGAAATTCATAATTGCTCTTCTATACAGTAATAAAATTATTTAAATTATTAATTGAAATATATTTATAACATCATTAAAAATCGTTAATTTACTTCTTGATTTATTAATAAAATGAACAATTTATTATAAAATTAGAAACCTCAAGAGGTGAAATGTAATTTTTAGAACCACAGGGAGCGATTTATATTTTAATCGAACCTTAAGGGATGTATTTGTAATTAATCTTTTTTTTTTTTTTGATAAAAATTAAAAAAAATAAAAAAAATTCATCCTAAGTCAGAGTTTTTAATTCTAAGGTAAAATAATTAAAAAGGCAAACGCATCCTAAAAAATAATTTTTTTTAAAAAAAAAGTGTTTTTGCAAGGTTTGGGGGTTTAGTCATGCCACCAAGCATATTTGTCTGGAAGACGTTAGATTATTAAATTTTTTATTAAAATAATAAGTGGAAAATCGCAGGGTTTGCCTTTTTTTTTTAAAAAAAAAAAATTTAATTTTTAGTGATTTTTTTTGAAAAAAAAAATTTACATTTTTAGATTTAGTTGATGAGACAAACCGAAAAATAAAAAATTTAAAAATTCTAAAAAAAGACAAAAAAAATAAGGTAAAAATAATGAGCTTTTTAAGTTTATTTTGGCTTTTTCAATTTTATTTTACTTTTTAGATTGGTCATCACAAAACATATCAGAAAAGTTTTAAAAAAAAAAATTGACATAATTTTTTTAAAAAAAACCACTAAAGACGAATGAAATTAAAAAAAAAAAAAAAGTAGCTTATTTAGCCAATAGGTTGGGTTTGGGGACACTGCAATTGATTTATTGACTTATTTCTATATCATCTCTATATTCTTCTGTACATCTTTTCATAATAAGAAAAAAAATTAAAAATTAAGTTATACCCAAAACAACGAATAGTCTCAGAAATAGGAATCCAAATTTGAAACAAAATTTTTGATGTGTGAATGAAATTGAATTAGTATGTTGTAGAATGTGTGCATTGATGTTTTCATGTAATTTTTTGGATAAAAATTTATGAATTTGTAGTATTATTATTTAAAATAGTAATTACTTTACAACAATACTATACAAAAATTATCCAAAAATATATAAAAAGATTACAATCATTTTGGATATAATATAATTAGGATTCCATTGAATTTAAATTCACACCATACATATTTTTTTGGTAAATTTTAAAGTAAAATTTTATGGTCTGTAGCATTGTTTATTATTTTAAATTATTCTCATTTAAATATAATTTTTCTTAAAATAAGTTTTAAAAAAAGAATATTTAATATATATGATAAATAACTAAAAAATTGACTTATTAAGGTAAAAAATAAAATAAATTGATTTATATGTGATTACCAAATGGCGAAGGAATCATTAGCTTGGTGGGTATAATTTTATAGTGTCAATTGACATTAGTGTGCCTTATTTATTTATTTTTATTTTTTTGACACCATAATGGTCGGTCACATGGTGTTTCTTGCAATTTAGGAAAGTTAGGAAAGCGTAAGATTTATAGCGGAATTATATTTTAAAATTTTGAATAAATTACACTCATTTGATTTGAGGTTTAAAGAAAATATAATTATTCTTAAATTTTAATTTTTTTTAATATGATTAAAACGGCTAAAAATAATGTCCATGGCTAGTACACACTGAAATGAACAAAGGAAAATATATATTTTAATAGCAAAAAAATAATATATTTACATGACTAGTAAAAAAAAGTTTACGTGTTTGTGAATTAAAATCTTGAGAAATTAGCGTGATTATGTTAAAAACTTAAGATTGACTAAATTTTTTTTTTATAATTTCAAAGAAAGTAAGTGTAATTTATCTAACTTTTATATTGATTATTTGTTGAGTATCTCATCTTTCTCATAACAATTATAATTAATTAAATTTTATTATAATATCTTATATGAATTAATTTTTTTTTTTTTTAAATTGCATCATTCATGAGTTTTTTCAAATATAAAAATAAAACAGATCAAGATAGAAAAATAGAAAAAACTGAGAATATCATTGGCCAAGTTGGCCTCTGCCCAAGTTTTGTTTTTTTTATGTATATATTTTGAGATTGAGAATTGTAGAGGTCAACTGCAATAATAGAATTTATTTAACTTTACTAAGTTCAAAATTGCTCAACTATTCAAGTATCTCACACCCCCCCAAAAAAAAAAAAATTGTTAATGAAGTAATAAGTAGTCACAAATTTTTATTTTTTCTAGTATCACAACAAAGTTTGTTGAATATAGTTACTAAAATTTAGTTACATAGACTAAAATCTCAACAAAGACTTAAAATGATAAAATTTAATTTTGTTACTTCATAATTTAGTAAAATTCAATTTAAGAATAAATAAATAAATAAGCAGCTTCATGTTCTTCTATATCAAGATGAAATGTAATGAAATTGGAAATTACAAACAATATGGAATGGGTAAATTATAAATCAGTAAATAAAATATAAAAATCACAAATCTCAAATGAAAAATATAAAGACTAAATATATTTTATTTTTCGTAAATAAAAATCTGTGTTTGGTAACGTTTACGTTTTCAGTTTATATTTACAAAAATTTTATAAACTGGTTTTTGTTTATTTTTTGTTTATTTTTAGAAAAACATAAACTACAAACGCGTTTGGTAATTGACAAAATGTTTAAAAATTTTTAAAAATATAAAAAGAGTGAGAAATGGCAAGTGGTGGCAAGTGATGGCGGAAGACGGTGGTGGAAAGTTTGATGGTGGGTGGTGGGTAGCTGGTGGCGGGTGGGTGGTGGTGGTGGTGGGTGGGTGGGTGACGGTGGCGGGTGGTGGGTGGTAACGAGTGGGTGGTGGTGGTGGTGGTGGTGGCGGATGGCTGGTGGTGGTGGCTGGTGGTGGCGGGTAGGTGGGTGGGTGGGTGACGGTGGCGGGTGGTAGCGAGTGGGTGGTGGTGGTGGTGGCGGGTGGGTGGCGAATGGCGGGTGGTGATGGGTGGTGGCGGATGGGTAGTGATGGTGGATGGGTGGGTGACGGTGGCGGGTGGTAGCGAGTGAGTGAGTGGCGGGGTGTGTGAGTGGTGGTGATGGTGGTGGTGGGTGGGTGACGGTGGCGGTGGTAGGTGGTAGCGAGTGGGTGGTGGTGGTAGGTGGTGGGGTGGTGGTGCAGGTGGTGGCGGGTGGGTGGTGGTGGTGGTGGTGGTGGGTGGGTGGCAGGTGGGTGGTGGTGGCAGGTGGTGGATGGTGGTGGCAGGTGGGTGGTGGTGGTGGCATGTGGTGGATGGTGGTGGCAAGTGGGTAGTGAGTGGTGGTGGCAGGCGGTGGATGGTGGTGATGGGTGGGTGGGTGACGGTGACGGGTGGTAGGTGGTAGCGAGTGGGTGGTGGTGGTAGGTGGTGGGTGGTGGTGGCAGGTGGGTGGCAGGTGGGTGGTGGTGGCGGGTGGGTGGCAGGTGGGTGGTGTGATGGGTGGCAGGTGGTGGATGGGGTGGCAGGTGGGTGGTGGTGGCATGTGGTGGATGGTAGTGGCAAGTGGGTGGTGAGTGGTGGTGGCGGGCGGTGGATGGTAGTGGCGGGTGGTGGGTGGTGGCGGGTGGATGGCAGGTGGGTGTTGGGTGGTGGTGTGGCGGCGATGGTGCAAGAGGTGGGTGGTGGTGGCGAGTGGGGTAGGGGGTGGTGGTGCGGGTGGGTGGTGGTGAGTGGTGGTGGAGGGTGGGTGGTGGTGGTGCGGAAGACGGTGGTGGAAAATGGTGGTGGGTGGTGGCTAATGTTGGGTGGTAAAAAAAAAAAAAATGAAAACTCAAAATCGAAACATATTTTTTGTGTTTTCATTTTTTAGCCAAATTTATAAACTGAGACCACTGATTTATAAATCAAAAATTTTACTAAACAAGTTTTTATTTGAGTTTTTTAAATTTTTGTAAATATAAACAGAAAATTAAAAACGTAAGTGTTACCAAACGGTACCTAAAGAACCAAGTTTGCAATTTATTTTTGACTTTTTGTTAGAATAGATTTGCATAAATGACAGTCAGAACTCCAACGAAATTTTTCTCTTTTGATTAAGAGGAAGGCAAAAGTAGACAGTAGGCCCTCTTTTTTTCATTAGTTACTAAACAATTTTTTTTTTTTTGGGCGGGGCCATTTGCCTTTCGTTTAGGCCTTTGAGTATATTTTAATTTAGGTTATGTATGGAGATTCTATTTACATTTAAAAAATTATTAATTATATTTAATTTTTTAATATATTTTATTAAATTATTTTGAATTATAATTTATTCTCAATACACTTTATGTTTTTTTTTTTTTCAAATTTTCCTTCAAGTTGGGCCCAAATAATAAACAAATCCCAAATTATACCATTTTCAAAACCCTTTGAAAAACTCTTAAACAAATTTCCCAAAATCACCTCTCTGTCTTTCTTGATGATTAAGGTAGTTTTTAATTAAAAAATACAGAAATTAAGAATTATATTTTAATATTTATGTGAATATTTATCTTCTCTTTGATGGATTATTTTGATTATTATTGTTATTCACTATTTAATTTTATTTAAACTTTCTTCTATTTACAAGTAATAACGTAATAACAAATAATGATGTTGATAATAATGTTAAATTTTGATGGTGGTAAATTGAAATTTTAAAGTGAAAAAAAGATAGAAAAAAAAATGATTAAAACTTAAAGAAGAATATAATCTTTTTAATTTAATATTCAAAAATGTGTACATCTATCACTTGCCTTTGCCACAGTCAATCTACGTATGATTTCAACTTTTTGGTGGTCTGTCCCCCTTTTCTCTCTCTAGTTTGAGGGCTTCTCCCTCTAAACTTTTCTCTTCTTAAGGTTTTCAAAGTTTGTGGTTGTCGGCGGTGGAGGAGGGGTTTCCGGCATCCTCCGGCCTCCTCTCTACTTCTCCTACTGCTCTTTTGCTATTTCTTTTCCTTACTTTGTTTTCCCATAACTTGGAAGTTTTGACTTTCTATCATCTCCCTCCTTTGTGAGGTGTTTTTCTCCCATCCATTCACTTCAGGAGTAGCCTTCTCGGATTCGTGCCTTCCCCGCCGCTTTCACCGCCTCTTTCCCGCCGTTTTTCTCCATAGCCAGATTCGCCTTCCCCGCCACCTTCACCTCCTCTTTTCTGCCTCCCCCGCTCTTCTCTGCCGTCTCTTCTCCGCCGCCTCTTCCTCGCCATTCTTCTCCATCGTCGGATTCCCCGACGCCGCTGCCGGATTTGTTTTAGTGGTGGGTCTATTTATGTTTTGTTTGTTTGGTTTTAGTCCTATGCTGTTTTCTTTTGTTTTTCTTTTCTTATGATTTGTGTGTTGGTTTTGGATCTGTTTGGTTCTCTTAGAGTCCATCTGTGCAAATTTGTTAAGCTTACCCTTATTGTGGTTGGGATCTATGATTTATCTCGGATATGCTCTATTGCCGAACGTCTTTGATCGGCTCTGCTTCGCAGTACGAGCACGAGTACGATATGTACGTCTGAATATTTTCATAGTTTTCTTTCTTAGTGCTTCTTGCTTTATTTTTACTTTGTTTGGTGTAAGTTTTGGGTTGAATGGACTCTTGTAAGTGCCGTTTTGGCTTTCTTAATAAAATATTTCTTCCGATAAAAAAAAAAAAAAAAAAACGTATGATTTCAAGTTCATTGGATCTAATGTCTTCCGTGGAACAAACTCATTCAATCCGTGGCCGTTGTGTGGTACTGTCTCCGTCACTAATTATTTAGTATTCCTGAAGTACGAACACGTAATGCTTCATAAGGTTTTGATTAGTAGAAAGGGGTAGGAGTCCACGATTTATATTAGAAATAGGAAAACAACATGGGGGCTAAGTGATTGGTGATTGGCTTGAAATATGGACACGTGGTGTTCTGGGAGTATTAAATAATTTCTCGTCTTGAAAACCTATAATTTCTTGGGAAGTTACATCAATAATGTTCAATAATATTTGAGAGCTCTAATTTGATAACTCTAATATCACTCTAATAATGTGAAGAGTATCCATGTGAAGGTGGGGTCCACACTCCTCTCTCTACTCTCTCTCTCTTCCACCTCACTAGAGCTCCATTTAGAGCTCTCAAATTAAAACTATGTATCATTACTCGGAGTTACATTTCAATGGGATAGAATTTTTTTTTTATAAAAATATAGAGGAGTAGAAGTAACACTTACATTCCCACAACTCTTTACTTGCACCACACCATAGAATGAGTTATATTTCACTTGTTTTTATAATTTTTTTTCTTTGTCCCACTAGGTTGTAATTTCCCCTAATATATTTACCATCAGATTTGTATATAAAGAATACGTATAAATGAGTTGGGTGTACTATGAAAAAATAATAATATTTTATTTTAAAATTTAATGTATATTGTTTTTATTTATAAATTTACATTAAAATATAATAAAAATTAAAATTTTAAAATTTTAATTGACCGTAGAAATGTTTGTGGCCCTAATTTTGGGGGCATAAAGCGATTGCGTTGTGGGCTTGTGACTGAAGCAGACTATGGTTCTCGACTGTCCAGAAATGAGATAATTTGGACTCATTTAAATTATATTAAATAGGAAATAACCTAAATTGTCACCAAAAAGAAGAAGAAAAAAAAAACTTTACAGTGAAAATGGACCAGACATATTTGGGATTATAATTTTGAAGACCAACTCACACTTCTATTCAGTTGGGGTATCCTTTGTCAGAGCAAAATTCTTAGGGTCCACTTTAACAGCAACTGATTAATTGTTTACAATATTCTAAGCAAGATTGGACTACAATATTCCTTATTTCTATAAGCAAATTATATAGACTTTCCTTAGTAATTGTTTAAATAAATACTAAGGGACGTTTTGGCAAGCACCAAAAAAGTTAATTTTTTGGCTTTTTAACTTTTTTGGATCACATTATCTCTTTATATTTTTACACTAAAAAAATAAAAAAAAAATCACAAAAAGTTAAAAAGCTAACTTTTTATCAACTTTTCAAAACACCATTAAGCAATCGCTAAATTGAATACAACATGAATGTGGGACCTAAAAAAAATGTGATTTGCCTCGTATGAAAATGTTATATTTAGTTTTGTCATCGATTTATGTATTTCTGAACTTTTAATTTATTTATTAATTTTATTTTATAAAAGAGAGATAAAATTAGATGAGACAATCCACTTCCACTGTATAGCCATGTTTTTATTTTTTGTATTTGTAGAATATTATGACCATCCATTGATTAACCATGTAAAACTAGATTAATTATTAAGGAAATTCAAAACATATGAATGTCAAGACATGATTCAATAGAACTGAGTGGATTGAGATAGAAAATTTAGATGAAAAAAGGATTATCGTGCAATATAGTACCTTTCGTGAAAATAGGCAACAGGAGCGAGAAATGTAAGGCCAATGAGGTCACGAAAGACACAGAAAACAAACTGGTTGATCCCAACATTGAGAGCAATTTTAGTAACCACATGGTAGCCTCCACTCAACAACTGTGCCATTGCCATTGCAGTGTGTGCTTTCCATACTTCTCCTCCCTCTCCTCCAACACCTGCCGTCGTCGCCATCACCACCTTCTCTCTCTCTCTCTCTCTCTCTGTCTCTCTATGTCTAGCTATATAAATGTGTATATATATAACTATGGAGAAATGGTGCAATGCAAGGAAGGCAAAATGAATAGGGTTTGGTTGGTGTGTCTTTTGTCAGTTTAAAAGAGAGACTCCTTTTCTATATGCTTCATTTGCAAGCCAACAAAACTTTCTTCATTTGCATTTGGAGCTTTTGTTTCCACATTTAAAATAAATATTAAATAAATGTCCTTATGGTTTCTGAATATAGTCCAAAACATTGCAACCCCAAAGAGACAAACCAATCAAGTAGAGTAAAAATGTGCCCTAGTGGTAGGGATGGGGTCGCCAGATGGAGGGCTGCAGATTTAATTTTATTTTTCTGATTGTTTATAATTTTATCCTTAATGGTAATCATGTTTTACAATAGAATTGTAATAAAAAATAAATGTTACGTTTTTTTTTTCTTTTCAAACAGCTGCAAACACCCTGAATTTTGTTACAAGAAATAACGATAATAAAAATAAAAAATAAAATAAAACAAGAAAAAAAAAAAACCTGCGACCAATAGCAAAATTACTATCAAATTGATCATCATGATGATGAAAATTTCTCCTACTCTCTCTCCACACACCAAAAACATAATGGAAAAAAAAAAAAAAAAATCGTAATCATTCTTGGTAGAGGATATATAGAAAATATATAAGCAACAGACAATAGATTTTACTCTTTTTTATATTGATTTTTTTGGTGGTAGAAGAATCTTTGTTTAATATTCCTATGAAAAATATAGGGAAAGAATGTTTATACAAGGTTTCAAATTCCTAAAATGGTCCTTATCTGACCTGGTGGATGCCTAGCGAGTGACTTGGGATCTGGGTACCGGTTCTTGGGATCCATGATTGCCTTGTAAATAAGTTCATAAGCTTCAACCAGAGATCTAGTGACTTGAATACACGCTTCAGACCGCAGCTTTGGTATGTGCATTTGCTTGAACTCTGGCAGTGAACTTTCACTTCCTAAAATGAGCCCAAACAAAGGCGTGAGGATCCTCTGAAGTAAAAGCCTGAAGTGATCTCCTAGAGTGATCCAATCCAACGGTTAAAATTAAAACTAATTAAAACGACGTCGTTTTGGTTAAGTTGAAAAAAAAAAAAAAAAAATCAAAAAATCAGCTTTCTTTGCTTGCCTTCTTTCTCTTTCTTTCTCTCAGAAAATCACACCAGAGAGGAAGTTGGAGACATTTGGGTTTGCCCCCTCTACCTCTCTTCTCCCCAATTTTCTTTGTTTTTTTTTCCCCCAAATTAATCTTTTATTTTTCTGTTTATAGTACAACAAACACTGTATTTTAGATTGTTGTTTCTCTCCAAATTTTCGAGTTGGGTAAAAAAAATGATGCTAATCTGTGAATGCAATTGTCTGTACACTCATTCAACAAGTGTTTGTAGATTTGTCTAGCAGAGGGTGAAGAAATCTAGAGAGAGAAACAAGGTGAGAGAAAGGGTGGGTGATTGAGTGAGTTGCCTTATTTACAGGTAAAAAAAAGGCCTATTTCATGAGTTTTGGGGGTTTTCTTGACAATCACAGTGGCGGTGCTATATAGATATATATGTATATAAATCTCTTTCTCTATCTATATCTATATATGCTCTACTAGATCAATCTTTGCTTGCTCTCTTGTTTACACTGATTTGGGATTGTTTCTAATTTATTTTTTTGATTTTTGGAAGCAAACGAGTATGGAGAGCCAAGGAGAAACTACGAGGATTCAAGAGAATTACGAGACTGATGTTGGAAGAAGAAGCAGATGAATTTTTTTTTTTTTTTTCAACTTATTAACCAAAACGACGTCGTTTTAGTTAGTTTTAATTTCAGCCGTCGGATTAGATCACTCTAGGAGATCACTTCAGGTTTGTACTTCAGAGGATCCAAACGCAGACTTTAAACTCTCCGAAAGCGAGGCTGGTGATGTGTCCTCAATATCTGCTAATGGGGATTCCTCACCGGTCAACGTGTTGTGATAGTGAGACATCTTGTTCAACAATCGACATCTTCTTAGAATGGCATCGACTTCTTTCTCCATGATTGTATTTGGATGCAACCTCGCGTCCAAACAATGGTTGTCGGATTGCGCACAAGCAGTAGATGAGGAAAATCTTGGAGGGTGTTTCACTGGGCTGCATGAATCCACAAAGTCTTGGTTATAATATTCGAAAACAATGAACAAATATTCACGTCAGAACAACATCAGCTGTTGTTTCATTTTGGCAATAAATCATTCTCTTTGCCAAGTCACTATAGCAACATATGTAGATCATGTTGCCTTTGGAGATACTAGAAGGCACAATGAGGAATGAATCAAAGATGGGATTGTCCCACAAAATCCTGAACTAGTAGGGAAAAAAAAAACTATTATCAATATACATGCATGAAGCATTAAAAGTTTAACAATAATGCTAGGATGATCACATTTTTTTTACCACATGATGTAGCACACCTACACTGGTTTGACATTAATGGGATTAATGTGGGACCAACTGTATTAATTTAATGGTTGTAGGTGTGCCACAACTATTTAAAAAACATGTTAAGAAAATATGGTCATCAGGTATTAGTGAAATAAATTCCAACAATAATGCTATGATGATCTTATTTTTTACCACATTAATTGCCACATGATGTGGCACACCTGCACTGATTTGATACTAATGGGATTCAAAAGGGACACATTGCATCAATGGTTGTGAGTGTGCCACAATCATTTAAAAAAAAAAACATGATAAAAAAATTGTGGTCATCCTAGCAATACTGGAATTATTTTGAATAATTCAGTACTTCGCATAATAATCAAGATTTACTAACTGATAAAAGTGAGAAATCTGCTTAATGGAAAAACCAGAATAATTTGGGACTCAAAGAGTCCAGAGAAAACATTGGGACAGTACGGTCATCCAATCATATAAAGTTCGCAAATTACAGTGTTCCAATGCATCACATAATGGATCCCTAGGGCTGTTTCTGGACCAGCAACCAACTTGTCAAACTATTGAAGAAGTGATATATTTGTATAACATCTCACATGAAGCACTGACAAATCAGAAGTATAATGATGTGGAAGTATAGAGAATACAAGGTATAAAATAATACAAACCTGAGATGTAGCTAGAGAGCTGCTGTTTTTGAAAATTGCATCAACAGATGATTTATTGAGGTCAGAACTTGTTCTACTTCTTCTAGAGGAATGGATGGCTCCTTTGGACATGTGTGCCTCTGCTGCTTGCTCACACATCTGTGATAATTGGAAACACAAATAGATATAAGATCACAGTCCACAATCAAACAAACAAGGAAAGCACATTTAAGAAGTAGAGTATGTCACTATGGCTTTAAAACTCAATACAGCGTTCCAAAAGATTCAGTGACCCAGCTTAATCAACAGAAGTTCTTAATATAATCATATCTCTAGGGAGAGTGAAAAGAATGTCCCGAGTTTCTTCCTTGACACTGTGTGCTATTAAGTTTCCGGTTCCTAGACATAATTACTCAGGTTGGCTCTGAAACAAATTCCCTTTGCAAGGCTTGACATGCAACCTTGAACAACCTCATAATACATTTGAGTATCTGGATTCTTCAACCAGTGTTTGTTTGCAGTATTATACTATCCCACAATAACAGATACCCATTTGTGTTCTTTATGCATTGTTAAGAGACCTAGGTTAATGTACACCAGGTGCTGGCGTACAAGGCTTAAAAAGATGAACAAAAGCCCTTCCACCAATACTCAGAGAAATCTAATCACCTAACTTATTGCAAGTCTATCAAAATATAAATCCACATTAGTTGAAACCAGAATACATATATAGACCGAACTGGGCAGCAATTGCAATAACTAGTGTAGGAAACAAAAGTAGAAAGTGGGGAAGAAGTCTAGTGCTGGATCTTACTAAAACTTCTTTATGTAACTTTCATTTTTTGAGTGGTTTCTTTGTTATCTTATCTGGATCGAAAGAAGATGGTTTAGGATTTTGTGGTTACAAAAATGGGCATTATCCATATAGCTGAAAGAAACTTGGAATCTACAGACTAGTAAGGAAACTGAACTCATTACAAAATAGTCAAAGCCATCTCCACCAAATGATCAAGCCTAGCAACAGAACATCTTATCAAAACCGAAGCACTGTAAGTAAAAAAATTTAAATACTTTGGAGTAAAAAAATTTAAGTACTTTGGTGTAAACCTATGTGTTAAAAATTTGCTGATATATAGTACGCATGAATTTTGTATTGTCTCAGTGTGAAGCAACTAGGAGAAGGTGAGAAAAGAAATACTACCAAATGTAAAGCACAACATACCTGAATAATACAATCTATTAAAGCAGATATCACTGGATCAAAGATGGGGTTCTTTCCTGATGCAGTAATCATCATGCTGTTGTGTTTTATCTCAATTATTTCAAGCAGCATCAAGACTCCTTCCCTCACTGCAGGTGGTGGGGAAAGATCAACAGCAACAAACAAGGGGAGGATATCGTAAAAGCTTCTCCCCTCGAGTCTCGAGTTTTCAAAATGTCAAAGAACGTTTTCTGAGCAGCATCTTTGAGTGCCCAAAGTGTGTTACTAAGGGCTGTTTCTCTCCCCAACAAATCTGATATCTGTAAGAGAATAAACAGTTAAAACAAGCAAAGAAAGGCCCACAAGACAACTAATTCATCCATAAGTGGATCATCATTCAACTCACAGTATGGCTGGCTGTAAAACTCCAGGGTATTACTGAGTTTGTATGAAATCATAATATTGGGTTGTGACTGCAAAACTTGTTTGACCCTCACTTTAAAGGGCTCGCAAACTCCTTCAAAGATCCTGTCTAGAGCAAAAGAGAAGTCAGTTTCTATCTTTCCTAAATCACTCTCTAAGCCTTTAGAGAATCGGTGTGCAGTTGGTCCAGTATCAACCACTACATCTGGATCTAGCAACACAAGGACAAGTTCTCTTTCAGATGCAAAGGCCTGCAAGAAAAGCAACAAACAATTATGATAAATAGTAATGAAAATTCTTAAATAATCAAAAATAGTACCTGAAAAGGAAGATTGAAAAAAAAAAAAAAAAAAGGAATGTGCGATGCACCCGATGTAGCCACCCTAGCGTTTCACTTACATAATGTAAGGGATCATGAGCATGCACTTCAATTGATCTGGGCAGGCCACCAGGTCCTCCACGTGTAAGAGCAGGTATAAACCTTCTAAAATAATGCGATATGTCTCATATTTGCTACCTGTAAGAGATAAAACGAATGTGTAGATATAAACTGCTAGAAAACTTACTAGTTTTGTACAAATTTGAGTGAATCAACATTTAAAGCTTCCACATAATAGAACTACCTCTTCTGCACAATACTTGAAAAGGGCTGGCCTTTCTTTGAGGCAGTGAACTGCTGTTTTCAAAAGCTCTTGACTTCAGGATTATCATTGTCACCCAGTGTCCTACACTCTGCCTGAACCCGCCTAGATGAGGAGAGAAGAGCCACAAAAATTTTAAATATCGTGGTAAACTAATTTGACAAACTTAAAATGAGAGTATCCATAGGGAAACGAATAGGAAAGAAAAGAAAAACAAATAAACGACCATTCACCCTTGAAATTATGGAATCACCAAAACATCCTTTACTACAAAAACCTAAATAGAAACAAAATTGAACCAACAGGTAAAGCACATGATCTACAGATAAATGCATTTCCTTTCATAACTAACTTCTGATCAAACAACCAATCCAATAAAAATAACAATCACATTAAAAGTCACTATATTATGGCTTGGACTGTCTCTTTCGTAAAAACATCAGCTTGGGCAAATCTCAGCTCAAACAACCAATCCAATAAAAATAACAATCACATAAACATTAAAAGACGCTATATTAAGGCTTGTACTGTGTCTTTTGTAAAAAACATCAGCTTGGGCAAAATCTCAGCTCAATTCATCTAGTACCTAGGGAACCAGGAGTGTCGAGTTGGCTCTTCCCTGACTTAACTAATGCATGTGGTTTATGGTAAAAGCATGTGGTTTACGGGTAAAAGCATGCATCTGCAGGGAGTGCCTCCACTTAAAATGGGTTGGGACCACCTTGGTGTCAACTAAAAGAAGACAAACAAGAATGAGGAAATAAGAAAAAACAATCACACTTTAGTTAAAAATCAAGATGGACAATGATGCCTCATTCACAGTTATCTGGTGGTAATCAATGAAAGACTGTGTCCTATAAAACAGCCAGAAATGGTCGCAGGAAAAGTTGTATTAGGGTAAATCCAAAGAACATGAATACCTAAAAAGCATATATATGACGCAATATGGTCATGCCGACACTACAATTTCAAGAAACTTAGGAGATGAACAATGGGGACAATGGGGACACAACGATAAATAGAAACCTATTTATAAATATTTTTGTGGCAAAAGATATTTCGTCTATCAAATGTAACTAAGCAATTTTTTTTCAATAAAAAAATTTATCAACAAGGTTTTGAAACTTTAGTTATAAGATAACAGCTATAGATATTAAAAAAATAAAAGAGAGTTTATTTTTGGACAGAAGACTAGCAAGATAAACACCCAATACCAATTAAAAGGAAATGAAAACAATTATAAATTTTTATTAATTTAGAGAAACTTCACCTGCAAAGGCGCTCATAGGCTCCTTCTTGGTAGACAGCCATCATATCCATGAGCTCCAAACCTGTACGCTGAGAGAGGGGTCCTTGGGTAAATTCCACACATTAACACATTATTAAAAAGTGCACGGTCGTACCTCTAGAGAAACGAGAGCAGAAGAGTTTACCTGATGATGAGTCCGGAGCAATACTTTTCAGTTGGCATGAATTTCTTGGACATGAGAAAGTGCCTTAAAAAAATTATCATTCATATCTTCCTCCCTCAGCGCATTTATCTATACATGAAACAGCCACTAGCAATGAACACATATAGTAAAGCATAATCAACTGCTTATGCCACAATAAGCAAGAAAAAAAATAAGGATCAAACTTCTACCTCTTCACTAGAAAGCTGATAATCACGATGGAAACTCAAGACAACCTCCTGTCTTTGTGTAGTAATTTCAAGTTCCTGTTTATCCTTTCAGTGGTATAGATAATATCTCCAGTGGTTGCATTACAGGTGTTCAAAGCCTTTGCAATCCTGCAGTTATACAAACTTACAGTTTTCAAATGTTGTTTTAAGAGAATTTCTTCTTTATACACCAGAAAGTGGGATGAGAATGGGTGTGGCACCATGGAAATACCATATTACTTACTGTGTTAGCTCAAATATAAATCAGGTGTTTTTTTTACCCATTTAGGCGAAGGCAAGAGTTTATAAAGAAATATATGCTTTAATACTTAAACAGTCCAAATTATCAGTAATCAACCTTGTCCTTCTATGAATCAAAATGATAAGATCAACATTACTTACAAGAAACTATATTGCCAAAATGAGTAACAAGACGAATAAAAAAAACTTCCTATGTAATTTTATGTCTTTATTTTTGGAAATCCCATTCTATGTGTCAAAGTTAAAAGGGTAAAAAATCATCAATTTTACTAGTACTAGTAGATTCATCACATTCAAAAAAGTCAAAAGTTCTTCTGAACCATCTAAATCTCCAATTATGATGCAATTCTCCATGAGATTAAGGCTCCATTTATTTCGACGTAAAATATTTTACACAAAAAAAATATTTTTCTTGTAAATTGATTTTACATAATAAAAAAGTTTCTCTTGTAAATTGATTTTACACCAAAAAAAAAAAAGTTTTTTTTTTGCAGCGTTTGGTTGACACTCGAAACAAAAATATTTTATTGCCTAAAAGAGAAATTTTGATTCAAGAAGTGTCATCTATGACTTTTTAGCGAGCTAAGATACTTGTTTGAAAAAGTTTAATGTGTTAAAACGGTAGTGAGTGAGAGTCAACTTTGTAAAATTGACTTACAGAATTTTTAAAGGTCAGTCATTTTTGGAAAAATGATGCAAAAATATTTTCCTTAAAAAATGTTTTACTTACTTTTTATTCAACCAAACAATAGAAAATGAGTAAAATATTTTTGACAAAAAACAAATGGAGCCTAAAGGTAAGTTGCTCAATCAAAAAAATATGCCGCTCGATTTTCCTCACTCCTCTCACTCCTCACTCCTACACTAGGGCCAGCATACTGGCCTCAACTTTTATTAACCTACACAGGTCAACTGTTAAAATTCATTCAAAGCAAGATAATCTGGCTTACAATTAATCAACTTGGAGGCTCCTTTTCCCATCCAAAAAAACAAGAAATCACTATTTGCTGCTCTTATTGAATGAGTGTTTGATTATTTGACCAAGGAATGGGTTTGCTATTATAAGAGAACAATAAATGTTGGAACAATCTTTTGTGTAAAATAAATAATTTGAAACCAAATCAAATAAATAAAAAATAAATTACTTACAGAATTTATTTACCGAACCGAATAAGTATAAAAAGATCAAGTCGAGTGTATGACACTCTGTCCTTAAGACAGATTCGCCCTGCTTCGGTACTTACAGTTAAATGGCGTCTATCTCCCAGGATACAATGATCTACACAGATTGTAGTATCACTCCAAACAATCTGTACGGTGAACCAAACTTGTGTTCTATACTCTTAGAATTTTTCCCTAAATGACTAATATGAAGAACAATGCAAACATAGTGCAAAAACGTGAGAGAATAAATTTTCTGAATATCAAAAACCGCTGGAAATGATCTTTTATTTATAGGCAACTTGGTGGCAGTTTGAACAGATCCGAACAGGTATGAAAAAGAACTGAACAGGCGCAATAAACCTGAACAGATACAGTTTGAATTTTGAACAGATCTGTTGGCAGTTTGAATCTGTCCATAACTGCTAGGCAGTTTTAAAACTGTTTGGAACTTTGGACCGGAGGAGACTTGTTTGGACAGAAAATTTGAATTCAAATTTGACACAAAATTTGAATTAATTTCATTCAAAAAAATTAAGGCTGTGTTTGGTTATGCTTTTGAAATGTGATTCTACATGCTAGTTTCAGCTCCATGTTTGATAAGAGTTTTGGAATTAATTTTCCAAAACTCTGCCGAAAGCTCTGTCCATTCTGCGCGTTTGTTGTATTTTTTTTGGCCAGGGGAAGACCACCCGGTCGTCCCTAGGGACTACCACCCGGACGTCCTTGAGGACATCCGGATGTCCTCTACTGTACAGAATTTTTTTTTTTTTTTTGCAATTGATTTATATAATTGGGAAAAATATTTTCTGAAATTTTTAAAATTTTTAATGTGCTTTCAAATAATTTTGAGTTGTATGTTTAGTTATGAGTTGTAAATTTTTGTATCACATATCAAATATCACATCAACAATTCCCCACTCAAATCAAACCTCTTTTCCAAAACTATTTTCAAAACTCTTTACCAAACAAATTTTTTACACTCAAATCATAATTCTACAACACACAAACTCAAAATACAACTCATACTCTCAAATCACATTTACAAAACACAACCAAACGCAACCTAATTTTCTCGCAAGAATTTTTGGAAAAAATTCAAATAAATTTTTTTAAAAAAATTAATATTAGAACCGACCCACAACCGGCACGGCTCGGCTCGGCCGGTTGAACGGCTGTGGCGCGCGCGCGTGTGTGGTGGTTTGAGCCAAGATTCACTTTGTTCATAATTCCTCCCATTCTACAAAATTGCTAGAAATGATCTTTATTTATAGGCAACTTGGTGGCAGTCTAAGTAGCACGGACACGGATACGAGACACGACACGGACACGACACAGACACGCGGACACGCAATTTTTCAAAAAATGGGGGACACGACACGCTGGGGACACGTTTAATATATACAATTTTATTTATATATTATATGTAAAATTAAAAAATATATACTATTTGTATTTATTTTATTTATTTATTTTATATTATTTTATTTATTATATGTAAATTTAAAAAATATATACTAATTTTATTTTATTATTATATGTAAATTAAAAAATATATACTATTTATATTTATATTTATTTATATTATTATTTTATTTATTATATGCAAAATTAAAAATATATATTAATTTTATTTATTATATGTAAAATTAAAAAATAAATTATATTATATTTATTTATATTTTTAAGACAAAAAAAGGTTAGGGGTATATATTTATTTATTTATATTATTTATTTTAGTATATATTTATTTATATTATTTATTATTAGTATAAAATATATTATGTATATATATTGTTAGTATATCATCGATGGTTGCTTCGAAAATTTTAGCGAGAGAGAGAGAGAGAGAGAGAGAGCAGAGAGGGTGACGATGGTCGATCGAGGCGCAGACGATGGTCGATCGAGGCGCAGACGATGGTCGATCGATGGTCAATCTAAGAAGACGAGGAAGACGAACAGGTTAGGGTTCTCTCTGTCCTCAATCTGTCTCTCTCTTCCCTCGACCTATCTCCCTCTCTCTCTCTCCCCTCGATCTGTCTGTCTCTGGCTCTCTCTCTTTCTCCTCTCCTACAGTTCTAGGGCTTCTGCGTGTCTGAATCGTGTCCTCGCGTGTCCAACCTCGTGTCCGACTCTGAAAAATTCTGAAAAAAGGGGGACACGCAGGGGAGAGTGTCGGACACGTGTCAACAACGTGTCGCACGCGTGTCCGTGTCTGACACGTGCCCGACACTGATACGCAAGCCTCAGGGACGTGTCGGTGCTTCTTAGGTGGCAGTTTGAATAGATCCAAACAGGTATGAAAAAGAACTGAACAGGTGCAATAAACCCGAACAGATACAATTTGAATTTTGAACAGATCTGTTGGCAGTTTGAATCTATCCATAATCGCTGGGTAGTTTTAAAACTGTCTAGAACTTTGGACCGGAGGATATTTGTTTGGACAGAAAATTTGAATTCAAATTTGACACAAATTTTGAATTAATTTCATTCAGAAAAATTAATTTTCTGGCAAAAATTTTTGGAAAAAATTCAAATAAATTTTGTCCAAAAAATTAATATTAGAACCGACCCACAACTAGCACGGCTCGGCTCAGCCGGTCGGACGGCGGTGGCACTCGCGTATGTGGTGGTTTGAGCCAAGGTTCATTTTGTTCATAATTCCTCCCTTCTACAAACTTGAGGTACCCCTTGGGGTTCAACCTAAGTGTTGCCACCTAAAACTTATATACACACATAAGTTTTCTTAAGATTCCAATGTAGGATAGCCATATGGTAAGGAACACGTCACCTCTTTGGACCCACCCCAAACAACGTGTGGGTTCCATCCAAATTTGGGCTCAAAATTGACCCAAAATAAGCCTATAAAAACCATAATTCCAACAATAAAAGGATAGCACAGAGCACTAATGCTCTGTTTGGTACACTGGAATGAGAAGGAATGGAATAGAATGGCCATTTCTTCTGCTATGAATGATCATTCCCTTACATTGTGCTTGGTTAAGGGATTTGGAAAGAGATTTAAAAAAGAAAAGAGAAAATGTGTGTGAAATTGAATGAAATATAAGTATATTTTGTTTACATTTCACCTACCTTTTCCTTTTCCCTTTCCAAATACCCGAAGCAAACAGAGCATTAGAATGATGAATGATGAATGATGAATGATGATTCCATTTTCAATGTTTTTTTTCATATTTTTCTAGTCAACCAAACATAAGAATTGACATTTTGATGAAATGATCATTCCATTCCATTTCATGCTAGTAAACCAAACACTACCTAATGGCAGCAACTGCAGCCATCAATTTACCATCAAAATTTTCTGAGCTATAATTGACCCAACAAAAAAAAAAAAAAAGTTACAAAAACAATCCAATGGTACAAAACATACAAATTCTCTCCATCAATCAAAAAAAAAAAAAAAAGTGACAATAATTTGTGTACAGAATCATCATCTTATTTGTCACAGCATTTAGCCAGCGCATTAACCTCCTCCTCAACCCGATCCAAAGCCTAAACCAGTAACAATTAAGAATCCGAATTCAAATCAAACACAATTTCTAGAGAGAGGGGGGGAGAGAGAGAGAGAGAGAGACCTGTTGAGCGCCATTGGAGGAGAGGAGGAACTCATGGTTGATGGAGAGAGAGCGGTTGTCGATGGTGGATCGGAGGTTGCGGCTAGAGTGAGTGTTGTTGTGAGCGTAGAAGGAGGAGAGAGTGTTGAGAGACGAGAGAAGATCTGGGGTGTCCGTACGCGTCTCCAACACCTTCTTCCGCTTCCTTGACACTGCCGGCGCTAATGTCGTCACCGTCCCCATCACATTAACCCCTGATTTCTGAATTTCTTCTTCTTCTCTGTATTCTGCCTTGATCTGATTCTGAATCTTTCTCGCTCTCTCGTCCTTTTCTCTTCTCAATGGTTACACTTTCTTTCCCTCCAAACGCACCTAGTCAGCAGCCCATTGGGCCTTCCACGATCCGGGTAGTTAGTGGGTTAAATTATCAAGAAGGTCCTCTTTGAAGAAGGTGTGATTTATTTAGTTTCATAATCTTTTATTTATATTTAAAAGTTTTATAACGGTTTTTTTTTTTTTTTTTTTTCTCTTCTTCTTTTTGGATTTCCGATAATTCTTGATGGGCAATCACATCTTATTTTTTTTCTTTTCTCTTTCTGATATATAGTTACTAGCGACCGACAACTATTATCGATTGAGATTCACTAGCAATCACTGATCGCTAACTCCTTACTTCACCCTCACCGACAGTGAAGAAAATATGTTTTCGACAAAAAAGATGATCAGATTTACTTAGATTTGATGTAAATTTGTATCAAATCTAAGTAGATCTATATCAGATTTGGTTAGATCTAAACAAAAAATAGTTGTCAGAGTACAATCATCTCTGTATATCTGCTTCTCTCCTTCGATCTCTTAATTTTTTTACATTTTCTCTGTTATACACTTCTCTTTTCTTGTTTTAATGGAGAAAATTTTCAAATTCTGAACAAGTTGTTTTCGAGTTAGTTACAGGATGTGAAAACTGTAAAATTTTCCAATTTCATTTTTTTTTTTCTAATGAATCATAGTTTAAAACTGTAAAATTTTGCAGTTTCATAATATTCTTTAGAACTGTAAAATTTTATAGTTTCATAACATATTTTTCAGTTTAATTAATAAGAACAAATGCTTAATAGATTTTTTCTTTCAAACTAAAACATTTTATAGTTTCAAAACTTACTTTTCAGTTTGATCAATATTGAAGATTATTTGCTTAAACCCTATAAAAATTGAAAAATAACATATGTTTTTTTTCCCGTTGTTGTTATTTTTTGTCGTTACATTTTCTTTCCTTTTAGTTTATCAATATTTAGCACATTTTGTTATGTTTTTTCGCTTTAATTTCTCCATTTATTTTTTTCCAGACAATATTCTATATATTCCGATGAGTCTCCAACGATATTCTTAACATCCAGCGAATGTTCTGGACATTCTGGTGACTTCCATTGACGTTCAGAACACTTCGGTGAAATTTCGGCAATACTCCGGCGACTTCCCAACAATACTCCGGATACTTCCCGGTGATGTTGAACATTTCGACGAGTCTCCGGTGATCATCTGACGGAAGTCAGACAGTAGTGGGATGTAGCATCGTCTGTAAATAAAAATAAAAAAATAAAAAAAAAATTTTTTTTGGTAACAATTAAAAATATATTTTGTTTTAGGATTAAATGGATTTTGAATTTTGTATATGAGACTTATTGGTAAGTTCCCCTTGAATTTGTCTAGTTGTAGAGTAAATGGGAACTCGAACCGTAAGAATTGGTTTTAGAAAATTAGAATTGTAACCGATGTGTTAAACTGTGAAATCAAATCAGAACCAAATTATAGAAATCAATTTAGCTTGGTTCGGTTTTATGATTTTAGAAATTTTATACAATAATAAATATGAGATATGTTTTATGTTAGCAAACAAACTAACAATAATTGAGTTTGTCAATTTCACAGTGAAGGTTAGTCTTCAAATCTTATAAAAGACTTTTTATATTTTAATTTTTACATATAAAAGTATAAGGGTAAATTAAAAACACACCCCCTAAGGTTTACTTAAATTATAAATTACCCCTATAGTTTTAAAAATTACATTATGACCTCTAAGATTTTTAATTTCATAACAAGTAAGTCATTTTATTAATAAATCATTAAGTTAATTAACAATTTTTAATAATGTTAAAAATTTATTTGAATTAATAATTCAGATAATTTTATTATTGTATAGGTGAATAGTTATAAATTTCACTTTTTCAATTAATTCTGTTAAATAAAAAATTCTGACAGAGATTTGTAATTTTTCAAACCACGGGAAACAATTTATATTTTAAGCAAATCTCATAAGATATATTTGTAATTTACCAAAAATCTAAAAAAATAATAAACAAATGTGTTATAGTCCGATTCGGTTCAAAACCATAACCAAAGTTTTGAAACTGGAAACTGGACCAATTTAAATAGTTGAACAATTTCTAGAACCAAAATCAAAACTACAATTAATAAAAATCAAACTAAATTGACGATTTAGATTGGATTAAATTGGATCGATTTAGCGGATTCACTATTTTTTTTTTGTACACTCCTAACGTGGACGGCCCGGCCCGAGTGTGCCTTACTCCATCCTAATCCAAATTCCATTACATATTTACAAATATTTTTGGGTGATTTATGCTTTGTCCACTTTATATTTGATGATTTTCTCATGTTGACCTTTATTTTTTTTCTCTCCTCATTTTGGCCTTTTATGACAAGTTTTTTTCAATTTTATCAAAAAACAAACTTATATTCAAAATTATATAAAAAATTATATATTGATAATCACATGATATACAAATATTTTATTATATATAACTCACACTTCTTATACAAATTTAAATTTTAATATAATATATATTTTATGTTATGTGGCATCTAATGTGATGCTTTTTGTCTAATTTTAAACGAAAGTTAGTTTTAGGTATAAATTGATAAAAAAAAAAAAAAAAAAAACGTAAAATAGAAAAGGCTGAAGTGAAAAAATAAAACTTTAAGGGTTAAAGTGAAAAAATAACTAAATATAAAGGAGGAATGTAATTTATCAAAATTTTTCACAATACACATAGCCAAAATCATGTGTTGTTTTCGGCAAGTCCAGGCCCAGCTTCTAAGGAAATGTACGATAAGCCCAAGCCTTCCCTTATGGGCCTCTTTCACAACATCAAGCCTGCTATTTTAGTTGGATGCAGAATTATATTCAAGCACAATTTTTATATATAATTTATAACCAGAATGATGTGGTGGTTATATGTTATGATTTAAATGGGTGTTTTACTCTAAAATGATAAGTGACAATGTACCAAAATCTGTATACTTAGATAGTTTTTTTGTTGATATATCACTTGTCTAGGATACTTGGATGCGCAATTTACTAGTCTGTTTGTTTGTTTGTTTTTTTTTTTTTTTTAATCTTTTAAAAAAATTATCAAAAACAGATTATCATACAATTTTTTATTTTTATTTTTTATTATTGTGTTTTCTCAAAAATAAATTATGAAAAGAAAACGATACCAAACAAGTCCTAAACTTTTTAAAAGGAGAACATAGGAATATAATTTGATAAAGAAATCTAGAGGTCATGTGAAAAGCTCATCTTGTCCTAAGTTTAGTCAAGTTTGAGATCTTCATTGTTTAGTAGCTCAGCCTTTTTGTTAAAAGTTTAATTATCTAGCTGTAATTTGACATTAGAGTTTAAACCCATCATTTATCAATGAAACAAGAGAAAAAGAAATGAAATGAAAATTTCAAAAAGATATACAAATTAATAGTGTGTGGACTCATGATGTGAAGGTTCCAAGTTAAATAATTCTAAACCATTCAATTTGGTCCATCCTTGCAAATTCTATGGATAACCAAAAAAGTTATAATAAAACAATAATGTACTAGAACTTCAAGTAATAGTAGTTGATTAATAGTTTAATGTCATTTGTCTGTGGTCCAATCTATAAAATAAAAAAAATAAAAAAATGTCCTTCTTGGTAGGTGCTCGGCACGTCTAAAAAAACACCTATTAATGATAGGTATTAAAAATTGAGACACATAAAAAATTAGGCGGTGTTTGGGGAAAAAATTTTTTGTGTTGTTTTTGCTTTTTTCTATTAAAAGACAAAGTTTTTGCAAAATAAAAAAAAATAAATAAATCCAAAATAAAATATCACATCCAATCCCATAATCATTTAACTTTTTTTTTTACAAACATTACATCTAATCATAAAAAGACCCAACTATCTTCCCAAACACAAAAAAAAAAAAAAATTCTTCAATAATATCCTACAACTAAAAAAACCTACATAAAAACTCACTTTCCAAACACCCACATAGTGTATTTAGATTTATTCTTGAGAAGAGAAACTCATTTTTAAAAGGGAGACGAACCTATATAAAATTTAAGGAAGAGTAAAAAAAAAGGTGGTTTTTGAGGTGTTTTTGAAATTCTAGTACAATATAATGAAACTTGTTATAAACTTTTTCTATCAGTTTTTACTATTTTTTAGCTCACAAATCTTATTTTTCAACAATATTGTGTAACTGTTCTAACAAGTTTCTAAAATATTTTATAGCATTAGCATTTGGTAAATGCTAACAAGTATCCTTGGGGGCATTGTCTAACATTGTGATTTGTGTGGAAATTGCTTTGGAAATGATGAAAAAGATTTAAGAAAAATGTTTTAAATTCGAAGAAGAATAATGTTTTAAAATTAGTAAACAGTGTCTTTAGTTCTTTAATTTTTTTTAAAAAATATTTTTCTTATGTATGAGGATGACTTGTTAACAAGACTCTTAATATTTTAATTAATTACAAAAGCATTATATTGCTACAATTATAATTTTTCATAATATATTTTTGTTTTCCATAATATATTTAGACTATATATATATAATTGTTTCCCTTTATTATTTTCTGCTTGTGTTTCCCATGTTGATAACTATGATATGAATATCTAGTATAGTATTTTGTGAATAACCAAGTGAGCCAATTAAAATTGGATTATCATGGAGGTACAAAATGATCTCCATTGAGGTTATATTGTCCAAGTAGTTTTTTATTGTTATTATTAGATTTGTACTTTAAAATTGGGTAAATTATAAATACATCACTTGAAATTTATTTAAAATACATATTATCTTTTGTAGTTTGTTTAAAAGTATTACTTTGACAGGCTAAATTATAAAAAAGTATAAATGGACTATTTAAACTACTGAAAAGTATCACTTTGTCTCTTAAATTACAAAAGTATATAAATGGACCTCTTAAACTATTGTTATGTTTTATTTTGACCCGTTATGTTAGGAATTCAATTGGTACATTTTTGTAGTTTAGAAAATCTTTTTGTACGCTTTTATAATGTAGGAGATAGAGTGATACTTTTTAATAATTTAATTTGTATGTTTTTATAATTTAATGGATTAAAGTGATACTTCTTAATAATTTAAAAGGAGTTCATGTAAATAACTCTATTTTAATATTGATAAATAATTAGGGGTGCAACTTGGGCCGGTTCGGGCGGGTTGAGAGGTTGTCCAAGTCCAACCCAAGTTGTGTTGAGACTTGCCAGGCCCGAATTGTAACTCGAGGTTGCCTGTCCAAGCCCGATCCAAGTTAAACTCGAATTGACTGAATTGTAAATGAATTTCAGTTTTATTTTATTTTTTATTTTTTTTACAGCAACATTATTAAATTATTAAAATTTGACTCTATTATTTTTTTTATATTATAAATTATTAATTTGACTCTATAATTTTTATATAGATTAATATTTTTATTTTAGGAGATGATAATATAGTTCTATAATTTATGAGTGATAAAAAAGTAAAATTTTATGTTATTTATATATATAAAATATATCAATTTGATTTAATAATCCAAACTACTTTAATATCATGTAATAGCTAATAATTTATATATATTTAATATTTTTATATATCTATATATGTATAATTCGAGTTGCTCGGATTATTTAGCATCTTTGCCCAAGGCTACCCAAATTTAATTCGAGTTTCTGAATTTTTATCAAAGTCCATACCGAATTTAAAAATATTTTATCTAAATTCTAAAAAAATTCAGGCTGAATTCGAGTTACTCGGGTTAAGCCCGCCCAAATTGCATCCCTATAAATAATTAGAAATTTTGCTGGTGCGCGTGCGTTCTAAGCGTATAAAAAAGATTTTTCTATACACTAAATGATACCAACTTATCATATTTCTTCCACTAATAAGAGTTGGATTTGCTTTTTTATTCTCACTCTGCTGAACAAAATCAACAATCTATCATTATCTACCATCCTACATTATTTATATCAACAAATTTTATTTATTTTTTATTTATTTTAAAACTAGGTAACAAATGTGATAAAACTGGGAATTTATTTTCATAATTTAATTATATTATGATATTTTTCTTTAATAAATAAAAACATTTTAACTTGTTATTTTTGCAAGAAAAGTTTATACTCAAGGACCTCTTACCAAAAATCCCTCCCAAAAAAAGTAATACATTCAAAATTCATAAGTCTTTAATCTTTTTTTTTTATTTTTGATCTCCAAAGTGTGTGATCTGTAACACTCAACACGGTTCAAAATTAATAATGGAAGGAGGGATCTTTTTGAAATTTTACATAAAGTTTCAACAAAATTAAAAGGACCAAATATACATATGGTTTCCAAAGTATGCAATTTGTCAAATTTTGATCCCCAATCTTTTAGTTTTATTGCATTTTTTATAAGTTCTGTAAATATTCCTTCTCATGTTATTGATTTTGAATAACACTGAGAATGATGATTAAAGTGTAACATATTACATATTTTGTGACCAAAGTATAAAAATTAAAAGATTAGAAAGTAAAATATAATGAATTATATTAAATTATAAAAATTAAAAGATTAGAAACTAAAAATTTGAGGATCATTGGTGTAATTAAGCAAATAAATAAAATTATATTAAATTAAATAATTATAATCTAACAATTCAATACAACAAACAATTATGTTATGAATTCAAAAAGACCAATCACACATAAAATATATATAAATAAATAAAATTTTTATAAAATTTATGCGTGAAATTCACATCTATTCCAATTTATGTTTTTTTAAGACTTACAACAAAATCAAATAATTTTATAATCATTTCAACAATAATAACGACCATGGCTTTTTCTCTCCCTCTCTCCCCATGCTCTTCTTCTAGACAGGGATAGATGGTTTATTATTAATGCTAGTGACCCACATTTGAAATTCTCAAATACGCTTCCAATGATGTAGTAAGAAAATACAGACCCACTTAATTGAGTATGTAATAAATTAAAAATTGACACATATTATTTCACATTATTGTAGGTAAAATTTATTAAGATTTTAAAAAAAATGATATACAAGTTTACTTTTTGGATCCAGTGTCAACTAATTATTTTCTTAACACATTACTAAGGCCTCGTTTGGCAAGTTGACATTTTAGCCAAAAAGCCTATAACTTATACAAAAAAGTCAAAGATTCTATTTTCTCTCTACTTTTTGCACATCTTTTTGTAAAAAGCCAAAATGTTATCCTAAACATACAATTTTTTTTTACTTCATATTTTAGCTAAAAAAATCAAAAAGTTACTTAAAATAACTTGTTCATAAACGAGGCCTAAATCTCAAAAGTGGATTTAATTTTTAAGCCTCCAGTATTACTATTGTTACATCATCAAAGTGGGAGTACAACTAAAAAAAGCAAAGAATAAAAAACAAACATGACACGCGTGGTCTTTGTGGGTTCTCTCTTGTCTACAAAATCTTAAACCTAACCCTCTCTTATTGCTTACTTGTCATTCTCCTCCTCCACATCATCCCACTCTCTCTCTCCTCACATGGAAAGACTGGTCATGAGGATCTACTCATGTGCAAAGCAAGCAAAAGAGCTATCTATAGCCAGCACAAGCCTCTTTGATGATGATCTTCATGTATAGCTAGGGTATGTGATTGTGAGCATTTTCTTTTGAATGAAAATGGCAATGATAAAGAAAAGAAAAGAAAAGAAAAGAAAAGAATAGAAAAAAGGACATGGATATCATAAGAATCACTTTTAGAAGATCTCTATGATCCATTCTTTATATTGATGTTGTCCTAGTCATGTGATATCATTCAGGAAAAGTTCATTTGCTATATAGGTCAGAGAGACTTGACACCATTGTCTCAATATTTTTTTTTTGGCTGAAGAACAAATTCATTGCCTATTGAAGTAATATTCTCAAGCTATGGATGAGTCGATTTGCATGACTTCAAATCAAAAGGATCAAATGCGGCCTAATTCGATTCGGGAATAGAATTGTGATTAGCAATTTTATGACAAAACATGCTATCATGTAACAGGTTATTCCAGACGAAGTGAAAACATACACGAGAATTTTTTGTATTTAAAATTTTCATAAGGTTGTAAGTCCCACAAGCTGGACAAGCTCATGGGAAGAAAAGATATGCACTTAAAAAAATTATTTAAAAAAAAATTAAAAAGTAAAATATACGACATGAGTAACTTTAAAATATATCTGATATGCTTGTTTTATCTTTAGAGTACTTTTTTGATTTTTCGAAGTGCATAATTGTTAGTTTTGTGTATATTTTTTAATATATGTTGAGCGCATATTTTTCTTTATTTAGGTTTTTTGCTACTTATATATAATTTTTTTTCTTCAAATTTTACTTGGTTTGATGTAGATCTTGGTTTCTTTGAGAAGATCGGTGATTTTTCCTGAATCATAACTGGTTTTTTGATGAATTTGTTGGATTTTGTTTGTTTTTTTATTTTATTTTGTTATAAGATTTATAAGTCCCTTTGAGGTCTTGTTTTGGTATATTGTTAGTTTTTAATATAAATATTTTCCATGTTCTCAAAAAGTTCTAGTTATACGTATAAATCTTTTTGTTAGTGCTTATATGCTACATATTTATAGCCATACAATTATGATAGTAAAATGAGTAACACGAATCAAGTTACTTGAATTCGACTTGTATTTTGTTTGTTAAAAGATTGTTGGAGAATAATTTTTTATATAAACAAGTCAAGTTTCAATATATTTTGAAGCTCATTAAATTTTTAAGTCAAATTAGAAGAATTACTTGACTTGATTCAAGTATCAATCACTACAATATATAAAAGTTTTAGGATGAAATTTTTTTCATCCCCGAAATAAAAATTTTGTTGTAAAAATATTAGAAGACCAATTTCAGTGAAGAAGAAAACAGAAAGACCTTTAAGAACAAAATTATCATAATTAGAATTGTAAAGAATTATCATAAACATTAGTTAATTAATTAATCTGATTAACTTTTGTGTGAGAAGATACCGTAGTAGCTAGAGACAAGGCAATCCTAGTACTCTGTGAATTGCATTGGATAGGCCTTGGCCCCTATTAAAATGGTTACCTCCCAAAAACCAATGCCATTCCATCGGCCTATATGTCTATACAAAGGTTATGTTTGTTTGATTTTCAGATTTTTTTTATAATTTAAAAATTAATTTAATAAAAAAGTAAAAAAAATAAAAATACTTATTATTTTCATATAATTTTATTTTTTGAAAGTTAGAAATAATTTTTAAAATATTTTTTTGATATTTATTTCTGTCAAATCAATTTCTATTTTTTAAAAAAATCAAAATATAATTTCTGAAAATAAAACCAAACATAGTCAAAGTGTGTGAATGAGAGAAACCAATAACACAAATGTTAGAGTTAATTATCTTTTAAAAGTGTGAGGTTTGTATTATTTTATTCTTGTTTTTTTGATAAGTTATTTTAGTCTTTAATGTATAAAAAATATTTCAATCACATCAATCCGACTTCATTCGAATTTGCCATAAGAGTATTCTTGGTATTTTACACTGGTGACCAGTTGTTATATGTAGCTGATATGCAACTTAAGGGGTGATTATTTCTATATCTTCTGTGTAATCATTATGATCATAATGTAGTTGTAGCAATCCCAGTAAGTAGCTTTAACTTTAAAATAATCTATCTTATACTCTTGTGTGTACATATAATGATCCTTATTTTTTAATTTTTTTTTGTGTGTTTGATCAATTCTGATTAAATGAAATGGTCTATAAAAGCCATGTGGTTCATCTTTCCATCTCACCGACCACTCCCTGATGATTCACACACCACACGACATACTGAGGGTTTAGTGCTTTTATTTATTTTTGGCAAATTTTGTATGTCCAAAAAATACACAACAATAATGGCTAAACATAATCAAAGATTCACAATCATCTTCTATGCAATTTTATCTACATTTCTGTTACTTGTACAAGATCAAATATAATTATCTCGTATAGGTAGGTATGAGACTCACAAAAAAAAAAGAAGAAGAAGCAAGTTTACCTCGTGTGAGAATGTTATGTCTAATTTTGTGATCGTCTCTTTGATGCCATGATCGATTTATATATTCTTAGAATTTTTATTTCTTTTAGTAAATTACACTGACCTCTCTTGAGGTTTAAAAAAAATACAACAAGTCCTATAATTTTAACATTATTATATTAAGCTCCCTTGAGATTTTAATTTATATAATACTCGACATCTTTTTCATCAATAATTTGTTAATTATATAGATAAAAAAAATAATATTGTCGTCTATTTTATATGAAAATGTAACTTTACTTTTATTTTTATATTTTTGCATTATTTACATTAATTTCAATCCATTTAAACTTACTAAAAGAGAAACTACTATAATTGTTAAAAATGTAAAACTTATTTTATTTTTTTCTAACCTCAATTTTATTATTTTCTTTTTGATCTATGTTGGGCTGACTAAGTATATGTGCAGGGATTTATGGGAGCATATGACAAATAAACATTCCATCAATAATAGGGCGTGATCAAATAGATATGCAACATATCATCATGGTGTGTGTCTCATCCCTATCCATTAAAAATTGAAAAGGACAACAAACAAAAAAAAAAAGAAAAAAAAAAAGGGATTTTGATTTTGATTTGATTTTGAAGCAGTGTTTTTTTATTCAAATTTGCAACTACTGAGGGTTATGCCAAATTAGTTCAGGCAAATTGGTATGTAGTTTCACTAAAAAAAAAAAAAAAAATTGGAGAAGTTCAAAAAAAAAAACTCCAAAATTTGACCTTGTAATAATATAAATATTAAAATTTTAATTTTATCAATTTAAATCATAAAATTTTGATTTATTTTTAATTTTACCCATCTGTCTATTTTTGTTAAGTAAAATTGACAAAAAAAAATTAATCATTAAACTCAACAAAAAAAATGATATGTAGACATTTTACATTGAGTTTAATGATTAAAGTACTATTTCTACATCGATTTTAATTAACGAAAATATGCTTATGACTTAAATTAAAAACAAATCAAAAGAATTGAGTTTAAATTAACAAAATTACAGTTAAAAAAATTATGAAAATTAAAAAACTCAAGGTTTAAGTTTTTGCAAAAGAAGCATAGTATTTGGCATAGTGGTTGTGTAACATCCTTTGTGATATGAAGTTTTGGATTCAACTTTTATAGAGAGGAATTTGATACTCTTTATAATTTTGTTTATTGGCTAATAATCTGTTTGATCATTGATGACGCAATATTTCTCATACTTATAAAAATTCTCTTGTCGATTGATGATGACGACAACGACGACAACAACAACAACAAAAAAAAAAACAAAACAAAAACAAAACAAAAACCTTACTGAATTGAAGTATACCCCCATGGGCCATTCTACATCACGAAAATAAATAAAAATAAAAAACTTTATTGAATGCTTCCTAGAATGCTATAAGAATAGTCCAAATTAATTTCACATTTTATATTATTCCAATGCCACATCCAAATTAATGGACAGAAAAAATATTGGTGAAGAATATGTTTGGCGTGTGTTTGACACAGGTTTTCAAATTCAACATATACAAGCACGCTACATGACTTTCACGAAGAGGAGAAAATATTGAATATTTTACATCGCGTTACATGTTAAATAATATTACTGATAAAATGAAAAATTATATTGTCCTTACTGCACCTCATTTGATCAGCGACGTCACGTAACTAATAATATTATCATTATATTTAATATTTGTTTTAAAAAATTGATACAAGCATCAATTATAAAAAGCGTTATTTTATCTAGTTTAGAAGTTTTGTCAGAAAAATAAATTTTACTCACTCATAAAATTTGTCAAAAAATTTACTCAGAGTTGAAAAGTGTGATTAAAATTTAATTAATATATTGCTAAATCCATATATAAAATAAAATTTTGAGTAAACTTTTCGGACAGAAAGGACCCATTGTCTCCACACCTTTGTGAACAGAAGAGTGGAAGTTGTCGTACAAAATAGCTGCACTATTCTAAAGTTCAATTGAGAAGCATTAATTGATCACTATCTAGGGCCAAGAAGAGCTGGTTGGTTTAATCAGTAAATCAAATTTTTTTGCAGGGATAAAATAATTTTGTACTCACTGTCTAGGACATGTTTGGTTTGTATTTATGAAAGAATTTTAAAAAATAATTTTTTGAAAAGAATTTATAGAATTTGAAAATTTATTGGGTCGTATGTTTTGAAAGGGGAGGCTTCTCTCCTGTCCATTGTTTGGATTAGAGCGTACTGTTGGACTCGTGGGGTCTACTACGGGTCCCGTTTCAATGATCTGAACCATTTAATGCGTAGAGCTTGTCGAGTATTTCATTTTTACAAAAAATTACTTTGATCAAATATCGGTAGCCACTTGATCAGAATGCATTTTTATTAACAATTTATTTTTAAAATTATATTTACCATTGACAAAAATGTATTTGATCAAGGCACTACCGATATCCAATCAACGTGATTTTTTAAAAGTATGAAGTACTTAACAAGCTCTACACATTAAATGGTTCGAATCATCAAAACGAAACCCGTAGTGGATCCCACGGGCCTAACAGTACACTCCAGTTCACACAGTGGACTGGAGAAAAGTCTCTCCCTTTTTAAAAATAGTTTTGGAGTTTGGGATGATTAATTTTTTGTATTATTTTATTTTATTTTTTTTATAGTTAAATAGATTGATGTGAAAGAAAAAGTGATTGATTAATATGTAGGATATGAGAGAATGAGAAAGGAGATAAAAAAAAGTAATTTTGAATTTTTTCTCAAAATTTTTCAACTAAACAAATTTAATTTTTTTTTTCAAAAATTATCTCTCAAAAAACAAACCAAACAAAGCCACTATTCTTCTTTTTTAGTGGGTGCATGGGTGCATACTTGAATGGATTCCTAATAATATCTAAGTCAACTTAATTCAAGCCATCAAGAAGATCTTGGTGATCAAAAGTTCACTGATAAATAACTTCACTGATAAAACCAAAAATTGCGTTGACAATCAGCTCGTAAATAAGTTTCTAATCTAACAAGGATCAAATAATTTTCATTGTCAAGGGTCTATAAAAGTTACAAATACTCACCAATCTTTAATGCTCCTCCTAATTTATTAATAATCCACTAACCTCTTTTTTTTTATTACACAAAATAGTGATTAGTACGTTAATAGTTAGATTATAACGTTGACTAACAATTTTTCATAAATTTAAACCTGAAATCTCACTCACTTTAGTACTTACATACTCTCCATGACCATTTGACCATAAGCCAGGTTCAATCCATTAACCCTTTCTTGCAAGAATTGTTGAAAAAATTAATCAAGGCTTGATTGCATCCTATTTACTTCAATTATTTTGAAGTAGCATAAAAAATTAATTTAAAAAAAATAATATTATACATAAATGGATTCCTAACGCTAGACTAGGATGACAACTGGACGGGTTTTTTTTTTTTTTTTTTTTTGGTGCAGGATTCTTGTCCCCAACACCTGCCTTTGCGGGTGGGTATCCATATCTGATCAGGGTTTATTTCGAGAGCAATTATTTATCATGTAACATTAAATTAAAATATTACTCCAAACCAAATTTAACACTACAAATCATTATCAAGTATTGATAGTTAAAACAAGGTTATATAATAACTATTTAAAAAATATATATATATATATATAATATTTGAAAGTTTTAAATATATTTGCGTTGGGATTAGGCCACACCAATTTTGTTAAAAGACTGATCTATGTATGTGTTGGATGTTATATATTTAATAGGGCAAATTATACCAATGGTCTTTGTAGTTTATGACTTGTGTCATTTTGATCTTTGACTCTTCAATTATGATATATTTGATCCTAAATTTTGAATCTTGTTTCAAACAAGAGCAAAGATGTTTCCTTTGCAAACTGTCCGTTTCAAGGATAAAATTGTCATACAATTTATTTTGTGTTGGTTAAATTATATGTTATTTGAAATGTAATGACATTTTTTTAATAAATAATGTTGAAACTTTCTTGATTATACAATTCTATTTGGTTTGGTTTTCAGAATTATTTTAAAGAGATTAAAAATTAAATTAGTGAAAAAAATTTAAAAATGTATCATTTTTATATAATCTTATCTTTTGGGAAGGTAGAAATAATTTTTTTAAATAATTTTTTTGGATATTTATTTTTCATTAAATTAGTTTCTATTTTTTCAAAAGTCAAATATGGGGGGAAATTTCAATACGGATAATTTTGAAAAATAATTATAAATAAATGATAATTTCATAAATATTAATAATTAAAAATATTAATTTTTTTTAATCACTTTGTAATAATTATTGAAATTAACACTAATGGCTAATTTTCCAAAAAAAAATATTATAATTTTTTTTATTTATATATAATATTTTTCTTTAAAAAAGATGTGTAGTAGGAGTAGGTGTAAATTTGGCTTGCCATGGGCCAGACTCCGGCCAACCCATGTTGGGCCTCATGGGTTCCCACCAAAATTCGGCTCGGCCTGGCTCACAAGCTAGAAAATTAGGCCCAGGTCCAGGGGATATTTGGGCTTGAACATTTTTTTCTATTTTTTTCACCAAAAATGACACTAGGCCTCGGGCGGGCCGGACTTTGAGTCGGCCGATGGGTCGGACGGGGCCATAGGTTGGCCCAAACAGACCGAACCGAACTTCAAAATGATGGCACAAGCCCAAAGTCTCGGGCTGGGCTTGGACTCGAGCCTAACCAAGCCAGGCCCGTCCCAAAATGCGGGCATATTTCGAACTGCCCACAAGCTACGGACCATTTTTACCTTCCTTACACATCTCCAAGAGAGGGCAATAACCATAAAAAATAAATAAAATTACAATGTATAATTACACCGACCTCCACGCGTTACCTGGCTCCAAGATATGGTAAATTACACAACTAGAGATGTAATTTTTGCTCGGCCCGACCCGGCCCATCCAGGCTCGGGCCGAGCCTATGTCGGGCCTTGAGGGCTCCCGCAAAAAATCGGGCTGGGCCAGCCTACGGGTAGAAAACTAGGCCCAGACCTAGGGATATTCGAGCTTTGGACGGGCCAATGGGCCAGACCTGGGCTCGGGCTTTGGGTAGGCCTAAACAATTTTTTTATTTTTTCCACCAAAATTTTGTTATTTTCTATTAAAAATAACACGGGGCCTCGGGTGGGCTGGGCCTCGGGCCAAGCTTTTGAGTGGGCCTTGAGCGGGCCGATGGGCCAGACTTCAAAACGATGGCCCAGGCCCAAGGCCTCGGGTTCAGCTTGGGCCCAGAACTAAACGAGTCGGGCCCACTCCGGACCACGACTGGACTTCGGGCCATCCATGGGTCACGGGCCATTTTTACACCCTATACCCAACCTCTCATCAGGTTTATAAAGAATACAATGAGCTTGTTTAGTTTAAATTTTTAAGATTTATTTTTTAGAAAATTAAAATTTTTTATTTGTTATATTTTTTAATATTTTCACTGGATTTTTTCAATAATTTAAATAATTTTAAAATTTTTTTAAATACACCTAACATAAATAGACTTAAAAAATATAATATTTACGAAAAAAAATCTTAAAAATTTTTACAAAATACCAAAAATATATATATAAAAAATATGAGAATTTAATACATTTTTCATATTCTTGTGTATTTATTAATTTTAAATTTTTTTTTATAAATATTTTGCTTTTTATATACATTTAAGTAAGGTGCATCTAAAAAGTAAAAAAATTACTTAAAATTTTAAAAAAATTCAATAAAAAAAAAAAACGAAAAATAAAAAGTTCAATTTCTAGAAATAGAATTCAAACACACTGAATAAGTTTCATAATTTTAGTATAACTAGTGGTCCGGCACGAGTATTGTACGTGACACGTGATTTTTTTTATTAATTGTTAATACTGTAATTATACATGTCTCTTAAATTAGTATGTGATATGTATATAAAGTATGGAGACTTATATCTGTAAATTAATCTGTATTCAAAATACAACTAAGAAAGAAATGAATACATATGTACTTAGCTGAAGAATTTAAATGATAAATAAGAAATTTTATAAATATAAATATTAATTTACAGCTAAATTATTAAGATCACAATTTTATCTTAAACAATAAACAATAAACAATAAACATGCCCTTTAAATATATAGTATTACACAAATATTTTTCTATCTATTTCCCTCTTCAATTTTTCATAATTCGTACCTATAATACAATTGAAGGTATGAAATCAATGGCACAATTACACATTTTTATTTAATAGTTCATCTCATAATAATACACTATTACATATTATTTGTATGCTATTGGTATAAAAATGCATTAATATCAATATGTAATATATTTTTATACATCAGGGGTTGTTGAGTTTCGTTTTTTGTGCCATGAATATCTTACATGATCAAAAATATAACATTAGTCATTAGTATGCTTTTATTTATGTAGAAAATGTAGAATAATTTTATTTTATTTTATTTTTTAAAATGGAATGATATTGTAACTTAATATTTCAATCGATGCAAAAATTTCATAATTATTTTCATAATATTTATAGATCCATGCTTAAAAGTGTTTGTAGAGTCACTTTCATGAAACGGTCAAGTTACATAATTTATTATGGTATCTGTAAGTAATCGGTATATAACAAAAATTGATCGAAACTTTTTATTTGATATACTTACTTTCTGTATTGTTGAGTTGTTGTGATAATATTTGGGTATTTGATTTTTTTTCCTTATAATTTGACTAAAAGGTGTGCATGAGGTATATTATTTTTTTTAAAATTTCTGTTGGCTACATATTTTGTACAGGTCAATCACAGTTCAATACGTGGCAGGATGAGGGCAATATGGAAAAACAATTCAAATCTTCAATCGTAATCACACACGTGGCAGTTAGTATTGGTTATTGTGGATCTGCATAGTACTGGATCAGCAAAGAGATGCAAGATGATGTGGCTTTAACAGTTACTCGTATATTTAAATTCAAAATCAAGAGGGAAGCCTAACTGCAAACATGACGTAGTGGAACTAATTGTGAGGAAACATGATCAACGATCATGGAGGGATGATTCGACGGTTTGAAACTCATTTCGATGGTTATCATTGAGAAGTATAAATAGCAGAGAAGGCCCCAGAAAGAACCCCCAGACTTAGATCCAAAGAACCAGTTTTATCTACTTTATTTTCCTTCTAGTTTTTACATTTCTTGTTCTTTACATTTCTGTACTTCAAATTTCTACACTGCACTTCGTTCATAGGAGTAGTTTCAAGTAGCTTGTTGTTGTAAACCTCTACGAGGCTGAATTGGATCATTGTAAGTCTTTCATTTTTACTTAATGAAATGCTACAATTGTTCTTCATTTAATCGTTGTTTGCTCAATTTTCCTAAACAAAGCCACCAGTAAAAGTCCTCTTCATTGAGGCTGAAAGAACTAAAACACAATCGTCTGATAATTGGTTGGTAATTAATCTTCTGTAAGGACTGATTGATCCTTGCTGGCACGCTTAAAATTACAATAATAACCTTCGAAAGCCAAAAAAGTCAACATATATTTTCGGCACGCCTGGTGGGACTAATTGAAATGGCTAGACGTAAGAGACAAGGAGAAAATGAACGCTTGGAAGAAAGTATGGAAGGAGAGGTAGAAATACCTAATCCAGAGGATAATGTGGTAATACATCTTGTGGAAGTACCTGTCTTATCAGAACCTATAGTCGAACAGACCAGCACTTCGGAGCAAGTACCACATGTTCAAAATATTGAACAAGGCCATGGAGTTGGACCATCTACTATTCCATCTACTCAGCCAATAAATCCATGGGGAGGCCTAGTAGATGCCATGGGACAGCAGTTAATGAACACAATAGAAAGATGGGCAATATTCTTTATAGATCGAATGAATACTCATCAACTAACTAACATAAGGCATATGGAGGAAATTTCAAATGTCCCTCAGCAAAGATTAGCTAGAGATAAATAGCCTATGCAAAATAATGGACATATTAATGGTCAAACTAGTAATTAAAACTATGAAAGACCATCACCTCAGTCTTGGTATGAGCCTCTTTCGAGGCCTGTGACAAATCAAAATGCCTCATTACTTAACAATGAAGTCGTGCAAATTGGTGGATCTAGGCCAACACAAGAAAATGGCATAAGGATGTTTCCAAATCCCATGTTCGAAGCCATACCTGGCACGAGGGGGTTCACTAATCCTTTGTTCGAATTTGTACCCAGGGGGTTGGAAGGGTTTCCTGTGACTAGAAGAGACACAACACCTGTTCCAGCACCTTTCGCAGGACAGGCTTAGAGGGGTCACCCATTCCCTCAACAGCAGTCAACACCACAGGGACAACCAGTCTCAAATATACCTCTCTATGGACCAAGAGGACTTCAGGCACAAGGTTTTCCACCAAATCCTGTGTTTATTCCTCCAGTGGTTGTTCAACAAGCACAAAATATGGTCCTTAGGGACCAAATTGCCAATATTATGAGAGAAATGTGTGGACCTATGGCTCGGGGGGTTCAAACTCCTGTATATAGGAAACCATATCCAGAATGGGTAGATAGGGTACATGAATACCCAAGAGGGTTTAGAATATCAGACTTTGCTCTTTTTTATGGGAATGGAAACTAGTCAACGGTAGAACATATTGCTAGGTTCGCTGTCCAATGTGGTGAATTTACCAATAATGATTACATGAAGTTAAGATTGTTCCTAAATTCTCTAACTGGGGCAGCTTTTGTATGGTATATTAACCTTACACCTGGCTCTATCCAAACTTGGAAACAAATGGAGAAGGCATTTTATGTCCAATCCTTCCAAACGAAGCCAAAAGTTTCCATGGTGTAGACACCCCATTTTTGACCGTCCTCAAGACTTGGACGTCACCGTCGGAACGCTCGGTGATCATCCATGTTTGTGTTCGTTTGGAGTTCCCGGAGTTCTCGACTCGCGCGCCGTGCCTCAGGACCTCCGGACTCGACCGTTTGTGTTTGGTTTCGCACCAAACACTTGTGTTTTGCCTTGGAAGGGCAGGGAATGCTTTATGAGGCATCCCTACACACCACCGGCTGGGGCTAGAGGCCACCGGCTGGCTAGAGTTGCCATCGGCACTATATTGTGCCGGTCGGCATTATTCTGTGCCGGTCGGCACTCAATTTTGTCAAAATGACATTTTTTGCCGGCCGGACACTGTGCACTTGCTTTCTGAGATATTTTCAGACAGCTGTGTGCAATTTGCTTCCCCTCCATACACGTGTATGGAGGGATGAGCCCTTAGTTGCTTAGCTTGTAAGTCTTACAAGTTCTATAAGAGGAAGGCTCTTCCTCTTGGCTTAAGGTTGGGATTTTTTTGAGAGGTTTCAGCCATTTTAGAGAGAGAGCAAGCTCTGGTTTTAGGTTAGATCATATATCTATCTTATCTCTCTCCTTTCTTGCTTATTTAGTATACTAGGTGCTTTAGTTCACACTATTGCACACAAGCACCTAGTGTCTCACCTTCTCCTTGCAACTGAGGTTCTAAGGGCTGTTTTTTAGTGTTCTTGACTGGTTTGGAGCTCAAGGGACCAACTACTCCAACCTTTGTGAAGAAAAGCTTCAAGGGTAAGAAACTTACTTTATTTACCCCATTTTTGCACTCCATTTTTGCCTAGTTTAGAACAGTCTTTGTGCTTGGTCTATAACACAAAAAAGTTCTATTTTTTAAGCCTCTTCATTGTATATTAAGGGTGTTTTGTGGTTTGGGGAAGTTTGACCCCCTTTAGGCCTTGAAAAGGGCTTATTTTTGTGCTATTTTGGAGAGATCCGGGACTTGTGTGCTTGGACCTCTCCACCACTGAAATCTTGAGGGATTTCAATGGTGGAGATGGTGCCTTAAAGTCCTAGAAAGGGGAGGGCCACCCCTCTCCTTGATGTCCTTGGAAAGGGCAAGTTTTGGCTTCCAAAGAAGCACCATGCTTGAGTGTGTGTTGAGCATGTTTGACTTGTTTTCCATGCTTATATTGCCATGCCATAACATGATTTCAAGTTGGTTTTGGTCTCCTATGCATGCTTAGTATAGTTGCCTTGTAATGCCTCTTTATGCCTTAATATGCCTAGGTTGTGTGCCTTCATTTCTAGCATGTTTTAGGCCTAGATCCATGAAGCTTGTATGCTCATTTTGCCATGATCTAGCTCTGTCCATAGCCATTTGGGTCGATCTCATCATGCATTACATAGCTCCTTTGCATTTGGCTTGTTGGCCTTGAGAGCATGTGAGTGTAGCATGACTTGCTTGCTTCATTTTCAATGATTTGAAACCATCTAACATGCCATTTCAGACCTTATGATGTGCTTGTTTGATTGCCTTGCATGCCTCTTCAATGCTTTAAAAGCTTGTGTTAAATGCTCCATGTTTTGGTCATGTTGCATGCCTTTGATTTCAAGCTTCTTAGATGCCATCTAAGTGGTCATTTGGGCCTAATTTGACATGCCAAAAATCTGTTTTGGGTTGATTAATGCATGCCATGTGTGTTTGTGCTAGGTGTGGTTTAACGTCCCATTGACTTGCCTTAAGCCTAGGCCATTTGCTGCTTTGTTTGGCACACTTTATTGCATGATTTGGCATCATGTTTAACATGAATTTCAGAGCTTTAAGTGCATGTTAGTTGTCCATGATCGGTTTCTTTCAAGTATGCTCGAATGTCGTCTTGTTTATGCCTAAGTATTGGTGCCTTGATTTGTGCATGTGTGCATGTTTGTTTGGGCCCCCCATAACTTGGCATTTTGGCTACTGATTTTAGGCCTTTTTGAGTTGCCTAATTCATGTCTAAGTCCATCATTCCATTGGTTTGCATGCTCACCTTGCATGCTTGTTCGAACCTTTTACATAAGTGTGTTGCATAGTCCACGTTGCATGCTTAGTTGACATGCTTAGGTTTGCATTTCCATTGTGCATGTTTGGCCTCTTGAAGTGAAGTATGATGGAGGTTGAACACCCTTGTTTGCTTGTTTGATTTGCACACATTTGAGATCAAAGTTGCATCCTTGGCTCTTAGGGCCATCACGCATGGAAATGCGCGATTGGTGGTCCAAGGACCGAGGCACATCCCCTTTGAGTCCAAAATATGATAAGGATTGTGTTTGGTGCATACATGCTTTGAATCACATTGCCATGCATTTTGTTGCCCTCTGCTGCTGTGAGTTGCAGGTTTTGCAGGCATTTTGTGCCGACCGGCACTTTTTAGTGCCGACCGGCAGTGAATTGGCAGCCGATAGCTTCACTCAGTGCCGGTGGCCACATCCTTCAGCCGGTGGTGTTGTACCTCAGCCGGTGGTGCTCCCAGTGCTCTGAGAGGCACTCTTGGGACTTGGGCAATTTTCAGAGGAGGGTAGCAGGGAAAACAGAGGCACACTTGCATGACAGTGCGATTCCGAGCCAATTCCGAGCGCGCGCTGCATTTGGGCCCTCCTCCCGAGGCATTTACTGTTTTAATTAGATTAATTATTTGTCTAATTAATTTAGTGAGTTTGTAATAATTAATTAGCTTGCGTAGTTAATTATTTGTATTATTATTTTGGTCCCTCCGAGCGAGGGCAAAATTGTAATAAGTGTGTGTGAGTGGGTGTATGTCTTCCAATCCCACTTCTTTCTATCCCTTTTATTTACCTGCTTACGATGATAGATTAGGGCACGTCTATTTCAACATACCTTATGCAATGCATGTGTGCATCCATGCATTTGTCTACATGCATCGGGCTCGGCACATCATGCAAACTGCATTGTATTTCAATTCCAAAATTGAATACGTGATAGTTGTTGCATTTCATGTGCCATGCTTAGGATAGCCGAGCCTGTCTAGATTACATCCCTGTATGCGATGCATTAGCCACTTAACATGAACCAGGTCATGCATGTTTGCTAACCGGGTTATTGTTTTGGCACGGAGTACAATGTAAGTGTTTTTGCTTTAGCATAATCACATGTGTGTGAATGTTTGCCATGACAATAGGATTGCCATGCGGCTAAATGCTTATGTGTGATAAACTGCTTGAATGCCTGTGGGTGGAGGTTAGATTGCCTGAGTTGGAACAACTCGTTGAGATCCGAATTTTAGCCTACTTGCGAGTAGCACAAAAACCAACACGTTTTTCGAGACAAAACGGATATGCAATGTTTATTTCCAAATTAGGCAATCTAGTCTATGTTTGTTTGCTGTGCGCATAACATAGTAATTCTAGGCTAATAATTGGAATAAGAGCATGTAATGTTTTCAAAAAAAGATATCACGGTTAGTAGAGGCCGGTCTTCGGACCGGGCGAAAGGGGGTGCTCATAGCTGACCTTCCCCGATCGTACCCAAGCTCCCGAGCCAAGTCACTTTGGTGATGACGGACATGTGGCCTTCGGCACCGAGTCAGGGTTTCCTAAATTTCCCCATTAAAAAATATTTAGGTGGCGACTCTGTAATCTGGCAAAGCAGTCCATGTTTGGCACTTCTTTTCAAAAATCTGTTTTTCTTCAAAACGATTTGCCAGAGTTGGACTCTTTGGTTCGGATTTAGAACCGCGACACAACAAGGAGTCCGAACTGTAGAGTGAAGCCCACGGGCGCGTCTACACATGGCAGACTTGGCAAGGTTGAGTTAAAGGCCTGATGAGAAAGTTGTTCAATTTATTGCCAGATTTAAAAGAGCACGAAACAAGTGTAGAGTCATTCTTCCAGAACCTGAATTTGTGAGATTGGCTCAAAATGGCTTAGAGTTTAGGTTTCGAAAGAAGTTTGACTCAAATGAGTTTAGAGACTTAGTAGAATTAACCTATAAGGTGTCTAGGTATAAAACATTACTAGAGGAAAAACAAGATCAGAGTAATGCATCATACAAGACGTATTATAGAGATCCTAACTATGAAATTGATGCAGCAGAGATCGTAGGGAAAGAGCCTGTGATCTGTGAGGCATTAATTCATAAGGACACTACAATAGACCAGCAGTTTAAAAAGAAAGACCTTCATAGGAAATATTCTTTCGATTTAACAAAGACAGATGACATTTTTGATCATTTGCTTGCTGCAAATTTCCTAAAGCTACCAAAGGGGGTCAAAATTCGTTCCCCACAAGAACTTAAAGGAAAAATGTATTGTAAATGGCATAATTCTTGGTTCCATTCAACTAAGAACTATATTGTTTTTCGGGACAGGATCCAAGAACAGATTCGAAAGGGGAGTTTAAAATTCCCAGCTAAAGTAGAAAAGGCTATGGAGATTGACACTAATCCATTCCTAGAAATTAGAGAAGTTGCAGCCAATGTTATTGTGCCAGACTTCCAGAACTTGTCCTCGAAGGAATTGGAAGAGGTTAATGTGCAAATGCATGTTGCCAGCCAGACTATTGTCAAGAAAGATGCTAAAAGTTCACTAGCTGATGGACAGGGCTTTGCAGACCAAAGGGAAGACTTTGATGAGGAGGCACTGGATGATGACTCTTTAGAGGCAGCTGTTATGCAAAGAATGTGTCCCAGATGCAGGTTGAGCTACAAGTGGTTGAAAGGGCTTCTGATTGATGGGAAGCAGTATTACAAGGATGTGCAGATGCATCCTAAACCAACCAATACCTATAACAAGAGGCCATATCCAATTGGTCCTAGGCAGCAGCCATTCATGGTTGAGCCAACAGCCACTAGAGTGCACTCCAAGGGCAAGAGACCTCTACATGAGTTTAGACCACCCAACTATTACAGAATAGAGGGCAATCATCCTGAGAGGAGACTTGAAGTGAGCTCAAGTTATGAGATCAAAGCCAGAGATTGGCCTCCTAGACCAGCCTCACACAAAATGAAAAGTGGCCACCTTTATGGAAGGCCTGAATCAGACCCAAAATAGGGAGTCAGGGCCAAGCAGTGGCCTTCACAGCCAGCTTCGAAATTGGCTTCGAAGGAAGAAAGAGACAGTTCAACAACTGAGCTAGTGGGTTCATGGGTACCTGGAGTTCCAGATTGGTTTGTTATGCAGAACAAATCTAGGGAAATGTCTACCTAAAGAAATGTTGTTGGAGACTAGGGTAGGATGGTTAAACCTCCCTTGGTGGCTCCAAATAATTGGGTGTTACTAAAGTATCCAAAAACAAAGGAACCAAATACGGTCCCAGTGATTTCTAGATCCCAAAGGAGGAAGATCCAGCAAAGGTACACTCAGTACCAAAAGGATCTGAAAGAAAGTGGGGAAAGCTCTTCATTGGTCCAGCCAAAGCGCCAGACAGAGGGAAGAAAAAGTCCAAAGTTAGATCGTAGTCCAAAATCGACTCCTCAAGACAAAAGGAGTTGCAGCAGAGAGCAGTTGGCCAAAGTTCACTCCGAACTGAAAGCCAAAGAAAGATCCAGTTTAACAGGATTGGAAAGGGCTTTGATGGAAAGCGGTAGTGAGACAAAAGGAGAAGTTGGCCTAGGCCAAAGGAAGGAGATGGTTGATGAGGAAATGTTTGAAGCCTTCATGGCTGAACAGACATTTTTGGTCGAAAAACCAGCAGAAACAGACCATTCAAAGGAGGTCATTAATACTAAAGTGCCAGAATGCAACATGGAAGATGTTTCTGAAGTAACTGAACAAGACCTGGAAAAGAAGCAGATACAGCCAGTGGTCCAATTTGGCTTGTTTTCTCCAGTGTTAGTGAATATGGTGCATATACTACCACAGGAGTTCCAGGCTGAGGATGAGAACTAAGAAGGTCAGGAGATTGACCCAATTCCAGTTTCTAGTAAGGACTCACAGGTTAGTATGGTGCAAGATGAATCCGAAGTGGCCATACCAATGGAAACTGGAGACGAGAGTGAGAAAGAGGTGAGTATTAACCTCTCATACCCTTTTGAGTATCCTACGACATCCATGACACAGCATGTCAAACCCTTGTATATCAAGGCCTTCTTCGATGGGATATAGATAAACTGGGTATTAGTGGATAATGGGGCAGCAGTAAACCTATTTCCGAAATCTTCCTTGAAGAAACTAGGAAAAAAGAACCCCAGATTAATCCCAACCAGCACAACCATTGCTGGTTTCGCTGAAGACAAACAGATGGCTCAGGGTATTTTGCCCATCAACCTGAGTGTGGGAACCAGGGATTGCATGACGGCATTCTTTGTTATCGACATCAATGCTAAGTATAACGCTCTACTTGCTAGGGATTGGATTCACATCAACAAATGTGTGCCTTCCTCTCTACATCAGAGGATAATGATGGCCTTGTGCAATGGAGAGACAGAGGAGATCAATGCAGACCCTCAACTCTTTATAGCTTATGCAGACTTTGCAGAGGCCAAATTGTATATTGAAGGAGTGACACCACTCAGTAAACTGAGAAAACGTGATGAATCAGCCGAAGTGACGGCTGATGAGGAATTAGCACACCTGAAGCACTTAGTCCAGGAAAGTGCTGATGAAGAATTTGTCGCCAAGGATGACAATGATGCCTAGTTGTAGGAAAAAAGATGGAACTCAGGAGGCCAGATCTTTGGCTTTAATTAAGTTCTCAGTATTGGACATAAAATCAATAGTCCAGAAGGTGCAAGAGCAATAGAAAGAAACCATGGTAGTTGGCAAGCAGGAGCAGCAACAGACCAGGGTTTTGGCCTTTGATAAATATTGCACATTGGACATTGAAACAAAAGTCTAGGAGATACAGGAAGAAGAAGCCTTATGGACAGACTTTGTCTATGAGGAGGAGGGCAAAAATGTTGAATCAAAGAAACTGGGAGCAGAACAAAGCAAGGAGATTGCTTCGAAGACAGAAGAAATCAAAAAAGAAGTATCAGTAAGTTCTCAGATACAAGACCCCTTTGAAGAAGTTAACTTAGGGGAAGGTTCTACATAGCAACCCACCTACATTAGTGCTTGGTTAAGTGCTCTTGACAGGGACCAGTTGTTGGTGGTCTTAAAGAGATATAAAGATTATTTTGCATGGTCTTATAATGAACAACCAGGGTTGGACAAGTCATTAGTAGAACATAGGCTCCCTATGAAGCCTAATTTCAAGCCATACAAGCAAAAACCAAGAAGGATGAGTCCTGAAGTGATTCAGAAGGTTAAGGAGGAAATTCTTAGGCTCCTTAAGGCAGGCTTTATTAGGACAGCCAGGTATGTTGAATGACTATCCAATATTGTGTATGTAGTTAAGAAGAATGGTAAAATGAGGGTATGCATCGATTTCAGAAACCTGAATTTAGCAACTCCAAAAGACGAGTACCCCATACCCATTGTAGATTTATTGGTGGATAGTTCAGCAGGGCACAAGATTTTATCAATGATGGATGGGCACTCTAGTTATAACCAAATCTGCATTGCAGAAGAGGATATCCACAAGACAGCATTCAGATGTCCTGGGAACATTGGCACCTTCGAATGGGTTAAAATGCCATTTGGCCTGAAGAATGCTGGGGCTACATATCAAAGGGCTATGAACACTATTTTTCATGATCTCATTGGAGGATATTTAGAGTATTACATTGATGACATTGTAGTAAAGTCTCAATCCATGAAGGAACATTTGTTTCACTTGGAAGCAGCTTTTGAAAGAATGAGAAAGTTTAAGTTAAAACTTAATCCTCTCATATGTGCTTTTGGTGTATTAGCTGGAAACTTCTTGGGCTATGTAGTACACAAGAAAGGAATACAGATTGATCAGAACAAAGCCAAAGCTATCATTGAAGCCAAACCTCCATCAAGTAAGAAAGAAGTACAAAAATTCCTTGGACAGGTTAATTTTCTTCGAAGATTTATTTCTAATACTGCAGGGAAAACTAAAGTATTTTCTTCCTTATTAAGGTTAAAAGATGAAGAGAAGTTTGTGTAGACAGTGGAGCATCAAACTGCTTTCGAAGGTGTGATAACCCTGTCCCTTATTATGCTAATTGGTCCTTAATACGAATGTGATTATGTGTTTTGATATGATTTTGTGTGCCATTATGTGAAAATATGTGGTTTTGAATTTCTATCTGTTCACCGTAGGAATATCTGTTCGATTATCTGCTTTGGAAATTAAATTGAAGGCCTTATCAGCCACAGAAACCGAAATTGACTATGCCATTGTGATCAGCATAATTTTTAGAGCCTACGGTGAAATTTAATTGAAAATTGATTCGGACCAGATTAAATTGAGTAAATTAGTAAATTGGTGCTCAATTATTTTAATATTAAGAATTTTGATTAAAAGAGCTTTTAGTGGGCCACTTTCACTCAAATTCCCTCTTTAGTTTATTTTGGCTGATTTTTGACTCTAAGAGTAGAGAGAGGGTCGGCTAGAGAGGGTGAGAGAAGAAGAATTGTGTTTGGCTCAAGTTTGTGAAGAATTGGAGGATTAAACTCAAGATTTTGCTATAGATTGGAAGAATTAAGCCTCCAGGTGAGTAATTCATGGACCCTAGTTGTAATCTTGTGAATCCAAGGTTGGTTGATGACCAAGAGTAAGGATTGGAATGAAATTGAGTTGATCATGTTGAATTGAAGGTTAATGTATGCTTGTATGTATGTAATTGCTTGGGATTTGCATGTTTGAGTTTGAAATACATGATCCATGTAAGTTTCTAGTTGAAGCTCATGTTTGTAATCACCATTTGCACCATGTAAGTTGAAATGAGGGTAATATATCACATGCATGTACAATTTATAAGAGTAGGAGCTTTGAATGCATGAATTTGATGAGTTGGTGATGAGTTTGGGTTAATTTGGGACATGCAAGTGTTTGATTCATGAAATTGAGCTTCATAATGATATAATTTGGTGTTTATATCATGTTAGCACAAGTATATTTGAAGTTTGAGCTATTATATGCATGAAATGTTGATTGGAAGGTCGAATTGAGCTCAAAGAACAATTCTGGGTTTTCCAGAATTTTGATGTCCGCTTGAGCGGCGAACCTGCCGCTTGAGTGTGAAATACGTGCTCCCAGAACTTTTTGCAGACATGGTATCCGCTCGAGCGGGGGAGTTCACGCTCGAGCGGGGAGCCATGTAGAGAGGCCTTCCGCTCGAGTGCCAGAGTGCACGATCGAGTGTAAATTCGACATAACCAGTACTTTTGCAGGCCTCAAGGGTCCGCTCAAGCGGGGAAGTCCACGCTCGAGCAGGGACCTTGTTTTCTGAAATTTTGAAAAGACATTCTGTGTTTCATTATCTGTTCTTTTTCACTTCTAAGTACTCTTAGGCATGCATTGAGCGTTGTAATTGAGTTAAAGAGATAAGAATGAAGCCTAGAGAGGAATATGTGAATTAAGGAACGGATTGACCCTTTTGTGTTCATGGAATGTGTAGGGTCGAGCTCTAGGGCAAACCAACCAACCGATCACTGTGACTAATATCGATATTTTGAAGCTTTTCATTTGTCCAACTGCTTATTTCCTTATAAGCCTTATAAGTTTGACATGAATGAATGGGCCAGAGGCCAGTCTGACATGAATGAATGGGCAGAGGCCAGTCTGACATGAATGAATGGGCCAGAGGCCAGTCTGACATGAATGAAAGTTTGAATGGGCTAAAGGCCAGGTTGACATGAAAGTTTGAATGGGCCAAAGGCTAGTTTGACATGAAAGTCTGAATGGGCCAAAGGCCAGTTTGACATGAAAGTCTGAATGGGCCAAAGGCCAGTTTGACATGAAAGTCTGAATGGGCCAAAAGCTGGTTTGACGAATGGAAGATAAATGGGCCAAAGGCTAGTATGTTCGGAACAACAGTCACTTGACTTAAATTGCGTATATATATGTTAAATAGAAATATGAATTGGGCCTAAGGCCGTTTGAAGCATGTTGTTTTACATATTGTTTGTATAATTTCTTTATTTGATATTATTCACTGGGCTATCGCTCACGCTCATTCACATGTTTGTAGGTGAGCCAAGAAAAGTCCAAACCCAGCCCCAGTGAAGTCTGTGTGGAACAACAAAGGTTTTGAAGAGTCAGCCCTTGTGTCTCACGCACGAGACTCGCTTCGCCTTTTTGTCATTCTGTTTTATTTTGTCATGTGGGGACTTTGAATATGTCTGTATATAGTTTTCATGGTTGACCTAGTTTTGGATGATCCTGCTGTACAGGCTTGGTACTGTATTTCGGTGTGAGTTATTAATGTACATATGTATGGTTTATTTGATGTGCCATGTAAGCACAGCTCTATGGACAAAGTTTTAAATTGCTTCCGTTTGGCCCTTTAACTCTGTGAGTTATGTTTGTTGGTTTGAGGCCGTAGGTAATCTCAGATTACTGGCCGGTTATGTCCTTAACCCATAGGGGCGGGTTCGGGTCATGACAGAGTGGTATCAGAGCACGAGTTAATAACTCACACACTTGTCCAATAGAGCAATAAGCGTCTAGAAAAGATCTAGGATGCATTCATGTGATAAGTATGAAATTGAAAGCATCAAGAATACGCTTAAATGTTTGTGAATGACTATGTGTTGTAAGTTTGTGAACTCTTGCATTTCAAATTATTTGAATACATATGCCTCTAGTATATGCATACTTGTGAAATTTTTGTATAAGTATAATGCAAGTTTAATCAGATGGTGAGAACAAGAGGTGATGAGATAGATGAGTCCTCTATTGCCAAAATAGACAGAATGGAAAGACTGATACAGGAAATGGCAGAAACTTTGAGACAGTAACAGGAGTGGCAACAACAGTGGCAGCAACCACACCCGCCACCTCTACCTTCGGCACCACTTGTGCTAGATAATCAGAATGATGATCGGATAATAGCTCTCACCAAAGAATTCAAGAAAATGAAACCACCACAGTTCCATGGTGGATTAGACCCATTGAAAGCCGAAACATGGGTTCTCGGCATTAAGAAATTGTTTGAAGTGTTCCCTTGCTCGGAGACACAGAAAGTGCTTCTAGCCACTTTTATGCTAGAAGACGAGGCAAGAAGATGGTGGATGTTAATGCGTGAGAATCATAAAGATGTTGATTGGGCAAAATTTCTGGAAATTTTCTATGACAAGTACTTCCCACAGTGTGTTCGGGACAGGAAAGTAGTAGAGTTCATGGAACTAAGGCAAGACAGTATGACTGTGGCTGAGTATAAAGCCAAATTCACTGAATTGGCCAGGTTTGCATCACATGTGATTGACACTGATTACAAGAAAGCGAGGCACTTTGAAGGTGGGCTTCGAAGTGACATTTTAGAAAGAGTGAATGTCTTGAAGCTAGAGACCTACATTGGGGTGCTAGACAGGGCCATCATATCAGAGGCTAACATAGCTAGACAAGCTAAGCCACCAACATTGTGGAAAGGCAACAAAAGGCAAAGCTTCTTCTCAAAGAAGAAATTTTCGAAAAAGCAAAACACGGGCTCCTCAAATACTTCGAATTCTTCCTGAGACACAGCTCCCATGTGCAATATTTGTAGCAAAAGGCACCGTGGAGTTTGTTATCGTGTGTCAGGAGCCTGTTTTAAATGTGGTAAACAAGGGCATATGGCCAGAGATTGTAACTAGAACAGTGGCAAGATAGCTGCAAGTTCTACTGCATCGATTTCAAAACTGGGAAATACTATGAGACCTGCTACCACCGGGGATGTCGTGAGACAAGGAAGAGTTTTTGCGCTTGTTCCGGGCGATACACGGAATGCTAACGCAGTTGTCTCAGGTACTATTTCTATATGTAATCAGGATGCTTTTGTGTTAATTGACTTCGGATCCACAAACTCTTTTGTGACATGTGCATTTGCATCTAGACTGAGTAGACCTCTAGAATTATTGCCATATCTGCTATGTGTGTCTGCTCCATCCGGGGAATCTGTACTGTGTGAATCTGTATATCGTTTTTATGACATGCGTGTTGAGAGTGCCATTTTATATGTGGACTTGTTACCCCTGAACTTTAGGCATTTTGATATAATTCTGGGCATGGACTGGTTAACTAAATATTGTGCCACCATTGACTGTGTGACAAAACGGGTTGTGTTTAGACCACCAGAACAAGAAGAAATTGTGTTTGTGGGTAATGAGGTAGTGCCTCCACCTTATTTAATATCTGCAATGAAGGCATGTAAACTGATCAGGAAGGGGTGCCAGGGTTATTTATGTTAGGTGTTGTCTGAACCATCTGTGAATGTTGAATTGAATGACATCCCTATTGTTAGAAAATTCCCAGATGTGTTTCCAAATGAATTACCAGGGGAATTAGTAGACAGAGAGATAGAGTTTACTATTGAAACTGCGCCAGGCACCCAGCCCATTTCTAAAACTCCCTACAGTATGGCTACTGTCGAAATGAAAGAATTGAAAGAATAGTTGCAAGACCTGCTTGACAAGGGATTTATCCGACCTAGCACTTCGCCTTAGGGTGCACCAGTTTTGTTTGTGAAAAAGAAGGATGGAACTTTGCGTTTGTGCATCGATTATCGGGAATTGAACAAGGTAACAATAAAAGAATAAATACCCTTTACACCGTATTGACGATCTGTTTGACCAGTTGCAGGGATCACAGGTGTTTTCTAAGATTGATTTGAGGTCCGGGTATCATCAGTTGAAAGTTAGGGCAGAAGATGTTGAGAAAACCGCATTCAGAACGAGGTATGGACATTTTGAGTTTCTTGTTTTGCCATTTAGAGTGACTAATGCTCCAGCAGCATTTATGGACTTAATGAACCGAATTTTTAAAACCTACCTTGACGAATTTATTGTGGTTTTTATTGATGATATTTTGATATACTCCAAGAATAGAATTGAACATGAACATCATTTGAGAACTGTCCTACAAATACTCCGGGAAAGGAAATTATTTGCTAAACTAAAGAAATGTGAGTTTTGGTTGGATGAAGTTGTTTTCTTAGGGCATATGATCAACAAGGAAGGAATTTCAGTGGACCCACAGAAAATAGAGGCAATTGTAAATTGGCCTACACCGACCAATGTAACAGAAGTCCGCAGTTTCATGGGCTTAGCCGGGTACTACAGGAGGTTTGTGAAAAACTTTTCCAAGATAGTTGTACCTCTTACCCAGTTGACTCGCAAGGGGCAATCATTTGAATGGAATGACGAAAGAGAAGCTGCCTTTCATGAATTGAAAACAAGACTGACCACTGCACTAGTTTTGACACTACCATCAGGTATGGAGAATTTTGTGATTTTCAGTGATGCATCTTATAAAGGTTTGGGTTGTGTATTAATGCAGAACGGAAAGGTTATTGCTTATGCCTCCTAACAGTTAAGACTGCACGAGAAAAACTATCCAACACATGACTTAGAATTGGCCGCAGTTGTTTTTGCTTTGAAAATCTGGCGGCATTATCTGTATGGAGCAAAGTGTGAAGTCTGAAATACTTTTTCACGCAAAAGGAGTTGAATATGCGATAGAGGAGATAGCTGGAACTGATAAAAGATTATGATCTAGAGATTCAGTATCACCCCGGGAAAGCTAATACAGTTGCTGATGCCTTGAGCAGGAAATCAACGGGGAGTATGGCTTGTTTGCTTACTGAACAGAGAGAGATCTTGCAAGATTTTGAGAAATCTGAAATTGAAGTGGTAATGTGTGTACACGGCGGATTGATAGCCGCTATTACAGCCGAGCCGGCAATCATTGATGAAATCAAGTAGAAACAGAAAGATGATGAATTCCTCAAGAAAGTGATTGATGAATTTGAGAGAAGTCCGAAAGCAGAGTTCAACATTGAAAATGAAGTGTTGAAATTCCGAAACCGAATGTGTATCCCAGATATTCCGGAACTAAAGAAGAGGGTTTTAGATGAAGCCCACAGATTCGTATTCGCTATGCATCCGGGTAACAATAAAATGTATCGAGATTTGAAACAAACCTATTGGTGGCCTAAAATGAAGAAAGAGATTGCAGAATATGTGTTCAAGTGTCTTCAATATCAGCAAGTTAAAGCTGAACATCAGAAACCAGGCGGTCTACTGCAACCTCTCCCTATTCCTGAATGGAAGTGGGAGCATGTGACTATGGATTTCGTTGTTGGCCTACCTCAGACTTCTCGAGGTATGGATTCTATTTGGGTTGTAGTTGATAGACTGACTAAATCTGCACATTTTCTACCAGTCAGAACTACGTTTAATGCTTATAGACTGGCTACCATTTATGTTGATGAGATTGCCCGTTTACACGGAGTTCCGGTATCTATTGTGTCGGATAGAGATCCGAAATTCGTATCTAGATTGTGGAAGAGTTTGCAGGAAGCTATGGGGACAGAACTGAGGTTCAGTACTGCATTCCACCCACAGACAGATGGGCAATCAGAACGAACAATACAGACTTTGGAAGATATGCTTCGGATGTGTGCTTTAGATTTTCAGGGGAGTTGGGAAGACTATTTGCCACTTGCAAAATTTGCTTATAATAACAGCTTCCACTCCAGCATCGGTATGGCACCATACGAGGCTTTGTATGGTAGAAGGTGTAGATCACCAAATTGTTGGACAGAAGTCAGGGATAGGGCTTTACTTGGGCTTGAAATTATACAAGACACTTCTGAAAAGATCAAAACTATTCGGCAAAGGCTGAAGACAATTCAGGACTGACAAAAGAATTATGCAGATGTTCGAAGAAGACCTCTTGAGTATGAGGTCGGTGACCATGTGTTTGTTCGTGTGTCCCCAATGAAAGGCCAAGTCAGGTTTGGAAAGAAGGGCAAGTTGTCGCCTCGTTACATTGGGCCGTTTCAGATTCTGGAAAGGCTTGGTCCAGTTGCTTATAGAATTGCTTTGCCACCCGGATTCGAGCAAATCCACAATGTGTTTCATGTGTCGATGTTGAGAGGTTACCTCCGAGACCCGTTTCCTGTGATTGATTATCACCGGGTAGCTATTGATGAAAATATGGAGTACGCCGAATGGCCGGAACGAATCGTTGACCGGCAAGTGAAACAATTGAGAAGCAAGTCCATCCCAATGGTGAAAGTGGAATGGAAAGAACACTATGGGACGGATGCTACATGGGAAAAAGAGGAAGAAATGCGACTGCGCTACTCACACTTGTTTCTCGACGAAGGTAAAATAAGTTTGGAGGACCAAACTTTCTAAAGGGGGGAAGACTGTGATAACCCTGTCCCTTATTATGCTAATTGGTCCTTAATACGAATGTGATTATGTGTTTTGATATGATTTTGTGTGCCATTATGTGAAAATATGTGGTTTTGAATTTCTATCTATTCACCGTAGGAATTTCTGTTCGATTATCTGCTTTGGAAATTAAATTGAAGGCCTTATCGGCCACAGAAATCGAAATTGACTATGCCATTGTGATAGGCATAATTTTTAGAGCCTACGGTGAAATTTAATTAAAAATTGATTCGGACCAGATTAAATTGATTAAATTAGTAAATTGGTGCTCAATTATTTTAATATTAAGAATTTTGATTAAAAGAGCTTTTAGTGGGCCACTTTCACTCAAATTCCCTCTTTAGTTTATTTTGGCTGATTTTTGACTCTAAGAGTAGAGAGAGGGTCGGCTAGAGAGGGTGAGAGAAGAAGAATTGTGTTTGGCTCAAGTTTGTGAAGAATTGGAGGATTAAACTCAAGATTTTGCTATAGATTGGGAGAATTAAGCCTCCAGGTGAGTAATTCATGGACCCTAGTTGTAATCTTGTGAATCCAAGGTTGGTTGATGACCAAGAGTAAGGATTGGAATGAAATTGAGTTGATCATGTTGAATTGAAGGTTAATGTATGCTTGCATGTATGTAATTGCTTGGGATTTGCATGTTTGAGTTTGAAATACATAATCCATGTAAGTTTCTAGTTGAAGCTCATGTTTGTAATCACCATTTGCACCATGTAAGTTGAAATGGGGGTAATATATCACATGCATGTACAATTTATAAGAGTAGGAGCTTTGAATGCATGAATTTGATGAGTTGGTGATGAGTTTGGGTTAATTTGGGACATGCAAGTGTTTGATTCATGAAATTGAGCTTCATAATGATATAATTTGGTGTTTGTATCATGTTAGCACAAGTATATTTGAAGTTTGAGCTATTATATGCATGAAATGTTGATTGGAAGGTCGAATTGAGCTCAAAGAACAATTCTGGGTTTTCCAGAATTTTGATGTTCGCTTGAGCGGGGAACCTGCCGCTCGAGCGTGAAATACGTGCTCCCAGAACTTTTTGCAGACATGGTATCCGCTCGAGCGGGGGAGTTCACGCTCGAGCGGGGAGCCATGTAGAGAGGCCTTCCGCTTGAGCGCCAGAGTGCACGATCGAGCGTAAATTCGACATAACCAGTACTTTTGCAGGCCTTAAGGGTCCGCTCGAGCGGGAAAGTCCATGCTCGAGCGAGGACCCTGTTTTCTGAAATTTTGAAAAGACATTCTATGTTTCGTTTTCTGTTCTCTTTCACTTCTAAGTACTCTTAAGCATGCATTGAGCGTTGTAATTGAGTTGAAGAGATAAGAATGAAGCCTAGAGAGGAATATGTGAATTAAAGAATAGATTGAATTGTTTGTGACCCATTTGTGTTCATGGAATGTGTAGGGTCGAGCTCCAGGGCAAACCAACCAACCGATCACTGTGACTAATATCGATATTTGAAGCTTTCATTTGTCCAACTGCTTATTTCCTTATAAGCCTTATAAGTTTGACATGAATGAATGGGCCAGAGGCCAGTTTGACATGAATGAATGGGCCAGAGGCCAGTCTGACATGAATGAAAGTTTGAATGGGCCAAAGGCCAGTTTGACATGAAAGTCTAAATGGGCTAAAGGTCGGTTTGACGAATGGAAGATAAATGGGCCAAAGGCCAGTATGTTCGGAACCACAGTCACTTGACTTAAATTGCGTATATATATGTTAAATAGAAATATGAATTGGGCCCAAGGTCATTTGAAGCATGTTGTTCTACATATCGTTTGTATAACTTCTTTATTTGATATTATTCACTGGGCTATCACTCACGCTCATTCACGTGTTTGTAGGTAAGCCAAGAGAAGTCCGAACCCAGCCCCAATGAAGTCTGTGTGGAACAACAAAGGTTTTGAAGAGTCAGCCCTTGTGTCTTATGCACGAGACTCGCCTTCGCCCTTTTGTCATTCTGTTTTATTTTTGTCATGTTGGCGAGGACTTTGAATATATCTGTATATAGTTTTCATGGGTTGACCTAGTTTTGGATGATCCTGTTTGTACAGGACTTCATGGTACTGTATTTCAGTTGTGAGTTATTAATGTACATATGTATGGTTTATTTTGATATGCCATGTAAGCACAGCTCTATGGATAAAGTTTTAAATTTTGCTTTCGTTTGGTCCCTTTACTCTGATGAGTTATGTCTGACTTGATTTGAGGCCGTAGGTAATTTCAGGATTACTGGCCGGTTATGTCCTTAATCCATAGGGACGGGTTCGGGTCATGACAGAAGGAATCAAAGCCTACTTGGCCAAGCCTCCAGTGCTGATGCCACCAAAGGGTGATAAGCCCTTGAAGTTATATATTGTTGCGATAGAAGATTCACTAGGAGTTTTCTTAGCCCAGGACAATGAAGAAGGCAAAGAGCAAGCAGTTTATTACCTTAATAGGCTTCTTAATTTTTGTGAATGTAAATATTCAGCTGTAGAAAAACTGTGCATTGCATTGTATTTTGCTGCAATGAAACTAAGATACTATCTTTTACCTACAACTGTCTTGGTAATTGCAACCACAGATTTGGTTAAATATATGTTATCTAGACCTATGTTGAGAGGAAGAATTGGTAAATGGATATTAGCTTTATCAGAATTTCATCTAGAATATGTCTCCCAAAAGGTAGTAAAAGGACAAGTTTTAGCTAATTTCTTAACAGATCATCCATGTCAGACAGAAAGCCAAGAGATAATGAAGCTTGGTATGGTTAGTGTTGAACCATGGCAAATGTGGTTCGATGGATCAAAAGCCAATGGTTTAGCTGGAATTTGTGTGGTGATTAAGTCACCACAAGGGGTAGAAACCACACATGGTTTCAGAGTGGATGAAATTACTTGTTCCAATAATCAAGCTGAATATGAAGCTTTAATAATGGAACTAGAAATACTAATTGGATTACAAGCTCATACAGTTGATATATTTGGAGATTCTCAATTGGTAGTTAACTAGGTGAAAGGAATTTTCAAGTGTCAAAGTGCAAGCATGTTGCCATACTATGTTGTTGGATTACATTTGCTTTCTCAATTTCAGATAGCAAATGTGACTTATGTCCCAAGATTCTTGAATAATAAAACTAATGATGTGGCTCAGAAAACTTCGAATTTCAGGAGAAGGGATAATACTCAAATGAACATAAGCCAAACAACATATCAAAAGGTAATACCATCCTTAAATAAAAGGAATGTGGTCTTAGAAGTCAATCATAATGACTTACAAGAACAAGATTGGAGGCATCCAATAATGTAGTATCTAGTTGGCCTATCTTCGAAAGCCAGTAGAAAAATCAAATTGCAATCCATGCAATACATAATGTATGGTAATGCTCTTTACAAAAGAGGGGCAAACGGGTTATTATTGGAATGTTTAGGCCCAAAGAAAGCATTGATAGCCATGACTAAGGTTCATGAAGGCGTCTATGGTGCTCATCAGCCTGGTGTGAAAATGAGATGGTTGCTTCAAAGACATTCCTACTATTGGCCAACCATCCTTAAAGATTGCGTAGAATATGCTAGAGGTTGCCAGGCATGCCAAAAGCATGGCACAATAAGACATGTACCCATAACTGATCTGTATGCAGTTGTGAAGCCTTGGCCGTTTAGAGGATGGGCTATGGATATGATGGGAAAAATACATCCACCCTCTTCGAAGCATCATTGTTTCATCTTAGTAGCCACAGACTACTTCACTAAGTGGGTCGAAGCTAAACCATATAAGGCTGTAGACCAGACTGAAGTTATTGGATTCATTAAAGATCTGATCCACAGATTTGGTATCCCTAAAACTATAATTGTTGATTATGGGACTATATTTGATGGGAAGATGGTAAAGTCTTTTGTGGCAAAATTTGGAATTGGCTTTGTTAATTCTACCCCCTATTATGCACAAGCAAATGGTCAGGCAGAATAATCCAATAAATTCTTGAAAAAATGAATACAGAGAGTTGTGGAAGATAATCCCAAGGATTGGCATAACTTACTGTTGGATGTATTATGGGCTTACAAGACTTCTCCAAGATCAAGTACAGGAGTTACTCCTTATGCCTTAGTATATGGGCATGATGCAGTGTTACCTGTAGAAATTAACATCAAGTCCTTAAAGGTGAGAGGCCAGGATCAGTTAGTTCCTGAGCAGTACCATCAGAGTATGTGCTTGGAATTAGAGAACGTGGATGAAGCTAGAATTCTGGCATTAAATAGTATTCTTTTCCAAAAGAAGAAAGCAGCCAAAAACTATAATAAGAAGGTCAAACACATTAGCTTTGATGAAGGTGATTTGGTATGTAAGATAATACTCCCAATAGGGATTAAAAGCCACAAGTTTGGCAAATGGTCACCTAACTGGGAATGGCCATATCAAGTTCATAGAGTCTTGCCTTGGGGAACATATCATTTGAGAAATTTGAATGGATATGTACACCCCAAGAAAATTAATGGCAGATATTTAAAGCCTTATTATCCAACTGTGTGGGAAACACAAGGAATATAATAAGTGCTAAATGAAAGGAGCATGAAAACACTTAAATAATAAATAAAGATTTTATTTCATAATGAGTGTAATACATGCAGCCATAGATTGGCCCAAAAGTCAGTACAATGTTTTAGCAGTTCCTTTACAATTGACTCTCTACTCTTAAGAGATGGGAACAACTGAATGGCTGTAGCCATCTCCTGCTTTCGATCAGCCAGTCCTTGGTTAGTAATCTGCAGCTTCGTGGCAGTTTGATCTAAAGCTAGGTTGACTGCTGATAACTTTTCTTCGAGCTGAGCTTTCTTCTCCAACAGTTGAGCTTGAAATTGGGAGACAGAGGAATGTTGTTCTTTTAATTCTGACACTTCAGCATGTATCTGGGAAACAAATCTCTGGTCTCTCAGCAATTTCTCTTCTACAGGTTTGGCAACATGGTAGATGTTGATGTAAAAGTCAATGATAGCTGCCGCCTGAGATAAATGACTTGAAATAGTCATGTTGGATTGCTCAATGACCTTACAACACTGGAGGAAGCTGCAGACGCGCCCGAACGTCCCGAGAAAATCTCGTTTTGTTCATTGGGCTCACTACAGTTCAGACTCAATGTCACGGTTCTTAATCTGATCTCGCAAAGTGCAATACGAGATTGATAAATCACCAAAGAGTCCAAATCCGGCAAATCGTTTTGAAAAACTGATTTTTAGAAGGAAGTGCCAAACATGGACTGCTTTGCCAGATACAGAGTCATCACCTAAATATTTTATTTTGGGGGAATTTAGGAAACCCTGACTCGTGCCTAAGGCCACGTGTCCGTCATCACCAAAGTTGCCTCGGCTTGAGAACTTGGGTACGATTGGGGAAGGTCATGAAATGAGCACCCCCGCTCGCCCGATCAAAGATCGGCCACTACTAAACATGATATCTTGTTTTTGAAAACATATGTGCTCTTATTCCGGTTTATTAGCCTAGAATTGCTACGTGATGCGCACAGCATACAAGTATAGACTGGATCGTCTAAGTTGGAACAAAACATCTCATGTTCATTTTGAAAACGGTTTGCTACTCGCAAGTATGCTAAAATACTGATTTTGCCACCCTCAAGTGGGCTTAGAAAAACATGGTGATTTGCCACTCTCAAGTGGGCTTAAAACTCACAATTAATGAATTGTCCCAATTCAAGTAATCCAACCTTCACCCACAGGCATTCAGGCAATTATATCACATAAGCAAATAGCCTCATGGCAAGCATGCTATCATGGCAGTCACTCACACACATGCAAAGATGCTAAAACATAAACACTCACCGAGTACTCCAAGCCAAAACAGAAGATAGTTAGTAATCATGCATAATCCTAGCTATGTCAAGAATACCTAATGCAACACATGCAAAGTGCAACTAAGATAGGCTCGGCTATTCTAAAATGTCATGTAAAATGTAACTTGATACATGTATTCAAACAGAAATTGAAATACAATGCAGTTAGTATGATGCGCCGAGCTCGGTGCATGCAAGACAGATGAATGGATGCAATCATGCGAGCATAAGGATGCTAATTGAAATATGCCCTAAAACTAACCATCATAAGCTGGTAAATAAAAGGGAGAAAGACGTGGGGTTGGAAGACATGCATCACAAACACGCACACTTATTACAACAGTTGGCCCTCTCGACGGAGGGTCCGAATAAATAATACAACACCAACTAGCTAATTTAAGCTAATCTAATTGAGCTAGTTATTACACAACCAAAATGAATAATAAATTACAGCTAATTATTACACAACTCTAATTAATTAACAAACTAACTAAGTAAGCAATTAAACTAGCATGCAAACTACATGAATGTGGACTGCCTCAGCTCTGCCTTGAATGATAAATGACGCGTGTATGCTCGAGTCGCCTTGTCGGGAAATCCATCGCGATGCCCCGGCTTGCCTTTGTTTGCAATTGATTTCAGAAATTTGCACAAAACTCCAGAAAGATGAAACTCCACCCCAGGAAACTGTGGGAAGGCTGCCAACCAGCTTATGGGCATGGAAGACCAACTACTGACCACCTTTTGTGGTGGAAACCAAAGAAGGTGGTCGGCCTACCAGAAAACCTGGTCGGCCAACCAGTTTTTTCTCCTGGATTCTGCTTTTCTGCAACAAAGGGAAAGAGGAGGCACGACAAGGTATTTGCAACACATGTGTGCATGACCACTCTCCCCGTCATTGCATAAGCTCTTGAGAGTGTAGTCCTCGACCCTCGGGCCACCGGTCGCGCATCTCGATGCATGATGGCCGAGGAGTCGAATTGCACGGCTCAATGTGAAATGAATGCACATACAAGCACCTAAAGCCAACAACTTCGTCATGGGTAGTCAAGAGTGTCGGCGACCGGGAATCGAGGCACGTTTCGTCACTTTGAGTACGAAGCGTCCCTCGTTTCCTGTGTTCGGACTAACTCCTATTCCGAACACAATGCAACAAACAATGGCATGCACAATGCGACTTTAAGTATGCAACCTAAATGCTATGCAACTAAGTGATGCAAACATGCAAAGGATGACATGCAAACATGCAACTAGCATACACAATGCTATGAACTAACAATGGCATACTCAATGCACGTGGTACTTAGCATACACAATGCACCTAAGAACTAACATACACAATAAGATGAACAAGGCATGCACAATGCAATGATCAATCATGCGACAACGTGGCATACTCAATGCAAAAAATGGACTTAAACCAAAATGAATGGGCCTCAGCCACACCCAAATCAGTGGCCAAACATGATGAAAACAAGACTCCAAAACTCATGCTAGCATACACAATGCAAGGACCTAAGCCCAAGGGCACAAAATGCAACTCTACAAAAGTATTGAAAGGATGAAATATGGCATACAATGACACATGTTCCAGCTCTGAAATGACATACAAAATGGCTCTGAATCATGTAAACAACTCACACAATGCATGTTGAAAGGCTCAAGTACCGAAGCTAGTGAAGCACGTTACACTAGAGGCATGCAAGGCGATGCTCAAATGACAAAACCAACTCCAAACAGACCTTAAGCAGGCCCAAAACAGTGGCAAAATGAGCCAATATGTTGGCTTGAAAGGCATAAGAATGAAGCTCAATGCAAAGGCTCATAAATGGGGTATAATGATGCAACTCTCAAACACATTGAAAGAGTGACAAACATGAGAATATGGCCAAGAAATAAACTCTAAAATATCATGCTCAATGATGCTAAAACATGCAAACACCTCAAGTTAAGCATGCAAGGGGATTCAAAACTCAAGGCTAAGCAAGGCTATTACACTACAACCATACATGGCAAGCATCATTCGACCAAGGGACCTCAAAACAGAGCTAAGGCAGCCCAAAATATGAACAAAATCAGTTTGGAGCATGGCCAAAATATGCTAGCATAGAGGGCCAAAACAACATGCATTATAAGCTAGTAAACATGATTTACACTACAAGCATGTGAAGCATATGAGAGGCTACCAAACCAGCCAAAAACAGAATCATGGCATGCCAAATGATGGCCAAAAACCCACTGAAACATGACCAATACATGCAAGAATGCGGTGTTACTTTGATAGGCTATGCAAGGGATTGTTCTACACATGTAAGAGGCAAACAAAAGGTGACCAAACCAGCCATAGACAGAGTCTAGGCAGGTCCTAAAAGTCACTAAAAAGGGCCTGAACCATGGCTAGGAAGTGTGGAAATATATGCTCCCCTGGAAAGCAAAAAATGCAAGCAAACAAGGCCAAAAGAGAGAGGGTCACCCCTCTCTAATTTTGGCCCTCAAAACCACATGCCAACCACTGAAAATCCACTGGATTTCAGTGGCTAAAGGGCCAAGCAAAGCTCAATACAAAGGTCTCATGGCATGGCTCAAAACAAGGCTAAATAGAGCATGCAAGAGGGTAGATGACCCCCAACACCAAAAGAGCCTTAAACAAGCATGAAAAACACTTAAATATGAACCTTTTTTCAGTTGACAACAAAGCTCAAATAAGCATGCAAATGAGGCTAAGAGAAGGATCAAAATAATACTTGAAAGAGGGAAAAGTGATTACCCTTGAAGCTCAGCAAAACCAGCAAACTTTGGGACCAAAAACCAGCTCTTTAACCTCTGAAAACAACCTCCAAGAACCTCAAATCAATGGTGGAAGTGTATGGCTATGAGGTGTAGTGTAAAAGGGTCAAGAACCACACACTTTTGAACCCAAAATGTAGAGATATAGAGAGAGATACATATTTTTGCCTTAGCAAATTTCAGAACCTGGTTCAAGGAGGGGAAGGGCCTCTCTTATAGACAAACAAGGCCAAAACTTCTTCAAAAAGCTAAAAACAAGGCTCAAGATCCTCCATACACGTGTATGGAGGATACAGTTTGTGCCTTCCAGCTGGCACCCACTCAAACAGACAAAACAGGAGGAAAGGGGCCGACCAGAAAAGGTGGTCAGCCAGCTACTTTTAGTGGTCGGCCGACCATCCAAAGTGGTCTCCCAGAAAAAAAAAGTGGTCTCCAGGGGTAATTGGTGGTCTCCACACTGAAAGAAAGCTAGCGGTGTGGTGGGAGACTAGAAAATGTGGCCCAAAGACCCAGAAAACCAGTTTCTCGACCAGAAAATTGGCTGGCGGGGAGAAAAGTGGTCTCCAAGGAGAAAAGGTGGTCTCCCACCCTTGTACCACCTCCCAAACAAGGAAAAGAAGGTTCATGCTAAAAATGAACCAACACGGATGCAAAACGAGAGTTCGGGAGGCAAAGCGCGCGGCTGGGTGGCTCGAAAACTGGCTGTTGAGCACCGAAAGTGGCGTGCGACCACAAAAGTGGTCTCCCGGGCCACAGTGTCCCTCTAGACAGAGGAAACAAGGTGTGTTCCAAAAACCGTGCCAAACGGAGGATGTTAAGCGGTCCCGAGCCGAGGCGCACGGCCGACGGCTCCAAAAATCGGAAACTAGTCTCCAAACGAGAAAAGTGGCCTACGACCACGAAAAGTAGTCTACGACCATAGAGAGATGGTCTACGAGACCTCTCCCTCCCTCCGGGAAGGGAAACAAGGCTTGGTCCGTAAACCGAGCCGAAGCACAAAGAGTTCGAAGACCCGGAGGCAAGGCTCCCAGCCAAAACTCTGAAGCTCGAAACGAGCACAACACGCACTATCACCGAGTGCTCAATAAATGACGTCTGAGTCTTAAGGTCAGTAAAAAATGGGGTATCTACAGAAGCCATTCTTGATAATAGGCTTTTGCAAGGCTTTGAAGGGGATCCTCGAGAAGAGTGTCAGCAACTCCAAACATCTGTCCAAATCTAATGAAGGCAAAGAAGTCCTATTAGTGGAGGAAGAGCTCTCAAAAATTTCTAAGAGAGAATCAGCCAAGACTAATGGCTCTATTTCATTGCTAGTAGTTGAAATGGTGGAAGGCATGTCAAAAAGACTAGCTAGCCTAGTCTCGAAAATGTCCACCTTTTCCGTTGACATGGAGGGTGCAGAAAGGACTCTGGTAGAAGGAAGAGATGGCGGCATAGGAATAGGAGAAGAAGGTGAAGCATCCCTAGCAGTCTCCATAGTTTTGGCAACCAGTAAGTCAAGAGAAGAGGGACTGGAGCTAGATAAGATTAGTGGACAAGGAATTGGTGAGCTACCAATGTCTTCTCTATGGGAATCAGCTATCCCTGGAGATGAAGTAATAGCTGGAATTTCCTCAGGGAGGGAAGGAGCAGTAAGGCTTAAAGGGAAAACAAATTGAGTAGAGTTGAAGGATAGAAGAAGAAAGTATGGAGTTAAGCCAAAAGATAGGGATGCATGAATGCTTTGCCTCAAGAAATGTAAAAAAAATATAGGACCAGGGAGTGGGAGTATTGCTTGAATTGGCTCCACATTTTGAGGTCTTTCAACTTCAGATGAAATTGAAAGAGTCCTTATTGAAGGAGAATGCAGAGTAGTTGCTGCTGCAAAAGAAGAAATACAAAGTAATGTTAAGTCTTAGTGTCAAGAATTTGAGAAAGGAAAGTGGAGACATGAAAGGAAATTATTGGTTCAGAAGTGGTGGCAATGATGGAGAACTACGAAGGGAATAATGCTCAGCAATGTGTTGCCTTCTAGCAGTTTCTCTTTGGGTTGTATCAGCACAGCAGCTTCATCCCTTAGCATTTGTTGTTACCGCCTTTTTTCTGCTCTCTAGAAAACAATTATTTCTTTAGAGTGTTCATTCTCCACTGTTTTGGTAGCTGTCTCATGAGTAGGATCTTCAGCCAAGTCAGAAGAAGAGACGGTTGTCTTCTTTTTCTTTTTCCTCTGCAGTGGTATTTCCTGCTCTTTCTCTGTCTCTTTCTCTGCAATCTGAGACTCAGACTCCTCAGGAGTGAGTAGTAGTTTTCTTTTCTTTCTCTGCTGGTGTTTGTCTTTGAGAATAGCCAGAGCTTCAGCTCTCTTGGGAGATTCTTCTTATGGAGACCCTACACCAAGTAGTATGAATATAAAGAAAACAAACAGAAAATTCTGAAAGGAAGGAAACCTAAAAGTGCATACCCTTCTTCGAAGCAGATCTGGTGACTCTGGAAGGAAGGAGTGAGACTGCAGGAATAGTCTTGGTAGCTGTAAAAGGAGAAGGGATGGTCCTAGTTTCTTTTGGTTGAGCCTTAGAAGGCACACCTAGGCTTATTAGTAAATCATGAGGATGTATTGCTAGATGCACTTCCATATTGACTGTCCACCAATTTTGAAATCTTTTTAAAACTAAGCCAGAGGGGAGGAATGGGGTAAATTTAAACTTACTCAAATCTTTCAACAGTTTAAATGTTGCCTCCTCTAGTTTAGGTTTGGGTACTCTCAGGTCTCTGGCTGTAAGATGGATATTGGAGGGACTGCAGAGTGGAATGGGAATTCCTTGGGCAAGCCCAAATTGCCTAGCAAACTAGGAGGGGCAGTATACCTCAGATATGCACTTATAAGCTTGAGGGTTTAAAGTACCAATAAAAAGTTCCCTCAGCAACAAAATAGAGGCCCACATATCCTTGTGCAATGGGTTGGAACACTGTCTATCAACCAAGAATGTCCTTAGCCAAGTCGGTCCTTTATTGGCATCGAAGGGGTAAAAGAAGGTGGCAGATGGGGAAACAGGAAGCTGGTGAAAAAAAGTAAGATAGTAAGCGAAAGAAACAGGATAAAGGGCAATTCTAGCATACTTTTCTCCATAAGTGCTAGGGTCTTGAACTAAGAACTTCAAGCACTTGGGATGTAAATTAGTGAAGTATGCAAAGAGCCAGAGTTGAAGCACCTAGAGGGGACCTCCCTGGTTGATATCAAGAGGTTTCTCACAAAATTTGGAGCAGGCTCTATAGACATAGCCTAAAAAATAAGGGGCCAAAGCTATTCGCTTCTTCAAAACAAGGGCCTTTGTAAGTGGGGCAAACTCAGGCATGATTTGTTGAGATGATGTACAAAAGAGAAATTTACACAACCAATATAAAATAAAGGAGACGAGCTCTCGATCACTCACAAGGCCCTCCTTTTTATTCTCAGCTTTTACGAAGTCACTGAAGGACGAATTCAAAGGTGGAAGAGAAAAATCAACCGAAAGGTCTGGATAGCTAGGTGTAAAGGGAGTACCAAGTGGTGATAGCCCTAAGAGATGGTAGATATCAAGAACAGTGGGGGCCATCATACCACACCGAAACTGAAAAAAATTAAAGGCCATATTCCAAAAACAAAGAGCGGTAGGAATCAAAAAAGGGTCTTCAGGAATGATAAACCTAGAAAGACAAAGGGCATCGAGAATACAGAGCTCTTGTAGATCATATTCTCTTGCAGGCACGATGTCACGACCCAAACCCGTCCCTATGGGTTTAGCACCGTAACCGGCCAGTAATCCGATGATTACCGAAGGCCTGCTTAACAGTAAAATAGTAATACAGAGTTTAGGGGCTAGCGGAAGCAAAAACAGTAATTAAAAGATGTCCAATGAGCTGTGATAGTCTGTATGCAAAAAGACTTTTTATAACATATGCACATTCAGAACAAAAACGGTATATACATACATCATTTACGTGCATACAAGTTAGGGACCAAATCCCCACCATAACAGTACAGTAAACAAATTACTCAGTCTATACATAACAGAGACAGTTAGGGTGAGTCTGAGACACCCCAAGAACAGCCTTAGCTTGAACAGATCTGGAACCTCGAAGTGAGACACAAAGGTTGGCTTGACAAAAGGGAGTTTGACCCAACGCTCCTAGCTTCATTCCGGTGCCTGGACACCTACATATATATATAAACAGTGAGCTAAAGCCCAGTGAATAACATATGCGTAGAGAGGTTAAGAATGAATGTCCTTTCAATATTGAAAACAGTCATTTATCAGTATAACAGTTATTCGATCATAACAGTCATAAGTGGTACATCCAATAGCAAACAATACAGTAGGTCTTAACAGACCGAACAGTCAGTTGATGGCCATCATATCAGTAAACAGTAGTGGTTCCAAACATGGGAACCGATAGAGATCTCTGTGATAGTAGAAGTACAGTATAATAACAGTAAATTGCTATGAATGCCACGAATACAATTCGCAAATAGGACAAGCATTCATTCAGTAAGAAATACCATTTCAAAAAGACAGTACAGTTGATCATTTAGCAAATATTCATGTTTGAATATATCTTTACAACGATGTTACTTACAGAGTTCTGGGCTACAGATAAGCTAGTGCGCGTCTCCGGATGCCAACCCTACACAGTTACAGGATGAACACACACTAAGTTACACATTTGGGAAACAATAACTTAGTCCCTATCTTGACTCGGTGTGGTTCTATAGCATTATCCTCATTAAGATGCCGTAGACTAGGCCTAGGAATGCCTAGGATAGAATGAGGATGCAAAGATGCACTTTAAAACACTTTTCAAAATTTTCAGAAAACAGGGGTCTCGCTCGAGCGTGGCTTTCTACACTCGAGCGGACATGCTGACAAAGGGGTTCCGCTCGAGCGGACTGTAAACTACAGTGAAAATACTGGATGCTCAAAATTCACGCTCGACGGGCGCTCGACCCCCGCTCGAGCGTGAGATACAAGTCCTCGCTCGAGCGTGAACTCTCTCGCTCGAGCGGACTGTAAACTCATGCAAAGTACTGGATACACGCATTTCATGCTCGAGCGTCACTTTCCTCGCTCGAGTGGACGACATGATCTCAGATTGTACGCTCGAGCGTGGAGTTCCTCGCTCGAGCGTGGGTTCAAAATCTGGAAATTCCAGATTTGAACCTCAAGCTCAAAATCAACTTTAAAGCATAAATTTCGATCCTCTTGGGCTAATTTTCTGGAAAACACTTCAAAACCCATAATATTACATGTTTCAAATATCAATTTGAGAAATCAAAGCCCAAAGGTAGTTCAATTAAATACAATTTCAAAGAAGTTTTCATGAACATGAAGAACAATGCAAATTCAACACATGTATGGGTTCCTTGGAACTCCAATGTGCTAAAACAAGATCAAATACAAGATTTAACTTCAAAACATGGTGAGTTCATGGATTAAGACCCAAAATATGGACATGCATGCAACAATTTTCATGAAACAACTTCAAAACTTCAAGATATGCACATGCATGCATGATTAAAGCTCCAATCCAACAATCTAAACCAAAACTTGACTTCAATCTCTAAACTTCCATGAACCATGCACTATATGACTCAATTTAACAATTTAGAGGATAAATTCCATACCTCTGTTCCTCAATTACAAGAATGAGAGCTCAATTATGCAATCAACCTTCAATTTCTCCAAGTCTCCAAGTTAAGTTTGATGAAATCAAGCCTATTCTCCTATACTTTCTCTCTCAATCGGTTTGTCTCTCAAAATGGCTGAGCAAGAGGTATGTCTAAGTGTACTCAAACCTCAAGGTGTTGGAGAAGTGGTCCACTAAGCATGGCAATTTGGTGAATAAGTCCAACTCTTGTAAATTAGCATTCTTTTAATCCAATTTAAGCATACCAAATCACATTTGAATTAAATATATCATAAAATCACATTAATTCTAATTAGCATAAAATACTAATCAATTTCAGATTTGGCCGCCGACAAGGCCTTCAATTTATAGTTTAAACATAATACATGAACAGATAATTTAGCAGTCAAACAGATAGACACAAAATTAAACTAATACACTCAATCAATCCATTCAGAATTTCAGTCAATCAGTCAATTAACATGCTTAATCATAGATTAGCACTAATCAGTGGTGTTATCAGTAAACAGTAGTGAGGGTTGTCACAGTCTCCCCTCCTTATAAAGAGTTTGGTCCTCCAAACTCGAATTACCTTCATTCTGGAAGAAAATAGGATTCAGTGGGAACAATTCACGATATCTCTTGATCATATCATCTTCCCTCTCCCAAGTGGCATACACGCCACCATGGTTTTGCCAGTCAACTTTCACTAATGGAATCTCTTTGTTTCTCAACTTCTTGATCCGTCTATTTACAATCTGAATAGGCCGTTCTTCGTAAGTGTAGTCATCACTTAGCACTACACGGGTAGGCTTAATCACATGGAAAGGATCCCGGAGGTAATCCCTCAACATTGAAATATGGAACACGTTATGCATATGCTCCATTTCAGGAGGAAGTGCTACTTGATACGCCACTGGATTGATTTTCTCAATAATCTCATACGGTCCGACATACCTCGGCGCTAACTTGTCTTTTACCCCAAAACGGGTCTGCCCTTTCACCGGTGTCAGTTTAACAAAAACATGATCACCTACTTCATACTTTCTGTCTCACCTTCGAACATCCGCATAACTTTTCTGTCGGCTTTGTATGGTTTTCAGTCTCTGTTGAATCAGTTTCACCTTTTCAGTGGTTTCATGTACAATTTCGGGCCCAAGCAAAGGCCCATCTCCAACTTCTGCCCAGCAAATCGGAGAACGACATTTTCTGCCATACAAAGCCTCGAAAGGCGCCATACCAATGCTCGAGTGAAAACTGTTATTGTAGGCAAATTCAGCTAAAGGCAAATGGCTTTCCCAATTTCCTTGGAAATTAAGAACACACATTCTCAGTAAATCCTCCAGAGTCTGGATGGTTCTTTCTGACTGGCCATCTGTTTGAGGATGGAAAGCACTACTCAATCTCAGTTCAGTACCCAATGCTGTCTGTAGGCTTTGCCAAAATCTCGATGTAAATTTCGAGTCCCTATCAGAAACAATGGACACAGGCACCCCATGCAATCTAACAATCTCATCAATATAGATTACAGCCAATTTGTCCGCATTATAAATTGTTTTGACAGGTAAGAAATGAGCAGATTTAGTCAGTCTATCAACAATAACCCAAATTGAATCCATACCTTTACTGGAGCGAGGTAAACCAACAATGAAATCCATAGTGATATGTTCTCATTTCCACTCCGGTATCGGTAAGGGTTGCAGTAAGCCTGCGGGTCGTTGATGTTCGGCTTTAACTTGTTCGCAATGAAGACATTTCGATACAAAATCAACAATTTCTTTTTGATTCCCGGCCACCAGAAATTCAGTTTCAAGTCTTGGTACATTTTCGTATTTCCTGGATGGATAGACAGTTTTGAATTGTGGCCCTCTTGTAGAATTCTTCTTTTCAGTTCAGAATCACTCGGTACACACAATCTTCCCTGGAATTTCAACACATTATTCTCAAATTTGAAATCCGGCCTCGGTTTGGATTCCCGTTCTTCAATGATCTTCTTCAAGAAGTCATCCTGTTGCTGTTTCTCCTTAATCTCTTCAATCAGCGTCGGTTGAGCAGAAATAGCGGCTATTGTTCCACTTTGTTCACGCAAAACAATCTTAATTTCAAGTCTTTCAAGGTCACATAGCAATTCTTTCTGCCCGGTGAGTAAATAGGCTAAATTTCCAATCGATTTCCGACTCAGTGCATCAGCAACGGTGTTAGCTTTTCCTGGATGGTACAAAATTTGCAGGTCATAGTCTTTTATCAGTTCTAACCATCTCCGCTGCCTCATGTTCAGTTCTTTCTGTGTGAAGAAGTAGTTCAAACTCTTATGGTCTGTGTATACCTCACATGTTGCCCCATAAAGGTAGTGACGCCAAATCTTCAGTGCAAACACTACTGCAGCAAGTTCTAGATCATGGGTCGGGTAGTTCTTTTCATGTGGTCTCAGTTGTCGAGAAGCATATGTAATAACTTTACCATTCTGCATTAAAACACATCCCAAACCCTTATAAGAAGCATCACTATATACAGTATAACCATCCGTACCTGAGGGTAGGGTGAGAATCGGTGCAGTCACTAGTCGAGTTTTCAACTCTTGAAAAGCTGATTCCCTCTGATCGGTCCAGTCAAATGATATCCTCTTCTGAGTCAGCTGTGTTAGTGGTAGGGCAATTTTGGAGAAATCTTTGACAAACCTTCTGTAATACCTGGCTAAGCCTAGAAAACTTCGGACTTCGGTAACATTTGTCGGCCTAGGCCAGTTCACTACTGCTTCAATCTTCTGTGGGTCAACTGTAATACCGTCCTTACTGATCACATGTCCCAAAAACATCACACTGTCTAGCCAAAATTCACATTTAGTTAGTTTTGCATAAAGTTTCCGTTCTCTTAGGGTCTGCAAAGCAATGTTTAAATGACGTTCATGTTCCTCCATGCTTTTGGAATAAATTAGAATGTCATCTATGAATACAACAATAAAGTCATCAAGGTATGGTTTGAAAATTCTGTTCATAAGGTCCATAAATGCAGTAGGCGCATTGGTAACTCCGAAAGGCATATCTAAGAATTCATAATGTCCGTACCTCGTGCGAAAGACAGTCTTTTCGATGTCCCCTGTCTTGACTTTCAACTGGTGGTATCTAGATCTAAGGTCAATTTTGGAGAACACTTGGGCACCCTATAACTGGTCAAATAAATCATCAATGCGAGGCAATAGATATTTATTTTTCACTGTTACCTTGTTCAGTTCGCGGTAGTCAATGCAGAGTCTCAGTGAGCCGTCTTTCTTTTTCACAAATAAGACTGGCGCGCCCCACGGTGAAGTACTGGGCCTGATGAACTTCTTATCTAACAATTCTTGCAGCTGAACTTTCAACTCTTTCAATTCAGTCGGTGCCATTCTGTAAGAAGCTTTAAATACTGGCTGTGTACCCAGAATCACATCAATGGTGAACTCAATGTCCCTGTCAATCAAATCCCTTGGCAAATCGTCTGGGAAAACATTTGGGAATTCTCTGACTATAGGAATACTGTTCACATCAGTGTTAGCATCAGTAGGTACGGCCAATACTGAACATAGATACCCCTTACACCCCTTTCTAATCAGTTTAAAAGCTTTCATGGATGAAATCAGATATGGGGGAGGTACTACTCCAACTCCATTAAACATGAATTCAGGCAATCCAGGTGGACGGAAAACAACTTGTTTTGTTACACAGTCTATGGTGGCATGATATTTTGTTAACCAGTCCATTCCCAATAATACATCAAAATGGTCAATGTTCAATGGCAGTAAATCAATATACAAATGTGCATCTCCAACAATAATCTCACATGCAGGGTACATATAAGCACAAGTCATGGATTCCCCAACAGGTGAGGATACAGCTAACAAGTAATTCATGGGTTCCAACGGTCTATTCAATTTTCGCAAAAAAGCATGCGACACATATGAATGTGTAGACCCCGAATCAATCAGAACATATGCATTTTGAGTACAGATTGAAAGTATACCTGACACAACGGTCTCGGTATTCTGCACATCTCCCGGTACGAGTGCAAACACTCGGCCTTGCCTCATAGGCTCTTTTCCAGTAGCTTTAGGGTTGGGTTTTGGTGCAGCAATTGATGCTGCGGCACTGGCTGCAGCTTTACTATTGCCCGGAGGAGTGGAAGGGCAATCTTTAACCATGTGGCCCACCTTGCCACACCTGTAACAAACACCTGAAATTTTATAACAAACCCCTTTATGTTTCTTACCACATTCAGAACAGGGCGGTATGGAACTATTTCCTTGGCTGGAACTGGTTGTTGACCCCGTGTTTTGCTTTTTGTTCAAGGGGCTGTTCCGGCCTTTCTTAAATTTAAAACCCCGTCTCTTACCACGCCATTCAGTTGTTGGTACTTCAGTCTGTTTCAGTGCCTCGATGTTTGACTCAGCCATTATCGCTCGATCAAGAACATCTACATACTTCAGTAGCTTCAGAACATTTATTCTGTCAAGGATTTCAACATTAAGGCCGCCTTCAAACTTCCTGGCCTTTTTGTAATCAGTGTCAACCATGTGCGGTGCATATCTGGTGAGTTCAGAAAACTTTGACTCATACTCAGCCACGGACATGGTACCTTGTCTCAGTTGTTCAAACTCAGTCACTTTTCGATCCCTGACACACTGGGGGAAGTATTTCTCAAAGAAGGCTCATAACAGTGTCGGTGTCACGGACAAGCATCCACCACCTTCTAGTCTCTTCTTGTAAGGTGAAGGTAGCCAGTAGCACTTTGTGTGCTTCAGAACACGGAAAGACTTCAAATAATTTTTCGGTTTCTAGCACCCATGCTTCGGCCTTTAATGGTTCAAGGCCTCCCTGAAATGATGGCGGTTTCATCTTACTGAACTTCTGTGTTAGAGTAATATGTCATCATTCACATTCTGTTTCGGCTGTACCGGAGGAGGTGGGGGCTGTTGGTTCTATTGTTGCTGTTGCCTTAAGGCCTCAGTTAGCAGTTCAACTGTTATTTCAAGCCTTGCTATTCTGGCATCAAATGATTCAGTTTCATCGGTAGTTCTTGCATTATCCATTTCACTATAGACAATTATGGCAATTATAAAAATAGACAGTTGCATACTTTAAACATATTAACACATTAGCACATATAATCATGTCATGGCCACACATACTTTTCATGCTCATGTAATGCCCTATTACTTCTCTAGGACATCCTATACCTCACTTGGACAAGCGGTATAACTCGTGGTTTAATATCGCTCTGATACCACTCTGTCCCGACCCAAACCCGCATCTATGGGTTTAGCACCGTAATCGGCCAGTAATCTGATGATTACCGAAGGCCTGCTTAACAGTAAAACAGTAATACAGAGTTCAGGGGCTAGCGGAAGCCAAAACAGTAATTAAAAGATGTCCAATGAGCTGTGACAGTCTGTATGCAAAAAGACTTTTTATAACATATGCACATTCAGAACAAAAACGATATATACATACATCATTTACGGGCATACAGGTTAGGGACCAAATCCCCACCATAACAGTACAGTACAACAATTACTCAGTCTATACATAACAGAGACAGTTAGGGTGAGTCTGAGACACCCCAAGAACAGCCTTAGCTTGAACAGATCTGGAACCTCGAAGTGAGGCACAAAGGTTGGCTTGACAAAAGGGAGTTTGACCCAACGCTCCCAGCTTCGTTTCGGTGCCTGGACACCTACATATATATATAAACAGTGAGCTAAAGCCCAGTGAATAACATATGCGTAGAGAGGTTAAGAATGAATGTCCTTTCAGTATTGAAAACAGTCATTTATCAGTATAACAGTTATTCGATCATAACAGTCATAAGTGGTACATCCAATAGCAAACAATACAGTAGGTCTTAACAGACCGAACAGTCAGTTGATGGCCATCATATCAGTAAACAGTAGTGGTTCCAAACATGGGAACCAACAGAGATCTCTGTGACAGTAGCAGTACAGTACAGTAACAGTAAATTGCTATAGATGCCACAAATACAATTCGCAAATAGGACAAGCATTCATTCAGTAAGAAATACCATTTCAGAAAGACAGTACAGTTGATCATTTAGCAAATATTCATGTTTGAATATATCTTTACAACGATGTTACTTACAGAGTTCTGGGCTACAGATAAGCTAGTGCGCGCCTTCAGATGCCAACCCTACACAGTTACAGGATGAACACACACTAAGTTACACATTTGGGAAACAATAACTTAGTCCCTATCTTGACTCGGTGTGGTTCTATAGCATTATCCTCATTAAGATGCCTTAGACTAGGCCTAGGAATGCCTAGAATGGAATGACGATGCAAAGATGCACTTTAAAACACTTTTCAAAATTTTCAGAAAACAGGGGTCTCGCTCGAGCGTGGCTTTCAACGCTCGAGCGGACATGCTGACAAAGGGGCTCCGCTCGAGCGTGACTTTCGTCGCTCGAGCGGATTGTAAACTATAGTGAAAATACTGGATGCTCAAAATTCACGCTCGACGGGCGCTCGACCCCCGCTTGAGCGTGAGATACAAGTCCTCGCTCGAGCGTGAACTCTCTCGCTCGAGCGGACTGTAAACTCATGCAAAGTACTGGATACACGCATTTCACGCTCGAGCGTCACTTTCCTCGCTCGAGCGGACGACATGATCTCAGATTGTACGCTCGAGCGTGGAGTTCCTCGCTCGAGCGTGGGTTCAAAATCTGGAAATTCCAGATTTGAACCTCAAGCTCAAAATCAACTTTAAAGCATAAATTTCGATCCTCTTGGGCTAATTTTCTGGAAAACACTTCAAAACCCATAATATTACATGTTTCAAATATCAATTTGAGAAATCAAAGCCCAAAGGTAGTTCAATTAAATACAATTTCAAAGAAGTTTTCATGAACATGAAGAACAATGCAAATTCAACACATGTATGGGTTCCTTGGAACTCCAATGTGCTAAGGGGTGTTTTGGGAAGATGGTTATAATCTGATTTTTGGTGAAAAGCTGATTATAAGCAGATTATAATCAGCTTTTCTGTGAGAGAAGAGGAGATAAAAAATCTGAAAATCAGATTTTTTATCTCTTCCCAAAAGAGGCCTAAAACAAGATCAAATACAAGATTTAACTTCAAAACATGGTGAGTTCATGGATTAAGACCCAAAATATGGACATGCATGCAATAATTTTCATGAAACAACTTCAAAACTTCAAGATATGCACATGCATGCATGATTAAAGCTCCAATCCAACAATCTAAACCAAAACTTGACTTCAATCTCTAAACTTCCATGAACCATGCACTATATGACTCAATTTAACAATTTAGAGGATAAATTCCATACCTAGGTTCCTCAATTACAAGAATGAGAGCTCAATTATGCAATCAACCTTCAATTTCTCCAAGTCTCCAAGTTAAGTTTGATGAAATCAAGCCTATTCTCCTATACTTTCTCTCTCAATCGGTTTGTCTCTCAAAATGGCTGAGCAAGAGGTATGTCTAAGTGTACTCAAGCCTCAAGGTGTTGGAGAAGTGGTCCACTAAGCATGGCAATTTGGTGAATAAGTCCAACTCTTGTAAATTAGCATTCTTTTAATCCAATTTAAACATACCAAATCACATTTGAATTAAATATATCATAAAATCACATTAATTCTAATTAGCATAAAATACTAATTAATTTCAGATTTGGCCGCCGACAAGGCCTTCAATTTATAGTTTAAACATAATACATGAACAGATAATTTAGCAGTCAAACAGATAGACACGAAATTAAACTAATACACTCAATCAATCCGTTCAAATTTTCAGTCAATCAGTCAATTAACATGCTTAATCATAGATTAGCACTAATCAGTGGTGTTATCAGTAAACAGTAGTGAGGGTTGTCACACACGACCTTGTCGTACCACTTCTCCCACTCAACCTTCAATGTTGGCCATCAACGATGAGGTCGGTTCACCCTCAAATTTCCCCAGTCAAGCCCCCCTTCATAGAGAAGAAAGTGGTCCTCCAAACGAGGGTACAAAGCAGGAAGTTGGGCGGGAACCTCTCGAAAGATAGGACCTAGGACATATTCTTGTTTTTCGCTGTGGTGAGGAATAAAGAGGTGTCCGTCTATGGCACTTGGTTCACCAGCTTTAAATTTAGCAATTTCTTCCTCAATACATCTTTTCAAAGCCATTGTTGGGCTTATATGTTCACCGGCTGGTACTTTCAAGGAAGAAGGCTCCATTGGTAAAGAGCAGCAAAAAAGAGATGGTCAATAGAGATGAAAGGTTTGTGTGTTAGGCAAACGAGTGAATTGAAAGCAAGAAACAAAAGGGTTTTTAAACCTTTCTGTCTGAAAAAATATACCCAATCGTTTTAAGTGGGTTGAATTCATAAAGAAGTGCTAAAGGTACGGATACGAAAGGTTTCTCTCAATGTTGATAATTTGGGAGGGAAATGTATCTCAAATACTAATGTTGGCTTCGAAGCCAAGTTTTTGGCGCCAAAATCAAGTGACAAATAACTTCAAAAGCAGAAAGTTGACTTCGAAGCACATTCCACACCTAAGGGTGCAAGAATGCCTAGGTATTTGTTTACTTTAAAAAGATTAAAGACCTGCTTTTAGGTTTCTTGATGAGAGTAAAATCTTTTGAAGCAAAATTTGAAATACCTTACAGTTAGAGTTTGTTTGTTCTAGGCTTCAAAACCAATAGCTGGTTTAGTAGTATACAGAAGGAATCATTTCTTTGGGAATAAAACAGTGCAGTTCTTAAAAGAGGTTTCCATATTTTGGAAAATATAGACTGTTTGTTCGAGGCAAAATTAGTTGATTTGAAACTGGTTAAGTGTATTAACCATATGTTGGGGAATTGGATATGATCAAATCAAGTTTCGAAAGACAAAATTGTTGAATTCGAAGCTCTGATTCTGAAAGGAGACCTAAGGCTAAAGTTGTCAATTACACTCTATATGTTGGGAAAATTCAAATTGGGTTTCTAGTATTTCATTGGGTATGATCGAATTAAGTTTCGAATGACAAAATTGGTGAATTCGAAACCCTAATTTTGTTTGTTTTTGACAAATGAAGTAAAATTAGACTATGCCAAATAAAGAGAAAACATCTTAGCTTCATTAGGACAAAAGCAACTACATCAGAAGCCCTACATATTCAAGTTCATAAAAATAAGGAATGGAGTAAATGACAAGGTCATGGAATTTGTTCCAACTATGGTCAATGAACTTCTGTTCCTTTTTTATTCTATCTTCTCCAGGTTAGGCTGTTGAATTTGATATGCTCTTACTTGAATAAAAAAGTTTTTTGACTTTTATTTCAAACTCTGTTTCTTTCAACCCTTGTTCTATCTCATCCATGTCCAAGTCATCCCAGTATGCAGAGTCTTTATTCTTGAAATCATCATATTCGTCGATGAGGTTTTTTGCTTCATACCGGGTATGAACTCGACGGGCTGAAATTTGGTCCAAAGATCGAATGATGGTCATAGAAATTTGATGCCAATGAAGAAGCAGTGGGAGTTGGTCTAAAAACATCTGGAGTTCTACTTGGGTGATAGGGTTGAGGACATGACCCAGGGTCATAACATCACAAGCCCATCGAAAGTTCTTAAGAGGAACATCATCCTCGAGAACATTGAAGGGCAAGTGAGAAAAGGCCACAAGCAGAAGTTGGGCTTGATATCGTTGAAATTTAGTAGGGAGAGATGAAAGGCTATAAGATGGGAGAAACTGGTCCTCAAAGAGAGTAAGTCTCAGTTCCTCCATCCAGTGAGAGTTTTGCGGAAGAGGAGGTGCAGGAGTTTCCATCTAGAAAGAATGAGGGAATTGGGGGTTACTGACAATATCAAGCCAGTCAGAAGAGCAAAGTTTTGCCTTATGGGCTAAGAATGATGGGCTATACCCTTGAGCTTCTTCTGGACGACGAGTGGTTTGTACTATCTTTGTAGGCATGGAAGATGTGTACCATGCTATAAGTAAGTTGTCTTCCAAACGGCGTCGGCGGTTGATGGGTACATATGGGTAAACCACCAAACTCCAAGCAAAGGGAGGGAAAGTTAAAGGATCAACAAATTCGACAAAATGATGATGATTTACTCTCTTAACTTGGACTCTTCAGGTTCTGGCCAGCTTCTCTAACCAGAAGCCCCAGAAGAAGAAGAAGCTACAGCCTCATCCCACGCAGAAGGTTTTGGTCAGAAGAAGAGTTTCCAATATCCATGTTTGCAAAATTTTTGGTTAAAGAATTATGGACAATAGGTTCGTAATTCAAAGGTTGATAGTTTGCAAAAGCTTCCATGATTTGAATATAGGAATGTGGGTAAAGGTGGCTAATCAATACATGGAGGTTCTTTCGAGGACGAACAACATTATCAAACAACTCTTCATATGCTTGATCGAGGTAAGAAAAGGTTTGCTTGGCCATGAAAGTTGTACCAGTCTTTTCGAATACTGAGATAGTGGGAATGTTCAAAAGATAGAAGAGAATTTAATGCAAATGTTTTATTGATGAATAACGGTTGCATTTCTGAAAAATGCAAAGCCCATGCATGTTCTAAGACGTGGATAAAATGCCTTGATCCACTAATATCACCAAGTATTAGGTATATTAGTGCGAGGGGTAATGTTGGCTACATATTTTTCACAGGCTAATCACAGTTCAACACGTGGTAGGATGAGGGCAATACGGGAAGACAATTCAAATATTCAATCGTAATCACACACGTAGCAGTTAGTATTGGTTATTGTAGATCTGCATAGTACTGGATCAGCAAAGAGATACAAGATGACGTGGTTTTAACAGTTACTCGTATATTTAAATTCAAAATCAGGAGGAAAGCCTAACTACAGACATGGTGTTGTGGAGCTAATTGTGAGGAAACATGATCAGCGATCATGGAGGGATGATTCGACGGTTAAAAACTCATTTCGACGGTTATCATTGAGAAGTATAAATAGCAGAGAAGGCCCCAGAAAGAACCCCCAGACTCAGATCCAAAGAACCAGTTTTATCTACTTTATTTTCCTTCTAGTTTTTACATTTCTTGTTTTTTACATTTCTGTACTTCAAATTCCTGCATTGCACTTCGTTCATAGGAGTAGTTTCAAGTAGCTTGTTGCTGTAAACCTCTACGAGGCTAAATTGGATCATTGTAAGTCTTTCATTTTTACTTAATGAAATGCTACAACTGTTCTTCATTTAATCGTTGTTTGCTCAATTCTCCTAAACAAAGCCACCAGTAAAAGTCCTCTTCATTGAGACTGAAAGAACTAAAACACAATCATCTAATAATTGGTTGGCAATTAATCTTCTATAAGGACTGATTGATCTTTGCTGGCACGCTTAAAATTATAATAATAACCTTCGAAAGCCAAAAAAGCCAACAATTTCACAACAGATAGAACAATTCCTACTTTAACTTGTCTAACTTTGCTTGGAGAGCATGTTGCAATAGATCTTCTGTAGTTTTTATTTCATCATCTTCTTATTTTTCTTCTTACTTATTATTATAACTCAATGTAATAAAAATATTTTTGATGAGTAAGGGTTTGAGGCGATATCATATTATTATGAATTTTAAAATCTATTTTTCCTCAATAATGTAATTTTTTTTGTGAAGAGAAAAAAACACAATTATTATCATGATGGAGGTGTTTTGCAAATTTTTGATTTGTTATTAAAAGTGTTTGTTGTGGACATTTATTCGTATGACATATATGTATATATGTATTGAATATAAGTTAATAGGAAAACAACGCATAATTCCGCAATTTATTCCTAACAAATATAACTATATTATTAAAGCGATACATATTAGAAAATTAAAGCACCCGATGGTAATATAGCATTACTGATTGACAATGTATGAATACAGTAATATATATAAATTTACATTTTATTATGTAATATATATATATATATATTTATATATGTAAATATTGATATATATAAGATATCACAAAAGTAATATGTGAAATCTTTTGTAACAATATAATATAGGTAACAATGAGAAGTTAGTTATTCATAATTAAATAGTTGGTTATAATGTAGATGTTTAGTGTTACATTTTTATGTGTATGCACCATTTTTTAATTAGATTATTAAATTTATATAAAAATTGAAAGTGATTGGTGAATAATTTGTGTAAAATTAAAGATTAGTGAAGAAATATTTTTTTTAAAAAAGGAGAAGTTCATAGTGTTTAGTTTGGTTTGTTTTTTCAAACTTTTGCTTTGAATTTTTTGAGTTTTATGTTTTTTGTTTTTGACACTTTTTTTTTAAATAACCTTTATCTTCTTTTTAGATTTACTTAATTTAATACTTTTTTATTTTTTAATTTTACTTTTAAATTTATATTCACTTAATCTAAATGAACTAAGTAAATAATTTGTTGTGTATTCTTTTTGGATAAAAATTATTGACATTAAATAATAATAGTAATAACAAAATATATATATATATATATATATATAGTAAAAAAAATCAATACATGTTTAAATTTATAAAAAATTTATCAATTTTTACTTTTATTAGATATTAGATTTTCATGTAAAAGTATAATTTAAATATAAAATGTGAAGAAATTTCAATATCTTTAATCACAAAAACTGAGAAAATAGGAAAAATTAAAAATTAAAAAAAGATTTTAAGAATAAGACCAACGAAAGTAGTTTTTGTTTAGAATTTTGACACCATACCTTGGTTATTAAAGTATCATATAAAATATTATAGTTCATAAAATATAATTTAAACAAAAAGAAAGTGTATGAAGATAACTTGAAAAATTTTGAGATGCATTACAAATCTCTGTTTTAAAAACACATGTGATTTCCTCTGCCTAAATTCAAATGAATGTATACAACTTTAAGATTCAACCAAAATTGTTAACAGTGATCTGATCCTTGATGGACAATTATAAATATTATGTATATCAGTATAGAAACAGACATAGGAAATAAGAAAGAGTAATTATATTTTGTTCTTCAATCATCATCAATGTAAAAAATAAGGAGACAATTTTTTAATTTTTTTTTATAAGAAGAGAGCTGGTTTGTTTATATTTTATTTAGGACTCTTAGAAGCAAATTTTTGAGTGTTCAACTCAAAAAATAAAGAGACAGTTGGTTTATATAGGAATCTTCATGACTTTTAAAAAATATAGTAGATTTGAGAGGGTAGAATTGAAATTTAAAAAAACTATAAAATATGATAGACTCTTCATACTTTTATAATAGTAGTAGTAGTAGTAGTAGATTATACTAGTCTCCCTTTTAGTAAGTTAATGTAGATGATATTAATACACAAGGATAAACAAAATAAAATATGCATTTTAATAACAAAGAAATAATAATATTATTTTTTCATCAATATGACCAAATTACTGATGAAAAGAGAATTAATGTTATATAAATTAAAATATTAAGATAACTCAATGTACTTATGTTGTTACGATCCAAACCCGGTACCTGGAGATTTGGTATCGCAACAAGATAATAACTGAAGTCATGACAAATTAATAGTGCAGTAGACTAAAATAAAAGGGTACCAAAATCTTAATTTAATTATAACAAAAACATATACATTGGAGCTTCTGTTCATTTACATTGTCAGAGCTGAATTATGACTACAAAGTGCCTTCTGCGTACCCTACGAACTAGTACTGACAAGTCACCTGAAAATGGTTAACAACTATAAGCACATGACAGAGTGATAAATATTATACTAAGAGTATAAGGGTATAGAATCACCATGGATAATTATTTGGGCTAAACAGAGCTTAGTTTGATATTAAAATACAGAGTATATAATACGTAAATCAGTTTGAATAACATATATATAATACAGAGATCATATAAACAAAATAATCATAACCATGGTACGGAATAGAACAAATGTATGGACTCAAGAGATGGCTCGTACGAATTCTAAAGGTGGCTTCCATAATAGTGTAGCACTTAGTTCCGCACATCACATTACTCCACACTAGAAATTAGAGAGTCAGTAGTTCTATGACAAACAAATGGGTACTTAAAATGACAATACAGAGGGCCAATAGTTATTTAAGTTCCCTAAGACATGGAACCTCTGTGGTGGTTGTAATAACCCGACCCTCTTATATGCTTTACATCCTTAGTTCTATATGAAATTACATGTTTAATGTGCAATTCCATGCAAAGTTATGTTTACACGTGGGTATTGTTAGATCATGTTTTTCTATCTGTTGATTATTGGAACACATCTGTTAAAATTAAAATGTTAACTTGGAAATTTAAAGCCGTAGGGGCGCGATAAACTGAAATTGAGTATGTGAACATGCTAGTAGGAATTTTTAAAGCTACTTGGGAGGTTTAATTGAAAATTTATTTTGTCTGATTCGTTAAGGCTTGTTTGGCAAGTCTAGAAGCTAAAGACTTATTTATGTGTTATATAAGTCCCTTTTGAACTTATCTCCTTATATGTATTGAGTGGAAATGTTCGAGGGCACCTGAGAGAGAGAGAAGAGAAAAGAAAGGGAGCAAGGAGAGGAATTTGGGGATTTAAGAGATCTTGCTAGGGGTACTTGAAGAATACAATTTAAAGTAAGTATAGAGCCCTAGTCAATTCTCAATTTCTCTTCAATTGGTTTGAATTAAGCTTTGAATTGAAGTATCCTCCCTCCATGAAAGCTGGGGTTATGATTGGGAATAATTGAATCTCATAAATGACCATGTATCTCTTGAATGTGTATGATGGGAAACTTAATCACTTGATCTCCCTATGTTTTGCCTAATCTCACTCTTTTGTATGTTTGAATTCACATAAATAAATAGCTAGGCATTTGTACATGTATATTTACATAATGTGAGTGAAGGAATCATGGAAATTTTGAGGTGTAAAGGCCAAAAAGCTAGAATTACATGCTTATATGTTTATATGCTATGTTCTTTTGTGTAAGTCTACCTTGATTTTGGCTATGTGACTACCCCTTGTGAACTTAGAATTGTTGAAGTTTCGGACAGAAAAACAGGGTAACAACCGCACGTGCGGAAAATATGGGAGAAGGGTCGAACTACACTGCTAAAAAGGCACGTGCGGCCCGCACGCACCTGCCCACACCTGCGGCAAGGACTTCCGCACGTGCGGCCTAAACTGTAAAATTCTGAAACTTTCTTTCGTTCTTCTCGACCATCTAAATGCGTTGTTATGTCCGTTCGGTGTCCCTATAATGTATTTAATTACATGAAACGTAACGAATCGAATAATTGAGAATTGAAAGGGAACTAAAAATAGAGATGTGCTTACGATTTATGTGCTATGTGTAGGGCATCTGCAGGAAGGAACTAGCGTTCACCCACATCACTGTGAGTGATAGTAGCGTAATATTATGCTTTATTCATGTTTTATACTTACATATGTAATCTGAGATCTTATTCACTTTTGTGAGCACCGTATGTTATATACGATATGTCTGATATATGTTTGAACCTTGACATGTGAGATATGGACCCGAGGTCGTTCTGTTTGCTGTTTCGCTGGGCCTAAGGCCGTTTTGCTATTATAATGGACCTAAGGCCGTTATGTATTATAATGGGCCGAAGGCTGTTCTGTATTATAATGGGCCTAAGGCTGTTTTGTATGCTATTGGGCCCAAGGTCGTTCTGTATTCTGTTGGGCCCAAGGTCGTTCTATCTTATGTGGGCCCGAGGCCGTTCAGGAAAGAAAAAACGAAAGAGATTATGATTTATAGAATTGCACTGTTAACCTACGTTCATACTTTTAATTTGTTTGTACTACTATTATTCACTGAGCCTTGCTCACTCTACTTTCCTGAATGTTTTGTAGGTAATCAGCTTGCGGGTTAACCTTAGGTCAGCCTAGAAGCCTGTTGCTAATCCTGTTTTGCTGAGTCACCTGAAGTGACTCTTTTCTTTTATTTTGGAAAGCCCAGCGATGGCATGTTTTGTTACAAACTGGGGAAAATAGATATGTATAGAGATGTTGACAACACTAAACATTTTGGGTTGGTTTCCCTTTTACACTTAGTAATGTAAATGGTGCATGGAATGTTATATACGTATGGTAATGGCATTTAGACACAGCTCAATGAATGTTATTCTTCTATTATTTTGCTTCCGTTCAGGCCTCGAGATTGAGTAACATTTAAATAACTAAGTTAAGGCCTCGAGTTAGGCCGGTCATGTCCAAACTTTTAGTGGTAGGTTTGGGTCGTGACAGTTGGTATCAGAGCACGAGTTATTACCCACACACGAGTTCATTGAGCTTTAGAGCGTTTAGAAAAGACTTACGTTGCATGCATGTGATGTTCAGTGTATACAAAATGGTGTGTAGCAGTTAGGTTGCCATGCAATAATTATTGATACCCATCTTTATGCTTACTTGTGCATTCTGGATGTATTATAACTAATCATTATGTAGATCATGGTGAGAACCAGAACGGATTATCCGGAAGATTCTACCTTCGTACGGTTGGATAGAATGGAAAGAATGATTATGGAGATGACAGAAACTCTGAGGCAACAACAGCAGCAACAGCAACAACCCCCACCACCAATGCCTGTACCACCGCCAGGGGCACAAGATTACCAAGTTAAGGATCGAACAATTACACTCAAAAAGGAATTCAAAAAGATGAAGCTGCCTTCATTCAAATGAGGAATTGAACCAATGAAAGCATAAGCGTGGGTGTTGGGTATAGAAAAGTTATTCGAAGTTTTTCCTTGTACTGAAGCCCAAAAAGTGCAACTTGCTGCCTTCACTTTTGAAGACGAGGCACGGAGGTGGTGGATGCTCACAAGAACTGTACATCAAGGATTAACATGGGATAGATTTTTTGGAGCTGTTCTATGACAAGTATTTTCCTCAAAGTATGCGAGATAAGAAAGTGACTGAGTTTGAGACCTTGAGGCAGGGAAATAGGACTGTTGCAGAGTATGAGGCTCAATTTGCTGAATTGGTCTGTTTCGCACCACATATGGTAGATACGGACTACAAGAAGGCAAAAAAGTTTGAAGGTGGGTTACGGACTGCTATCCTCGACCAGATTAATGTGTTGAAACTACCTACGTATGTCGATGTGTTGGAAAGAGCAGTGATTGCTGAAGGTAATGTTGCAACTCAAAGCCGGGTCTCGGAATGGAGAGGGAAAAGACCGAATATCCAAACCTCAAGGGGTCGGTGACACCGCCAAATAAGAAATTGAATTCTGGAACTTCTAGTACATCCATCTCTACCCGTGACTCTGCACCAGTTTGTCCGGATTGTGGAAAGAGACACCGTGGGATTTGTTATTGGGTAACAGGGGCATGCTTCAAATGTGGAAAGACAGGTTATTTGGCCAGAGAATGTTCGCAAAAGAATCGACAAAATGGGAATAAAACCACTGCAAGTTCAGCTGGATCAGCCTCCACCCCAACCACAAAGGCAGCTATGAAACCCACCAACGTTAAAGACACTGCCAAACAAGGAAGGGTATTTGCGCTAATTCCAGGTGATGTGCAAAATACCGAGGCTGTGGTATCAGGTACATTTTCTGTTAGTGGTCATTCCGCACATGTGTTATTTAACTCGGGCTCTACCCATTCCTTTGTATCAAAAGCATTTGCTAGTTATTTAAATAGGCCAATGGAACCACTACCTTATGTTTTGTGTGTATCCTCACCATCGGGGGCGTCCATGGTATGTGCGTCTATTTATTTTGCATGTGAAATCCTAATCGGGGATGTGTGGGTAGATGCCAATTTGCTGCCTCTTGACATGGCTTATTTTGACATAATTTTGGGGATGGATTGGTTAAGCAAGTATCACGCCACTATAGATTGTGTGTCAAAACGAGTTACTTTCGAACTTCCGGGACAATCCGAGGTTAATTTTAAGGGCCAAGGGATAGTTTCCCCACCCTATCTAATTTCTTCAATAAAAGCGTGTATGTTACTACAAAAGGGTTGTCAAGGGTATTTGTGTAGTGTCTTGAATGAACAACCAGTGAATAGGGGCATTGATGCGATTCCAATTGTGCGGGATTTTCCGGATATCTTTCTAGAAGAGCTACCAGGAGAGCTAGTGGATTGTGAAATTGAGTTTACAATTGATATTGTCCCAGGAACTCAGCCCATTTCTAAGACCTCTTATAGAATGTCTCCCGCAGAAATGAAGAGTTGAAGGTCCAACTGCAAGACCTCCTTGACAAAGGATTCATTTGCCCAACTACATCTCCTTGGGAGGCACTAGTCCTTTTTGTAAAGAAGAAAGATGAGACCATTCGGTTGTGTGTAGATTATAGAGAGCTCAATAAAGTAACTATAAAGAATAAATATCCTTTGCCCAGTATCGATGATTTGTTTGATCAATTACAGGGTGCATAAGTCTTCTCTAAGATAGATTTGCGGTCTGGGTATCACCAACTAAAGGTTAAAGCTGAGGATATGGAGAAAACTGCCTTCCGAACCCGTTACGGACATTATGAATTTTTAGTTATGTCATTTGGAGTCACTAATGCACCAGCGGCCTTCATGGATCTGATGAACCAAGTTTTTAAGCCCTACCTGGACGATTTTGTGGTTGTGTTTATCGATGACATCCTTATTTACTCAACAAGTGTGGAAGCTCATGAGAATCATCTACGGTTAATTCTTCAGACTCTGTGGGATAAGAAATTGTATGCAAAATTAAAGAAATGTGAATTTTGGCTACATGAAGTGGGATTTTTGGGACGTATGGTAACGAATGAGGGTGTTGCAGTTGATCCACACAAAGATTGAAGCTATTGTGAATTGGCCGACGCCTACTAATGTGTCAGAAGTGCGTAGTTTCTTGGGTTTGGCCGGATACTATCGACGGTTTGTTAAAGACTTTTCCAAAATTGTAGTGTCGCTTACTCAGTTAACCCAGAAAGGTATCTTGTTTGAATGGTTGGAGCAACGGGAATCTGCCTTTTAGGAATTGAAGACAAGGTTAACTACAGCACCTGTTTTGGCCTTACCGTCAGGTAACGAGGGATTTGAGATTTATAGTGACGTTTCTCACAAAGGTTTGGGTTGTGTACTTATGCAAAATGGGAAAGTTATTGCCTATGCCTCTCGCCAACTTAAACCCCATGAAAGGAATTATCACACGCATGACCTTGAGCTAGCTGTAGTGGTCTTTGCTTTGAAAATATGGCGCCATTATCCGTATGGAACTAAGTGCAAGGTTTACACCGATCATAAGATTCTTAAGTATTTCTTCACTCAAAAAGAGTTGAATATGCGATAGAGACGATGGTTGGAGCTCATTAAAGACTATGATCTACAAATCCATTATCACCCCGGTAAAGCTAACACGGTTGCAGATGCCCTTAGTCGAAAGGGTATAGGGAATTTAGCGAGCTTACTCATGGGGCAGGAAGCTAGTACATGATTTGGAAAGAAGGAATATGGAAATTGTATTTCATGGCCAAGACACAATAGTGGCAACGATGTTAGCTCAACCAATACTTATGGAGGAAATCAAGCAACGACAACTGGAAGATGAAATTCTACGAAAAATTTACGACGAATGGAAACAAAGCCAAAGTTCGGATTCATGATTGAAAACTCGGTATTGAAATTTCAAGGCCGATTGTGTGTTCCAAATGTGCCAGAAATTAAGAGGAAAATTATGGAAGAAGCTCATAACTCCAAATTTGCGATGCATCCCGGTAATATAAAAATGTATCAAGATTTGAGACAAAATTTTTGGTGGCTTGGTATGAAGAGGGAAATTGTGGAATTCATCTCAAGGTGTTTACAATGTCAGTAGGTAAAGGTGGAGCACCAGAAACCAGCAGGTTTACTCCAGCCCCTCCCAATTCCAGAATGGAAATGGGAACATTTAATTATGGATTTTATCGTGGGTTTGCCATGAACTCCTCGGGGCATGAACTCCATATGGGTAATTGTTGATAGACTAACTAAGTCAGCCCATTTTCTGCCTTTAAAGACTCAATACAATGCAGATAAACTGGCTACCTTATATGTAGATGAAATTGTGTGACTACATGGTGTTCCAGTATCAATTATATCTGATAGAGATCCAAAGTTTGTATCAAGATTTTAGCGAAGTCTTCAGGATGCCTTAGGAACAGAATTGAAATTCAGTACAACTTTCCACCCTCAGACAGATGGACAATCTGAGAGAACCATACAAACACTAGAAGACATGCTTCTGATGTGTGCTTTGGACTTCAAAAGAAATTGGGAAAACTCATCTACCATTGGCGGAGTTCACATACAACAACAGTTACCACTCGAGCATAGGAATGACACCCTATGAAGCTCTATATGGAAGGAAATGTCACTCTCCCTTGTGTTGGACCGAAGTCGGTGATAAATCGTTATTTGGACCTAAAATCGTCCAGTTAACAACAGAAAAAATTAAAACTATCCAATGAAGATTAAAAACTGCACAGAGTAGACAAAAGAGTTATGCAGATCACCGGTGAAGGGACTTAGAGTTCGAAGTGGGTAATCATGTGTTTGTGAAAGTTACACCAATGAAAGAACACTCAAGATTTGGCAAAAAGGGTAAGTTAGTGCCCAGATACGTTGGTCCGTTTCTAATCTTGGAAAGAGTAGGTCCAGTAGCCTATCGCGTCGCTCTTCCACCAAATATGGAACAAGTGCATAATGTGTTTCACGTGTCAATACTACGAAGTTATCTTCAAGATCCATTTCATGTTATAGATCATCAACACGTTGCCTTAGATGATAACTTAATTTATGAAGAGAAACCAATTCAGATTCTAGACCGACAAATGAAGCAACTACGAAGTAAAGTGATTCCTATGGTGAAAGTGGAATGGCAAGAACACTATGGAAAAGAAGCTACTTGGGAACGAGAGGAGGAAATGAGACAACGATACCCAGAGTTATTTACAACCTAAGGTAAAACAAGTTTGAGCACCAAACTTATTTAAGGGGGGAGGGGGGAGTGTAATAACCCGACCTTCATATATGCTTTACATCTTTAGTTCCATGAGAAATTACATGTTTAATGTGCAATTCCATGCAAAGTTATGTTTACACGTGGGCATTGTTAGATCATGTTTTTCTATCTGTTGATTATTGGAAAACATCTGTTAAAATTAAAATGTTAACTTGGAAATTTAAAGCTGTAGGGGCGCGATAAACTGAAATTGAGTATGTGAACATGCTAGCAGGAATTTTTAAAGCTACTTGGGAGGTTTAATTGAAAATTTATTTTGTCTGATTCGTTAAGGCTCATTTGGCAAGTCTAGAAGCTAAAGACTTATTTATGTGTTACATAAGTCCCTTTTGAACTTATCTCCTTATATGTATTGAGTGGAAATGTTCGAGGGCACTTGAGAGAGAGAGAGTAGAGAAAAGAAAGGGAGCAAGGAGAGGAATTTGGGGATTTAAGAGATCTTACTAGGGGTACTTGAAGAATACAATTTAGAGTAAGTATAAAGCCCTAGTCAATTCTCAATTTCTCTTCAATTGGTTTGAATTAAGCTTTGAATTGAAGTATCCTCCCTCCATGAAAGCTAGGGTTATGATCGGGAATAATTGAATCTCATAAATGACCATGTATCTCTTGAATGTGTATGATGGGAAACTTAATCACTTGATCTCCCTATGTTTTGCCTAATCTCACTCGTTTGTATGTTTGAATTCACATAAATGAATAGCTAGGCATTTGTACATGTATATTTACATAATGTGAGTGAAGGAATCATGGAAATTTTGAGGTGTAAAGGCCAAAGAGCTAGAATTACATGTTTATATGTTTATATGCTATGTTCTTTTGTGTAAATCTACCTTGATTTTGGCTATGTGACTACCTCTTGTGAACTTAGAATTGTTGAAGTTCCGGACAGAAAAACAAGGTAACGACCGCACGTGCGGACAACATAAGAGAAGGGTCGAACTGCACTGCTAAAAAGGCACATGCGGCCAGTACGTACGGCACACTTGCCCACACGTGCGGCAAGGACTTTCACACGTGCGGCCTAAACTGTAAAATTCTGAAACTTTCTTTCGCTCTTCTCGACCATCTGAATGCGTTGTTATGTCCATTTGGTGTCCCTATAATGTATTTAATTACATGAAACATAACGAATCGAATAATTGAGAATTGAAAAGAAACTAAAAATAGAGATGTGCTTACGATTTATGTGCTATGTGTAGGGCATCCGCAGGAAGGAACCAGCGTTCACCCACATCACTGTGAGTGATAGTAGCGTAATATTATGCTTTATTCACGTTTTGTACTTACATATGTTATCTGAGATCTTATTCACTTTTGTGAGTACCTTATGTTATATACGATATGTCTGATATATGTTTGAACCTTGACATATGAGATATGGACCTGAGGTCGTTCTGTTTGCTGTTTCGTTGGGCCTAAGGCCGTTTTGCTATTATAATGGGCCTAAGGCCGTTCTGTATTATAATGGACTTAAGGCCGTTCTGTATTCTGTTGGGCCTAAGGCTGTTTTGCTATTATAATGGGCCTAAGGCCGTTCTGTATTATAATGGACCTAAGGCAGTTCTATATTCTGTTGGGCCCAAGGCCGTTCTATCTTATGTGGGCCTGAGGCCGTTCAGGAAAGGAAAAACGAAAGAGATTATGATTTATGGAATTGCACTGTTAACCTATGTTCATACTTTTAATTTGTTTGTACTATTATTATTCATTGAGCCTTGCTTACTCTACTTTCCTGAATGTTTTGTAGGTAATCAGCTTGCGGATCAACCTTAGGTTAGCCTAGAAGCCTGTTGCTAATCTTGTTTTGCTGAGTCACCCGAAGCTACTCTTTTCTTTTATTTTGGAAAGCCCAGCGATGGCATGTTTTGTTACAAACTGGGGAAAATAGATATGTATAAAGATGTTGACAACACTAAACATTTTGGGTTGGTTTTCCTTTTACACTCAGTAATGTAAATGGTGCATGAAATGTTATATACGTATGGTAATGGCATTTAGACACAGCTCAATGAATGTTATTCTTCTATTATTTTTCTTCCGTTCAAGCCCCGAGATTGAGTAACAATTAAATAAGTTAAGGCCTCGAGTTAGGCCGGTCATGTCCAAACTTTTAGGGGCAAGTTTGGGTCGTGACAGTGGTACTTACAAAATAATTATGCAAAACAGATTTTACATAAAATAGTTTGTGGTAACTCAAAATATAATATAACTCACCTCAAAATTGATCTTTTACTCTTACTTCTGATTTCAGCTCACTCTTTCATATATCCTCTCGTTTGTTGTTTTTGTAATTTTATTACCATGTAACTCACCTATTTATAGGTGAGAAGACTCTTACTATGCTGCACTATGCAGTACACCACAAGGTATGACATCGCACCACGCTTTTCATGAGGTTTCTTGAAAACAATGCACAAGTTCCCTATATTCTACTATGCCCAGAAAATGTTATAATTACATTTTTTTCAAAGATTAAGTATATATATTTTGAGGTGTCACAATCTTCCATCCTTTTAAAATTTCGTCATCGAAATTAATTTATAGAATTGTCTTTTTCGTTTCCACTACGCTCTCTGATAGAGTCATTCCCTATTAATCATTACACAAAATAAAATGTACACTTAATTCACAAAAATGTCCCCTCAATTTTTCTTTGCTTTTGACAAAGTAGTGATTAAAGGAGGACAAACATATCCTTTAAGCTTTTCTTTGCCTCCAACAGAGTAGTGATTGAAGAGGGACAATATGACAATTTTTACCCAAGGTGAGTCCTTACAAAACATTGCCTACCTTACTTCTTAGTTGTGCATGTGTCCTATGCTCTAATATATATATATATATATATATTTTAAAAATAAATTATTTTAAAGAAACCATTACTTTGATACCACTTTTTCACGACCCAAACCCGGTACCCAAATGTTCGGCATCACATCAAGACAATAATTGAAGTCATAACAAATTAATAGTACATCAGAATAAAATAAAAAGGGTATCCAAATCTTAATTTAATTATAACAAAAACATATATATTGGAGCTTTTATTCATTTACATTGCCAAAACTGAACTATGACTACAAAGTGCCTTGTGTCTACCCCACACACTGCTCCTGACATGTTACCTAAAAGTGGTTGACAACGACAAGCACATGACAGAGTAAAAAATATTATACTGAGAGCATTATGGTGTAAAATCACCATGGATAATTATTTAGGTTAAACAGAGCTTAGTTTGACATTAAAATACAGAGTATATAATACGGAAATCATTTTGAATAATAGACATATAATACAGAGATCATATAAATAAAATAATTATAACCACGGTACAGAGTAGAACAGAACAGAACAGATGTATGGACTTAAGAGGTGTCTCGTACGAATTCTAGAGGTGGCTCCCACAATAATGTAGCACTTTGCTCCACACCAGAAATCAGAGGGTTAATGGATCCATGATAAATAGAGGATCACTTAAAGTGATAATACAGAGGGTCAGTGGTTATTTAAGTCTCCCAAAACATGAAACTTCCGTAGTGGTATTTATAAAATAATTGTACAAAACAGATTTTGCATAAAATTGTTTGTAGTAACTCAAAATATAATGCAACTCACCTATTATAGGTGAGAAGACTCTTACTATACAACACTATGTTGTACTATCAGCACACCACGTGATATCACATGGCACCACGCTTCCCATAAGGTTTCTTGAAAACTATGCACAAGTTCTCCTATATTCTATTATGGCTCAGAAAATGTTATAATTACATTTTTTTTTTCAAAAATTAAGTACATATATTTTGGGATATCGTATATGTTAAATTTGTAAAACTTATTGTACTTTCTACAAACTTCAACGGAATTCAATCAATATAATTTACCCAAAATATATATATATAGAAATGTGAAGTTTTTTCGCTTTGTTTTTATTTTTAATGATATTTTTTTTTTTAAGTTTTCAAAAATCTTTTACTTTTTATATTTATTTAGATTAAATATATTTAAAAAATAAAAAAATTAAGCAAAAGAGTGTTCAATTGCAAAAATATTATAAAAAATATGAAACCAACAAGTAAGATGAGTGTTCAATTTTGGGGGGCTTGACAAAGAGATCCACTAGATCGCCAAAAGCATAATAAGGCAATTGGCACCACTTTTATAGACCCAAACTTAGGATTTTGACATGGGTCTCAATTATTAGTGCACATTGTTAGTGTCATATGGTATATTAATGTCATATGGTACATTAAGCAAATGATGAGTCGTTTTAGTGATAAATTGTTAAAAATAGTCCTAAGAGTTGTTGTTAGTATTAAAATATATGTAAGAAATGTATCAAAAAATATATAAATATTTTGAAATTATAAATATTTTAGCATTATATATGTTTTATTGACAAACATTAACACTGTTACTAGCACACACTTATTGCACTTATTGTATAGAGCACTAATGCTTAAGTAGTCTAGTTGTTCACTTGATAAACAGTAATAGTAAAAACACATAAGTCAAACACAGAACCAGACATATACACCTTACAAGAGGTGCCACCTCTTGCATATAGACTCATTGCTTCCTAAAACTCTAACTATTGTTATATTTTAATAGTGATAAATTGTTATAATTTAACAATATTATTCCAATGATGTCTCTATGCTATTTTTTTGCTGTATCACAACTATTGAATTAAATTTTTTATTTTAATCACAACCACTTGTTATCATCCCCAAATCTCTTTCTGCTAAGTAGGCAATTTAACCTATACATAGGTAAAATTATTACATATAGCATAAGGATTAGCAATGACAAATTAACTTGTCAACTCATTAGAGAGAAAGAGATAGAGAGAGAGGAGATAATGAGAGATTGTCATTAAAGATGGAAGAAAAATTGATAAAATTGAGTCGGCCAATCAAAATGGATCGAAATTTTAGTTTTTGGCCTGTTTTTCATAACATATCGTTTGTTTCGGTTTTGAAATTTTTTACATCGATACAAACCGAACCGACCAAATATTATATTTACATATTTTTATATTATAATTTCTTAAACATTATATGAGAAGTGACTAATATAATACACTTTTCTGATAAAAATTAGGAAGAAAAACATTTATAGAGCAATTTTCAATGTAAACTTCTATAATCTATTATAAAACCTTTTAAAATTTTATGTAAATTTCTCTTCTATATCAAACCAACAAACCAATAAAATCGAATTGTAACATATCAACCGAACCGAACCAAACCATTACACTTCTAATTGTGATTAAAGTAGAAAACTTCAATTCAATGGTTGTGACTATAAATAAATAAAAAGAAGATATTATTGAAGCAACATTGCTAAATTATAATAGTTTATCACTATTTATTACTAAAAGATAACAATAGTTAAAATTTGAACAAATAAACCATTGGAGACGCTCTACACACCACAGTTTATAGCTCTATTGACATGATACTCATCTTTCTCTCATTCACACCCCCCCCCCAAAAAAAAAGAAAAAAAAAAAAAAAAAACATTCATAAATAGTCTAGCGTGAGAAATTATTAAGATCTATTTGGCGTAGATACTAATGATCTTCTCATAAGTGGTTTTTTTTTTTTTTTTGAAAGAAGAAATTTACTTTACCCCTTATAATTCTTTTTCTGACTTTTTGTCATATTGATCCTATCTTTATCTTCTTACTTACTCTTATCCATTGAAATCCTAAAAGACTATATAACATGCATATTTTTGTTTCATTCTCCAATCGTTTCATATACAAATCCATGATTTTGAACAAGTGAGGTGGAGATCTAGAATCTGAATTGCAAACAAGTATATCCCTCAACGTACTCATAGCTCATAGGCTTTGTTATAAAGAAAAAATCATGAAAGCCTAGGTCCATTACATATAGCACAAGTGTGCAAGTGAAAGTCACTTTCTTTTCTTTTTCTTTTTCTAACTTTCTTTATAAATAACCCCTTTTGTTTTTTGTTGTTTTTGTTTTTTTCTTCTAGTGAGCTAGGTTGGTCAAGGAAAGGCCAACAAGAGTGTGTTTACGATGGATTTTTCAGTGACTTTTTTTTTTTAATTATTATTATTATTATTATTATTATTATTATTGTGATTTTTGTTGTTGACATTTTTAGATTTTAACAAATGGGAAAGTCAAAAAAAAATTAAAAAAATTAAAAAGAAGTCCTAAAAAGGCAAAATAAAAATAAAAATAATTGATTTTTTTTTGTCTTTAGTATTTTTTTAACTTTTACATTCACCCACACAGATAGACCTAAAAAGTAAAAAAATAATAATATAATTTTCAAAAAAACATTATTAAAGACAAAAAGAAATTCAAAAAAAATTGTGATTTTTTTTAGTTGTGTGCCAAACTCATTCTAAATAAACAAACAGAAATGTTAGAAATCCAAAAAAATTACTCAAAAGGTGGCTCAAAGGTGTACTTTTTTGTGTAAATTTTTTTTATAGTTTTTTTAAAGATTCCTAATATTTCTCTAAACAAATAATTAGGACAAAATGAGGAAGATGGGAAAAAGGTGGCTTAACCATATCCAAAGACGGAAAATTTTATTTTCACACATTAAATTATTTCTGTGTACATTTTTTTTCAATCTACACATTTAATAATTTAATTTTTATTTTCTTATCTCAGTCTACACACTTCACATTCTAAATATACTCTCACGTTCACTGTCACATCCTCTCCTTCCATCCTTTAATGTCCCTTTGCCCTTTTCTTCTTTCACTTGGCCTTCTCTCTCCTCTTTTCCTCTTCAAAATATTCAAAGCCCCTAGGTTTGCTTCAATGGCGGACCAAACCCACTTCGAATCTTAGAAAACCCAGTCACAAAATGACCCAAAAATTGCAATAAATTACCCAGTGCCACTATCTCCGCCATTGCCAGCCGTGTCCAAGCAAATGGAGTTGAGCAAAGCCATGGAAGCTTCTTCGAAATTGAACCTCTTCTCTCTCTCTAGAAGTGATATGATCTTCGAGGATGAGTGGATCATTACTGTGAATAAGCCTCAGGGGATGTATTGTGAGACCGTCTTGTATTTATTCTGTTTAACTTTTGGAAAATTAATTGTTCAAATTTTATTTTTGGGACAAAGTCTGCCGATTGAAGAAATTATTCAATCTGATGTTATTCTTTGCTTTGTATGGTTGAGGTTTGGGCATGGGAGGCGATGGTCGGTGGTGGCCGGCAGTGAAGTGGCTGGTGAGATAGTAGTGGGTGAGATGTATATAGAGAAATTATGAGATGTGTGGGTGAGATGGTAATTTTGTTAAATGATAAATTTATGATTCTGAAAAAATTTATTAAATGTGTGGAGTAAGGAAATTTGGTATGTGGAAATATAATCCCCCAAGATAACAAAAGATAAAAGAGATTAAAATCAACTAAGAATTTAGTCTAGTTTTTTTAAAAAATTACAATTTAGTGTAGTTTTTTTTATAAATAATAATAAATTAGCATAATTTTTATGAATATTAATAATTAAAATTGTAATTTTTTTTTTAATGTCTATTTATTTTGTGAAATCGATCGCATGTACACCATCAGTGATTCAGTACGAAGCAAAAAACGACAACGGCCTATTTCTGCGGGCCACGTGTCCGTCTCTCAACTCCTTTCATAAACCCATATACAACAAGCTCTCCCACCCCCACCCCAAGCAAAAAACGACAACTCCATTTATTCAAAAGGGAAGAAAAGAAAAGATTTAGACCCCAGCTAGGTCACCCCGCCACTTCCACTGTTTTTTAATGGATGGAAATTTTTTTTTATTTTATTTTTTATTTTTTTAAAGCTTGCTCTCACAGTCCTTCACGTAGAGGTGGGGGTACTGGGGGTCACCCTCCACTGAGGATTCCCAGCAGAGCTCAAAAGAAAAATACCTTAGACCCAGTGAGCGTGACCCCCACCACCCCCATTATTTTTTGATTGATTCAAATTTATTTATTTATTTTCAGGTTTGCTCTCACAATCCCCCATGTGAAGGTGGGGGTGCTAGGGGTCACCCCACTGGGGTCCTCAGCAGTGTTGAAAAGGGAAATGGTCCGGACCCCACTGGGGTGACCCTCAGGGCCCCAGTGGGCTCTAATTGGTTAATTTTTTTTTTTTTTTTTTTTATATTTTGAGCCTGTGGGGTGGGTGGGATGAGATTTTATTGGGGGTCTCAATCAATGTTGTATTCAAAAATGACTTAGACCCTAGTAGGGGTGACCCCCACCACTCTAATGATTTTTGATTAGCTCAAATTTTTTTTTTGTTTTTCTCTCTTTGACCCCACGTGTATGTGGGGGTGGTGGGGTCTCTAGCACTGTTGCCTTTTATTTTTGGTTTTAGAGGCAATAGCATAACAATAATGGGAAAGTTTAAAAAATATATATTTATTAATAAATCTCATTTTATAAATAAATATTTTAATTAGTTTTAAATTTTTTTTATTGATTTACTCGTTTGGGAACAGGCTAATTTAATAACTTTTTGATTATTTAGCTAAAATATGAGCTAAAAAAAACTAGTATGTGCCGTTTTGGCAACACACCAAAAACACAGCTTTTTGTGTGTGTTGCCAAAAACGCCAAGTTGCCCAAAACGCCCCAAATCCCATTTGGGAAGACCAAAAACGCAACACTCAAATTTACCAAACTACCCTCTGAAATATTTTAATTAATTAATTTAAAAATCAAAATATAAGGATATTTTGGTCATTTTGGAGTGATGTGACACTTTTAAAAAATATTAAACCAAAAATAAAAAAAGTTAGCTTTTTACCAACTTCCCAAATCACTTCCAAAAAAGCCAAAAAGCTTGGTAAAAAATCAAAAGCCAGCTTTTTACCAACTTCCCAAAACACCGTTTGGAATGACTTTTTGACTTTTTACGAAAAGATGTGTAAAAAGTAGAGAAAAAAAAGAATTTTTGACTTTTTGGTATGGGTTGTTAGCTTTTTGGTTTTTTTAGTAACTTTTTGACTTTTTGGCTAAACCGGCCGCTTCCCAAACGAGGTCTAAGTTTTATTAGTGGAGAGTTTCGTTCTGTGTAATCTTATTTTTGATTTTGATAGTATTTTGGTAGACAATTATACCATTTTATTAATGTGATAGATATGATGTGACATTCCAAAAAAATAAAAAAAATTTAGTATACTTTTTCTAAATGTAACAACATGGTCGGTAAATGTAACACTCTTAAAAAATTAAAAACTCTTTACTGTACTTTTATTAAATGTAACATGTGATACTCCAATGTGGCAAGTATGATGTGACACTCCAAAAAAATTAAAAACTCCTTAGTGTACCTTTCCTAAATGTGACGACGTGACGGGTATGATGTAATAACTAAAAATTCTTTAATGTGCTTTTTCTAAATGTGACAACGTGATAGATATGGTGTGACACTCCAAAAAAACTATATAAGTGTTTGCTATTCATTAAAAAAGTGTACTTTTTTTTGCATACATACACTTATTGGGGTCACATCAATCAACATCTATGAACATCTCCTTTCTACTTTTCTACCCACTTTCTCTATTTTTTTACACATTTTTTTTTTTATATAAAAAGTCAAAAAGTGCACTTATTTAGAACATTCCAAGCCACATACTCCAAAAAAACTAAAAACTCTTCAGTGTACTTTTTTCAAATGTGACAACGTGGCATGTATGATGTAATACTCTAAAAAAAAGAGTAAAAACTAATTAATATACTTTTTTCAAATATGATACTCTAACGTAACGGGTATGATGTAACACTAAAAAATTTCTTAACATACTTTTTTCAAATATAATACTGCATTGTGGCGGACAAATAAGTCATTACACATCCAAAAGAACTAAATGGATCACAAATAATAATAATAATAATAATATAAAACTATATAGATCACTAATTCAAAATATAAGACTTATTGGTCAATTTATGTATGAAAATGTTTTTAGTATAATTCTAACACACATCAAATACATAACAAACTTGCACTCCATAAAAATGAAAAAATAAAAAAAAATAAATAAATAAAAATAAAAATCACTATGCCACTTATTTGAGATTTTTGCTTATTATTAACACCGATTTAATTTCATATTTATTTTTACATTCTGCTAAAGACAGTATGATGAGTTATCATTCAATTTGGAGATATTAGAAAAAATTAGAATCTCCATTCATTTTTTTTCCCCACATATTTTAAAATATTTTTATATAATTTCTACATTTTTTCCATATATTTTGTATATATATTGAATTATTTAGGGCTTGTTTGGTAACGTTTACGTTTTCAGTTTATATTTACAAAAATTTTATAAACTGGTTTTTGTTTATTTTTAGAAAAACATAAACTATAAACGCGTTTGGTTTAGACAAAATGTTTAAAAAAATTTAAAAATATAAAAAAGAGTGAGAAATGGCAAGTGGTGGCGGGTGGTGGGTGGTGATGAGTGGTGGCGGCGGAAGACAGTGGTGGAAAATGATAGCGGGTGGTGGTGGCGGAAGACGGTGGTGGAAAATGGTGGCAGGTGATGGGTGATGGTAGCAGAAGACAGTGGTGGAAAGTGATGGCAAGTGGCGGGTGGATGGGTGGTGGTGGCGGAAGACGGTGGTGGAAAGTGGTGGCAAGTGGCGGGTGGTGGAAAACGGTGACGAGTAGGTGAATGGTGGTGACAGGTGGGTGGTGGATGGCGGGTGGTGGTGGGTGGTGGCAGGTGGGTGGTGGTGGCGGGTGGTGGGTGACGGTGGCGGGTGGTGGGTGGTGGTGGTGGCGGGTGGGTGGTGGGTGATGGTGGTGGGGTGATAGGTGGGTGGTGGCTAGTGGCTAGTGGTGGCGAGTGGTGGTGGCAGGCGGGTGGTGGCAGGTAGGTAGCGGGTGGTGACGGGTGGGTGGGGTGGTGGTGGTGGTGGTGGTGGTGCGGGTGGTGGGTGGTGGTGGTGGTGCGGGTGGTGGGTGATGGGTGATGGGTGGTGGCGGGTGGGTGTGTGGGTGGTATGGTGGTGGTGGGGGTGGGTAGTGGGCGGTGGGCGGTGGGTGGTGGTGGCGGGTGCGTAGCAGGTGGGTAGGTGGTGGCGGGCGGGTGGTGGGTGGTGGTAGTGGTGGTGGGTGGTGGCAAGTGGGTCGTGGTGGCGAATGGGTGGCAGGTGGGTGGTGGTGGCAGTGGCGAGTGGGTGGCAGGTGGGTGGTGGGTGATGGTGGCAGGTGGGTGGTGAGTGGTGGTAGCAGGTGGTGGTGGGGGGTGGGTGGTCGTGGCGGAAGACGGTGGTAGAAAATGGTGGTGGATGGTGGCTAGTGTTGGGTGGTAAAAAAAAAAAAAAACTAAAAACTCAAAATGGAAATATATTTTTTGGCTAAATTTAAAAACTGAGACCACTGATTCATAAATCAAAAATTTACCAAACAAGTTTTTATTTGAGTTTTTAAAATTTTTGTAAATATAAACTGAAAACTGAAAACGTGCCGTTTTGTAACACTTACGTTTTCAGTTTTCTGTTTATATTTACAAAATTTAAAAAATCAAAATAAAACTTGTTCGGTAAATTTTGATTTATAAATCAGTGGTCTCAGTTTATAAATTTGGCCAAAAAATGTAAACTAAAAAATGTGTTTCCGTTTTGAGTTTTGAGTTTTTTTTTTTTTTTTACCACCCAATACTAGCCCCACCGCCACCATTTTCCACCACCGTCTTTCGTCACCACCACCCACCCCCCACCACCATCTGCCGCCACCACTCACGCCCACCTGCCACACCACCCACCACCCGCCACCACTAGCCACCACCCACCTACCACCACAGCCACACACCCACCTACACCACTCGCCACCACACCACCCCTCGCCACCACTACCACCACCACCCACCACCCGCTACTACCCCACGCCCGCCACTACCATCCACCACTCGCCACCATCATCCGCCACCTACCTACCACCACCACAATCCACCACTCGCCACCACCAGCCACCCACCACCACCAGCCACCAGCCATCTGCCATCTACCCACCTGCCACCACCACCCACCAACCACCACCACTACCATAGCTACAACCACCACCACCATCACCAACCACTACCACCACCACCCACCACACCTGCCATCCGCCACCCACCTACCACCACCACCACCCGTCATCCGGCACCCACCTGCTACCACCACTCACTACCGCCACCGCCACCACCACCACCACCACCACCACCACCACTCACTCGCTACCACCCACCACCGCCACTGTCACCCACCACCCACCCACCACCCGCCACCTACCTGCCACCGCCACCCACCACCACCCTCTATCTGCCACCCACCTGCCACCACTACCACCACCACCCACTCGCTATCACCCGCCACTGTCACCCACCCTCCACCACCACCACCCGCCACCTATCCGCCACCACCACCCACCCATCACCACCCGCCATCCGCCACCACCTGCCACCACACTCGCCACAACCACCACTACCACTACCACCCACTCGATACCACCCGCCACCCGCCACCGTCACCCATCACCACACACCCACCACCACCCGCTACCCACCACCCACCGTCACCACTTTCCACCACCGTCTTCCGCCGCCACTTGCCGCCACTTGCTACCACTTGCCATTTCTCACTCTTTTTTATATTTTTAAATTTTTTAAAACATTTTGTCAATTACCAAACGCATTTGTAGTTTATGTTTTTCTAAAAATAAACAAAAACCAGTTTATAAAATTTTTGTAAATATAAATTGAAAACGTAAACGTTACCAAACAGACGTCATTAGCATTTTCATTATTTTTTGTTGTCTTGCTAAACAATTTTATTTTTGCAAATCAACAACCTTTCTATTTTATTCGTTTATTTATTTATTTTTATAAAGACAATTTCACACAATTGTAAAGGTTATCGTTAACGATTTGATAGTACCAGTTTGAGCCACGAAAATAATCTTTTCATAAATAGAGATAAGATTACGTACATCTATCTTGCCCTCCATGAACCTTATTTTGGTGAAAACATTATGACACCAAATTACCTTTAATTGCTTTATAATATCCTTATACATTCAAGTATCATCCTATAATTAGTTGTAATCCACTAAGCAATTATATCAAGCACTACATGTTAGTTTTATGATTATACTCAAGTCATGGAGCAAAAGTGAAAGAATGTCTTGTGTAAAAATATTTAAAAACAAGAGTGCCTCTAGAGCATATATGCCTATATATAATACTGATAATAATTTTATTATTATTTATTTATTTTGGACAAAACATGCATATGTTCTAAGACAACCTAATTTTATGTATTAGCTAGTCTTTCAAAGAAAAGTGTTTACTTTAATGTCATTTAAAAGATATGTGCTAGTTTTACTTCTCTTTCTCACTTTATATTTTCTATCTATTGTTTGTTCCATTGTTATTTATACACCATCGCCTTATAGTGCCATTTTCATCTATTTTCTTGTATTTATTATATCACTAGATTGAATAATTAGTTTATGTGTGATGAAAAGTGTCAAATAACTCTCAATTAGATCATCTTTATATATTGAAGATTCATACTAACAACCAATGTTGTTAAGGTGAAAAAAAAAAGTCAAAATAGAATTCTGAGATACTTTCACACAACTTCTAACACTTTCCTCGAGCCCATTGGGACTAATGACCACCTCTTAGGCATTGACATTGCCCTTTATTAAATTACAACTTTGTCCGATACGAACTAAGTAGTGCTACTTGTCACAATTATTATTATTATTATTATTATTATTATTATTATTTTAAAAGCCTTCTTTCAAGTTTTATGTTCTCTTGTTCATTCGACAACCCTTAATTTATGGTTTTAAGATAACTTGGAACATTTACATGATTGAGCTTTTCCATTCTTTTGGGTTCTTAGTGCATCCAAAAGGTATTATTGTTTAGTAATTTTCAACAATAAGCATATAGGCTAGTTCAATTTTATAAATGAATGTGACTAAGAATGAACAAGTGGAAGCATTCACCAAAAAAGTTTAGGTAAGAACAAGATAAGCAAAAAAAAGAAGTGATAGATCAATGAATACATAAAGAAAGGTTTGAGTGATTGTTTAATATCCAATGAGAAAGGGGCACACAATTAAGATCACTAACAATGATAATTGGTTGAGTTAAAGGCGCCGTAAGAATAACATGCAGGAGAAAATAAATATCCATATTATAGATTTAACCAAAGCAAATTAAGTTGAATAGCAAAAGAGAGCCATTTTGCCTCAAATAGGTCAGGCTTAAGGTTTATCGAGTCAAATCTAGTAATCAACATAATTAAAAAGGAACATCAAACCTATTGAACCTTATTTATGTGTAATGTTTTAAGAGTCAATTGCGGTTCAAACCTTGATGCACAACAAAAAATAAAAAATAAAAAAGCCAATCGTTGTTTTCGTTAGGAGGAAATAATAGCAATAATACTTTAAAGTTTTGCTTAAGTTCTAGTGGACTAGTTTGTAATATTCCAAGTCTCTTTGCATTCAACCGCAACATAGTTTAATTCAATGTAACCCAAGGAGAGATTAAAATAATTTTTTTAACCATGATGAAAAAATGAAGAAACCGTCAAGTTCTCAATGCTTTTCATTATGTAATTGTTCGCTTTTTTGGCTTTCGAAGGTTGGTTATGTAATTTAAAACCAGCCTCAATGAAGATGACTTTTACTGATGATTTTTTTATAAGAAACTTATAAATGATCACAGCTACAAAATAGTTTAGAAATTAAATTTCATTAAGTAAATAAGAACTTACTATGAAATGACTCAGTCTTGAAAATGTTTACAGCAACAACTACTTGAAACTACTCTTAGGAAATAAAATGCAGTACAAGAAGTAAAGAACTGAAAACGTAACGACTGGAAAGAAAAATATAAAGTAAACAATTGGCTTTTGGATTTTAGTCTGGGTCTTTCTGTTGGCCTTCTCTTCTATTTATACTTTCCAATGGTAACCATCGAAGTAGACTTCTAACTATCGAAACGCCATTCAACGATCATTGGTTATGGCCCTGAATAATCTGCTCCCACGACGCCTTCTTTGCAGTTGGGGTTCCCTCTTGAATTTGAATTATAAGTAACTGTTGGGCCACGTCATCTCGTGTCTTCTAACTGCTTCCATGCGATGCAGACTCACCATTACCAATATGAATTGTCATGTGTCTGTCGCTGATTGAAGACTTGTATTAACTATCCAAATTATCCTTTACGTGTCATGTGTTAAGCAACGATTGGCCTATACAAAATATATAACCAACAATAATTAAGCTTATCTAGTGAAATGTGCACTAGCTTTAGACTTTCAATGATCACAAGACTTTGATTCTTAACTTTTGACCAATTTGACTAAATGATCAGGATGCCCACAAAAAGAAAATGGTTTGATTATTGTAATACTAAAAATGTTGACTTATCGTAGACTCGGTTCCAAGATGTACGACTTGCTGATAATCTGGGTTATTGTCACGACTTTCCCTAATCTAGTATGAGAAAGTTTCGATAAAACCGAGGAAAAAGAGACCAAAAGAAACACATACACCAACTACAAATCTACAATGATTGTAGGCCAAGTTTTTCTTTAATCTTATTGATGTTACTTCCTAGTTGATATATGATATATATATATATATACATACAAACAATGCTCAATTAATACACATTAATGTGTGTTTGGAAAGAGAAAGAATAGGTACACTTAATATTTGGCATAGTGTACCAAATAGTTGTCCCGTGACTTAAACCCATAACCTCAGGGTTTTGTCATCATATATATGATCACAAAATTGTATGTGCATTGTTTTCTTGGATACAGATCATGTTCATATCTACAAGAGCCACTTGATGAAAATCAGCAAAGTTATGGAATGAATATGGAATACATGGGTGGACAATAAAAGATTAAAAATGGGGTAATATAGAATATGCCAAAGATATGAGGCTACATTTGAAAAACTCTCTGTATGAAGAAATGAGACTTTCCTTGGTATGGGATGGGAGAAAATGCAAATGGAAATGAACTTTGGTTTGGCAGAAAAACACCAAAATATTAGCATGCATCGGCTTAGACAGCTATCACTGGTCATAGCCTTAACCTATGACAGTATGAAAGCAAGTGCAGATGCAGATATATATATATATATATATAGAGAGAGAGAGAGAGAGAGAGAGAGAGAGAGAGAATCCAAGCAACATGGGTCTATAGATAAAAGGTCTCAAAGAAAGAACAAATATGTGAACATGTCAAAAAACTAGGGCTACACTAGTGAAAGAACCTTATATACCTATACTATATTATAATGTGAACACCGCAGTTGGTGTGAACCCAAAAATGAAGTTATGTAAAACTTTTTCCTATTCCAAAATATCACAAAAAAAATATATTTTCACCATCCAAATGCTCGTCCCCACTAACTGCAAAGGGTAAAATAGGGAAAATCAATGATTAACTCATATGGTAAGTGCTGAGTTTTTAATCTCTGCACTATATCACTCTCTCTTTGCAACCAAGGGTTGTAAACATGGTAGAATCCCACACGTATAATGTGTTCACCGACCACTTATCTATTTATATAGCCAATAGATTAAAAAAAAAAAAAATTTAGAGAGCAAGAATCAGGAAAAGAAAAGTTAGGATAACAAGGGAGTGGACATCAAATATAATGCGCACCTAGTATTAAGAAGCCAAGCCTCTCGACCCAGAAAAGTCTGGCTCCACCCATGTCTCAGACCCTCTATCTCAGTGCTCTGCAAAAAAATATAATTTCATGGACAGAAATTGGAATCCAATTGATGGCTACTTCCTTTAATCATTTCTCTCTCTCTCTCTCTCTCTCTCTCTCTCTAAAACAATAACAGATAAAATAAAATAAAAAAAAGCAACAGAGAATATAAAAGTAGAAGACTTTGCTTAGCATCTAACTTCATACACCTTTTAAATGAATATTAGAAAGAAAAAAGGACGAAGATAATAATAGCATGCAATGATACAATGGTCATATCGGATTTAGCAAACGAGTGTTGAAAACTACAGTTAAAAAACACAACATTCTTTATAAGGAATATAAGAATCAGATGGTTTTACAAGGAAAAGCACCACTGCTTTCACTTTTGTTTACTCAAATCTTTAGACTCAATTCAATTCACCCGTTAGCTTTCTTTCACAAGCCTGTGGTTTTCTCTTTCTCTACATGTCATTTTTCTATGACTAACTGGGAAGCATAAATTCTCCAACCGACCAAAACACAGATATTCCATGCCTTATAACTGAAAATCGACAAGTGCACCAGTAAGTTTATCCTCTCCATTACTTTTTTAATTAAAATGGATTCATGAATAGAAACTAAAATCCAACTCTCAAAAAGAGCTTTCTCACAAGATTCCCTTATGTGACTAACAAAGCTAATATAATGTTCTACAAAAAAAAGGCAGCCTAGTGCACAAGACTCAAGCTAAAACGAGGTCTACAGAGAGACTATTTTGTGTAATATACTAACGTCATAACAATAACAATAACAATAACAAAAAAAAAAACACGAAGAAAATGATCTGTATGCATGCCAGTTTGTCAATACTTTTCATAGTGATTGATAAATAATTATTGCAGAGATATGATAAATTTCTTTTTCGATTTTCCATACAGGTTCACTTTCTGAGGGTCGTCTTCACTTCCACACCCTGATAATAAATAAATAAATATTAGAAAGGAGAACTAAGGCATTAAATAAAATCTATGGTTCTAAATTTTTGTAAAAGCACCTTAATTACCTTAATTAATAGTATTTTTGAAGGGCCCCTATCTTTGGTATTTTCATATATGCAGTGCCATTCTTCACATTAATCTTACTCCCAATTTTCACCAACAAGAAATGAACTCCCATTTTGTTTTTTTGTTTCTAAATCAAATCATCTTCTTTAAATTTTTATTCCCCATTTGGGTTTTATTTTGCTCCAAATTCATAAATTTTCTTTGTTTAAGATAGAAATCTCCGGTAAGAAAAGCACTTTGCTTTTGTACTTTACCCTACACTGTTTTTCACGACCTAGTTTAGTGAACATTTAAACAAAAACTGGTCATATTTAGAATAGACCTATTGCCAAAACCACACATTCAAGAGAGTTGAAATAATCAGATCCAAATCAGTGGCCTACAATACAGAAAGTTCAAATAATCAGATTTGAACCTTTGACGAAATTAATCTCACAAGGCAAGGTTAAATTGGAGCATTCAATCTACATAACAAGATTTTGAATCAAGCTCTCTGTACAATTAAAGGGGTTATGAAAAAACGCAATTAAAATAACAACTCAAAAAAAAAAAAAAAGGTTTCTTTTTGGGTGGTAAATAAAAAAGAAAAATAAAGCACAATAGCAAAGAACAAGAATATACATAAATATATATAACGTGATCATGCATTTGTTTAAAGGCCATACTAAAATCCAAATAATAAGATGATCGGTATGAGAAAGTGGGGAGCACTATTATTGACTATTATGCAGTACCAAAAATGCAATCTTTTCTAATTTCAAATGTACAAAACGTATGTCCATGGCATATACACAGCACACATGTTCAAAATAACAATAATACCAACACAACAAAACGTGTCTGTGAGCCCAAGATTTTAGGATATTACTGTATTTAGTTTTGTGGTGTTCCCACTTGCTTCATGAATCATGATCAAGGTACTTAGCATTCAAGATGGTGGTTTTCATGCACAGTAGTGATTATAGCCAACCTTTTAGAATTATATTGATCAGTGGCATTGTTCTCATTTCTCACCACTTGTTGGATTTAAGCTGCATGATGATCCATGCACCCGACCGAGTCACAGTAAGGAGATTGAAAATAAATTTATAGGGAGAACAGCATCACACGATGACAGACACACAAACACAGAGAGAGAGAGAGAGAGAGAGAGGGAGAGATGATGCCAATCTGAAAACGGAAGAGGAACTCAGAAAGATATTGGTATAAATGTTGAACTGGAGTTAGTGTTAGAATTCATTAAGGATGTGTTTGGGTTATTAAAAACAAAAAAAAAAAGAAAAATTAAAGTTGTGTTTGGATCATAGATTTGGATAGGAATTTAGAAAGAGAGAGTAGAAGATGAGGAAAATGTGAATGAAATATAAGTTAAATTTCTCTATTTCTCATACCTTTCCCTCCTTTTTAAAAAAAATTCCTACTCAAATCTATTCGCCAAACACAATCTAAAAAGGTGAGAACCCACCAAGGAGGCTAGGCCTACATCGTAGAACCTTTAACACCCGAGATATCCTCGTTAGTGTCTGTGTGTGTTTATATATTTGTGTTGTCCATTACTCTTGGGAAGCCAACTAAAAGCAACTGCTTAACTTCTCTCTCTATCCGCCCCCCATCCAACAAATTACAAACCAACACACTACAACCAAAAACAGCATCAACATCAGTTCAACTTGACCATGCAAATCCACTGTCTAGTCCCAAAACCAGAAAATAGCAGCAGTGTCTCCATGGCAGATCTGTCTAATGTGTCAGAACCCTGTAACACATTGGAACCCAATCACACGCCTGTCCTTGCTTACCCTGTTCAGGCCAATTCACAATCCCTTGTACAACAGACCTTATACTCCATTACTTTAAAGGTCTCTCTCTCTCTCTCTCTCTCTCACACACACACACACACACACAACAGAGATTGAAAATATTAATCTAGTTTTACTCGTTACACTAGACTACCATAAGGAATCAAACATCTCATTTTTTAGTCGTACAATGTTTTGCAAATATAAATTGTCTTTCTCATGTACGGTGTACTAGTGCTGATTTTCTGATTTCTTTCCAGTTTCAAGAGGTGATTCACAAAGTTAGATTGGAGCAGACAGGATTATGTTGTGGTGGGATATCAAGCTCTGTGGAGAAGACGATACTAAACGGGGTGACGGGTATGGTTTTTCCAGGGGAGATACTAGCGATGCTTGGCCCCTCAGGCAGTGGAAAAACCACTCTCCTTACAGCCCTTGGAGGTCGTCTTACCGGTAAGCTATCGGGCAAGATCACATACAACGGTCAGCCTTTTTCTGGTTCCATCAAACGCAGAACAGGGTTTGTCGCACAATATGATGTCTTATACCCTCATCTCACTGTAACCGAAACTCTCCTATTCACTGCACTGCTAAGGCTACCCAGTACCTTGACCAGAGAGGAAAAAGTTCAGCATGTGGAGCGAGTTATCTCCGAGTTGGGATTAACTCGGTGCCAGAACAGCATGATAGGAGGGCCATTGTTTAGAGGGATATCGGGCGGGGAGAAGAAGAGGGTGAGCATAGGCCAAGAAATGCTAATTAACCCAAGCTTACTACTGCTAGATGAACCGACCTCAGGTTTGGACTCAACCACGGCTCAGCGGATCCTGACCACAATCAAACGGCTTGCTAGTGAGGGTAGAACTGTGATCACCACAATTCACCAACCCTCAAGCCGACTATACCACATGTTTGATAAGGTAGTCTTGCTCTCTGAAGGCTACCCCATCTACTACGGCCTTGCATCAACTGCTTTGGAATACTTTTCCTCAATTGGTTTTTCCACATCCATCACAATCAATCCGGCTGATCTCTTGCTTGACCTTGCCAATGGTAATTTCAAATTCTATTTTCTAATTTCTTGCCAGAAATTTACTTCTTTTTATGTTGCTTCAAGAAATTTTAAGTGGAGAGGCAATATGAGCAGATTAACTGTCCTCTATTGACCAATTATTCCATCCTTTTCTTTTGTTTCCATTCACACGAGATATAGATATCAGAGGGCCTACTGAAAGTAGTGGTTACAGTTCTATCTTAAATTATATTAAAGCAGTATAATGAGACCCCACGCAACAAACTTTCCAATGTTCAGCTTAGTATATAAAAGCAAAGTTTAGGGTCATCTGCTACTCTCATTAAGCATAATTTGTACTAAAAACTAACATTTCACAGACCAGAAACATAAGAACATAGTTATGTACTACAAGTTGGAAAATATATTGTAGTGGCTACCATATGCTAACTTATTACATCTTTTATTAAGAAACAAAATGATATCGGAAATTACATTTACATTCTCATGAATATCGTGAAAAACAAAAATTTACAGGAATTGGACCTGTTGACAAGCATACAATTGAGCAAGGAGATAGTACAGAACAAGAGCAGAAGTTAGTGAGGGATGTTCTCATCTCTGCTTATGACAAGAACATTTCCCCGAGATTGAAAGCCGAATTATGCAGTTTGGATGTCAATAACTACAATTACACAAAAGATGCATCCCCTAGTAAGTCAAATGCTTTCATAATCCCTCAACTTCTATAGTAAGAGAATCAGCATGTTAGTTTCAAATGTCTCCTCTGTTCTACTCATTTTCCTAATTTTTTTACTAGTCTCAAGTGTCTTTTGGTTTTGAAATGATGCAGGAAAAAATGTGAAGTCAGAGCAATGGTGTACAAGTTGGTGGCATCAATTCAAGGTGCTGATTATGAGGGGGCTGAGGGAGCGGAGATATGAAGCCTTCAACAAGCTAAGAATCTTCCAAGTCATAAGTGTTGCTATACTTGGTGGACTCCTTTGGTGGCACACGCCGACATCCCACATTGAAGATCGTGTAAGAATTTTGCATACACATACACTATTTCTATAAAAAATATGGAAGGGTTACTTACATTAAAGCTATGTTTGGATCTTGGATATGTGGAGAAATTTGTGGAGGGAAAAGAAATTTGCACACTTTTCCCTTGTCTTTTCCTTTCCTTCCACAAATCCCTTCTCAAATCTAAGATCCAAACACAGACATAATGTGGTAGGTGACCTAAGGGTAGCCTAGTGTGTAAGCACAGCAATGAACCACAGCGAACCCTCAGACGACCTATTTAAGGTTAGGGGGGGAGATCCTCAGTGGTGGTGACCCCTTCACTCTTCTTTGGATTGATACATGTACCAAATGCTCATATGGGAAAGTTGACTCCTGGGTTTGGTAACCTGGGGTGTCACTCCGAGGAATACTTTCTTTCTCATCCACTTGAAAATTTATGACTAGTTTAGACAGTTCATTTCAATATCGCACCACTTCAAAATTTTCCACAAGCAGAAAATCAATAATTCCTCCCATATCATTTCTCAAACTTAAAAACTTTGGGAAAGCTTTCAAGGAAAAGATAAAATACAGAAAAGAAAACAAAAGTAAAGGATCACTTAGAAGATCCATTGTTGTTTTAAACAGGGCAGGAACTGTCTTATGTCATTAAGTTTAGAATCTTGATTTCGTGTGGATGCTAAACAAGGGTTTTTTCCTGACTACAGATTGCCATGCTTTTCTTCTTCTCCGTGTTCTGGGGCTTCTACCCTTTATACAATGCTGTTTTCACATTTCCCCAAGAAAGATCTATGCTGATGAAGGAACGTTCATCTGGAATGTATCGCCTCTCCTCCTACTTCTTAGCCAGAACCTTTGGAGACTTGCCACTGGAGCTCGCACTTCCAACTGCATTTACCTTCATAATCTATTGGATGGGTGGGCTCAAGCCCAATCCTGTCACTTTCATCCTTTCCCTTCTTGTTGTCCTTTACAATGTCCTTGTTGCACAAAGTCTTGGTTTAGCTATTGGTGCAATACTCATGGATGTTAAACAAGCCACTACTTTAGCCTCAGTTACAACCCTTGTCTTCCTCATTGCTGGGGGGTATTATATTCAACAAATCCCTCCTTTCATAGTCTGGTTAAAGTACTTGAGCTACAGCTACTATTGTTACAAGCTCCTTCTCGGGGTTCAGTACACCGAGGACGATTATTACGAGTGCACAAAAGGAGTCTATTGCCGGGTTGCAGATTTTCCTGCTGTCAGATCAGTTGGTCTGAACAATTTGTGGATAGATGTGTTCATAATGGCCCTGATGTTGGTGGCTTATCGGCTTGTTGCTTATCTAGCCTTGCACCGTGTGCGGTGAAGTAAGATTTGCAGGGGAGAGGGGAGAGAAGATGAAGTTTCACAGCTGACAATTTCGTCAAAGAACACAGTTTGAAGAGTTTTCTATTTCTTCAACTGAGGAATAATGTTAGATTTAGACGAAAATCATGTTGCCAGTTTTGATTCCCAACTAGTTAAGATAATACTAACTGGGATATTTTACTTCCCTTCAGACTTCAGAATAATTTTATAACATTATTATTTGGTCAATATGCATTTCCCATTTTAAGAAAAAGGAAAGAGTAAAAAACAAATCTTGAAGTCACCATCCTTCTAAAGGACTAGATTCTGGATGAGTGTGGGGATTTGAAAACCAAATGGCTTCAAATAAATAGCTTCCTGCAAGTGCATTGACAACAATAAAAGATTACTCATCAGAAAACTGAATAATTTAGGGAGCACGTGATGGTGATAAATGAAAAAAAGGGGCCAAACTCAGTAAAATAAAGGTCTACAGTTATTTTTTAAAATATTTTTATAACGTGATCAGAGAGTTTAAATTTAGAGTTGGTTTGGGAAGTGGTTTTTTTAATCACTTTTTGGCTAAAATATAAGCTGAAAAAAACTAATATGTTTGGGAAGAATTTTTTGACATTTTACAAAAAATCATGCAAAAAGTCAAGTAAAAGGGAAGGAATCTTTGACTTTTTGTATGAGCTGATGGCTTGTTGACTTTTTGGGTTTTTTATAGTGACTTCTTAACTTTTTGACTAAAATAATATGTTCCCAAAGGGACCCTTAGTTGGATTTCAATCAACTTGTCAAAGAGCAAGAATCTTTCAGGGGCCAATGAGACATCCTCATCATGGTCATGTCACCCATGCCATATTCTTTGTCAAAGAATAGCGAAGAATGAATGATTAAGAAGATAACTGAAGAATAGAAAAGGCTGCAACACAATTTCATTTTTGTTGGTTCCCCAGAATATAACTTACTATTATCATCAACAAGCATAGAACATAAATTGCACCACAAATTTTACTATTTTTATCAAGTATCAACAGTAACCTATATTAAAAACCATGAAGTCTAATTGACATAATTTTCAACAGAATGGAACTCTTTCTCTTTTCTGTAATGATTTAGTTTGAGGCTAAATACCATCTATAACTTCAGTGAACCAAACAACACCCACCCACCCACCCAAAAAAAAAAGACGAGAAAAAGTATGTGATGCTACATGCTAGACCATAAAAGATTAGACAGCAACACGATAAGCTTCACTACAATAAGTCAGATACATCTGCTTATCCATGTCTAGACACAGAATACCTAGAATAACACAAAACTGATGTGAGGGGTATGCCCAAATGGTGTAGACACACTTAGGAGTGGAGGCCCATGCAAACAACAAAAATGACACTCAAAATGTCCGTGTTCTACTTTGGTGCATAGTTGTCAAATCGGGATTCGTATCGTGAATCGAAATGGCCTCATACCGAATCGCAAATCAAATCGAATTGTGAATCGTAAAGATTCAGTCACTTTTTCTACATTACTTAAAAACATATATCTACACATTTAGATGTTAAATATATCTTATGAATATAAAATATTTAGACTTAAATCAACAAAAATGTTATTTTGAATGATAATCCCATAGTTTAATAGGTAAGAAGTTAACAAAGATTCCTATGTAAGATCACTATCTTAACTTTTTTTCTTTTTAAGATATTTTTTATCAACCATTCTTCATAAAGATAATAACCAAATAGACAAACTATCAATTTCTAAAGTAACAATAATTAACAACGATATTGATATTTGGACAATAAGCATATATACTTTTCTAAGTAACAGTGAGCAAATAATAAGAAAGAATTATTTAGAATATTTTATTTTAAAGCCTAAAACGTTTTAAAATGTATAACTGACCTTACATATGTAATATTCAATTTAATAAAATAGCAATAGATAATTCATAATGTAACTTTAATCTTAAACATCTTTAGAAGATATATTATGATTTTTTGAAGGGGGAAAAAAATGAGAAGAAAGGTTAAAAATATGTTGGGTCTAACTGAATTTGATTGGATCCTATTAAAAATTCCACGATCACTAAAATAACAACAAATCATGTATATATGTTGGTTATTTTGGTATTAAACACTATTAGAAGTTGTATTATGTCATTTTCATTAAAAAGATGGGGGAAAAAAAAAAGAATCAAAAATATGTCGAACACAATAATTTCAAAAATTGCATAAATCGTAAAAAGTGAATCGAATTGTGAATTGATTGTGAATCATGAGATTCACTAGAGATTCACTTCCAAAGTAGATTCACTCATAGATTCGTATTGATTTTGCAAAAATTGTAAATCGAATCGCGAATCGTAAGATTTTGATAACAAATTTTCAGTGTAGTGCACTATCCACGCCATACTTTTTCTTTCTGAAATAATGGAAAACGACAAGAACTCTCTACTGTGTACTATAATGTCCTTTTCATCTTTATAATGTTTTTGGTTTTCCTAGGGAATGTAAAGAGATGCAAAAGCTTCAGTAGGCAACAGCACTGAATGATAAAACCTACACAAACAAGGCACGTGAAGTTGCCAGCATGTATGAGCCCACTGATTATCCAACACAGGTCAGGCTTGATATGAACTCCAAGACTTAGTATCTCTTTAAGCAAGGTTGAGCAATACTGGTCAAGCTATAACAATCTAACATGTTAAATGATGCACAGAAAAAGAAAAACATCTTAAGAAATGGTAGTTGGTAACCATAGAAACTAACCCCTTAGAAATAGTTTGTTTTAGGGCAAGAAAAGGTTGTAGGTTTTGGGTTTAATATGCTAGAAGGAATAATATGGGGTTTTGGACTTGTAAAGGAATTGAATTTTGTTTCCATTTCAACAAGGTCAGATTGCTGGATTTTCAGAAACTAGCTGCTGGAAGTCTCTAAACAGCAATCTTTCTAAGTTATTTTGGTGTGGAATTAATGCCAAAGGATGAGGAAAGTTGTTAGGGCTGATTTAAGTTCAATAGGTTGTGGGGCTAAAATTGGGACTGTTCTAGGGTTGTGAACAGTAACACTGAAACAGTGATTCTGCTATTTTTGCTCAAGAGGAGTAAAAGAATAACAAATACTTAACCTTTGCAAAGGTCAAGATAAATCACACAAACACAATATCAAATTGTCATGATTGACTTATCTGTTGAATAGAACCAGTACATAGATATTTTAACCATTACAAGTAGGGTATTCAATATTAATGTATGTGCGCTATTTGTCGATATATCAACCCTTTTACATCATTTCGAATATCCAAGATTGTTTATAGCCAATGTTAAACAACATGCTTGATATATCAACCTTTTTATAATGACCATTTATACCAATCCACAAAGAGTCTAGACTCTCAAAATGCTAATCAACTTATTTTTCATGTTGATTGCAATTGCCTCATATTGCGATTTAACTCACATAAAGACAACTGATGATAAGGTTTTCTTTTCTTTTTTTTGGTTTAGATAGGGGATTATAAAACAATACAGCAATTGAACACCTTGATCAACAAAGAACAGACAACGTAGATTTCTCATTTTAATCTCATTTGATTAATATGGGCTGACGAAAGCTGACATAGCAACTTGACCTTAAGTGCAAGGGGTTAACTATTACAATTGAAAAATGACAGACTAAAGTGGGATTTAGGGTGAAGTGTAAGGGTGCATAATGTATTTAACCCAATGATGAAAGATATCTTCAAAGTCGCTTCCTTTTGGTTTAAGTAAATGTGTAGAATATTTTCTTAATAATTCAGCTTCCTAAGCCTTCTTTATTTTGATTTATTCTATATAGTTCATGCAAAGAAGTTAGGATAGCTTTAGCTCGGTTGGCTATTTTCGATTAACAAAATCTTCGGGGTCTGTAATTTTGGGGCTTTGGGTTGGTAGGATATTCTAATTGTTTTAGTGAGATTGAGTTCACCACATGAAAGACGTTCTTCGGCAAGTGAAGCTGTCATTGGTTTCATTACTACCAGGAATATGACCCTTCTGAACCCTTGCACGTCACCATTTTGTATCTCACTTTCATCTAAGCAATAGCCCATCTTATATATCTGATCAAGCCACATTTTCTTAAGTTTTTGTAAAGTTCTTTGGCTGTTGCTTGACAGGACTCAAGCCCTTTGGGCTTGAGTACCTAAGATCCTATGAGCAGCGCTAAACATGTGCTAGAGCGCTGTTGGTGCATTATTTTATGATCATTTTGCAATTGAAACGTTTTAAGAGATCAGATTTCATCATTTCAGGTTACAGATGCCAATTATTGAAGCCTAAGATTCATTTTCTCTCTCTAAAATTGCTTCATATCTAGTTCATCAAGACTCCATTGATGAATCTCATTTGTTCTTCAATTTAGGAATTAAAATCACTCAGATTCATTCAATTCATCTAGATTGAGTTTATACACACCAAAACCTTCACATTTTACTTTATATCCTTACAACACCATTATCGTTTGAGCAACGGAGGCATTGAAGATGGAAATTGGAGCTTGGAGCTTCATGGTGCCTATAAATCTATGGAGCTTGATGCATTAAGGTCTCTTTGGAGTAGAGATTGAGCTTTTTAAAGTTTGTGGTGGACTCGATTGTAGGTAAACTTGCGTAAGAAGTCTTTGTAACCATTTCATTGAATAGTGGAATGCTTTTGGATATTGTGATCATGGTTTTCTCCCTATAGAATTGGGTTTGTATACGGTTCCCATGTTAAATCTCTTGTCTCATGGTTGATTGTTCTTATCTTGATGAAATTAATGGACTAGTTTGTCTAATTGCTAATTTGATAGATAGATAGATAGATAGATAGATAGATAGATAGATTGATTGATTGATTACTTAATTGCTTTTGAATTGGGCATTGAAATCTATTAATCACTTGGTAAATTTCATAGTTGACAAAACTTGAGAGAATCGACTTATTCACCCCCCTTATGCACAATCCCTTAGGTACTTAGGCATTTCACTAAGAAGTTATTAAACTCGCTTAGTGAATTGTATTTACTTGTTATGCCATGCAAACCACAAGAAAATCAAGAAGTGAAGTTAACAAAGCTACTAAAGTATGTAATTGATGGTTTCAAGCCAAATTCACTTGGAATTGATAAGACCCATGAACAATTAAATTTTTCGGCTTAGTAAAGTCTCCAAGTTTTTCCCAACTGGATGAGAATCATGCAAACCAAGATGCTAAAAAAAATAAAAATCAAAAATAAAGAAACAGCTAAGTTTTAAAATTTGTTGGTTGCAAGCCAAATTTCCATTGGATCTATTGGAGCCATTTATAATTAAGTTTTTACACTTAATAGAGTCTTATTTTATAATTATTTAGGCAAGGTATTAAACTGATTTTTTTTTATACAATTTATGAAGTTTCATAGCCCAACGGTGTTTTTGTAATTTTTAGATTGCTGAACATGGGTTGTAGGGACCTCTATCGTTGTCTGATTTTTGGTTTGTCTAATCACACTCAACATTATGTATCCACTCATCGTATTTTTGCCCCTACTTGGTAATTCTCTTATGGGTCATCATATGATCAAGCTATGTAACTAGATTCTTATTTACTAGTCTTAGTTTATCTTTGATAAGTTTTGGAAATCAAAAGTGATGATTTCTAAATTAATGGTAATTTAGAAAAGTTTTCCTTTATTGATGATAAGGGGGTAGCTTAAGTTATGAACAGATTAAACAAGTAATCAACAAAGTGAAAGAGATGGTTGTTAGAGGCTCTCTTACGATTCGCGATTTGATTCGTAATTTTTGCAAAATCAATACAAAGCTATGGGTGAATCTATTTTGGAAGTGAATCTCTAGTGAATTGCACGATTCACAATCAATTCACGATTCAATTCACTTTTTACGATTCATGCAATTCTTGAAATTATCGTATCCGACATATTTTCAACTCTTTTTTTCTCCTTTTAGTAAAAATGACATAATGCAATTTCTAATAGCGTTTAATGCCAAAGTAATCAATATATATACATGATTTGTTATTATTTGTGAAAAAATATTTTTAAAAATTAATAAATACACAAAAATATGAAAAATATACTAAATTTTGTATTTTTTTTATTTATATTTTTGGCATTTAGTGAATTTTTTAAAGATTTTTTTTACAAAAATTATACCTTTTAAGTATATTTATGCTTGGTGAGTCTAAAAATTAAAAAAAAAAAAATTTGCTTAAAATATTTTTAAAAATCCAGTAAGAACAAAAGAAAATACGGAAAATAAGAAAGTAAAATTTTCTGAAAAGTGAATTCTAAAAACCGAAAACAAACAGAGTGAATATATGTTCTAAAAATATTTAAGATTAAAATAACTTACACTATGAATTATCTATTGCTATTTTATTAAATTAAATATAGTTTAATATTACATGATTGAAGTCAATTATACCTTTTAAAATGTTTTATGGTTTAAAATAAAAGATCCTAAATAATTATTTCTTATTATTTGATCATTGTTACTTGGAAAAGTATGTATGTTTATTGTTCAAATATCAATTTCGTTGTCAAATTATTGTTACTTTAAAAATTGAGAATTTGTCATTGTTTACTATATTTTATTAAGAATGATTGATAAGAAATATCTAAAAAAGAGAAAAGGTAAGATGGTGATCTCATATAAGAACCTTGGTTAACTTATTGCCTATTAAACTATGTGATCATCATTCAACATAACATTTTCATTGATCTAAGTCTAAATATTTCATATTCATAATATATATTTAATATTCAAGTGTGTAGATATATTTTTCTACGTAATTTAGAAAAAGTGACCGAATCTTTACGATTCATGATTCAATTCGATTTGTACGAGACCATTTTGATTCACGATTCGAATCCCGATTTGACAACTATGGTTGGAGGCAAGGAATTTGATTATGTGAGGGAGAAAATTTGTGACATTCAAATGGTTACAAAGCAAAGGAAGAGGGAAGCATCCTTTAGGCAGGAAAGGGAACTCAGAAGGCTTCAATACAAGGTGAATTATGTCAAGGATAAGGATGAATTTTGATTGCTGGTAGTAACTTACATAAGGAGCCTGTTAGCGCATTTTTTGTCTTTATGGATGAATTCAAGAGGCAATTCAAGGACAAGCATTCGAATATCAATTTTGTTGTAGCTATTGTATTGGTAAAGCTGGTGGTGCAAACTAGAAATCGATATCAAATACCAAGATTGCTCCTTTTGTGAAGTTGGCACAATATTGATGCACTATAGTAGTTGGGAAGGATTTAGTTTATTTATTTATTTTTGGATTTGAGAAGAGGTTTTGGTTCTATCATTAGCACAGCTCTTTTTCTTCTCCTTTTTTTTTTTTTTTTGTTCTCTTTTTCTTCTTGATTGTATATGGGTTATGTCCCCTCAGCACGTTCTCTAATACAATTTTCCTGGTTGCTGGTAAAATAAAATAAAAAGAGTCTTGGTTTCTAAATAAGAAGTCAAAATCCTATCAGATTAAAAATTCCCTAAAGTTTATGTAAAAACACGTAAATGGTCATACCCAATGCACAACAAGTCTCCCCCTTACAACATGGTCTGAGAGACGTAATAAGTAGGCAGCAATACTCCCATTTTCTGTGTGGAGAGGCTGATCCTCACGACTCAAAGTTGCAACCACAAGGCTAGGGATGGATAGTACTTGCCATCGCTCCAGATCACAACCTCTCTATATAAAATCATGTAACACTTCTAGTTCAACAGAGATTTTTAGCTTTTTGGGGATTATGTAATGAATTCCACCCGAGGTGTGATTTCTAAGGAATTTAGGTGTGATGCCCTTACTACTTTCTTCTTCTTTCAATTTCAGCACTTTCTAGCCTTTGAAATCCCATAACCAGATTTGAATCATCCTATCTTGAAACCCTAAATTGTTGTCTACTCAAAAAGCCCTCTCTTTCACTCCCAAAATCTTATTATTTCGTTACCCTAGACAAACTCTTAAAATATATACATATTTAACTAATCTTCAATAGACACCAAAAAAAAAAAAAAAATTGAGCACCAAACGACTATTTTTTCTGTTGGCATACATCCGAAGGGAAATTTTTTTCATGCAATGTTAGTAAGGGGTTGTTTGGGATGTTCTAAATAAGTGTACTTTTTGACTTTTTTAGAAATATGAGTTAGGTTTGAAGTGATGTGGTAGAGAGGTAATGTGACTTAAATAAGATGATGTGACTTAAATAGGATAGTGATTTTTTGACTTTTTTAGGGGGTGACAAACAAGGCCTAAATCCTTTCTTTCATTGAACTATGGTCCCTTTTGTGGTCAATGAACCATGCATACTAAACCTCAACAAACTTCAACCAACTCCAGCCTGAAAGATTATCCAGGATAGCAAGACCTTCATGAAATTAGCTGCAAGCCAAAATCACCAAGAATGCTCCATAGATTGTAAATCAACCATTTTGTTGCCTATCTTCCTCCAACTAATCTGCAACTCTAATGTTCTTATGCTTTCAAGGTTTTCAAGATAAACTATTTATTCAGTCTCTTGTTAGATCAATCAGTGAACTGTCTAACAATACAAAAAGTTCTCCTTTGTCTTTGATTGTACCTTGAAATTTACAAGATTAGGAACCCAATTTACGAAATCCCATTTCCAATTTTCCATCACGTTCCCACTTAAGCCATTTCATCCCCTCCATTGTGCTCCACACAAGTGCAGTGCATTAGCAAATCATGAATGATAGAAATTTTTAATCTTACAGAAAGAAATTTTTACAAGGTATTAGGTGGCATGCCTTCCCATTTGACCCAAAACTGATTAATGTGTTGATCAGTTTAATTATTGCTCAAAGTCAATTTACTGCTACCGGAAGAAAGGAAACTGTTGTGCCTATCAGCCCACGCAAAATGGTTGATCTTGCTCTTTTTTCTCCTTTTCTTTTTTTTTTTTTTTCTCTTTCAGAATTTGTTTTTTCGTAAAACGGACAACCAGCATAGGTGGAGCCTTTTTCTAATCAGCAGCTCACAGTTCACTGGGATCAAAGGGCTTCTAGGGGCGGGATGCTTTGCCGATCAACTTCTGTGAATTTTTGTTTTCCAATTTTATTTTATATTATTTTTCGGTGTTAGGAAGTCATGAAGCATCAAACTTATAGGTATCCATTGGTAACATCACACAGAATATACATGAATATAAACATAAATAAACATGTAAACACCAGTGGATTGACAGACTAATGAATGCATATCATCACCTCTTTAAAAAGAAGAAATAGAGGTATTTTTCAAGAACATGGATTTGGGGTTGGGGGGGGGGGGGGGGGGGGTGTTTGGAAATGTCAACAGAATTCAGAAATATTAAACTAACAAAATTTTGGTGCTCTTGCATATTGGAAGAACTTGCATGAACATGGACAAGAGGATAATTTCAATGGAATTTGGAAACAATAATCTAACAAAGTTTTGGTTCCTACATGGTTCATAGGGCACACTTCCTCTGATTTTCATAAACACCAAACCTTCTTATGATTTCAACCCGAGATTTATTGTTAATTGCAATCCATATCCTATAGATATCACAAACAGCTATTACATTCTTCATCCTAAAAGTAAATATACATGAATATAATTTTATATTTCCTAAATAAACAATGGCCCGAAGTGAGGGTCCGCCATTAAACAACAGGATCAACTACTCATCCAGTATTATGACAACTAAAATTTTAAAGAAAACTTAATTGAAATGCCAACTATAATACCACACACATCATAAAGCTTCAATAACTTGTGGATGATCACATCACATGTCCCTTAAGCAGAAGATGATTGAACTTAATAACACAACAGCAGGTCTACAGCCTTCCAACAAAAAAAATACCCATAATTTACAATTGAAGGTCAAGATTCAATCATGGTGTGGCCCAACAATAATAAGTTTAAATATACACCTTGGATTTGACATTTTGGATAATTTCTTGGTCAATTTTTTCTGGGAGCATAGATTTTCCCATAACCCAAACATACCCACAAATAAAATAAAATTTAAAATTTTAATAAGTAGCATATGGACACATCTGCTGGGCCATTAATCAAACAGTTACAAAGCATCACAAGATGTGACCGTTTTGTGTAAAGCACTTCCAAAAAGTTTGGGTTCTTCACCTTTTTGTCATGTAATGGAACTAAAAATTAGATTTGATGACAACATTCAAGACCCAATTCCAAACCCAAAAACAGACATTTGAATAAACACACACACATGTATGTATTCACATGATATATATATATATATATAGTATTTTCAAGTTGAAGATAACAAAGGAGTGTGCAGGCAATGCAAAATCAGGAGTGATTTTAAAAATCACAACGAGCATATATATTATATATATATATGTACTTACCAGAGAGCGAGCGAGAGAGAGAGAGATGGGTTAGGTTGTCAACAGTGTAAGAGCTCTGAGTCAACTCGCAGCGGGGACAGGAAGTCGAACCAAACTCAGCTTACATTGGAATTTTAATTGGTAATTTTTTAGACCACAATATATATATATATTATTTATTAAAAATAATAATTATTATATTGAATTGATAAATTTAGTTATATAATTTTATTATATTTAAATTTAAAATAAATAATAAATATAAATTGAAATAAAAAAATATATTCTTTATAATAAATGTGATTAAATTATGTGATTTAGACAGGACTATTTAATCACTTTAAGGGACCAAAAATAAACTAGCTTTGCCTATAAATGTGATTAAAGTATGTGATTCGTGAGTTCATTTAGCAATAAACTATAATATAAATGTGATTAAATTATGTGATTCAGATTGAGTTCATTTGGCAACATTATAAATGAGTCGTTTATTAATTTTTAATCACATATGTCTCTATTTTTTTATACATCTTTTCGTAATAAATAAAAATATCAATTTATAAATTATATCCAAAACAATCTAAGATTAAAAACATCTAACATTTCTTTCACTATTATAAGGTAAATGTTTATCAGGATGATGTATGTTAAATAATTGTTTAAATTCTTAAATAGAAATGATAACTTCATATAATGTATATTCTATATTAACATATATTTTGTGAAAAGTAGTAATAACATAAATTATTGTATAGTATTTATCAATAATTTTCTTTATTAATAACTGACTTGGTTACTAATATTAATATTGTTGAGAAATTAAATTTTTTATTCTCACTCTAAAAAAATTGGTTATTTGATTTAAATATGACCTATTTGATAATAGTTATTTTTATGTTTTTCTATTTAAGTTTATAAAAAAAAAAAATGAAAACTATAAATTAAAAAAAAAGAAGAAGATAATTTCACTCATTTATAAAATAAATTTTCATCAATCTCTTTTCCCTCATCTCTCTCTATACAGTTTATTGCATTAGCCACCCCACCTCTACCACTGTCACTAATACTCTCATTCGACAACCACGATATCTCTTTATCAGAAAACCACCTCTAGCTGGCGACAACACTTCTAAGGTGACCTCCAACAACTACTTCAAACCACAAACCATCGTCATTGGTGAGCTATACAAAAAATCACTTTCGACCACAATTTCGGTGACCAGCAACCTTCTAGTAACACCTCTAGCCACCAACAATCATCTTTAGTTACCACTTCTTTCTGACAATCACCTTTAACCACCACCAACGTCAACTATCTTTGACGGTAACTAACCACTATCTTCAGCCACTGCTAACCACCTTCAATCACCCCTTATTTTCAAAACAAGATTTTAAAATAATTATATACCTTCATTAACAACTATCTCTCATCACCCTATACTTAATGGTCAAAATAAGATTTTAAAACACATACCACAAATTTTTTTTTTGGTTAACATAACACAAGTTTATTTATTTTTTTATTTTTTTATTTTTGAGGGGTAAACAATAAAAAGTAAACGACACCAAACTTTTTTCTGTTGCAAACAAACGGAAGTTAAGCCCTTCTTTTCTTTTCCCTCCCTAGATTTAAAGCTACAAATTTGAACTCGGCACCGGTATATATTTTCCAGTTACCATCTACAAACAACTCTCTCTCTCTCTCTCTCACTCTCTCTCTCTCTCTCTCAGAACTACTGATCACCATATTCAAGAAAGCATCAAGAAAGATGTCTAAAAGTAGAGACCCCTGTAAAGCTCTCGCTGGTCAACAATGGGAAAAGTTGGAGGCTGTGTATGAGGAGGAGGAGGAGGAGGAGGAGGATGAGGATGAAGAGGAATTAACTCCTAGTGCCAGCACGTTCTTCAACGTATCACCGGACCATTTCCCTCCTCTGTCGGGTAAAATTTCCATGGAGACTGCTTCATCGTCTTCAATTCCAATGGCTGCTGAAACAGAGGAGTCCCAGAAGGTGACTGCGAAGTCTTACAAAGGAAAAAATATTGATACACCCATCAAGAAACTGACTACACGCCATGATGAAATAACTATCTCTGAATCAAAATCTGGGTAAGTACTTGCTCTTCACCACGAAACTGATCAGTCTTCTTTGGGTTTTCTTTCTTGAATTTCTAGAATCTTTTATGCTTTTCTTTATACCAATGCTTCGTGTTTATATATGCACATATGAAACATGTATACTTGTGGGTTTTTTTTTGCCTTTCCAATTCCTTCCATTTTCTAGGCAACCAAACAGAGACCAGGGGTTTTCACATTTGTGATCTTTGTTTTACTATGTTTTGTAGCGATTTTAATGATAAAGAGTTACTAATAATAATACATGAACCCAACCTGAAAAACCAGGATACAGAGCAGTATCTTCATGAGTGAATCTAATAAGATAACCCAACTTATCTTTTCTTTGCTTCCCAAGAAAAAGAACAAAAACTAATTTCTCAGCAACCAAACAGAGTAACAATTAGGATAATAAAGGTCACTAGTTCTGATGAATAATATTCGAAATACAATAATTAAGTCAAGAATCACATAAATCAATTACAAAACCAGACATGGAGAACTTTCTTGTGTTTGATTTCTGTATTCTTGACAAAACTCATTTCCAATATTATTCAATTGATTGTAACAAGATAGCATTCAATTGTGAATTTCTGTTCTAAAATTTTGTTCTGCCCCATTACAGGGACTCATCTGAGAATCCCAACCAGAATCGACAAGGCAGAGCCAAATCTGCTGAAGAATTCAAGCATAAAATCTTTTTGTTTCAGCTGCAATTGAGCCCTAGCGACGTTGTCAGGGACGGGGGCGGCCTCTTCATTTCCAAGGAACAAATCAACAACCACTGCCCAGCATTAAGCATTGTTATGAGAACTGATAAGCTGGTGACACTGGTCATATTCACTGATGCTCAATACGTTGATTGGATCATGAAAATCTTCTTCGATGTTGATATTGATGCATACATGATAATAGATGGTTGGGAAGGGTTTGTCAAAGGCCACAATTTGGAAGCCATGGATGTGATCAAGTTCTACAGACCAGTCCCGCCTGCACACGAAATGCACTTCCTTGTTGAATGTGTGAAAAGAGAGAAGGCTGCTGCTGGGACTAGTCAGACCGATCAATTGGGCGGTGCAAAGAAAGATGGAAATGGCGGTGATTGCGGAAATAGAGGTGGTGATGGTGGTGGTGGAGGAGGAGGAGGAGGGAGGAGTGATGGTGGTGGCAGCGGCAGAAAGTGGAAGACAATGTGTTGTTGGATTCCGAAAAACCAGCATGGGGGCAGGGAAAAAGCAGTGATGATCCTAGAAGAAGAAAGAGAAGCCTTGCTAATGACAGACAGTACTTGGGAGGAAATGATAGCCCTCAAATGAATCAATTACTGAACTCTAGATGAACACACATTTTTTTATTGTGATTTTCATACATATATTGGTCAGTAAGCAGTGATTTTTTTACTAGGCATATATACATATACTGTTTGGAACTTGGGAATTTGTTTGGGAAAAGGAGAAGGAAAACAATTTTCCTTTCTTTGTTTTGCTTTCCCTACCTACTACTACTACTTCAAATGACGTTGTACTGAAACATTCTTGACAAATGATATGAAGTCATGACAATTTTGCAGAACTCTGTTAGCAACAATCCTTCAATGTCAGCAATTGGAATTCGGTTGACAATTTGATGTGTGTTTCTGTAGATCTTAGTCATAGTTCATCATTAATTACTTCAAATCTTTTATTTTATTTTCTGCTCTTGCAAAATTTTATTGATATGCATATGGGTTTTTACAAAATGAGTTGGAATTTAATATTTAATAGGCATAGCAGGGCAGGGTACTTTCGGGTCAGGGTATATTGTTGCTCAACACAATCACAACCGTCATGGCCCATATATTTTTATATTGTTATTTATTTATTTATTTTGGGCTGGGGACCCTTATATTGTTAGTAGAGTACAAAATAAAGCCTATTCCAGTTTATCTAAGTTCACCATTTTAAACCAAAAAATGATTTAGATTTTTAATTTTTTTTTTGGGAGGGGTCAATTGTTAGGAGATTACAAATATAAATTGGAAAATGATTTGGAACCCTAAAAACTGTCCCCCTAATCTCCCTAGTTTCCATTTTGGGTAACTGTTTCCTTGTTTTTTTTTTTTTTTTACTTGATATGGAAATTAGGGGGATTAGGGGGAGTGTTTTTAGGGGGATGTAGAAAGGTCCTATATAAATTAATGACATCTAACTGAACAACTATAGTCCAACTACAATACAACACATATTTTAGGGTGTGTTTGTCATTAGATTTTTTAAAAAAATTTGCTTTTATGTTAACTTTTTTTTTTGGATTTCATTTTAATTTTAATATTTTTTTTTTAAAAAAAAAAATTTAGATTCTACTACACTAAACACAATTGAATAAATTTTTTTTGACACAAATAATAATAAAATACTAGGCAAGAGTTTAGAAAAAAAAAAAAATTTGGTTAATCCCAAACTCACGTTTAATATCTATGGCCTAACAACCAACCCAACAAAAAAACCTCATAAACAAATAGTCTAACATGACAAAGCCCCCATAATGGAAGATAAATTATCAATATTTATCTTTTTGTAAAGATTATCCCCACTTTCTAGTTAAAAATATATAGGGGTGACCAACCAAACACTAAAAAAAAAAAAAAGGTAATTTTAGGGATATCAAATTTTTTACTAAATAAATGATCGAATGTCTTATATAGATGTGGGGTCCGCATTTGTGAGACATTTGATCATTTATTTGGTAAAAAATTTGGGACCTATAACATTTTCCAAAAAGAATTGAAGTAGTCAATACTTAAAAGTAATAGATTGTTAATTATTTCCTAAATTAATGGAATCTTTATAAAATATTGTTAACTGCATCTATTACCATTATCTAGGGAGATTTTTTTTGTTTTGAGTTGAAATTGATTAATTTTACAACATCACCAAGAAATATATATATTAACAAATTAATTATATTATCTACTGAAAAAGATATAGTAGATTTGCATATTATCTACTGAAAAAGATATAGTAGATTTGCATCTAAAAATATGAGAAGAATAATATTTAGCTCATACAATTGGTTCAATTTTTATTTAATATTATAACTTTAAAATTTTTTAATATATATATATTTTTTTAATCTTGTAAACTTGATATTACTAAACTGTAAAATAACATAACAATATTTTTATTTCTTCATCCTTAATCTATGTAACTAAATTTTATTATAGTTTTAATTTTTATATATGCAAGGTAAATAAAAAAAATTATAATTACTTAACAATTCTAATCACAATTTCATTATTTTATTTATTTTAAATAAAGGGTCCATTTCCAAAATTCTACTAAGTTCTAAATATTCTGTATCTTTGCTTATCCATTTTTATGGAAAATGTTTAGGACCCCCCACAAAGGAGGACCCTCACGACCCCCATTGATATATTGTCCATTGATGTGTTTGAATTTTTTTTTTCTATTTCTGACAGTGACATGAATGGTCTAAGTCATTTTGAAAGTTGTGAAGGTTGTATTTTGTGGGTCTCTATCGTTACTATATTTTTATACACCAAACCAAGATGATATATACATATAATAATACTAATACATCTACACACAACTTGTGGTCCTCAAGTTATATTGATAGACAGTTAGAAACCATTATGATGCAGACATAAATTTTGAAAATAATATATTTATAATAGTTTGATGTTAAAATTAAAATTTAATTAGAACTTTCTAGAAGTTTCTTTTTATTGTAGTTTCGTCATTTGATCTTTAAGTCAAATTCATTATTTTGGGTAACTTTTCAACTGTGGTTTGACTTGGGGCATGAATTATAGCTTGTTGTGGGAGTCAGAAAAATATCCTAATTATATGGATAAAATATTTTAAACAAATATCATTTATCTCCTATAAAAGGAGGGACCTCATACACAAAAGGATGTCATCTCTCTATACTCCATCCACAACACTCTTTGCTATCTACACTCTTCAATCATGGATTCTAACTTTATCATGGGAGTGTTTCCGGCCAGCAATTCCGGTTGGATAACGCCGACTATGTTTATCCTTACAGATTACAACAGCCAAGCTCATCTCTTCGTTGTGTTAGGGAAAATCGATGATTCCCACAAGTAAATCAATCAATGGAAATAAAAACTAATGCGAAAAAATTAAATCAAAGGCAACACAAGAATTTTTACGTGGTTCCCTCAATGTGAGGTACGTTCACGGGATCGAAATCCGATTCCACTATCAACCAAATAAGTTCCAAACGATTACAAACGAGACACTAATGGTCTCACAAAACCACCCTTAGGTGAATTCCAAATAATCACAAATAAACAAAGAGGAAAGACCTTACCAAATAAATGAACCAAAATCTTCAGAATCAGAGTTGAAGAAGACCCAAAATAACGAACCAAATCAACTTCCACACAAAAGAAACAAAAGCTTGAACAAATCAAGCATTGTTAATCAATCTTCCCAATTGTCAATTCACCCGCACGATTCCCAAAGCCGTGTCTCAGTCGCCGTTCACCTTTTTTGTGTGTATATGGAACCAAAAAATAATATATATATTAGATATATATATTATTAAATCTTGGATTTTATAATCAAATCCTAATTGTATCCAAATTGAATTGGGCCTCCACAAATATAATATCTAAAAATATTATACCTAAACCAAGCCAAATTAAAACTCTTTTTCCAAAACCAATTGGGTCCCACACTCCAATAAGGAGGTATACCCAACAATTCTCCCCCTACCGACTTAGGTGGAGACATCAACCATACCTGCCAAAGTTCGACACTTCAAATGTTTATCCCTCGACAAAGTCTTAGTCAACATATCCGAAATATTATCATCCGTGTGAACCTTTTCGAGTTGCAACAATTTCGAATCTAACACATCACGAATCCAATGGTATCTCACATCAATGTGTTTCGATCTCGAATGAAAAGTAGAATTTTTACTCAAGTGAATAGCACTTTGACTATCACAATAAAGCACATACTTTTCTTGCTTCAAACCCAACTCTTGCAAAAATTTCTTCAACCATAACTCTTCTTTGCAAGCTTCTGTAATGGCAATAAATTCAGCTTCGGTAGTTGAGAGAGCAACACATTTTTGTAATTTAGATTGCCATGCCACAGCTCCCCCTGCAAAAGTCATCAAATACCCCGAAGTAGATTTCCTAGAATCAACATCACCAGCCATGTCAGAATCTGTGAACCCATCAAGCATCGGCTTACCATCCCAAAACACAACACACCTTCGAAGTCCCTCGAAGATATCTTAGAATCCATTTTACCGCTGCCCAATGTTCTTTACCCGGATTAGAGAGAAACCGACTCACCACACCAACGGCGTGAGCAATATCCGGCCTTGTACAAACCATGGCGTACATCAAAGAACCAACTGCTGAAGCATAAGGAACTTTCAACATCTCTTCTTTGTCTTTCTCACTTGTAGGACATTGATTCGAACTAAGTTTGAAGTGACCGGCTTTGCTTTATCCATGTTGAATCTCTCAAGAACTTTCTCAATGTAGCTCTCTTGAGACAACCAAATCAGCCCCTTTTTGCGATCACGAACAATTTTCATACCAAGTATTTGCTTTGCTGGTCCCAAATCTTTCATAGCAAAGGACTTGCTCAACTCCAACTTCAACTTGTTCATCATGGTAGAATCTTGACCCACAATTAACATGTCATCAACATAAAGCAAATGAATAATAAATTTGCCATCCGGGAAATTTTTCACAAACACACAATGGTCCGAAGTGGTTTTAGAAAAACCATTATTCATCATAAGAGTCAAATTTTTTGTACCATTGCCGTGGAGCTTGCTTAAGGCCATACAAACTTTTCTTCAATTTGCAAACAAATTTCTCTTTCCCTTTCTCTACAAAACCTTCCGGTTGCTCAATGTAAATTTCTTCTTCAAGATCACCATGAAGAAATGCGGTCTTCACATCAAGTTGTTCAACTTCAAAATTCATACTTGCAGCCACGCCAAGTACAACTCGAATAGAAGACATCTTTACAACCGGTGAGAAAATCTCGTCAAAGTCAATACCTTTCTTTTGCCCAAAGCCTTTCACAACAAGACGTGCTTTGTACCTCAGATTCTTCCTATCATTCTTCAATTTGAAAACCCACTTATTTTTCAGAATTTTCCTCCCCTTAGGCAACTTCATTAAGTCATAGGTGTGATTTTCAAGTAAGGAGTTCATCTCCTCTTCCATGGCCTTTTTCCAATCACCTTTCTTTGCATGCTCAATTGCTTCTTGGTAGCTCTCCGGCTCCCCTTGATCAGAAATCAACACAAATTCATTGGGAGGATACTTTCTTGAAGGTTGTCGGTCCCTGTGTAGATTTAACTCAAGTTGTGGTGGCGGTTCTTGAGTTGGATACTCTTCCTCAATTTCTGGCTCAACTTCATTAGGATTAGCATCATCCTCTACATCTTCATCTTCATAGGTGGCTGCACATCTCCTCCATTTTCATCATCAACTGAAGATGAAGGAGATGGATCTATGTCAATGAGATCACTAGTTTTTGGCTCCGGTTGATCACCTTTGCCAAAGTCTTCAATTGTTTGGTCTTCAAGAAACACAACATCACGGCTTCGAATGACTTTCTTGTCGACCGGATCCCACAATCTATACCCGAACTCATCACGCCTATAGCCAAGAAAAATACATTGTCTTGACTTACTATCAAGCTTGGACCTCTCATCCTTTGGAATGTGAACAAAAACTCGGCAACCAAACACTCTCAAGTGCTCATAAGACACATCTTTGCCAGTCCAAACTCTTTTAGGAACATCACCATTCAAAGGATAGCAAGGAGACAAATTGATCACATCAACCGCTGTACTCATTGCCTCACCCCAAAAGGATCTTGGCAATTTAGCTTGTGAAAGTAAACACCTTGTTCTTTCTACAATGGTGCGGTTCATCCTCTCGGCAACGCCATTTTGTTGAGGAGTCTTCTTAACTGTCTTTTGGTGCCGAATACCTTGGCTGCGACAATACTCATCAAATGGCCCAATGTATTCACCACCATTGTCTGTTCGGATGCACTTTAATTTCTGCCCTGTTTCTCTTTCAACCATGGCCTGAAAATGTTTAAATACTTCTAGAACTTGATCTTTAGTTTTTAGTAGAAAAGCCCAAACTTTCCTTGAATAATCATCAATGAAAGTAACAAAATAAAGTGCACCACCATGTGTTCTAACTTTTAAAGGACCACAAACATCCGAATGAATCAATTCCAAAACATTTTCTTTCCTAGAAGCAACATTTTTATGAAAAGAAACTCTATGTTGTTTACCCGCCAAACAATGAACACAAGTTTTAAGATGTGTACCTTTCAAACCGGGTAGAAGCTCTTTCTTGAACAAAACTTGTAGCCCCTTTTCACTCATATGGCCAAGCCACTTGTGCCACAATTCGGTAGAAGTATCATCTTCAAGTGCATTGACAACACCTTTACAAATTTTTCCTTGCATCGAATAAAGTGTATGAGTCTTCTGGCACTTAGCCACCACCAAAGAACCCTTTGTGAGCTTCCATATTCCATCACCAAATTTGTTGTTGAAGCCTTCATCATCTAGCTTCCCAGTAGAGATCAAATTGAGGCGAATGTCGAGAACATGCCTCACATCTTTAAGCAACAACTTACAGCCCAAATTTGTTTCCAAACAAACATCACCCATGCCGATAATCTTGGACAAACCTTCATTACCCATTCGAACAGAACCATAATCTCCTGCAGTGTAGGTAGTGAAAAAATCAACTCGAGAAGTCACATAAAAAGAAGCACCGGAATCAATCACCCAATTGCTCTCTTGGCCCACAAAATTGATACAATCATCCTCACAAACGACCATGAGATCATCGGTAGTAACTGCCGTTGTGTCTTCTTGTTTCTTATCCACACTTTTGTCACGCCTTTTCTCCTTGTTCTTGAGCTTTCGGCATTCCCGCTTCATGTGCCCTTTTTCATGGCAATAGTAGCACTCAACGTCTTTCTTTGAAAAAGAACCATATTTTGATTTGTCACGGCTTTGATCACGACCATGAGGAGTCTTACGGCTTTGATCACGATCACGACCATGAAAAAGAACCATCTTTTGATTTGCTTCGGCCTCTCACAACAAATGCTTCCGAATGAGAGGAACCTGCTGATTTTCTTCTGGTTTCTTCATTCAACAGGCTACTAGTGACTTGGCCCATTGTGACAACTCCATCGGGCGCCGAATTACTAACCGTCACAACCAAAGTCTCCCAACTTTCGAGCAAAGAACTAAGTAGCATCAAAGCCTGCAACTCATCATCAAAAATAATTTTCATAGAAGCAAGTTGGTTAACAATACTCTTTATTTCATTCAGATGTTCCGGAATAGGGCTGCCCTCTTTATATTTTAAATTAACCAACTTACGAAACAGAAAGGCTTTATTTGTGGCTGATTTTCTATCATAAAGACTCTCTAATTTTTTCCATAAATCATGTGCCGAAGTTTCAGTGGCAACATGATGAAACACACTGTCATCAATCCATTGACGGATAACACCAACGGCTTTTGATTAAGCCTCTTCCACTCATCATCTTTCATATCATCAGGTTTGCCACTATCACCCTCAATGGGTCCATACAAGTCTTTACAAATAATAGGTCCTCCATTTTAGTTTTCCAAGTTACCCAATTGCTTCCATTGAAGCTAGACATACGACCCACATTCCCCTCCATTGATTTACACAAATAAATAAACCCAAATAAACCGTAAGCTCTGATACCAGTTGTTAGGGAAAATCGATGATTCCCCACAAGTAAATCAATCAATGGGAATAAAAACTAATGCGGAAAAATTAAATCAAAGGCAACACAAGAATTTTTACGTGGTTCCCTCAATGTGAGGTACGTCCACGGGATCGAAATCCGATTCCACTATCAACCAAATAAGTTCCAAACGATTACAAACGAGACACTAATGGTCTCACAAAACCACCCTTAGGTGAATTCCAAATAATCAGAAATAAACAAAGAGGAAAGACCTCACCAAATAGATGAACCAAAATCTTCAGAATCAGAGTTGAAGAAGACCCAAAATAACGAACCAAATCAACTTCCACACAAAAGAAACAAAAGCTTGAACAAATCAAGCACTGTTAATCAATTTTCCCAATTGTCAATTCACCCGCACGATTCCCAAAGCCGTGTCTCAGCCGCCGTTCACCTTTTTTGTGTGTGTATGGAACCAAAAAATAATATATATATTAGATATATATATATATTATTAAATCTTGGGTTTTATAATCAAACCCTAATTGTATCCAAATTGAATTGGGCCTCCACAAATATAATATATAAAAATATTATACCTAAACCAAGCCAAATTAAAACTCTTTTTCCAAAACCAATTGGGTCCCACACTCCAATAAGGAGGTATACCCAACACGTTGGAGCTCATCAACATCCATGTGAAAGGATTTTCTGGGTCTCACACTTGATTGTCCAGCAATCTTTTACTACAAAATTGAGAGGTAAGCATTTGAGGCAAATCAGTTGATTTTGGAGTAATAAAATTTTAGAGAAGTCATCCCATAGTATATATTGGCATGACATTTTCTTGATTCTTCTTTGAATATAATTCTCATATTCAAGAGAGAATCAAGTCCACAATCAGAATCCATCCGAACTCTATTGATGGCGGTAGTGGAGGAGGAGGAGGGACGAGTGATGGTGTTGGCAGCCGCAGAAAGTGGAAGACAATGTGTTGTTGGATTTTGAAAAGCCAGCCCGGGGGCAGGGAAAGAGCAGTGATGATCCTATAAGAAGAAGAAGAAGCCTTGCTAATGACAGACAGTACTTGGGAGGAAACAATAGCCCTCAAATGAATCAATTACTGAACTCTTGATGAACACACATTTTGATTGTGATTTTCATACATATATTGGTCAGTAAGCAGTGATTTTTTACTAGGCATATATACGTATACTGTTTGGGACTTGGGAATTTGTATGGGAAAAGGAGAAGGAAAACATTTTTCCTTTCTTTGTTTTGCTTTGTCTACCTACTACTACTACAAATGACATTACTGAAACATTCTTGACAAATGATATGAAGTCATGACAAGTTTGCAGAATTCTGTTAGCAATAATCCTTGTCTACAAAAAAATTCAAAGTCAGTCATTGGAATTCGGGTGACAATTTGATGTGTGTTTCTGCAGATCTTAGTCATAGTTCATAATTAATTACTTCAGATCTTTTATTTTGTTTTTTTTTTCTTTCTGTTCTTGCAAAATTTTATTGATATGCATATGGGTTTTTTGTACAAAATGAGTTGGAATTTAATATTGCATAGGCATGGCAGGGCAGGGTGCTCTTCGGGTCAGTATATTGCCCAACATAATCACAACCGTCATGACCAAAATTTAAGGGTTCTAAATAATTTAAACGCTTATAATGTTAGTGAAAAATGATTCATGTACATAATTTCAATTGTTAGGAGATTATAAATATAAAATAGAAAAATACTAGGGATGTCAAAATTTTTATCAAATTTTTTGAAAAATTTCTCATATGGGTGTGAATTGATAAAATTTTTGGAATCTCTATCATTGTTTTATAAAATAATTATATCCAACTAAACAACTATACTCTGATATAGGCCAAAAGATACCATATTGAGGTCGCTTAAGTTACATTTATAGTCTTTGAATTTTATTTGTTTGGTAGAGATGATGTGTTTTGTGTACTTGTACAGATTTAACAGACAATACGTAAATTCAAGCAAAACGTCAAAAGCAGATTGTCCGTGCGAGTAGTGAAAAGTTTGAGCCTACCAATTCATCGCACGTGCGGCCTACATTAGCACATGAGCTGCACATTAAAAATAAATAAAAAAAATGGAGAGCACGAGCGGAGGCCTAGGCTGCACGAGCTGCTGCCCAAGCCCAAATGCCTACTGCTTGAATGCCACTGGAGAGGCCCAATTCTGCCGCACAAGCGGCTCATAATTCACCACTCGTACGACTTGTTCCCAAAAAAAAAAAAAAAATTAATATTTTTTTTGTGCAATTTTATTTATTTATTTATTTATTTTTATTTACTTATTTTATATATATAAAAAAATTTGTGCAATTTTTATTTGTTTATTTATTTATTTATATTTACTTATTTTATTTTATTTTTATTAAAAAAAAAGAAAAGAAAAAGAGAAGTCCTTTTCTTAAAGCCAAACCCTAGACTCACTCTTATCTTTTCCCAGCACACTGTCTCTCTACCTCTCATCATCTTCTTCTTCTCTCTTTTTCTTTTTTTTCTTTTTTTTCTCTCTCTCTCTCTCTCTCTCTCTCTCTCACAAACTCATCAAACCCCACCATCACCAACTTCTTCTTCATTCTTCCTTCAACTTTCACTCACACTTTTTCTCACCACCACCTTCCACTGGAGCATCACATCTTTTCCAACCGGCGACCTTCCAGTGACTATTTTTTCCGACGGACCTTACATCTTCTTTTCTTCATACTTTTTCAAGGTAAACACTCTCTTTTTGTTTAGATTTCTTAGTTTTTACTTGTAATATTAGTAGATTAGTAGTTTAATGGTTGTTTTTTAGGCTTATTCACCATCTCGTTCATCATCTTCATCCTCACATAAAAAATAAAAAAAAATTGCTACTGTAACCAAGCAACAAACCACTGCACGTGCGGCCATCTCCGCGCGCACGTGTGGTCCCAAAAAAAAAAATCATTAATAATAATAATAATTTATCTTGTTGCAGACTATTTTTGTAAAATGTAGTTGTTTAGTTTAATTATTTAGTTAGTGGTTCTTATTTCTTTAATTTCAATTTAATTGTTAGTTTAATTGGTTAGTGGATTGTTGTTATTTTTGTTTTAATTGTTTAGTTAGTGATTTAGTTTTAGTTTTATTTAGTGATTTAATTGTTAGTTTAATTGGTTAGTGGTTTAGTTTTTATTTTTATTTTCTATATTTTATTTTCTCTTTTTCTCTACTAATTTATTTATTTAGTCCTTGTATTTCATATTTTTGCTTGTCAATTTTTTTTCATGCTAACTTAGTCTAAGTTAATTTAGGGTAGTATAAAAAAATAAAAAATAAAAAATAAAAAAAATTTCCAGTGGTGGGATGACATTGAGGTTTTGAGTGATTCGTGCATGCATGCAATATTTGATGAGTATTGATATAATAGTTCCACGTTTTTGTTCGTGCTAGTTGTATTATTTTGTTCAGATATGTCTCATCCCGCCGAGCACCCAAACGGCCTCGCAATGCCAACATAGTAGCTCGAGATGTGCCAACCGACATTTAGGCCAATAAACAAATTGCCTCAAACACACCATTTGATGTGGACTTCTTTCGACGCCACCAACCCATTGCGTGAAGTGTCCGAAAACTTGAAAATCGGGGCCTACTGGGCATCTGAACTGTCACTGAACCGGCATATCCTCGCATTGTGCGAGTCTTTTATCAAAACATGTATATCAGTGACGAGGCCCTGTGAGCTCTTATGTTCGTTGTTAATGGGGTGGAGTTAGTGGTCACACCATGTGTTTACTCAAGAACTCACAGTCCCAGCACTAGTGACCGAATTTTATGAGGGACGACAAGATGATGACAATCGCACTAGTATCTGTTGAGCTAACTTACCGCGCTACCTCATCTTCCTTGACATGGTTCTAAAAAAGAATGTCATTCCTCTAGGCTACAAGGAAAAGCGGAGAGGGGACTTCCTTCGTGCCTTGCACTGATTTGACTTTGGGTTTTGGGTTGACATCCCTATTTTGATCTTCAACCAGATAACCCATATCCTTAAGGAAGTCAAGTTACGCAACACCCAAGGCGGTTTTACATGGGCCCTTCCTTTTGCCAACCTCATTACTGCACTCATAAAAGGCCAAAAGACATACCTACTTGAACCCACTGAGGTTCAGCTTCCGCCGCCAACGCTTTATGGTAAAACCCAATGGCGCCAAATCACTGCTCTCCTACCGCCTCCACTATTCATCCCCGATGCCCCAGCCAATCCTAATGATGTTCTAGTAGAGCCCGCCGCCGCGCCACCACCACCGTCATTCCGTATTATACGGGCGTAATATCAAGCTCTTTTGGATAATCAAGCTACTATTCAACAATTTGTGGTTGATCTTCGGGCTGACTATTAGGCATATTGGGATTAATCGCAGACGGTGCTTGATGGGTATCAGCAGTCAGTTGCATCTCTGCAAACTGACTTCTACACATACCAGGAGTCGAGCCAGGAGCGGTTTGATCAGCTTGGCACTAGGGTTCATGATGAGACATTCGAGACTCGAACGCTGATACATGCCTTATTTGAGCAGTATTTTCCACCACCGCTGGATCCAAATCAATGATATCCATTCTAGTTTCTTTGTTTCATTTCTTTATTTCTTTTTTATTTTGTTTTATTTTATTTTTCTTTTCCTTTTATACTGTACATTTAAAAAAAAAAATGTGTGTGTATGTGTGTGTATGTGTGTGTGTTTGGTTCGTCCCTACCTCGCTAGATATGTGCCTATACTGTCTGGTAAGATCCTTTCTCTCTCATTTTACTATCTACTTTACAGTTGCTTACATTGAGGACAATGTTGTATTCCAATTGAGGGGTGAGGCTATTTATAAAAACAATTCATGTTTGTACTTGCTGCAATTGATTGCTCCACTTCACTTGATGTTCACTTTGTGCCAGTATAGTAGTGATATAAGCATATGTTAATTGGGGAACATAGTGGATTTGTATGAAAAGAGTTTATTGGGTAAATACTCGCATGTGATGTTTGCACTAAGAGAGTTGTTTGTGTTTTTTGTATTAGTACACTTGTCACGAGTATGTCTTGATTCACATGAACACACTTTTATAGCGGTGACCTCTCTATTCTAATCCCTGGTATACATCATTAATAATTGCTAATGTTACAGAAAAGAATAAATGAATAGCCTCGATTCTCACAAAAAAATTATAAAAAAAAAAAAAAAACAAACTTGACTTGTTTGGGTTCATAACCTCTTTAACTCAAGTTATTAAACCCGTAGGGGTGTGTCTACACCTAGTGCCTTAAAACCGTCTGGTTTGGGAGTCATTGGCCTAATACTTGCTACATGGGTTAATTAGAAAGCTTAAGGGACCTACACATTGCACAGTTAAGAAAAAAATAAAGACTTGTTTAGGTTCATAACCTTTTCAGCTCAAGTTATTAAGCCCGTAGGGGTGTTTTCACACGTAGTGCCCTAAAATCGTCTGGTTTGGGAGTCATTGGCCCAATGCTTGTTACATGGGTTGATTAGAAAGCTTAATGGATCAGGACATTGCACAGTCTTCCAAAAAAAAAAAACTGATGAGAATCTTGGTTGCAAAAGTTTAGTTTTTTTTATATATGTTGGGTGTTATTGTGAGTTACACTGAGCTATTATAGTGGACAATTAACTAGTTATGGGAAATGCACTTTACACCAAGAGCATGTTTGATTGGGTGGATTAGAACATGGGATTAGGATTATTAATCCGTGGGCCCAATTATCCTATATTTGTTTTAACATTTTGGTTTAGGATTATTAATCCAATGGATAATTAATCCAACAAATTTGTAGGATTATTAGTAATGGGGTAGGGGTGGGATTATTAATCCAATGAATATTAATCCTATTGGATAGTGAATACCACACTAATTTAATAGGATTATTAATACTTCACTATTAATCTTGTGAATCAAACATGACCCAAAGGCACTAATAATGTGTTTACTAGCATTCACAAGTACATGGGACTTAACTTTTATATTAATTGAATTGTGGTTCTTGCTCAATAGACTCTTTCATGCTTATCCACCGTGCCTTCAATGACTCATCACGTCTTAATATCACATTGTAGTTGGCACATAAGTTAATTGATAGTTGGAGTAGTGTGAGTACTTATTGTTGTTGGGCAGATGTGAATATGTTAATGTTTGTGGGTATCATTTCTGGAAATCCTCACGAGACTATACTCGTCCACTTAGGGTAACATTGTAGTTTAAAGCTTGTTGCATATGTTAAATACAATCGTGATCCCTACGAAAGTGGCTTAAAGTATTTTTTTTTCTTATTCTTATTGGTTTGCTCGAGGACTAGCAAAATGTAAGTTGAGGGATGTGATGTAGGCCGAAAGGTACCATATTAAGGTCGCTTAAGTTACATTTATAGTATTTGAATTATGTTTATTTGGTGGAAATGATATGTTTTGTGCACTTGTACAGATTTGACAGGCAATACTCAAATTCAAGCAAAAAGTGGCGCAAAAGCAGATTGTCCGTGCGAGTAGTGAAAAATTCGAGCCTGCCACCTCACCGCACGTGCGGCCAAGCTCCACTGTACGTACGGCCAAGCTCCACTGCGCGTGCGGCCCACCACGGCTTGAGCGGCCTATATGGGCACTCGAGCAGCCCACCTAGGGTTGCATGCGTGAAAATTTAAGGCTTTTCTGTTGTGCATAAAAAGAAGAAAAAGAGGCTGAAAAGGGGTTTGAAAATATTTCAGAGAAAAAGGAAGAGCGGGGCTAGGGTTTGAAACAAAAGAACTTGAAGCTTGAAGAATGTCTCCCATGGTGACTTCTTCTTCTTCTTTCACCTCTTCCCACTCCTCCATGAGTGGTTAGGCTATTCTTTGTAGGGTTTTGATGAAACCCTAGCCATGTAAAGGGATTTTTCTTAAGCTTTGATTGTGAAACGGTTTGAATAAATGTATGGATGTTTTAGAAGTTTATAATAATTTTCCTTTTCATCTCTTTAAGTGTTTTACTCTCTGTGATTGTTTAATACTTTTCATATATTAGTTTTCTTTGTGTTTGTGTTCAAAGTATGAGACGAGTCATGCTACGAAAGACGGGTCGTGTTGTTACTATAGTTTAGAGCAAATGACTCGTGCTACTTGGGATGATTCGTAGCTGTACGTTGAATGCAACAATCCTCTTGATCAATGTTTCAAACTTGTAGTTGTGAAATATTGGATAGTTCAAACCGGATTGCAATTGATGGCCGATGTTAAGTCTTATTTATGTAGTTAGTGGTGAATTCTTTGCCCTAGGATTTTTCTCAAAAATCAATATCTCAAACCCTTTGTTTAATTGCCAATTTAATTTTTCAATTTCATTTAATTCTCGTTTAGTCATAATATTCCTTAATCTTTTTAATCGAAATTAATTTAGGAATTTAACCATTAAATTAGTCTAATTTTCTGTTTATCCCTGTGGATCGATACTTGGACTTATCATTATTCTAAAAAATTTGATATAATTTAATATTTATATTTGGTGTGTATCATACTCCGACTACAATACAACACATATTCAAGGGTGTGTCTGTCATTAGATTTTCTGGGAGCCTTTTGTTGTTGTTGTTGTTGTTGTTGTTTTTTTTTTTTTTTTTTTTTCATCTTTATTGATTTTTTTTTTTAAAAAAATTAAAATGTTTTTTACTTTTATGCTTTATTTGACTAGAAGACAAGAAAAGTAAATAAATAAATAAAATTTTAAAAAAATCATTAAAGACAAAAAAAAAGTCAAATTTTTTTTTAGTTATCTTTACTAGACTTTTTTTGGATTTGATTTTTTTTTTTTTTTTTACACTAAACAAACTTGAATAAAAAAAAATGGACACAAATAATAATTAAAAAAAATACTAGACAAGAGTTTAGAAAAAAAAAAACATGTGACTTTTTTCTTTTTGTTAATCCCAAACTGACGTTTAATATCTATTGCCTGACAACCAACCCAACAAAAAAAACCTCATAATAGGAAAGAATCAATGGCACAACAAATAGTCTGACATGACAAGAGGAGCCCTGGAGGATAAATTATCAATATTTATCTTTTCAAAGATTAATTCTCAGTTCCTAGTTAAAAATGTATTGGCTTTTTTATTAAAATAGCCAAAAAAAAATCTAAACACCCAATCATATAATTTTTTCTACCTTTTTACATGTTTTTTTGTAAAAAAATTTAAAAATTAATTAAAATAGTCTCTTCTCAAGCGAATTCATAAAAAAAGAATTGAAGTAGTCAATTATTATTTCCTAAATGAATGAATGTTTATAAAATATTGTTAACTATCGATTACCACTATCTAGTTTTTGAGTTGAAAATGATTAATCATAATACTTCGGTCAACAATGTGACCAAAAAATATATATTAACAAATTAATTGTATTATCTACTGAAAAAGATATCGTAGATAAGCTATATTATGCAAGTCTAATTAGTTATTTGCATCTAAAAATATGAGAAGAATAATATTTATAGCTCATGCAATTAGTTCAATTTTTATTTGATGCTATAAATTTAAATTTTGTTTAATATTTTTTCATCTTGTAAATTGTATACTACTAAACTGTAAAACAACATAACAATATTTTTATTTCTTCCTCCTTAATCTATGTAACTAAAATTTATTATATAGTTTTATTTTTTATATATGCAACGTAAATAAAAGAATTATAATTACTTAACATTTTTTGCCTAACTTTGTTTATCCATTTTTATACACCAAGATGATATATACATATAATAATACTAATACACACACCTTGTGGTCCTCAAGTTATAAACCCATTATGCTGCAGACATGAATTTCGAAAATAATATCTTTAATAGTTTGAAATTAAAATTAGAATTAAATTAGAACTTTCCAGAAGTTTCTTTTTGTTGTAGTTTCCTAATTTGATCTTAAGTCAAATTCTGGTAACTTTTCAATTGTGGTTTGACTTGACTTGGGGCATGAATTATGTCTTGATCATCAAGGAATCTTTTACTATAAATTGAGAGGTAATCATTTGAGGCAAACCAGTTGATTTTGGAGTAATAAAATTTTAGAGAAGTCATCCCAAAGTATATATTGGTATGGACATTTTCTTGATTCTTCTTTGAGTATAATTTCAATATTTATATTGTGTTTGGTTGGGGGATTTGGGAAGGGATTTGGAAAGGGAAATGAAAAATGTAGGTGAAATGTGAATAAATCATGCCTATATTTCACATAGTTTCACACAACTTTTCCCTTTCCCTTTCTAAATCCCTCCCCAAATCCCCCAACCAAACACATCATTAAGGGAAAATCAAGAAAATACCCATACCGAGTAGCCAAAACAAAACCTACAAGTTAAGTCTTATACCTCTTAAAGCACAGCACAAAACAACCACAATTTCAGGCTCAAACCTCCTTCCAAAGCTCAAACTAGGCTCCAAGAGACCTCAGCTCCAAGGTGGTCAAGTTTGGTTAAGGGTTAGTGTGTAAAGGTGTAGAGAAACAAGGCTTTAAGACACAAAACAAAAAGAGAGAGAGAGAATTTTGATCCAAAGTTTCTAACCTCCCAAAATGGGGGAGGACAACCCCTATATATAGAAAATCAAGATTCAAGCTTGTATTCATCCCTTCATACACGTGTATAGAGATGCACTTCAGTGAACAACAGTTGGCACAGCTGGCAAACAAATATCTGAAAAATGAAAAAAATAGTCGTCAGCCATCACTAGTGGCCGACCGGCCATCAATGTAGCCAACTGGGCACCACTGATGGCCGGCAGCCACAAGCCATGGCCGATGGACTGTGGGGATGGTCGACAGGCCACCCTCTCCTCCAGACTTGAAACAACAAGCTCTTGGTCCACAATCAAGCACAAAACAGACAGGTTTAGAAGCTCAAAGGCAAGGCGCTCGGCCGAAAACTTCAGGCACTCAAAACGAACACAAGCATACAAAACCATCAAGTGTTCAAACGATAACGTCCAAGTCTTGAAGACGGTAAAAAATGGGGTGTCTACAACATCCCAATAGGTTTGTATTTGTTTAAAGAACAAATCTTCCAAAACAATCCTCACATCTTCTAATAGATAGGCAGCAGCCCTTTCCGTTGTCTCTAGCAGCCTGTAGCAGCTCCACTTTCCTAACATTTTTGGTAAGTGTAATTAACCAATTATTTTATTTCGTTGGTTGAAAATGGATTTGATTAACTATGGTTTTGAAATTTTTTCCTTATCCAACAAATATTATATTGCTCTTAGTTTTTTTTATGATGCTGCCTTATTCAATGTTCTATATTACTCTTAGTTTTAGAACTTTGAAGGAGTTTTTTTTAGACATATACGAAAATAATGAAAGCTTAAATAAAAATTATTGAGGATATATATAAAAACCCTAATATTTAAAATTATTGTGAATATACTCTAGTTTAATATTAAATAGGGCTAAAAAATTTTAAATTTTTTTTTAGGTTATAAATAATGGAGCCTCCACACTCAAAAAAGGCAAAACTCTTTTCTCATTCTATTAATCAAAACAGAAATCTAGTAGTACAACACCCAATATTGTTGAAACCTCATTTTCTGATGTGCCACCTTCCATGCGTCAAGCAAATAAACCAAGTGAATTTGATTCAACTATTATTGAACTGGATCCTGATTTACGCTTGCAAATTTGTGAATATTCAATTAATCAACGAGATGAGGTTAGACGAGCTTATGCGAACTTGGGGCCTTATTATCAACCTAAACTTGAGTATCCTAGGTCCTCATTTGGAAAGCAGAATCGCCGATTTCAACATATTTAGTTTAAACAATTTTCTTGGCTAGAGTATTCTCCTTCAAAGGATAAAGCATATTGTTTTTCATACTTTTTGAAAATTAATCTAGATTCTGTATTCGATGAATTTAAATCTTTAAAGTCACGTCGAGCACAACTTAGTTAGATTGTTTCTAATCAATAAATTTAGATATTAATCTAGATTATGTTATTATTAAATTCTCTTCTTTTTTTTTTTTATGTGATTATAATTAAAATATATTGTATAATTTTACCTTAATATTAGTCCACTCCATTGACGAATCCTGAGTCCGCCGTTGTATAAGGTGTAAATCAAGAAGTGGAATAACGTTTGAAAAGATGAAATTTTAGCCAAAAAAAAATCAAACTCAATCTTTCTATTTTTTTATAAAAAATTAATTCTCAAATAAACCTCAAGATGCATAGCAAATCAAGATTAGAATAAAAGGAGAATCTTTATAATTTTTTAATGAAAAAGAATATAATATTATTACGTAATGTTATCGTTATATCAAATATTTACACAACAATGATCACTACATGTAAAATCTTTGATTTCTCTCGTATATTTTGGATCGACCAGCCAGTTAATTTAAAAAAAAAAAAATAGAAGTGAATTCCAATTTCTTTCACATATTTCTTGTACCATAAATTCAAAGAACCTCAGAAGTAGTGTTCAGAAGGATAAGGCCTGGCAACATTGGAGACGCGAATCACATCCAAAGCCTGCAAATAGTGGGCAGCACAAAAAACAACACTACAGAAATTATCATCTAGTTCTATGATTCTAAGATTTATTCTTCATGTCTCAAGAAACCTAAAGATCTGATAGCATGCAAGCTATGCTACGTATACATTTCTGTAAATATATATCTACAAATTTATAACAAAGCTTATATCTACATGAAAGAATCAATCAAGAAGTTTCTCAAAAAGAAAAACATAAAAAAGTCCATGGTTATAACAAAGCTTCATCGTAAGCTATTCAATCTGTTTTATCAGTGCATGCAAATTCCTCTTTAAAACTTCGTATACTCTCTTGAAAACTTTGTTTCTTGATGAAGAAACAAAGCATTCATTCATACCTCATAACCATCAATGGAGTTTTGATGGATTCTGATCATGGACTTCTAGTATATTCACTACAACAAAATTGACTTTTCATGGCACCACATCCACGACATACAATGAATGCAAGCCGTAATTTCTCATTTTTACGACTTGCTTTTTTTGTATGTCGTAAATAATAGACTAACCACGACGTGTCTATTATGCAGGCCGTAAATGGTAAAAATGATAATTTTTTTACGGCTTGCATTGCGTGCCGTAATTAATAAAACTTTCTACGACATACATATAGCATGCCGTTAATACATCAGTTATATACGACGCGCGTCTGTCAGTCATTAAAAATAAATCACTTTTTATGACTTACTATGTAGGTCGTGAATGGTGTGTCACTTTTTATGACTTCCTATGTAGGTCATGAATGATATCCAAAATAAAAAGGCGCCAAAACCCAATTTTTTGGCGCCACTTATAAAAAAAAAAAATAAAAAATTAAATTATTTTTCTATTATCAAACAGACTGATAGAATTCAAGAAAAAAGAAAAAAAGAAACAAAAAAAGAGAGTTTCTAAGAAGAGAGGGAGACCTAGGTGAAGGGAGGGGAAAGTTTTCTTCAATCAATTGAATCGGTAGAGTCTGCTTCGACTGCTTCGACTTGGATTTGGCTTCAATTTGTAATCTGCTTGGACTCCTTCGACTGCTTCGACTTGGATTTGGCTTCAATTTGTAATCTTCTTGGACTCCTTCGACTGCTTCGACTTCGACTGCTTCGACTTCGACTGGTAAGGCACTCTCTCTTCTCTTCCTTCTTCCTGAAACCCTTGTTTCGTCTCTCTCTCTGTCTCTCTCTCTTTCTCTCTCTCTCTCTCTATCTCTGACTCTCTCTCTCTCGGTATATATATATATATATATATTTATATTCCCCTCCTCTCTTCTCTTCTCTGTTTTTCTGTTTGTTTTTATGCACTGTGGAATCTGTCCCTTTCTGTGCTTGAATTGATGGATGGATGAAATACATCTGCCGTTTGTTTTTATATTGGGCGTTTGAGTTGTAAGAACTAGGTTAATGTTGTAAGAGCTTTGATTAATGCATCTGCTGTTTAACCATAAGTTGTTATTTCTGATTCCTGCTCCCATAAGTTGTTATTTCTTTTATTTTCTTCTTCTTCTTCTTCTTCTTCTTCTTCTTCTTCTTCTTCTTTTGTGTGTGTGTGTGTGTGTGTGGTGATGAAGGTATTGGTACCTAATTGTATACTCTTTTTAAGTTGATTTTCAAATACAAAAAAATCTGATTTTTTAGCCTTAACATGATGGTTTGAGGTCATTTTGTGTAAAGGGGTAGTCCATCCCTTCTTGTTGCTTTATTGTGTAAGCTTTTGTACCATCTTTTAGCATATTCACATCAAACTTTTTGGCTCTTTAAACCACTGAAATTTAGCGTTATTTTAGTGGTAAAAACTTAGTTTTGAAGTCCAAAATTGGAGGGGGTAGCCTCCCCTCCTTGTGCTTTGTTTGCAAGCCTAGATAGCTTAACATGTGAGCATGTTTTTCTAGCATTTTGTACCTTAATCTCAGCATGTTTTAGCCATTGTTTTGACCTATTTTGGCTCTGTTTTGGGCTGGTCAATTCAGTTGAGGCTTGTATTGTGTGATTGTAGTGCAATTTCTTTCACTAACTTAATGTTTTAGGCTTTTAAACATGATTTGCATAAGTTGCTTGCATGTTTTAGTCATTTCGCACTCCATTTTAGCACTGAAATCTCTGCAACCTTCCTCTATTCTTCACTCTTTCATTTGTTTTGAAAGTGACTTTGAACCCATTGTTGGCATGAGTGTGGAATTGAGACCCTCATGCCTAATGGTTTAATTCCTTCGGGAGTTCATTACCAACAACATGAGGCCTCTTTCATGTTCAAGGTACTTGTGGTTTAAGCCCTCTTTCCATTAGAGGACACTCACCTTTTGGACTAATCAATTAAAGAATGGATTGCTAATCTAAAATGAGTAAATAAAACATGACAAGTAAAAGAGGCAAGATAAGCATCTTTCATGTTGCATTGCATGTGTTCGGATCGAACGTTAATTCGAACACGAGAAAAATGGGACGTTTCATACTCAAAGTGATGAAATGTGCCACTTTTCTTGGTCACCATCACCCTTGATCATAAATGATAGGGTTGTGGTTTTGATTGAGTCTTGTTTTGCACTCATTAAGCTTGTACAAGCTTAGTTCTTTGGTCATCATGTATGAAAATTCTTGGTTGATGGTTTGAGAGTCAAGAGCTATACTTCTTTGAGCTTGTGTGATGATAAGGAGAGTAGCAGTACATACACTCCTTGAGAATTGTTTTGCCTCTTTTTGCTCTCTGTTGCAGCAAAAAAGGGAAGTTTAGGGAAGAGGTGGCCGACCGGCCACCAGCAATAGCCGACCGGCCAACAATGATAGTCGACAGCCACCATTGGTAGCCAACCGGCCAGAAATGAAATTTTGCACAAGTGTGTTCCTGAGTTGGAGCGGAGATGTTCTGGAAGTTGGCAACACTGTTGGTGTTCAAGCGAGTGTGAACAGAGGCATCCGATGGCAAGGCGGTGGATTTTCAGGAGGGAGCCAACCGAGCATGCATGCTTCCCTCACCCTCGAGGCCATTTAATTGCTTTAATTAGTTAGCGTAGCTAATTATTCAATTCAAGTGTTGTAATTAATTAGCTTAGATAGTTAATTAGTTTAATTGCTTTAATTAGCTTATCATAGCTAGTTATTTACTTTGGTTTGTAATAATTAGTTAACTAGAATAGTTAATTGGTTTTGTGTTGTAATAATTAGCTTAGCTTAGATTAGCTTAGCTTATTCATTCGGACCCTCCTTCGCGAGGGCATAATGTTGTAATAAGTGTGCGTGTGTGTGTGCATGTCTTCCGACCCCACGTCTTTCTCCCTTTTATTTCATCGCTTTTGATGGTTAGATTAGGGATCATATTTCAAATTAGCATACCTTATGCTTGCATGATTGCATTCATTCATTCGTCTTGCATGCACCAAGGCTCGGCGTATCATTCAAACTGCATTGTCAATTCAATACTTCTTTGAATACGTGTTTTGAAGCATGCTATCAAAGTGTTGCAAATGCCATATTAGTAGCCAAGCCTATTAATTGCATTATTGCATGTGTTGCATCTTGTATAGTTAGGATCATGCATATTTCTAACTAATTTCTGTTTTGGCTTGGCGTACTCGGTGAGTTTTATGCTTTAGCATACTTGCATGAGTGTGATTGCCATATTGCCATGTTTCACATGCTTGCCATGAGGCTATGTGCTTAAATGCTTAACTACATGAATGCCTGTGGATGAAGGCTTGTTGTTTGAATTGGAACAGTTCAATAAATGTATGTTTTAAGCCCACTTTGCGAAGTGGCAAATCATGTTTTAAAGCCCACTTGAGGTGGCAAATCCGCATCTTTTAAAGCCCACTTGAGGGTGACAAATTCAAATCATTTTCAAAAGCAAACATGAGTCGAGTTATTCCAATTCTCGCGATTTTAGTCTATACTTGCTTGTGTGCGTCACATAGTAAAGTTAGCTAATAATCAGAACAATAGCACATAAGGTTTTTAAAATCTCATATCATGATTAGTAGAGGCCGATCTTTGATCAGGCAAGCGGGGGTGCTTATTTCATGATATTTCCCCCTCGTACCCAAGTTCCCGAGCTGAGACAACTTCGGTGATGACGAACATGTGGCTTTTGGCACGAGTCAAGGTTCCTAAATTTTCCCAAAATAAAATATTTAGGTGGCGACTCTGTATCTGGTAACGCAGTCCAATTTTGGCATTATTTGATTTAAAATCGATTTTCCAAAAAGATTTTTCGGATTTGGACTCTTTGGTGATTATTAGTTTCACATTGCATTTTGTGAGACTAGATTCAGAACCGCGGGAGTCCGAACTATAAGGCCTTCTTTTTAAATCCTTTCCGAAAGGCGGGGCGTGGAAAAAGACGAGCCCACAGATGCCTATCTATCTTTTTGAGTAAGTATTAGGTTGCTATTAGGCTGCCTATCTAAAAAACAAACAAACAAACAAAATTGTTAGCCCTTATTTGGGGCAGGACTGGGCTGGGAAATTTTTTTTTTACGGACTTTTTAAATTTTGGGCTAGGTTACAGCCACCTATGCTCAGCAGTCCGCCCTTGACCTTATATATCATTTCTTAAAGTTTTAATATAACAATGATGAATCATGTCATTAGATTAATGCTTACTGGTTTGAAGAATCACCAATACTTACTCTAGCCACATTGAATAATTTCTCATATATATATATATATATATATATGTATCTATATATTTGTGGCAATGTGTCGTTACACTAGAAAAAAATGATAATCACGCTCGTGCATCCAATCTGTTAAAATCGTATCGATTCACATCAATTTGCACTACTCTAACCGCTAACCGCAGTTTAAACTTTAAAATTTATAATCCAGTAACCGAACCACTCCGCTCCGCTATAGTTAATACATGTAGGGGGGTTCAAGGTTAGGAAGGTGATTAGAGAGGCAAAACTATGCTAATAGTCCAACAATGGTGGAATGATTGGAGGATGAGTAGCAGCAATTGTCTGGGAGGTTGGAGAGTGAGTAGCTAGGTGAGGGTGAAACAAGTAACTCAAGAAGAAATCTATGGCAGTGCCAAAATGGGCAGCAGCTCCCCCAAATCCCCCAAATCCCTCTTCTTGAACCTTGGGAAATAGGTCTTATTTATAGGCTTTTCCTTAATACCAAGAGGACACCAAGTGGCCAAATAGAGAAAGGACATGTGTCCCAGAGGATCAGATGGAATATTTTGTCTTGAGCCACCAGGCTGAAGGTGCCATGTGTCCTTCTGCATGTACTGTGTACTATCTGTTTGCCTCCTCAACTACCTTTTTTGAGCCACAGCAAGTGTAGTTGCGACGGGAGTGTTTGGCGCTGCAGCTCCCTTTTGAGCCTTAGCAAGTGCAGTTGCGGCGAGAGTGTTTGCCGGTACACTTGCCTTCTCAACTCGAACCTCAGTAAGTGCACTTGCAGCAGTAAACCTTGCTGCTGCACTTGCCTTCTCAATTCTACTTGGCCAGTACATGCATTCTCAAGACTCCATTAGTCTGCTATCGACTATGTTCGTGCTTACCTCAATAAAGCCTCCACCTTTAGCCACCTAACCACAAACTCCCCAGCTTCCAGGGCGAAGGCCAAAGCCATGCCTGTTATCAACCATGCTGTGCCTTAGTACCAAGCCCAAGGGGGCTTCCTTAGTCCTGCCTGTGCGACTAAGGCAGGTTCGTGACCTGGGTAAATGGAAAGGGAGTCCCTTGCGCTCGGGCTGCCCTGCTTCCATCTTCGCAGGGTTACTGCGGCAAACTGGTATCTCTAGGCCTGCTATCAGCTCCAACCAGTAAGTCTTGGGGCCTGCTATCAGCGCCAAGCATTAGCCTCTACTTGTAGAGGGGAAGCTTTTCCCAAAGGTTGCTATCATCTTGGCGGGATGTTCCCTCTGCAAGTTGGTTGCGGCAGCTGTAGTTACTACGACAGTCATTTCCCGCGGCAAGTTCAAATGGCAAAATCGACAATATTGAAGATGGTGGTGCAAAGTGCCCCTGCAACTTGGGCGCTACAAGTAATGCCTTTGCAACTTAGTTGCTTTGGTTCTCTCATTCCCTCAATAACTCTAGGTATTGGCAGAACCGACAATACTTAGAATGAGGGTGGCACTGACATTACTTGGAATGGCGGCACTGAGACAAAGTGCCTTCGCAACTTGGCCATCGTAAGTGTCACCTCTGCAACTTAGTTGCTTCGGCTTTCTCTTTTCCTCAGCAACTTCAGATGGCGGCTGAACCGACATTATTGGGAAATGGCTGCGCTAAGGCAAAGTGCCTCAGCAACTTGACCGCCACAAGTGTTCCCTCTACAACTTGACTGTCACATGTGTTGCCTCTGCAACTTGACTTAGGCATTTTCTTTCGTGGAGTCCTTTTGGACCCTTGGCGGGTTGGACCTGCTTCGTCCTAGTGTTGGCCCACTTCCCTTGGGTTTTAGCCCATGCTCTTTTTTCATTCCTAGTCATCTTAAAAAGGCAACCTCAACACTTAGGACCATACTTAATTTGGAATTTAATTTATGACCCTTTACATTTGCCCCATGCACACGTGGGGGACATGCTCCTTGTTTCCCGCGCGTACATGACGTAAGCAAGTAACCCAGGGGTTGCGTCGGTTGGGTCAGAAGTTGCGTCGGTTTTCTACAGAGTCATAATGGCTCAGAAAAGGTGCCTTTTGCCTGACAGTCATGATGGGCCTAGGGAGGCGTGTTGGTATCTTTTTGCCGCTTTCTCTATAAATAACGCCTCTTAGGTCTATTGGTTCCCCACTTCCGCCACAATAAACTTTCTTGTCACCTTGTCTTCTTCTCTCTCTGGCCGTTACCTTCCAAAGTTTTCTTCTCTTTCTTTCTTCTCTTTCATGGTTACCACCAAGTTTCTACCCGACAGGGCTGTCCTACCCAGTACTGAGTGGAGGAGGGCCCCATACTTTGGGGGGCTTGCTGACCCGTTCTGGAAGGTCATTGATTCCTTTGTTCCTGATGCCTCTCCTTTAGAAGAGCCTCTATTCCCTTTTGGTAAGGCCTCCCTAGACGATGCTGACATGGTGAACCCAGTCTCTCTGCTGCGGTTCCGAGTGGAGCGTGGTGATTTTCCCCATTCATACATTTAGTATCGCACTCACTCGGGTCCTCCAGCAGACTAGTCCATCTAGGTTGATGATATCATTATAGATGATGGCTTTGAGCAGCGCTTGAGGGATGTTCGTCTCTTCAATGCACCATTTTGATCTCGAGGAAGTTGTTTGTGTGCAAGGTACAGACCAATACTATACAATTGTTTCCCGCTGGAGCCTCAACACTCACACCTTCGTGCTGGCTTGGGGGGAGATAGCCCTAACCCTTGAAGACATCGATGTTCTCCTTCGGTTGAGCACCCGTGGGGACTTCCCTTTTGATCCCGTGTCCTTGACTACTACGGAACAAACTGTTGTCACTGCTCTTCAAGGTGCCTTTCGGGAGGTACAAAAGCATGGCTCTTGGTATGATCTAATACGATTGTTTCTCGCTGGAGCCGCGACACTCACACCTTTGTGTTGGCTTAGGGGGAGATAGCCCTAACCCTTGAAGACGTCGTTGTTCTTCTTGGTTGAGCGCCACTTCCCAAATCGGTGCAACAGTGTGCATGACCCGCTCCCGCTTGAGGGCAGTCCAAGAGGCAACAACATCAATTGCTGAGGCTTGTGCCTCACCAAGTAGGAAGAGACTTCGGAAGGTATCCATACTTAGAAATATTCTTTATTTTTCATACTTCTTTGGAATTTTTATCTTTACTTTAGTAATCACATGATCTTTTTCCTTTTCAAGGCCCATCGGCCATGCCACCTTCGGGCCCTGAAGGTTCTTCTACTACCATCGGAATTTCCTCAGATTCAAACGACGACGACAACCTTCTCATTGCTTCAAGGGTCACAAGACTCATAACCCGCAGAATGGTACTTCCAGATGTTGAAGAAGAATCAAGTGCTGAGGCTGAACCAACTATTGAGGTTGAGCCAGTTGTTAAGGGTGAACCAGTTGTTGAGGCTACAGAAAATGAACAAGTCCCCCCTGCTGTGGAAGTTGCAGCGGGTGATATAGTTACTGAGGGTGCAGAACCTCCAAACCTTGCTGATTCTGTTCGTTTTGACCGTTCCTCCATCGACGTAGATGATTTTGTTCCCGAGACTCTGAGAGAAGAGCGTGGCGCAAGAGAGCCACTAGAAGTTGCACCCCCCCCCTTGGGAGCTGTATCTGGGGGTTCTTTCCAATCCATTGAGTCTGCATTGGTTCAACAGACCCCACTTCCCAATGTTCAAGTTGTTGCGGGAGGTGCAGATGTAGCAGCTGTTCCTAATGTGGGCCCCCTAAACTTGGCCCATCTTGCAGAGGTAGCTGTCAACCTAGCCACTCATGGTGCTATTGCTGTTGCTAATGCTTTTGACCTAGTTGCCCGTAATGTCCCAATTTTTATACCCAAATAATAATACGATAACCATGGTTCTTTAAAGTAAAACTGAAAATAAATCTCCACACTTGCATTACATGATACAAATAGTCTTCAGGCGATAATACATTCACTTCAAATCAAAATAACATAAACAAATAGATACCCCCAACGGTTTACAAGTTTTCAAGGCTTAGGCATGTTTACACAAAATGGTTATTCAAACCCACACAAATACAGCCCTTAGCTTACAAACAGAGTTACAGTAAAATGAGAGCCATGTACTCTCAATACATATTTCCTCGCCTTTAGTTAGGCGGAATCACCATATCTTTTCCTGGACAAAAATCCCATAGGGTGAGTATAAAGCCCAGTAGGAAATCCTTAACAAAGTATATACATTTTATACAAGTCTCAAGAGATGAATGCACGTGCCATGCTATGTTTTTTTGCAAATAAATAATTATATCTTTATCTTTTGAAAACCATCATGCTCAATGATGTCATGAAATGTCCATTGTTCAAAACTTAACAATTTAATTCAAGGGGCGGTAAATACAACTGTGGTAATCCCTAGGTCGATGTCTGCAAATAGACTATACGAGTACTACCAAATTGTCATTTTTACCGGTATTAACCAGAAGGCTCGACACCTATCCGCGCGGGTTTTCGGTCTTTCACCCCGGACTCTCAAGCCAACTTGTTCAATATCATCTACACCACCTATCAAGACTTACCAACGTATTTACCCCAAAACCATTCCATGAAAACTTGTTTCTCAACATTCTTTTCTCAATGCAAGTTTCAAATCAACTTTCAAAGTTTAATGTAATCGAATGAATTGATATGCCAATTTCACAAGATGAAAATAAATACTTTTATTCCAATTCATCATCCAAGAAATAACATAATTTCCTCTTTTCAAGTATCCTCAACAATTAGTCATTTCAAGACTATTTCAACGTTTTGAACAAAAATTTCCAAAATGAACAACAATTCTCATATTCCATGAAATTCATCATTTATATAAATATAAATAAGAAATTTTCCAAACATTCATTTATTTTGACACACAAAATAAATATAACAATATCATTCATGGATTTTCAATCTCTTTTAAAAATCCTCAATTTCTAGGTTTTCTCACCAAAACTATACAACTCAAATCTTTTGAAAGAAAACTTTCCAAAATCATTTTTTCTTCAATCAATGAAGATCAAAACCCATAAGTTCATTTTAAAAGAACAAGAGACAAACTACTTTTAAAATCGCTCAACTTCTTGAATCAACAATCAATTTTTAAAAGCTATCAAAGGATGATTTCGAAAATCATCTAAATCTTGCAAAATATATATATAACTCAAAGAAAATCCCTACCTCAAGTTTGAAGAAGAGCAGAGATGAAACCCCAAAATCAACGATGCCTAAACTCGATCTTCACCTCACACAACAAAGCCCTCGAGATGATAACCTACTTTGATGAGGAAACAATGGCAAAACTCAAATGGATCTTGAGAAATCAAGGGTTTTTTTTTTTTTTTAATCTAGTTTGTGTAGAGAAATGTAGAGAGAAGGGATAGGAAATATTTTTTAGAGAGAGAGATATACAAAAGTGATTTGAAATATCAGATTCATGAACTGATATAACATGGTCCGCTCGAGCGTGGAAAGCCCCGCTCGAGTGTCAAATACGCCTTCCCAGTATTTTTGCAGATAGGTCAAACTTCTGGAACCAAACATTCTCCGCTCGAGCGCATAAACGGCCGCTTGAGCGGACAAGTAACTTTGAATGCATTTTGCATTTTTGCTTCGTGGGCGCTGCTCCTCGACCTCGCTAGAGCGCTGCCCTTGGACCCCCGCGAGCTGACCGGGCCGCTCGATCCCCGACATAGTCAGCGAAGTGGCAAAACATGAAAGATATGCTACAACTCGACACAAATATGAGACATTACCTGTTCCAAACACACCGTTACAACCCAATAACCAAAATAAGGGAAATACAGGGAACTAAGATAAACGTAACACTGTTCAAAACCATACCAACCCGAGCCTGGAACACCACAAAGAGACGAGTCAAAATCGGGATCGCTATATTACCTTAGCAACTTCAGAATAGCTCGCTGATCTATACCCCACTCACTTCGCTGAGGTGCTAGCTAATCTTGGGGGATCAGGAGACTTTTATGTGGGCATGGACACCACTGTTGTGCCAGATCTGAATGTTAAGGACTACCATATGGACGACATCTTTTCGAAGTGACATAATGGTGCAGGCAGCTTTGGCCTTTCTCACAAGGTTAATTCGCCCGGTTGCCTCCTAGCATCTACTCATTCCAATACCGTTGGACATTCATCTTTAGGGGAGGTGAGTCACCCTCAGACCTTTGGTCGTTCTGCCAGTCTCCCCCTAGTAATTGAAGTTGGCGGCGGTGCGAGAAAGTTCCCTCAATCCTTAAGGAAAGTTTATTTTCTAAGTTATTGGGTCTCCTCCGAAGCTATTCCCACTCTTGCCCGCATCTTGGCGCTACACCCTAGCACATTCACTGCTCTTAACGTTCCTGGCTCTATGGTGCAGATAGCATTATTGAAGTCACTTGCCAGTTTCATTCGTGACCTTGTTACTAAGAAGATTCTGACAACTCCTAGCAAGTTCATGGAAAGTGCTGAGGCCAATCTGAGCGGCTTTGAGAGGAATGGTTTGGACCTGTCGTGGATGAGGGATAGGCGTCAGGCAGTCGATGGCTTCCTTGAGCATGCAGACAATGTGGCGATGATTGTATCCTTTGAGGAGACTATCGAAGAGTGTGAGGGTGCCTTGGAGCAACATCGGTAGCACCTAGCTCGGTTCAAAGAAAAAGACTTTGCACTGGTTTCTCAATTGCGTCGGGATGTGACCCTAATGGACTCCCTCATGAAGGGCTTGATTTGATGTATCATGGCTTTGTTATGACTCTTTTTCTTTGCACTTTTGCTATCTTTTTCTTTCTCCTTTGCCTTTTGAACATTGTAATCATGCTATGGAAAACTTTGATGTTTATGAGAAGTAAAGATATTGAGTCTTATTTCATTGCCTTTTTTTCTTTTTTCTTTTTTTATTGTCTTTACATATCTTCTAAGGCTGAACAAAACTCTTGCTATGAACAGAACTTCGCTATAACTAGGTTTTTACAAGGATAAAATTTCACTAAGTATGGAAAACTTTCCTCACACTAAGTGCTTACAAGAGTAATAGGTTTACTAAGTGTATGACACTTTCTTTGCACTTTGCTTTGGAAGTATTAACAAAGAAACTTACAACTCTTTTTCTGAACAAAAGAAATTAAGGAAAATACTCCTTTACATACAACATAGGGCTAGTTCTGAACCCATCATCTATTCTTATCAACTTGTAATACCTGCTACTGCTTGCCTCAGCAACTTTGTAGGGGCCTTCCCATTTTGGCGAGAACTTGGGGATTGGTTGCCTCCCCATGATTGCGTCCACTGTTTTCCATACCAAGTCCCTCTCTTTGAACTCTCTGTGTTGAATACATTGATTGTAGGTGCAAGCTATGGATTGATGATACTTTTCCATCACCTACGAGGCTCGATCTCTTTTTTCTTCAGCTGTTTCTATGTCATTCTTCTTGCTGTCTAGGACTAAGTGTGCTGACATAGCCATTCTTGCTGAGGGTACTGCCAACTCAACTGGTAACACAGCTTCAGACTCATATACTATAGAAAATGGGGTTGCCTGAGTTGGCTTTCTCTTTGACGTTCTATATGCCCAGAGTGCTACGGGGAGTTGCTCGGACCATGTGCCCCTTACTTCATCCATCATTTTACTCAGTATTCGGATGAGTGTTTTGTTGGTTGCCTTAGCTTGTTCGTTCCCTTACGGGTAGTACGGGATAGACTTATGGTGCTTGATCTAATAAGCGTCCAACAATCTTCCCACATGGCGGTTCACAAATGGGGTCCCATTATCAGACAACATTACATTGGGTATGCCAAACCTACAGATTATGTTTTCTTTGATGAAATTGGCCACTTCTACCCCATCTACCTTCTTCATTGGTATAGCCTCTACCTACTTGGTACTAACTTCAGTCGCTGTAAGTATCCATCTGTGGCCTTTGGATTACTGTGCTATAGGACCCACTAGGTCAAATGCCCAAGTATGAAACGGGTAAAGAGTCTTGATGTTGTGTAGTTCAACCGCTGGTGCGTGTATCAAGTTCCCAAACTTCTGGCAGGATTGGTATCTCCTTACAAAGTTTTTAGCATCTTCTTCTATTGCAGTAGTAGCCGAGGTGAATAAGGTGCCCATACAATCGCTGCGCTCCTTGATGTTCTGCTTTATGGGCTTCTCTCAACACTTCGTTTGCGTCGTCCTTTGATAAACACGCCAAAGGTTCCCCTTCAAAGCTTCTGCGGCATAACTTGCCTTAGTCAAAGAAGAAGTCGAAGGCCCGCCTTTTAACTCTAATTGCATCGGTTTTGTTCTCAGGCAATGTGTCATTTCCAAGATAGTCAATATATGGCTGCCTCTATTCCTCACTACTTAAGAAATGGGCTTCTTCCTCTTTAGGATGGGACTGACATTTTGCACATTGCCTCTATAACTTAGTGCTTTCCTTTTCCATCTCTGGCCAGTAATACCTTACTTTTACATCCGTCAGTATAGACAAATATCTCCATCTCCACATGATTTAGCATGAATCTGTTTAAGTCTGTAAGTTGCTTCTTGTCTGCCGACGCACCTTGCTAACAGGTTGTTGGGACCATGAAAATACAACTCTCATTTGAGGAGCATGAATGATGCAAGTTCTGTTGGTCTGATTGTTCCCTGGCCTAATTTCAGTTGCTGGATTATATTTGCTTTCCATCCCTCAGCATCTTGCTCTGTATGTTCTTCAGCTAACACTGCTGGTGTTGTTCTTTTCTCAATGATGATGGCTATACTATTATCTGGTATATCCACCTTTGCCCTTAGTGTAACGAAGGCATCGAGAAAACGATTGTGTGTTCGAGGGGTATACTGGATTTGGACATCATCAAATTGAGTAAGCAACTTTTGAACTATAGTGCGATATGGGGCCAACAGAGGCTTCTTCAAGGCGAAATCACCCATTGTTTGCTTGACAACTAGCTTGGAGTCGCCCTAAATTTTCAACTTGCGGAGGCCTTTCTTGTGAGCAACAATTAGACCCAGTATTAACGCCTCGTATTCGGCCTCGTTGTTTGAACATTCAAAGTCAAGCTTATATGATAAATGAAACTTTTCTCCTTCTTGACTGGTTAGTGTTATGCCAGCTCCACCTTTCCCAGCTCCAGAAGCTCTATCAAATTTTAAGTCCCAATAAGTCTCAACTGCAATTGCTGAGATGTGAACCTCACCTGGTAGAGGTACCTCTGCAGGTTCATGCTCATCAGATGGGAATTGTGCTAGTAAGTCTACGAGTGCTTGGCTCTTAATAGCCTTGGGAGTAACACAAGTGATGTCATATTCTGCTAGAGCCAAAAGCCATCTTACCATTCTTCTAGTCAGAGCGGGCTTGCTCAGCAAGTAGCGGACTGGATCACTCTTGGTCACAACTGGATCGAGTGTGCCAAAAAATGGTGGCACAACTTCTGTGCTGTGAAGATTAAGGCTAAACAATGCCTCTCAATCGGGGTGTACCATGATTCAGCGCCATTGACTTTGCGGCTGATGTAATAGACTAGTTTCTTAACACCATCTATGTCCTGGACAGGTAGAGCTCCAATAGACCGGGGTGTAGAGGTTAGGTACAGTAGCAGAGGTTTTGTAGGTTCTGGGGTAATCATTGTAAGTGGAGAGGTAAGTGTTTTCTTCACCATATCAAATGCTTGTTGGTGTTCTTGTAACCATTCAAAATTGTGATTCCCTTTCAGTAGTGTCCCAAAGGAAAAGGTTATTTCAGCAAGGGTTGGAATGAACCTTCTAAGGTATGACACTTTACTTAGGAATTTCTTTAAGGCCTTTTGAGAGTGTAGCGGTGGCATCTCCATGATTGACTTGATCTTATCCCCATCTACTTCAATCCCCCGTTGGTGTGCCAAAAAGCCAAGGAACTTGCTTGCGGTAACTCCAAAGGCACACTTGAGAGGGTTCATTTTTAAGCAAAATTTTTGACCATGCTAAAAAACTTTTTCCAAGTTGCAGAGGTGCCAATTTGCTTCGGTAGACTTTACCACCAGATCATCTACATATACTTCCACTTCATGATGTAACATGTCATGGAACACTGTAGTCATAGCCCGTTGATAGGTTGCCCCCACTTTTTTCAAATCGAATGGCTTCACTGTATAGAAAAAATTTCCTAAAGGCGTTCTAAAAGCTGTCTTTTTTGCATCTTCTGGTGCCATTTTGATCTGGTTATAACTACTGAACCCATCCATGAAGGAGAACATCTGAGGGCCCACGATAGAATCGACAAGTGTGTTAACATGGGGCAATGACAACTCATCTGTTGGGCAAGCTTTGTTCAGGTCGCGAAAGTCTATGCAGACCCTAATTTGGCTGTTCTTCTTTTTCATAGGCACAATATTTGCTAGCCAAGTTGGGTACTGTATAGGCCCAATGAACTTGGCCCTCTGTAACTTTTCTATCTCTTCTTTAATCTTTGCCTCAAGATCAGAGTGATACTTTCGAGCATGCTGTTTTATTAGCTCTGAGGGCCCTGGTAAGTCGCTGAGGTTGACTTCAGCAAGTACCTCCTGCTGCGGTTTGGATCTATCTTGCATGTATTTAGGGGCGGGCTCAGGCGTCTCTACCAACCCTTCTTGGGACTCATCACCATCATATTTATTTGCCTTGGGGCCATCCTTCCAAGGTATGAAGTCTGGCCCCCAGGACCGTCATAGGTAGTAAACTGTCTTGCCGCCCTCGCACACCTTAACAATCTTGGGCAGAGGACTTGTGGACTTGCTGCTCCTTTTCTGCCCAGTGCTTTCTAAAGCAGCCTCTGCATCTCGAATGTCTTCCCACTTCGGTAATTTTAGCCCTGTAACCTTACCAGTCCTTGAAGTTTCATCCGTTGACAGCTCAGTAAAGAAAATTGCATTAGAATAGTGTGCCTCTTCTACTCCAAATGGTTTTTCAGACGCATTTATGGTCACTGTGCGCTTTCCTAACTTTGCCTTTACGCATTGGTGATAACTCGACAGAATAACCCCATATCGGTGCATCCAAGCTTTGCCAAGTATCATGTGGTAATTTGTGTCTGCTTCGATCACATGGAACTTGGTCGCGGAACGGATCCCGCCAATTGCTAAGTCCACTACAACATGGCCCTTAGTAACTTTTTTCTCGCCACCAAAACCCGTCACGGTAATGGGTTGGCAGACCATTCTAGACTCTGGGATACCAGCCTTTGTAGAGACCCTAATTTTTGGTAATTACACTTGAAACCCTGAGCCTTAGGTTAATTGCATTTTAGTCCCAAATTTCATAAAATTTTACAAAATGGTCCAATAAAGAATAATTTTTTTGTATTTTATTTTATATTATAATTAAATCATAGAACACCACTTTTATAATTGGAAATACCCTAAAACTTGGTTTTTATTTATTTACCTCCTAATTTATGAATTAATTCATACATTTTATTTTTATTTCTATTTTTGTTTTTGTTGTTCTTTCATTAATTATTTATTTGAATATTTATTATTTATTTGAATAGAATATCATTATTTATTTGAATATGTACATAGGTATTATAAATAATATTTTGGTGGAAAATTGGTTGAAAAACAAAATAAAAAAATATCTAGATATTTATGCCTGCCTTAGTCATTAAGATAATTTTCTTAGCCATTAAGGAACAATAATTGAGTAAGTGTAAAATTATCTTTTCAACCTAAATCCCTTGCCTATAAATTGAGAACATTTTCCACATTCCCTACACATATTTTCAGCAGCCAAGGAAAGGGTGAGAGGAGGAGATTTTGAACTACAAGGAAGTGAAGAAGAAGAAGAAGGAAGAAAAGTTGTTTTCTTAAGTTAATGTAAGAACACACCCCTTCCATGTCTTCTCGAATTCTTTCACCCATCTCATCCTATTGTCTAGATGCCCTCTTGTGTTGCATATTAATGGTAAAAAGGGTTTTTGATGTGTATGAAAGTGTGGGTTTGATTTAGTGACTTTGCCTTACAAATTGTCAAATTATGCACTGCTGCAACTTCTCTAATTTAAAAGAAATATCAAATTTATTTATTTCTCAAATTTGAATTTAATATAGGATATTTGGTGTGTTTAGAGCTTGTGATAATTTTATTAGCCCCTCCTTGTGTGATTTTAGGGCTTGGATATTGTGTTTAAAAGTTTAGTCCTGAGTCTCTAAAAAACAGTCCACTTCTTTCAGTCCACTTCTTTCAATTTTATAAAATTCCAGAAAAATCATCTCATGTGGTTTCTTCTGTCAAAATTGAGAATTCTGAGTACTCTTTCCAACAGAATTTATTTGGCTAAAAATCATCAGGTAGATTGAAAGGAAAGCTAGTTTTCCCAAAGGGTGACAAATCTGGACAGGTTTTCAAATATAGCTTGTGAATGAATTTCTTGAGGTGCTATGCAAATTCTGAGAATTGGAACTGAAACTAGACAAGTTGATTATTGTTTCTGTGCAATTTCAGCCCCTAATTTGACCTAGAAGTATTTTTACCAAAGCATTCTTATTAGCCCTGCATAACTGAATAGTGCTGAAAATGGTGTTTTATTGTGTTATTTGTCTCCAAGTATTTCAAAGTATGCCTAATGTTGTTTGCTTGCCTTACCATACTTATGTATGATTATCATGGGCTATATTTCCTCTTTTATGTTTGTCTCATGCTTTTTTATATTACCGAATGTGACTAACTTGCTTGGCAAAAGATCTAATAAACAGGAAATGATAAGGGGCTGGCAATGAGTGACGTTCACATTAGTGTTGTGGAGTAATTTATACATATGAATGAGTTAAGTCTTGCGCAAGCGGTCTAAGTGAGCCCCTAGGTTGACACAGATGTATTCAGACTCTATGCGGTGGTTTTAGGGTGTAAGCGAGCCCTTTGGTATGGTATGTGCAAGGTGAAAGTGAGCCTTAGGCACGATTTGGGTGTAAGCGAGCCCACTTGTTTGGCCGTCCCTTTTGAGGTCCATCAATGTCACTGACCGGTAAATAATCGGGAGGTGGGCATAGGTGGTAAGGTCTGCAAAGCAGCAAAAGGAGGAGTTCTGAATAGCCCGGTGCTCAATCCTTGTGGTTGGGTAGAAGGATCTCTTTGGGGGATTCTAGATTTTTAGTCTAACTACTAATTCATATAACTATTGTATGTTATGTTACCCAATTTGTTTTGTGTATGGTTGATTGATTAATAGAAGATATGGGGGTGTGTGTGTTTTTACTGGGCATTCCAAGCTCATGGCATGTCATGCCAGGTGATGAAGCAATTTACAATGGTGAAGGTTATTTCGAAGGCAAATAAGATGAAGTATTGGAGCTATGGTTCATTTGAAGAATTAGACTAGTTGTTTTTTTTTTTTTTCCTTTTGACTTTTGGTTTGGCAATGTTTTGGCAATCCTGTAATGGAACATAAACGAATTATCTGTGATATTAACTCTGGTTATATATGTATATTAAGATGTTTTGGTTATCTATCCTGCTTGTGTTGTATTATTGTACGTATTTAATGGCCCGGAAGTTGGGGCATTACAGCCTTTGCAAAGGTGTCGGTAGTGATGATGTTTATGGATGCCCCACCATCAGGGAAAGCACGCTTGAACTCTACATCATTGATGTAAGCTGTGACAAAAAGAGGACGGTTATGAGGAAATGGGTATGCTCTGTCTGCCTCTGAAAAAGTAATGGCCCTATAATTTTCCTGGATGCGTCGAGGCACATACTCCTTAGCCTCAGCAACTTCAGTATGGTGCACTTTAGAGATGTTTATAAGGGCCTTTGTTGCTTCCAACCTAGCGGCTTGGCTCAACCCTAACTGGTCAAAGAAGGTACAAAACTTGATAGAATTTTGGAAGGCTTGAGCATGAGTATCCTCTGCGAGTTTTGCCTCTGCAGGTACTATTTCAGGGAGCTGGCTAGCTGCAATTTCTTCTAACTCATCATAGTAGGATGCCATATACACTTGATCGCACACAGGCCCAATATAGCCAATTATATGTACATTCTTCCCCTTATCCTTATGGTTAAGATAAGGGTCCTTCCTTACATCATAGTTACTGGCATCTTTGAACTTCAACTTATTTGCATCAACTTTCTTCTTGAAGATACTTTTTAATGTCCAACAGTCCCTAGTAGGGTGTCTGGTGGTTTTGTGATAGATACAATAATCTGGGCTTTCTTTGTCCTTCTTGGTTGGAGGGACATCAACTCGAAGCAAAGTAAGTTCACCATCGGCTACCCATTCTTTAACTAAGGCCTTAACATTCTCAAGGCTGCAAGGGTATAGATTTCTGTCCTCATAACTCTTCCTCTTCCGAGAGGATGACGCCTCCCCTTACGAGCGGCTCCCTCCTGTAGAGGTTATCGTAGCAACTCTGCTACTGTAGGAGTAGTGGTGACTGTCGCGAGATCTATGCAAAGAGCCAGTAGTACTAAGGTTCATAGCTGCCTCAACCAAGGCTGAAAAGGTAGGCAGGTTATGGTTCACCAAGAAAATTTTGTAGTCATGTATGGCACCCTCCACACATATGTTGACTAAGTGGGCCTCATCCACTAGTTCATGACAGTCAATAGCCTATCCTGGAATCGCTTGACATAGTCTAGTATATCCTCACCTTCTTTTTGGACATCTTGTCTGAGCGTGAGGGTTATAACTTTTTCTTGGACTTGGAAGAACTTCGTATGGAACTTGTTCACCATCTCCTCCCAACTCTTGATCGAGTTGGGGGCCAAGTTTACATACTAGCTATAAGCTCTTTCAGTAAGTGATTTGGAAAACTCTCGAAGGTGTAGAGAGTGGTCACTACCATGGACACTGAGAGTTTCAATGAACCTCACCACATGTTCTCTGGCATTGCCTTGCTTCCTATCAAACTTGATAAACTTGGGTACTGTATACCCAATTGGGTATGGCATAACCAATACCTCCTGAAAGTATGAGGGCTTCACATTTGGGTCGGAGAGAGATGGTAGTTGCTTCTTGCTACGCTCTTGCTCGAGCATAGCTTGTACATCAACTAGAGTAACAAAGTGGGTGGGCTAGAATGGTCCGGTCTGCTCCTGGGTAGTTAAACCAGTAGCCGTACCATTCGCCTGGGGTACCACCAGAGGCACCTGGATCGGAGCCTGATTCCCAGGGAACGGGTTAGGCACTGGGTTTGGGACTGTTATAGGCGGAGGTGCTTGCGTTGGAGTTGGTTTGGACGCCATATGTGATAACCCTGTCCCGTGTTATGTTAATTAATCTTAATTATGATTGTGATTATGTGCTTAATATGATTTTGAGTGCCATTTATATAACTATATGTGTTTTTGAATTTCTATCTGTTCATCGTAGGAAAATCTGTTTGATTCTTTGCTATAAAAATTTAATTGAAGGTTGTAGAGGCGTCAGAAAGCAGAATCGACTGTGTTTTTACAATTAGCATGATTTTTAGAACCTACGGTGAAATTTAATTGAAAATTGATTCGGAGCGAATTAATTAGTTTAAATTGTATTAATTAAGTACTGTTGATTAGTTCTAAGTGTGATTAGGGAAAGCCTATATAAATGAGCTAAGTATGCTTAAGCTCATATTTTTGAGCTCAAATCAGATTCTACACTCTAGAGAGAGAGGGTGAACCGAATTTAGAGAGAGAAAGGAGCCATTCTTGAAGATTTAGAACTAGCTAAAATTGTGAAGATTGAAGCTCCTAGGTGAGTAATTGAGCATAAATTCATGAGTTTGAGTTTGTAATTTTGTGAATTCAAAGTTAAATGGTAATTAAGAACAAGAATTAAGTTGAATTTGATGAATTTGAAGTCATTATAAACATGCATGTGAAAGATTGCCATGAATTTGTGTATTTGAGCATGAAACATATGATCTATGTTGAATTTTGATTAAGATTCATGCTTTTGATCATCTTTTGCATCACTTAAGTTGAGAATGGAAGTTATATTCCACATGCAAGCACAATTCATGGAGGTATAAGTTTTGGTTGCATGAATTTGAAGTATTGGAAATAAGTTTGGTATAATTTGAGTATGCATGTAATTAATTAATGGGAATTGAGCTTCATAATGTTGTAAATTTAGTATTTGTATCATGTTAGAAGATGTACAAGTGAATTATGAGTCATAACAAGCAAGTTACATTAATTGGAATGCAAATTTGAAGCTCAAATAGAGTTCTGGAAAGCCTTACTCGAGCGTGAATTTGTAGCTCCCAAAAGTTTTGCAGAGATTGCACGGTGGCTCGAGCAGCCGAATCTGCGCTCGAGCGTACCCTGCTTTGTATGACTTCTCGCTCGAGCGTAAATTACAAGCGACTAGAACTTTTACAGACCAAAGGGGTCCGCTCGAGTGACCAAAGCTGCGCTCGAGCGGAGAGCCCTGTTTCAGAAATTTTGACAAGGTGTTTTATGTTTTGTTTTTCATTCTCTTTCATTTCTAAGCACTCTTAGGCATACATTGGGCATTGTAAAGGACCTAAAAGGATAAGAAAGAGGCCTAAGAGAAATAGATAAATTAAGAACTGATTGAATCGCTTGTAACCCGATATGTTATGAAATGTGTAGGGTCAAATGCAAGGGCAAATCCACCAGCAGAACACTGTAAGTAATATTTTAATAAGAATGTATTGAAGTATACTACTTCCAAATGCTCACTTAAGTATGAGTTCTACAGAGTTATTAAGTTGACTTGGGCCGTTTGACATGAATGATTGGGCCAAAGGCCATTTGATAGAAATGATTAGGTGTAGCTCGACTTTTTCGCGCCCCCTTTCGGAGAGCTCGAATTAGTCCTACAGTTCGGACTCCTGTCACGGTTCTTAATCTAATCTCACAAAGTGCAATGTGAAACTGATAAACACTAAAGAGTCCAATCCAACAAATATTTTTGGAAAATTGATTTTAAATCAAATAATGCCAAAATTGGACTGCTTTGCCAAATTACAAAGTCGCCACCTAAATATTTTGTTTTGGGGAAATTTAGGAAACCCTGACTCATGCCAAAGGCCACGTGTCCGTCATTACCAAAGTTGCCTTGGCTCGGGAACTTGGGTACGAGAGGGGAAGGTCATGAAATGAGCACTCCCGCTCACCCGATCAAAGATCGGCCTCTACTATGATGATATGTTCTTTTGTAAACATTATGTGTTCTAGTTCCGGTTATTAGCTAACTTTACTATGTGACGCACACAAGCAAGTATAGACTAAAATTGCAAGAATTAGAACATTTCAACTCATGTTTGCTTTTGAAAATGGTTTGAATTTGCCACCCTCAAGTGGGGTAAAATGCGGATTTGCCACCAAACATGATGGGCTTAAACATGATTTGCTACTTCACAAAGCGAGCTTAAAACTCACATTCGTTGAACTGTTCCAATTCAAGCAACAAAACCTTCATCCACAGGCATTCATGCAGTTTAGCATTTAAGCACATAATTTCATGGAAAGCATGCGAAACATGTTAATATGACAATCACACTCATACAAGTATGCTAAAGCATAAATCTCATTGAGTACTCCAAGCCAAAACAAAAACTAGTTAGAAATATGCATGATTCTAACTATACAAAATGCCTAATGCACCACATGCAATAATGTAATAAGATAGGCTCGGCTACCTAATCATGGTATTTGCAACACTTTGATAGCATGCTTTGAAACACGTATTCAGAGAAGTATTGAATTGACAATGCAGTTTGAATGATGCGCCGAGCCTCGGTGCATGCAAGACAAATGAATGATACAAACATGCAAGCATAAGGTATGATAGTTGAAAATGTCCCTAATCTAACCATCGAAAGCGATTAAATAAAAGGGAGAAAGATGTGGGGTTGGAAGACATGCACACACGCACACACGCTTATTACAACATTGTGCCCTTGCGAAGGAGGGTCCGAATGAATAAGCTAAGCTAGCTACACTAATTAAACTAACTATTACAAACCAAAACTAATTAACTATTCTAGCTAATTATTACAGCATAATTGAAATAAATTAACCAACTATTCTAAGTTAGCTAAAATATTACAAAACGAATTAAGCTAATTAATTACAGCACTTGTATGAATGAAATAACTAACTTAGTCTAAGTTAACAAAAGCGACTAAATAGCCTCGAGGGCGAGGGATGCATGCATGCTCGGTTGACCCACCCGAAAATGCCATTGCCTTGCCATCGAATGCCTCTGTTTGCACCCGTTTGATCACTGAAAATTGTACCAACTCCCAGAATGCCTCTGCTCTAACTCAGGAGCACATTTGTGAAAAAATTCGCTGGTGGCCGGTCGGCTACAAAAAGTGGTTGTCGGCTACTACAACTAGCCGGTTGGCCACTAAAACTAGCCAGTTGGCCACTAAAACTAGCCGGTCGGCTACCCCTTCCCTAGACTTCTCCTTTTGCTGCAACAGAGAGCAAACCGAGGCAAATCAATGTATTTTCAAGGAATGTATGTACTGCTACCCTCCTTATCATCGCACAAACTCAAAGGAGGGTGACTCTTGGCCTTTAAACCATCAATCAAGCATTTTCAATGCATGATGGCTAGAGAGCCAAGTTTGAACAAGCTTAATGAGTGCACAAACAAGACCAAAATAACTACCACCCTATCATGCATGATCAAGGGTGACGGTGACCAAGAAAAGTGGCACGATTCATCACTTTGAGTATGAAACGTCCCATTTTTCTCGTGTTCGGATTAACCTCCGATCCGAACGCATGCAATGCAACACAAAGATGCTTAATCTTGCCTCTTTTACTTTGTTCCTTTTGTTTACTCATTTTAGATTACCAATCCATTCTTTTAATTGATTAGTCCAAAAGTGAGTGTCCTCTAATTGAAAGTAGGCTTAAACCACAAGTGCCTTGAGTATGAAAGAGTCCTCATGCCGTTGGTTAGTAGAAACCCTCAAAAGAGGATTAAAACCATTAAGCATAAGTGTCTCAGTTTTACACTTAAGCCAAAAAGGGGTTCAAAGTCACTTTCAAAAATAAATGAAAGAGTGAAGAATAAAGGGAGATTGCAGAGATTTCAGTGCTGAAATGGAGTGCAAAATGACACTAAATCATGCAAGCAACTCATGCAATTCATGTTAAAAGCCTAAAACATTAAGCTTGTGAAGGAGATTGCACTACAACCACACAATACAAGCCTCAAAGGGCCAAACCAGCTCAAAACAGAGCTAAAACCAGTCAAAACAGTAACTAAATCATGCTAAGATTAAGGTACAAAGTGCTAGAAAAACATGCTCACATGTTAGCTTGCAAACAAGACTTAAAAGCAACTCTAAAAAAGAAAAGAAAGAGTGAAACAAATGAGCATGTGACAGAGTTATATATGCTAAAATTACATGTAAAAAGACACTACAACATGCAACTAACTCAAGAAAATCATCTTCAAAGACCTAAAACACCAAACTAGTGAAGCCATTTGCACTACAACTATGCAAAACAAGACTCATATGACCAAAGCAGCCCAAAACAGAGCTAAACCATTCCAAATCAAAGGCAAACATATGCTAGAAATAAGCCAAGTTAGACTACAAAAACATGCTACCATGTGATGCTAACTGTGATACCCCTGTTCTGTATTATGTTAATTGGTCCCTAATACGTATGTGATTATATGTTTTAATATAATTATGTGTTTAGCATGATTTTATGTGCCATTATGTGGATATCTGTGAATGTGAAGTTTTATCTGTTCACCGTAAGCATATCTGTTTGAATAATCGGCTTTGGAAATTAAATTGAGGGCCTTATCGGCCACAGAACCCGAAATTGATTACGCCATTGTGACTGGCATAATTTTTAGAGCCTACGGTGAAATTTAATTAGAAATTGATTCTGGTCAGATTAAACTAATTGAATTGATGAATTAAGGGCCCAAATATTTTATATTAAAATATTGTATTAGTGGGGCATGTTGTACTACACTCTCCTTAACTCATTGGGAGCTCAAAAATCTGAGGAAAAAATTGAAAGAAAGAGAGGGGCCGGCCATAGTGAGAGAAAGGAGGGAGATTGTATTATTTTGACTCAAGCTTGAAGAATTTGAAGTCCATCTCTAAATTGGACCATAGATTGAAGGAATTGGGCTTCTAGGTAAGCCATTGACTCTTGAATTCATGAAAGTAATGTGTGGTCTTGTGTGTTCAAGGGTTGTTTGTACTCAAGAGCATGAGTTAAGTTGGTTTTGTTGGAATTAAAGCTTGATATAAGCATGCATGTATATAATTGTTGTAGAATTGCATAATCTAGCATGTGTTGAGTTGAACATGGAAGTAAAGGTGTTAAATCTTACATGCAAGCATGTTTTTGTTGTATTCCATGAGAATGAACACCATTTGCTTTGTTCGGGTTGGGAATGAGGTCAAAAATTAGCATGCATGTTTGAATAATTAAGAGATGAGCTTGAATGCATGATTTTACCATATTAGGATGAGTTTTGGGGCATGCATGTGGATTATTTGTAAATTGAGCCTCATTGAGTTATAAGTTGAGGTGTATACCATGTTAGCATGATTAAATTTGAGATTTGAGCCATTGCATGCAAGAATGGTAGTTGGAAAATTGAATTGGAGCTCAAGAACACAATCTAGGAAAACCCAGAAGTTTGATGTCCGCTCGAGCGGGGGAATGTCCGCTCGAGCGGGTATTTCGAGCTCCCAGTATTTTGTTCTTGCAGGCATGGTGTCCGCTCGAGCGGGGAGGTTCACGCTCGAGCGGGGATCATGGAGGATGAACTTCCGCTCGAGCGTCCTAGTTCACGCTCGAGCGTAAAAGTGATGCATCCAGTACTTTTACAGGCCTTAGGGGTCCACTCGAGCAGGGAAGTTGATGCTCGAGCGGGGACCCTGTTTTCTGAAATTGTGTTCATGCGTCCTGTGTTCTGTTTTCCGTTCTCTTTCACTTGTAAACACTCTTACGCATACGTTAAGCATTGTAAATGAATTAATGAGATAAGAATAAAGCCTAATGAGGAGTATGTGAATTAAAGAACGGATTGAGCTATTAGTGACCCTTTTGTGTTCGTGAAATGTGTAGGGTCAAGCTCCAGGGCAAATCCATAAGCCGATCACTGTGAGTAATATCGATATTTGAATGCTTGTGAATGTTCAATTGTTTATTCCCTTAAAGCTTATGAATTGCTAATTGGGATTGTGGATGTAAGTTGAACACGAATGGACCAAAGGTCGTTTTGATAAACATGAATGGACCCAAGGTCGTTTTGTTGACCACGAATGGACCAAAGGTCGTTTTGATAAACCTGAATGGACCCAAGGTCGTTTTGACATGAATGAGTGGGCCGAAGGCCGTTCTGACATAAATGAATGGGCCAAGGGCCGTTTTGATACGAACGAATGGGCCAAAGGCCGTTTTGATACGAACGAATGGGCCAAAGGCCGTTTTGATACGAATGAATGGGCCAAAGGCCATTTTGATACGAATGTGTGGGTCAAAGGCCGTTTTGACATACATGATTGGGCCAAAGGCCGTTTTGACATAATCAAATGGGCCGAAGGCCGTTTTGACAAGAATGGAAATATGAATTAGGCCCAAGGCCGTTTGGAATATGTTGTTCTACAATGTTATGTAAATGCTGTATTGATATTATTCACTGGGCTATCGCTCACGCTCATTCATGTGTTTGTAGGTGAGCCAAGAGATGCACAAACCCAGCCCCAGTGAAGTTTGCCAGGAACAACATGAGTTTTGGGGAGTCAACCTTGCGTCTCACGCACGAGACCCATCCTTGCCATTTTGTTATGTATTTACACTTTGTCTTGTTGGCAAGGACTCTATGTATATTTGTAGATAGTCTGTCGTGGGTTGACTCGTTTTGGATGATCCTGTGTGTAAAGGATTTTTGGAACTGCACTTTTGATGTGGGTTATTAACGCATATGTGTATGGTTGGCTTGGAGTGCATATAAGCACGGCTCGATGGACAAAGTTTTTAATTACTGCTTCTGTTTGGCCCCTTTACTCTGTTAAGTTACGTCTGTTTTGGTTTGAGGCCGCAGGTAATCTCAGGATTACTGGCCGGTTATGTCCTTAACCCATAGGGGCGGGTTTGGGTCATGACACTAACTAGGCATGCAAGTGAGACACAAGGAGGGGAGGCCAACCCCTTTATTTTTGGACTTCAAAACATGTTTTGCACCACTGAAATAACTCTGAATTTTAATGGTTTAAAGGCCCAAAAAGTTTGATTTGAAAGCCTTGAAAGATGGCACAAAAAGCTTCACAATTAGGCAACAAGAAGGGTAGACTACCCCTTTACACAAAATGACCTCAAACCATCATGTTGAGGCTAAAAAATCAGAGTTTTTTGTAGTTGGAAACCAGGCCAAAAACAGTACAAAAAGATGGCAAAGCAAGTAATCAAAACAAGGCCTACAAGGTAAGTCTTATACCTCTTGAAGCACAGCACAAATTCCAGCTCAAACCTCCCTCAAGAGCTCAACCTAAACCTCAAAGAACCTCAGCTCCAATGTGAGAATGTTTGGTTAAGGGTCCTTGTGCAAAAGTGTAGAGAAATCTAACTATAAGGCACAAAATAAGAAGAGAGAGAGAGAATTCTAGAGAAAGAGAGGAAATTTTGATCCAAGATGTCCAACGTCCCCAAATGGGGGAGAGCATCCCCTATATATAGAAAAACAAGCTTAGAGCTTGTATTCATCCCTCCATACACGTGTATGGAGATGCACTTCAGCGAACAACAACTGGCAAACAAATATCTGAAAAATGAGACAAATGGCCGTCGGCCACTCTAAGTAGTCAACCGGCCACTTCAAGTGGTCGACAAAAACAAAAAGTGGCCGACAAGGCCAAAAAGTGGCCTACAAGGCCGTCTCCCTTCCAGGCAAGAAGCAACAAGGTTTGGCTCGAAAACAAGCACAAAACAAAATGGTTTTAGAGGCTCAAAGACAAGGCGTTCCACCGAGAACTTCGGGCGCTCAAAACAAGCACAAAAAAGCACAATCATCGAGTACACAAACGGTGACGTCCAAGTCTTGAGATCGGTCAAAAATGGGGTGTCTACAGTTGCCCCTCTTTGATAGAACTCGGAAGTCATGAAATGACGGAAGTGAAGGTCAAAGCCCAAAGACGACCCATTTTTGACAAGGCCGAAGACTCAGACAAAATAACAAATCAAAACAAAGAACAGTTACGCCCGCAGGCTGCTTACGTATCCCTTTGCAAGGAATCTAACCAGCGTAGTTCTAAGGCAAGATGCAACTGATATGCATGATGCAACAACATAACTTATGATCATGCAATGAGGGCTGTAATGAAACATCTAGATGCAAATGTTATGCGAAGAAATGCTACAACAAAAAAACAAGAACAAGTAAACATGAATCAAACCACATTTCATACAGAAAGGATGTAAGAAAATTATGCCAGCTTAACTATGCATCACTTAGGAAAGGTAAAGAACAACACAACCCTTGGGCGCACCCGAGGCGTGAAACAAGATCCTAATGCGTGGCACACGCGAGGAGAGAGATGGTGTGAACCTAGGGACACACCCTAAGGTTCCAAACCACAAAGAACAGTGATAACAATTGAAACACATCCAAATATTATGTAATCAAAACAAAGAGCGGTATAAGCATTGGAATCCATCCGGATGCTTTTTACCAAAGCGTCTTAATGCGTCACGCGCGAGAGGGAAAAGAGAGCAGTGCAAACACTGGAGGGTGGTATAAACATCGAAGCATGTCCTAATATTTCTAACCAAAACAAGGAGGAATAAGCATCGGAACACATTCCAAACGCTTCTAACCTAGGAGGGGTGGTATAAACATCGGAAACATGTCCCAATGTTTCTAACCAAAGCAAGGTGTAGTGTAAACACCGAGCGTACCCGAGTGTTTCTAACCAACAAGGAGGTTCAAGGGATAGGAATGATCTTACCTGGAGTTCCTCTGAATATCATCTGGTTGCACCAGTTTTGAATGAACTGTACATACAATATCGTGCTTGCATAAGAAATAAACTTGACAGGTACAATACAATAAGAATGCATGTTCTATGCAAGACGAATAACAGTGACACAATGCTAGGGGCATGTTTCATGCACAACATGCAAGGAACAAAACAGAAACATATTCTATGCAACGAAAAAAAAAATGGAGCATGTTCTATGCAACAATAGCAAATGTATAGTCGATGCAACAGGTACGAACATTCTCTATGTGAATGTACAGGCATGTACAATGCAATACAACGCGACATGCATATTCTATGCAAACATGAGAGCATGTGTAATGCAATGCAACGCAATATACATATTCTATGCACAACAGTAACGACACATATTCAATGTAACATCAATAGCATGTTCGATGCAAAACACCGAATAAAGAAACGCACGTTCTATGTAACGATAAACAAAACGTGCCTTAATAGAACCGATTCAGTTGCAACCTCCGATTTACCTCTCGGAAGAGTTACAATATATTTCAAAAGGATACACCTCGTTCATGCCGGCTGACGATGAGTCATGCATCGAAGACATGGTTCGAAACTTCGGCAGAGACACTTTGAGCTGAAAAGTGAACTTTTCTTGCACTTTCTCGAGAGCCAAGGACACAAAACAGCATAAAAACACACAGGGAGAACACTGGAAGCCTGTCGGCCACCTTGAAGCAGTGTCGGCCACTTGAGGATTTTGTCGGCCACAAGAAGTGGTCGTCGGCCACTTGTGGCAACTCCGGGCCATTTTGGTCTTTTTGCATGGAGATCTTTAAGTACACCTTTCCAAATCACATTAGCTCACACCTACATTGCCGAAAATACCTCATCTTCCTCCCTAGGAACTTTTTCCTCCTAGATCCGTGCTTTACACGCGTTTTCTAACGCCCCACGCGAAGTTGATTCACTAAAACCCCTTGATTTTGTCCGTTTTAAACCGATTGAAATTCGTTTTCGGAGCTTTTTTCTCCATTTTCGCCACTTGAGGTTTGTTTCCCTCAAGTTTGTCTTGAGTTTGGCGCCTTTTCCCGGGCTTTGACTTTTTCTCCCATTTTCTCTCTCCGAGAGTTGACTTTTGGCATTTTCCACCTATTTTGCTCATTTTCGTCTACTTTCTCACCTTCTTTCCAAATGGCAGACAACATTCCTCACAATGGAGGTTCTCCAGGGATAGAGGGAGATCCCGAGCACATACCATTACCACCCAGAGTTCGACCCTTCGATCCAGAGAGATACCACCCCGAGGTGCACATACTACCGCCCGATACAGTCCGTCACTTCAGTGGATTCGCGCGAGGAGCACCAGATGATCTCTTGCTGCGAGAGCCAGAGTCTCACTTATCTCATGGCGCCTCCGAGGTATACGTTGTATTCTTACATTTTCCGCGATGTACTTTACATTTTCTGCATAGCTCGCACCTTTGCACTGTATTTCATTTGCTTATTCTGAACACATGTACACACTATATTTCTTCTGCTCATTCTGAACACAGGTAGACTCTCATTTTACCTGAGGATATGGATCCACATCGGCGATGGAGTGGTACATGAACCTTCCCGTCGGTGTCCGCCAGATCGTCGACGAGGCAGGGTTTGGTTTGTTCTGCATGGGGCTGTCGCACCTCATGGCGAGCAGATCCCTCATGGGCGCGCTGGTAGAGAGATGGTGGGATACCACCAACTCTTTCCATTTCTCTACCGTGGGAGATATAACGATGACCCCGTATGATTTTGCTATGCTGACGGGCATCGAGGTAGGAGGCCGGCCGATCCCATATGATACTAACATGGGCTAGTGGGAGGCCGCCTGGATCTATTTGCTGGGGGCACGCCCACCTATCTTTTGATTAGGGATGGTCCGGTACAGCTGGTTCGCAGACTAGTTCAGAGGGACAGCTCCGAAGACTGTAGAAGAGATCGAGCAGCATACCCAAGGCTTCTTGATGTTCCTCTTTAGCACTACCTTATTCGCCGACAGGGCGAACACAGTCGAGCTATACCTTTTGAGCGCCTTGGTGGACTTATCTCAGGTCCGGCATTACGACTGGGGCGACGCTAGCCTCGTTACCCTATACTGCTATATGAGCTCGATCTCCCGCAGGAACGAGAACAGAGTTAGCGGCTATTGGAGAGCTTGGGAGGTATGTTTTACTTTTTTGCTTTACATTCTCTGCCATGCTTTCTACTTTGCACTTTCTGTACACTGTACGCACCGCACACTGCACACACATAGTCTAATTTCTGCTCTGCATTTGTACTTTCTACACACTATACTACACACATAGCTTTTCGTATTTTCTGTATTCTGTATTCTCTACGTTCTGCATTTTCTGGACATTGCACACATACTCTGCTTTTCGTATTTTCTCTGTATTCTGTTGTATACTTACTGTCGCCCTCTTGCTTTTTACAGCTATGGATGTATGCCTATTTTCCGACGCTTGCCCCAGAGCCGGAGGTCGAGATGTCTCTTGGGGTGCCATACTCTCACCGGTATGACGGGAGATGTCAGTCGAGGACCCGAGAGACCCTTTCATTTTTTCGCCAGTATTTCGATATAGTGAGGGTAGCAGAGGTAACTCAAAACTCACTGTTCTTTCTGCTTTCAGCTCTAATTCATATTGCATATCTAATGGTAACTAACAACCTATGCATTTGCTGTCTGCAGATCACGTGGCAGCCCTGGGCGACGATGCTAGAGGGTGTCAGATATCAGTTTGCCGGCGCCTAGGGCGCTTCCCGCTATCGGCTCGTGCTTGAGGGACCAGTAGGCCAAGCTTGGTTCCTAGGTGAGCGCTTCCTGAGCCAGACACTAGGTGTGCCATTACAGACGGTTCCCATGCCACCTCTGCCATCTATGAGGGCCACAGAGAGTCTCTCCTCCCAGGAGATCATTGACTTTACGCGAGGTGTAGATGCAGACTTTTTCCTTGAGGAGGGGGACTATACAACTTACATCCAGACGCACCTCATGCCTCCCTTGATAGGTATTTGTGCTCATATAGGGAGGGTGGCTGATGTCCCTTCGACGAGCAGGGCCCGAGCACCGAGGGGCAGGGCTAGATGGATGCCTCCCACTAGGCAGAGTTTTGGATGGCCAGAGCTTCCGACCGAGCTGACAGGTTGGCAGTACTCTGGAGAGCCTTATCAGATCCCAATTGAGCCTCCGTTGCTTGGTCACCGATATGTCAGGACACCTGATTTACCTCCGGTATGTACTACAGCTTTTATTTTTTCCATTCTTGCTCAGATACTCAGACATTCATTTATTCCAGACACTGATCATTTTAACTTGCATTTGCAACCCTTCACAGGGTACGTCGAGGGGTTACTCGAGATGTTGGCCTCATTCTAGGGCATGATCTTGAGGAGGGAGGTGATACTCGGCTCCCACGGTATTCAGGTAATTTTTTAGTTTTCTTGCATTTCGATCATCATATTTCTGCTGATATACTGAAATTGACATCTCAACTGAACATTTCCCCACACTGCACTGATACACTACATGTATTGATCATATCTGGCACATTGCATCCACCCACCATATCTGACTTCTGCATGTACTCATTTCGCACACGATACTTGCATCTGATACACATACTATGGCTGAGATATTCAAACTGCCTTTTCAGGTCACACTTCTACCAACAGGATCAACGACAGCAGGAGCAGGACCATCAACACCCCTTCCAGCAGCAGGGAGAGAGAGACAGGCTCTGGCGCGCGGCCGAGGGAGACGTCGAGAGCCTATCATGCACAATGATAATGAGACCAACGAGACCAATGAGGCTAGAGATCAGTATGACGAGTCATTTGAGAGCAGAAATGATGATGCTGACTCAAATTCCGCTAGTGGAGATGAGGCTGAGCCAGGTTCTGATGTAGAGGATGACGACTCCGGTTCTGGTTCTGCATCGGGTTCAAACAGCGGTGCGGATGGGGATAGCTCTGCAGAGTCCACTCCACCAAGGAAGAGGACGAAGAGGGCCTCTAGAGCTTGAGATAGTCGGTGCTGATTCATGTGTTTTTGTTTTATTTCTTTTTGCTAGTAATGTTAGCACATTGTACAGCTTTAGACAGTTTTATTTTCTTAAAAACTTGTATTCTTTGTAAAAAGAAACCATGATTGGAATGAAAACAGCTTTTTGACAAAAACGTGTTGCATTTTATATTCTGAGCATCGCATTGCACCATTTTACACAAAAACGAGATTGATGGAAATTGAATATTGTACATTGTCTTGACAATTGCTTAGTCAGGTAATGAACCGACCAACACATAACAAACAGAGTAAAACCACTCAAAAAACAACTAATGCAACAACTCAATAAACAAAACAACAACTTGATAAACAAATTGAAACAAACTTGAGAGCGACTCAACAAAACTACTAACACAAAACAGCAGAATGCATCAAGAGTAAAACAAAAACACAGGTTTTCAGCAGTCTCAACACACAGGAAGACCAAACGAATTTTGTTGGGCACAAACAGGGGTTGTCGGCCACTTAGTGGTGACTGTCGGCCACCAAAAGTGGCCGGTCGGCTACTAAAGGTGGCCGGTCAGCCACCTTAACTGGCCAGTCGGCCATTGATGCAAGGAGTCTCCAGATTGTTGCCACCTGTCTTCCACTTAGTACCTTATCTTCTACAACAGTTGGGACTTCGTAGTTTCTTCATTCCAGCTCTGTTTTTGCCACAAATGGAGCCATTCTTCACCGAAAAACTCTCAACTTGGATTGCAACTTTAGATGGCTCGGAAAAAGTGAATTTCCGGGGTTTCGGGATAAATGCACTATTCCCGCTAAGTCGTACCCTACTGTGTTTTCCGTTCTTTCATGCCGCGGCTAGATGTTGGAACCCAATTACACATGTTTTTAACTTTGAAGGACAAGAGATATGCCCCATAATCGAAGAATTCCAAGTTTTGATGGAATCCCGGCGTAACAAGGAAATCCTACCCCAGTCCCGTTTTGGCCACATCCAAGCTTTAGGATAGATGTGTGGGCTCACTCTACAATATGTTCGATCCTTAGTTCACAACGGAGAACTAGACATTCCTAGTCTCATTCACCGATTTTCTGATGTCGGCGACCACAGAGACCGTTTTTGGCAAAGTTTTTGGCAGCATGCCCTCTGCTTGTGTATGTTGGCCCATTTCCTGCTTGCCCCTGGCTTCGGAGGATCTAGCATTCGCTTGATCGAAGTTGCCCAAGGCTTGAAAGAGGGCAAGAGTTGCATTGGCTTGACACTAGCTGAGACTTTGATGGGCTTGAATGCTTTTCATCGTCGGGAGACAACCAAGTTCGCAGGAAGTCCACTACTCTTGCAGGTAATGTTTCCCACCCTGCTCACATGTGTTTCTTACATCACTCGGCCCTCAAGCTCTGTTTTTCTCTCTAAAACCCTTTCTCACTTTTTCTCTCTACATACACCTCTATATTCTTTAATCTCTCTTATTTTTCATCCCTCCCTAGATATGGCTTATGGACAAGTTGAAGGTAGTGGACTCTTGCCTTGCATATTCGGCACGAGGCTATTTCTTTCGCCAATAGCTAGTTGATTTCCCAAATGAGGGGTGGTGGTGCCATTGGATGTGCAACAGGTCTGCTGTTGACATTGCTTAGCGTTGCCCCTAGTTTGATCTGCCTGAGATGAGCTACAGCATGGCCTGACAACCTGGCATTCAGTTGATTAGCTTGACACACTGTGTCTTCTGCTTTTCATTCCGGTTCAGGCATCAGTTCGGGCACGACCAGACCTACCCAGAAGAGGGGATAGAGTACCCGGCTCCATTTCCAATCCGAGGTTCACAACTAGCTCGATATCCCACTGCATAGAGGACAAGAGAACTTCTGGCTCCCGCTCCCAATTTCAGTTGCGCCTTTTCTAGCAAATGCATAGCTTGGCTCGAGGATGAAGCGCAAACCAGGCCTACTTTAGCATCTGAAGCTTCCACAAGTTCTGGGAGGGGACACAGGAACCCCTGACTCATCAATGTCCCAAGTTTATTGCTTTAATCTGTACTTTCAAGTTTTCCTTTTGAATGTAATAAAAGCAACTTTGATTTGCATCGAGAGTTAGAGAACTTTGTATTGAAATCAATGAAATTAAAGTTGTGGGCATTGAAATTTTTTCGTTTGGTCCAAAAATGGTCTAAGTTGTAAAAAGATTAATTTGAACAAAATCAACTTTTATTAAAACTTTTCAAAACCATCTTCGATAAGGATCACAACTAGATACACCCGGAATCTATCCTTGAGATGTACAACCCCAAATCTAGCAAACGGAAAGTTGCCCATTGTCTGAATAGCACTGCACTGCACTGTAACCAGATCTCATAGTGAAGACCACAACCAAACTCTTGGATGCAGAAAAGACAAAGATGGCCAAAACAATCTCATGGACACAGTTGATTTGGAAGTGTTTATGGCTGGACTTCAGAATGAAGTTACCTACGTATCCCAAAGATGGGAATCAAGCCTTACGTAGTTCGGTTCCGGTTCACTCAGGTATTAACACTTTCCTTTTGCACTCTAACTTTTGCCAAGGCTGCCCTTTCTGGGTTTTCAACCTTGCAAGCTCAGTTTTTCTTTTGTTTCTAATTTTTTGTACTCTAACTTTTGCCTAGGTCGCCCTTTCGGGTTTTCGGCCTAGCGAGCCTCTCAAGGGTAATATTTCTTCAACTTGTCCAAGTTGATTGGTTGGGAGAATTCGAGGCCATCTAGGTCCATAAGAATCACAGCTCCACCCGACCAAATTGATTTGATGATGTAAGGACCAGTCCAATTGGGTCTGAACTTGCCCCTAGAGTCATGGATGGGAGCTCGGTTGTCTTTGAGAACCAAATCTCCTTCTTTCAGATTCCTGGACTTAACTTTCTTGTTGAAAGCCCTGGCGATTCTGCGTTGATAACCTTGGACATGGTATAGTGCTTTCAGCCTTCTCTCGTCGAACAACATTAGTTCCTCAAACTTGCTTTGCTGCCAATCCGCTTCTGCTATCTGGTACTCAGCCATAACTCGCAGCGACGGAACCTCAACTTCAATAGGCAGAATCGCTTCCATCCCATAAACTAGAGAGTACGAAGTTACCCCAATAGATGTCCGAATTGATGTCCTGTACCCCCAAAGAGCAAATGACAACTTCTTTGGCCAGTCCCTGTAGGTTTCCACCATCTTCTATAAAATGTGTTTGAAGTTCTTGTTGGCGGCCTCAACAGCTCCGTTGGTTTGCAGCCGATATGTGGATGACTTATGAAAAGCCACGTTGTATTTTTCCAACAAGTCGATCATTTCTTTCTTAAAGTGGGAACCGTTATCCGAGATGATCTCATTCAGGACCCCATAACGACAGATGATGTTATTCCTGATGAACTTGGCTATGTGCGATGCTTTCAGCACTGCATAGGATTGGGCCTCGACCCACTTTGTAAAATAGTCTATTGCCACTAGGATATACTCATGCCCATTTGACCCCTTCGGAGTAACTGCCCCAATAACATCAATTCCCCAGACTGAAAATGGCCATGGTAAAGTCATGTTGTACAGCATCGACGGCGGGATGTTCATGCGATTTGCATGAATTTGGCATTTGTGGCATCGTCTAACAAAACCGATACAATCCTCCTCCATGGTTGACCAGTAGTAACCCTGCTTGAGAATCTTCAGAGCTAGCATTACCCCGCTCATGTGCGAACCGCACTCTCCTCCGTGGATGGCCTCTATTAAGCGCTTCGATGCTTCTGCATCAACACACAGCTTGTGCATTCCCAGATGGCCTCGTTTGTACAATTTACCCTCGCAGATGGTAAACTGAGCAACCATTTGCCGTATTGCCCTTTTATCTTTGGCATTTGCTCCTAGTAAATAAGCTTCATTTTCCAAGAAGTTCCAGATATCATGATACCAGGGGTTCTAATCTTGTATTTCATCTAACGCGACAATCAACTCGTAGGCCGGCACATACCTCTGTTCAATAATGATCGGACGCATCCGGACTCCTAAAGGGATGTCTATCATGGAAGATAAAGTTGATAAAGCGTTAGTGAACCTGTTGCTCTTTCTTAACAGATGCGTGAAAGTTAACTTCTCAAACCTGGGAATCAGCACGTCCAGGGTTTGATGATAGATTTTCATCATTTCTTCCTTAATCTTCCAGTCTCCTTTTGCTTGAGACACAACTAGGTTCGAGTCCCCAATGACGTCCAACCGTTTTGCCCCTAGTTCCAGGGCGGCTTCCAAGCCGGCGATACATGCCTCGTATTCTACTTCGTTGTTTGATACCTTGAACCAGAGTTTGAAAGCTAAAGGTATATGGGAATTGTCGGGTGCTATCAGCAACACCCCTATCCCATAACCGTACTGATTAGACGCTCCGTCAAAGTACATAGTCCAAACTTTTTCCTCGACCTGCAGAATGGCCTTATCTGGGAATAAGTACTCTACTGCTTTATCTCCCTCCACTGGGTGGTCGGCTAGGAATTCCGCTACTGCTTTCCCCTTCACAGATTTGCGAGTCATATATTTCAAATCAAATTCGAAGAGAAGAAGTAACCAACGGGCTAGCCTACCCGTAAGTACTGGTTTCTCAAAGAGATATTTGATAGGATCTAATCTCGATATCAGAATTACGGAGTGAGCTAACAGGTAGTGCCTCAACTTCCTGGTAGCCCATACCAAGGCCAAGCAAGCCTTCTCGAGTGGGGTGTAGCGGATCTCATATTCCAGTATCTTCTTGCTCAGGTAATAGATGGCTTTCTCCACTCTATCCTCAAATTCCTGCACAAGCATGCAGCCCATAGTTGTGTCGATTACTAATAGATACAAAATCAACGGCTTCCCTGGCTCTGGCAGCGACAACACGAGCGGGCTCTGAAGGTACTGCTTGATCTGCTCAAAAGCAACCTGGCATCGGTCATCTCATTGGAATTTCTTTCCTTTCTTCAGGAGACCAAATAATGGTTCACAAGTCAAAGTTAATTTTGCAATAAACCGTCTTATGAATTGCACTTTTCCCAGAAAGCCTCGCACCTCTTTTTCAGTCCTTGGTGGTGGCATTTCTAGTATGGCCTTGATTTTGGAAGGATAAACCTCAATGTCCCTCTACATAATCAAGAACCCTAGCATCTTCCCTGCTGTGACACCAAAAGTGCATTTCTGTGGTCCACATACACCTCAACCTCTTTGTGGATCATATCATGCAAGATCATGGTTACAGCCCGTTGATAAGTAGCCTCAGCATTTTTCAGACCGAACGGCATCACCCTGTACCAATAGGTTCCCCACGGCATGGTGAAAGCAATATTCTCCCTATCCTCAGGTGCCATCAAGATCTGGTTGTACCCGAAAAACCCATCCATAAATGAGAGCAACGCATGGCCTGCAGTGAAATCCACCAATTTGTCGATGTACAGTAGAGGAAAGTCGTCCTTCGAACTAGCTTTGTTCAGATCTCTGAAATCCACACACACCTGAATTCTGGCATCTTTCTTCAGCACCGGAACAATGTTGGCCAACCAAGTAGGATACTCAGATACTAGCAAGAACCCTGCATTTATCTGCTTGGTGACCTCTTCCTTGATTCTCAAAGCCCAATCCGGGCGTATTCTCCGAAGCTTCTGCTTGACGGGTCGGGCCTCAGGGTTAAGAGGGATCCGATGCTATATAATCTCAGGATCGATTCCAGGCATGTCTTCCTAGGACCACGCGAAAACATCTTTGAAATCTTTTAATAAAGCGACTAAGCGCTCGCGTTCCTCTGAAGATAACGTGGATCCAATCTGGACCAAACGCGGATCCTTCTCAGTGCCCACATTAATTGAAATGATTTCATCAACTAGGGGTTTTACAAACCTCTCATCTTCTCGATCAATCAAATGTTTTAAAACCAGAGAAATTCCTTCATCGTCGTTTTTATCAAAATTTTGAAAGTCATGATCAATGCAATATACAAGTGGCACATAAAAGTACTCAGAAACAACAGTGGTACCATTCTCATTCACAATTTCCTAGGGGTGAGCATGGTCCGAATTGGTCCAGATTGGGAGAAAACTAGGACCAATCCGTTATCTACGGTTCTTGAAAAATTAAAACCAATCCAATCCGTTTAAATTGTGGAACCAATCCGAACCAATTCGTTAAAACACGGATTGGATCAGTTTAGGACCACAGATTTAGATAATTAAATAACAAAAAAAAAATACAGCACAATATGGGTGGATAGCCTCTTATTTTGCCATATGTCATTACAAAAGCTTATCATCAACATATATACTAATATCTAATATCTATACACATACACAAATGATTGATTATCTTCATGATTGAACAAGTAGAACAAACAGTAATGCTAGAACACTCACAAATATACCAACAAACAAACCAACTAAGATACAAGAATCGCATGTTGACATAGGGTTTACATTCACCAAATAGTCTAGTTAATATGATTGTTAGTGTCCCGAACATTATTGGTAAAACAAATTATGATGTTGTCTCCTATAAATCAGAAACTGACCATTGCCATGAGCAGACACCTTGGTAGTAATACTAGCAAACCCAGCATAAACCTTCTACATATCTCAAAACATCCATTCTAAGCAAACAACATCCATTCCAAGCAAACACACATCAACAATAGTAGCTAACAACCACCAAATTTAATAGTAGTAGACATTACATTTCCCTTTCCACAAATTCTAAGCAAACAAATATAAAGTAGTTTTATACAAAAACAAATAAACAAACAAAAGCATGTTGATAGCAGCACAGCTTAATGATGACAAACAAAAGCACCACAGCAGCGCAGTGGCAGCAGCAGCGCAACAGCAGCAGTAATAGCAAATTCCACATCACAGCAAACCAAATCACTTTCCAGCAGCTATGTTAACATTGGTTAGAGCTGCAAAAAAATTAATTTCAGTTTAAAATAAAAAATAACACAATACATGAATGGAATTTAAATGATAAATTGAATATTAGAATTCTATTACCTCTTTCTATGTCCTCCAAATCTGCAAAGTTTTCTTCTATCTGAAGTGGCAATGGCGAAGCACGCAACCAATCTTGTGTACAAATTAAACTTTTAACAAGTTTTAGAGTAAGAGAAGTATGAAATTGGTCAAGGATACGACCTCCTGTGCTGAAAGTAGACTCGGAAGCAACAATAGAGACAGGAATGGCCAAAATATCCCTTGCAACTTGAGAAAGAACTTTATATCTTAAAGAATTTGTCTTCCACCAACTTAAGATGTCAAAGTTAACAACTTCCTTTTCACAAGATTCTTCCAAATACCTATCTACTTTTGACTTTCCTCCATCACCTTCTTCTTCCTCCAAAAGCTTTTGAAATTTTGTCATAAGAGACACTTGGTGCTCACTTGCGCCAATGTTTACTTGATCAACAATGTCTACCTCATGAACCATTTCATTGGAAGATGAAGCAACTGTCTCAAATTGTTTATACTTATCAAAAATGTTATTCAAAGTCTCTCTTACTTTTTGAGTGAGCTCACTCACCATGGCAAGTTGATAAACTTCAAAATAACAAAACCTCACATACTTCAACTTATAACGAGGATCTAACACAACAACAATCAATAAAATCATATTTATTTTTTCAATTTTTCCCCAATACTTGTCAAATTTAGTCTTCATTTTTTATTGCCATGGCTTTTAAAGAAGGATCTAAACTCTTTCCCCATTCAGTTAAGGCACTTTCTATAGCACAAACTTCAGTGAAGTACAAGTTGGAAGTGACATACAAAGAACCAGACAAGCGAACAATTGCATCATAAAACTTTTGCAAAAATTATGTAAAAACATGAGCATCTTCCCAATCTTGAGTAGTAGGAGGTCCATGATTAAGTTCTAGTTTGAAATGTGGATCCTCATCCTTTAATCTCTCAAATACTTTTTGAAACTTTGTTGCAACATCTAGCATTAGATATGTGGAGTTCCACCTAGTTTGAACATCTAGACACAACAAGCTTTTACATGTTACCCTCTCTGTTTCAGCACATGTCCTGAAAAATTGCTCTCGTTGTGGAGAACTCCTTACATACTTCACCGTATCACGAATTCGAGTTATTGAATCTTTTATTTCACTTAACCATCATTGACAAATTAAATAATTAATATGGGTACAACAACCTCATATGCAAGTACTCACCCCTTAAAATCAAAAGTCGCTGTTTTTTGAAAACTTCTTTTTTTTACAATGCAATGACACATTTGCACTTGCATTATCTACAGTGATTGTACTAATCTTCTCTATACCCCAATCAACTAAACATGATTCCACTGCCTTACCAATTGCCTCCCTTTGTGACTAGAACATCACACTAAAGTTGAGATTCTTTTTTGCAAATTCCAGTCTTTATCAATAAAGTGGGCTGTTAGGCACATGTATGAAACATTTTGTAGAGATGTCCATGAATTCGTAGTGAGACAAAGTCTATAGTTTGCATTCTTCAACACATTTTTCAATTTTTTCTTCTCACTACAATATAAATCCACAATATCCCTTGCCACTGTAAGCGTGAAAACTTTTTGAAATTAGGTTGCCATCACACTACAAATTGACGGAATCCTTCAGCTCTACAACCTAAATGGCAACTCATCAGTGATTACCATTTTAACAAGTGAATCCCTACATGCTTGTCGATCAAATTTCCAAACTCAAGAGTTTTTTCACCTTCGGTTACAGATTGAATGCAAAGTCTTTTGTTTTTTATTTTCTTTATTCTAAGGGACTTAGGACAATTTGCAATATGTTTTCTCAAAGTGCTAGTTCCATTTGCACTAATCGAAGCATAAGAAGCTTTACAATGGTTACATTTAACACATGCAGTAGTCTTACTCCCTTCTTTAAAAATTTTGGTAAAATGCTTCCAAACTTCAGAATATTGTCTAGCTTTTGGCTTAGGAGGAGGGGGTCATACCTTTGAACCTGAAGGAGTTTCAGGCTGAGGATCATGTTCTTTATCAAATTGAGACTGAGAGAGGTCAATTACATCATTTGTGTCTTCGGTACTTGACATCTATCAAACAAGAGAAAGAAATAAATCACAAAATAAATAAATACATATATACATATATACAGCCTGAATCATTACTGGGTAATAGCATGCTTTCATGGCTGCAATTTCTCCATGGTTAGAGGAAACAAAGTTAAAATGGTACATGATTGAGGATTAACAAAGTAGGGCTCGTCATAATTGCTCTTCTTGTTAATGGTTCTGAATTTTGTTAATACTTATATACATAAGTCTATTCATTTATCAATTCAAACAATACCTAGACAGATTGCCTCAGACAGACTCTACCAAGCTTAATCAGTAAAGTCAAGACTCGGGAGCTCACAACGGATTCACAATCTTCACCAGCTAACACTAACAAAAGTCCATTTCCTTCACTTCACAAATAAACAAACTTAGGAATAATGGTTTGAAATAGAACTTTTTGCCCCCAAAACTCATTTAAAAAATGAGGGTCCAATCTGTTTTCTGATGTATTGCAAAGTAAAACAAATATGCCTAGTCATTGCACCTATTGAGAAAAGAAGATTTTTCACTTTGGACATTCTAGACCAAGTATAAAACTCGACAAGCATGGATTACATAAGAATCATTGAATAACAAATGGACAAAGAAGTGCATATCATCATGATGAAAATATCTTACAACAGAAAACATCACTTTAAAGCTTACTGCACTTAGCAAATAAAAATACAAAATTCAAGTACTCTCAAATTAAATATTGTCTAGTTCAGAATGAGAGGAATGCTTACTGTGGATTCTTAGTTACATACAGAAATCAAAGAAAAAACATACACTGTGGATTAATTTTTTTACTTACATTTAAAAATAAAACAACAGAAAATAGAGATGAAATCAGAAAAAATAAATAAATAAAAACAGAAAATAGACAATAGAACACAGAAAAAAAAAAGGATAAAAATAAAATAAAAACAGAAAACAGAATAAAAATAAAAATAAAAATAAAAATAAAAACAGAAAAAATAAAAATAATATCTCTTACTTACATTTACCGAATCCATTGTAGATGACATGAACAATCAATTTGAGATTAAATCCACCGATCTGAGATGAAATCACAGCAGTGTATTGTGTATGTTTTTTCTTTGAGATTAAACCCATTTCAGAGTGTTAGAGAGAGAGAGAGAGACAGAGAGAGAGGAGCTCACCGAGAGAGAGAGAGAGACAACAGCTATAGCTACCGATCTGATCTGAGATGGATGATCTGGGAACAAAGGAAAAAAAATAGTGTCATACACAGAGAGAGAGAGAGAGATGAGAGATGAGAACACCGAGAGAGAGAGAGAGAGAGAAAAGAAAGAGAGAGAATTCACCGAGAGAGAGAGACGAGCAGCACACCGTCACCGATCTGATCTGAGATGGATGAGAGTGTGAGAGAGAACTCAGTCTGAGATGAGAAAGAGAAGAGAGAGAGACACCATCGACAGAGAGATGTGAGATGAGGCGTAAATGAGTGAGGCGTAAATTAGGTCACATTTTAGTTTTTATATGAGAGAAGAAATTATATTGTGTGGGAAGGTATATAGTATAAATATAGATTATTTTTAGATGGTCTGGATCAGTTCCAATCCGGAACTGTGGGGTTCAATCCAGAACTGATCCGTGGTTTACGGATTTTGAAATTTTCAATCCGGAACCGAACCACAGATTCAAAAAACCAATCCAAACCTATCGGATTGGACTGGACCGGATCGGATTACGGATTTTACGGATTCCTTGCTCAACCCTACAATTTCCAGCTCGTCTAATTCCTCGGTTACAACCGACTCAAAAGAAAAGGAAAAAGACGACCTGGACAAAACAACGACATCCGGGTTATCAGCCCCAGGAATACCGGACTCCGACTCAGAAGAACTGGAATCTAATTCTGACTCCACAGACTCTGTGGAATCAGATTCCGGTTCACTACCTGATTCAAAACTGCTAGACAAAAAGCCCTCCTCGAACTGCCAAATGAGGGAGGGTGCGATAGATGCATCCAGAATGCCAATAGAAGGGTTTACAACTGATTAATCTCCAATCATGGAAATGGTGAAGTCATCCCCTAAGCTCTCTGGTTTGATCTAAGGATCCGAAATGAGACAAGCCAATGCTGCTCCCAGCTCAAGTTCACTGCCATTGGACTCATCCTCTATACTTTGTTCAGCCTCAGCTGGTAAGTCAGTCTGTTCCTCTGCAACTTTATCCCCTTGCAGCTGTAGATCGAAGAAGATCTCAAAGTCGGGCAAACGCTGTTTCTCAAAATTCAGTCATGGCTCAGGAAAGCCGTAAAATGGGAAATCTTCCCCCTTCCGGACAAAGTGGCCGTTCAGGGTTCCTTGAATGGGTCTATGCACCAGCTCATAGTGCTTCTCACTTTGCTTAACTTTGGCTCTTCCTGCCATTTCCTTCCCCTTTCTTACCCAATCTTCTTTGGTAGGCGTGTAACCTAGACCAAAGGTATGAGGGTTATGCGGCACTTTGGCCAATGCAGCAACACCTTTCCGGCCGCTACTTCCCAATCCCATTCCGGGTACATACTATAACTTATTCATGAGGTAGATTGATTGAGCACTGATGTACAACCCCTCATCAATAGCCAGGATATCTTGCACCACTTGGGCCTTAGCCAAGATGAACCCAAACATGAAAACATCCTTATTGCCGTATACAATATCCAGTATCGGTGTAGTGACTTCCGGCGGTGGATGTATGGAAGCATTTCCAAAAACAATAGCTACCCACTTCCCATGGGGGTACTTCAACATCTGATGCAGAGTGGAAGAGGCAGCTCTGACTTGGTGTAGCCACGGCCGTCTAAGAAGTAAGTTAAAAGTGGCCGGAACATCCAGGACATGGAACTCAATATCCTGTTATGCCGGGCCAACCTGCGTTCTGATCCGAACTGTCCCCATCACTTCCCGACTTATATTGTCATAAGCCCAAATCACCTGGGCCGTTGGTACAAAGTCTACTGGCTTCAAACTGATAGCATAGGCCGTACACGACGAACACACATTAATTGCAGACCTGGTATCAACCAAGATGACTGGCATCCACTTCTCTTTACATTCAACGGAGATATATAGTGGTTTATTATGCTTAGGGCCCTCAGGCGGCAATTCCTTATCTGTAAAGGTCAAAGTCGGCGAAGCCCCTCCCGGGAAGACCAGTCCTACTAACTGCTCGGGGGTTGTGTCGATAGAGAGCTTAGCCTTATCCATTGCTGATAGGACGGCTTGTCTGTGCACCCGTGAAGCCATGAGCAATCCCTAAATGGATATGTCTGCTTGAATCTTCTTTAGCTGTTTCAGTACAGCTTCTTCTTCTAGCAGTTTATCTTTCTGTTTCTCTGTCTCTTTATCCTTCCCAGATGCTTCTGGTTGGTCTAGGTATAGGGGCTTGAAGTACCACCCGCTCCAAGTCATGTGATCCACTTCTTTGGAATACCAAGTATCATCTGGTAGATTCTATCCCTAATCTTCGTCCATGTGGGCAAGACGTAAATCATCATCTTCCCACCACATTCCTCCGGTAACCGATAAACAATTGTCCGGTTCCATTGTGAGTATTCCCGCATCCGCAACACATTCAGTCCTCGCAGGGCCTTTGGCTTTTCTGGCCTTCTGATCATTCTCATCAGTTTCATGTTCGAATCGCTTCAACGTGGCCTCTTGTTCCGTATCAACTGTATAAATGCTACCTAATTCCTGAGCAAAATTCTTAGTACCTGTGCTCTCCGGCAACTCTCCCTTATCGTCGACCGTTTCGGCCATTGCAGCAATTCCCGTTTCCAGCTGTTCCTGCTTTGGTTGAGACCCCTCATCAACATCTGGTTCATCGCTGAGCCACCCGGTATTTTCCGTTGATCCGTTCATATCAAACCAGCCAATCTGTACACTCCCTAGATCTTGTTCATCGAAGAATTGCAGATTGCTGATGTCCTCCTCAAGCTCGGCTAAGTCATCCAGTCCCTGGCTTGGTCCGTCCTCCCGGACTACATTAACCTCCATTCCCGTCGACAATTCCACCCCTGGCCTAGCCTAACTTGTTGGCACAATGTAGCAACACGAGTTGTATGCCTCTTCAGTTAAGTTCACGGAGCCCTCAAGCATGCCTTCTTCTACCATAGCCACCACCATAGGTTCAGGTTGGGATATGGACGCGCTCATCATGCACAAGTCTATGCTTTCCGGGATGAACGGCGCCGACTTAGGTAGGTGGAAGGAGGTGATGTATATACTGGGGTCGTATGGGACAGCCAGTGTTTGGATTAGGTTTATTTGCCTGGGTGGAGGGGGTTGGTTATGTGGTGGGAGAGGGTTTATAGTGACGTTAGGCTTTTGAGGAGGCGCTATTACTTTGTTGTCAATGAGATCCTGAATCTCATGACGCAATCTAAAGCATAGGTCGGTATCATGACCATGCTGCTGGTGGAAGGCGCAGTACTTGGCCGGGTTGTGTGTAGAAGGGAGGGGATTAGGCAATGGGCGCGGCTCTAGGGGCTTCAAATGCCCTTTTTTGATCAAGACCCTCAAGGCCGCAGATAGAGACATGTAGAGTGGGGTGAAAACCCTCTGGTCTCGAGGTTGGTGCTTTACAGGTTGTGAGGTAGTTTCGAATGTACCAGCAAAGGGGGTGGCTGTTTTCGGTGTAGTGGTGACCATACCAACATCAGAGGTTCTTCCAGCTACATTATTACTTGTAGCCGCATTGGAACTGCGGGTAAACGCCCCCTTGGACTGCTCATTCTCAATGTCTATCAGACCCTATTTCATTGCATCCTCCATCTGCACCCCTATCTCATGAAGGTCAGCAAATGTAGGTAAAGGTAGGACTATCATCTTCTGTAGCAGCCTCGGTTGTAGATTACGGACGACCATTCTTATCTGGTCCTTTTCAGCTAGCTAGGTGCTCATCATAGAGGCCTTGGCCCTCCACCGAGTGACAAAATCGGAGAAGCCCTCCTTCGACTCTTGACGAGTTGCTTCGAGATCACGAGTTGTGACCTCGATTTGAGTGTTATAGGAGTATTGAGCAATAAAGGCCTCAGCCATCTTTTCTCAGCTCTTCACGGAATCCTCAAGTTTTGCATACCAAATGGCCGCGATACCTAACAAGGTCCGACCGAAGAGGGATAACTTTTGCAATCTAGTTAGGCCCATCGGCCGCAAAATGTCTGAGAATAGCCGCAAGTGGACCATGGGATCACCCGAGCCATCAAAGTGGTCTATATGTGGCATTTTAAATCTATCCGGCAATGTCACCGCCGAATCTGTATAGCCGTCCTCTATATCTGGGATCGAATTGACGCCCTAAGCTTATTTGAAAATCTTCTCAAGCTTGCTTACTTTTAAAGCACTAGGGTCGACCTCAAACTCAAACGATGCCTCCGTTGGGTAAATCGGTGCTTTGGAAGTCTGGGGTGGAACTGGCTCTGTCAGAATGTCCGCATTTTCCTGGACATTAGTAGTAACCCCAGGTATTGGAACCTTGACTGGGGGTGGATGTGAAGTAGAAGCTGCTGCGTGTTGTGGTTGTTGTTGCTGTTGAAGCCTAGCGATCAACTCAGCCTGCTAGGCTGCAATTTCTACTTGGTGGGTAGTGACTTCCGCTTGGCGAGCAGCGTCTAGCTGCATTGCCTCAATGGTCTGATGAAGTTGATGCAACATATCCTCCATGTTGTCTACGGGGTGCTGATCTATCAGAACCGGTATGTAATCTCTTTTTGATGTGGAAGCAGAAAACTAGACTTCGCTGAAGGAAAGTAACTGCTGAACCGGTGAATTATGCCTGACTCTCCTCTGTCTCATAACCGGGGGTAGCGAAGCAAACACTGGTTGTCCTCTCACAAGATCCCCAAATCGATAAAGCCGCCTTACTCTGGTCCAGAGTGCTTGGGGGGTAACTGCCTCGTCGGAAGCAATTGTGAAATACTACCTTGCAAAAAGAAAAATAAAGCAAAAGAAACAAAAATCAGAAAACGCACAGCACCTCGGCTCAGACAAAAACAACAAGCAATCGTAATCATAAGCTGGACAATCTGTACTCAAACACTGATTTCTGCCCCAAATTTTCTGCCTCAAAACTGATACCCTCAAACTAATACTTAGACTTGCAACTGATTCATACATTCCTGCAGAGTTACACTCTAAAAGTACGTACTAAGCAAGCGAGAGCCAAAACACCCCTATGATGGGGTAAGGTTACCCTATCCTAATTTTGTCAGGAGCTAGGGATTCACTACGCAAACAAGCGGTTTCATACAATCCTGCATTCAAGTGAGCAATCTGTCCTAGTTTGGAACAGTCTCTATGGCTTCCGATATGCAACTAGGTTGATTGGTCAAAAAGGGTACCTCAGCAAGACCACCTAATATACCTCTCGCACCTAACACCGAGAAGTGAAAGAAGGATCAAACGGTACAGCGGTAGTCCAGATCCAAGGGTTGTGTTCCCATCGTGGCAAAGCCCGCAACCAGTCAGCCTAATGGCGAGCTTTTCCAAGCAAGCCTCCGGCAAACCGCTCAGGAATAGCAAATGGCAAACACTATGACTTAGGCGCACCAATGCAAATGCAAATGCAAAGAAACACATAAGTGTAGATAAAACAACATATCATGAGTTCGAGTCAAGCTCTCTAAATACCTAGTGGAGTCGCCAGAAACTGTAGCTTGACTTTTTCGTGCCCCCTTTCGGAGAGCTCGAATTGGTCCTATAGTTTGGACTCCTTTCACGATTCTGAATCTAATCTCACAAAGTGCAATGTGAAACTGATAAACACCAAAGAGTCCAATCCGACAAATCTTTTTGGAAAATTGATTTTAAATCAAATAATGCCAAAATTAGATTGCTTTGCTAGATTACAAAGTCGCCACCTAAATATTTTGTTTTGGGAAAATTTAGGAAACCCTGACTCGTGCCAAAGGCCACGTGTCCGTCATTACCAAAGTTGCCTCGGCTCGGGAACTTGGGTACGAGAGGGGAAGGTCCTGAAATGAGCACCCCCGCTCGCCCGATCAAAGATCGGCCTCTACTATCATGATATGTTCTTTTGTAAATATTATGTGTTCTTATTCCGGTTATTAGCTAACTTTACTATGTGACGCACACAAGCAAATATAGACTAAAATCGCAAGAATTGGAACATTTCAACTCATGTTTGCTTTTGAAAATGGTTTGAATTTGCCACCCTTAAGTGGGCTAAAACGCGGATTTGCCACCAGACATGATAGGCTTAAACATGATTTGCCACTTCACAAAGCGGACTTAAAACTCATATTCGTTGAACTGTTCCAATTCAAGTAACAAAGCCTTCATCCACAGGCATTCATGCAGTTTAGCATTTAAGCACATAGCCTCATGGAAAGCATGCGAAACATGGTAATATGGCAATCACACTCATGCAAGTATGCTAAAGCATAAAACTCACTGAGTACTCCAAGCCAAAACAAAAACTAGTTAGAAATATGCATGATCCTAACTATACAAAATGCCTAATGCACCACATGCAATAATGCAATAAGATAGGCTCGGCTACCTAATCATGGTATTTGCAACACTTTGATAGCATGCTTTGAAACACGTATTCAGAGAAGTATTGAATTGACAATGCAGTTTGAATGATGCGCTGAGCCTCGGTGCATGCAAGACAAATGAATGATGCAAATATGCAAGCATAAGGTATGCTAGTTGAAAATGTCCCTAATCTAACCATCGAAAGCGATTAAATAAAAGGGAGAAAGACGTGGGGTTGGAAGACATGCACATACGCACGCACGCTTATTACAACATTGTGCCGTCGCGAAGGAGGGTCCGAATGAATAAGCTAAGCTAGCTACGCTAATTAAGCTAACTATTACAAACAAAAACAAATTAACTATTCTAGCTAATTATTACAACACAATTGAAATAAATTAACTAACTATTCTAAGCTAGCTAAAATATTACAAAACGAATTAAGTTAATTAATTACAACACTTGTATGAATGAAATAGCTAACTTAGTTTAAGTTAACAAAAACAACTAAATGGCCTCGAGGGCGAGGGATGCATGCATGCTCGGTTGACCCACCCGAAAATGCCATTGCCTTGCCATCGGATGCCTCTGTTTGCACCCGTTTGATCACTGAAAATTGTACCAACTCCCAGAATGCCTCTGCTCTAACTCAGGAGCATATTTGTGAAAAAATTCGCTGGTGGCCGGTCGGCTACAAAAAGTGGTTGTCGGCTACTACAACTGGCCGGTCGGCCACTCCAAGTGGCCATCGGCCACTAAAACTAGCCGGTCGACTACTCATTCCCTGAACTTCTCCTTTTGCTGCAACAGAGAGCAAACCGAGGCAAAGCAATGTATTTTCAAGGAATGTATGTACTGCTACCCTCCTTATCATCGCACAAACTCAAAGGAGGGTGACTCTTGGCCTTCAAACCATCAATCAAGCATTTTCAATGCATGATGGCTAGAGAGCCAAGTTTGTACAAGCTTAATGAGTGCACAAACAAGACCAAAATAACCACCACTCTATCATGCATGATCAAGGGCGACAGTGACCAAGAAAAGTGGCACGATTCATCACTTTGAGTATGAAACGTCCCATTTTTCTCGTGTTCGGATTAACCTCCAATCCGAACGCATGCAATGCAACACAAAGATGCTTAATCTTGCCTCTTTTACTTTGTTCATTTTGTTTACTCATTTTAGATTACCAATGCATTCTTTTAATTGATTAGTCCAAAAATGAGTGTCCTCTAATTGAAAGTAGGCTTAAACCACAAGTGCCTTGAGCATGAAAGAGTCCTCATGCCGTTGGTTAGTAGAAACCCTCAAAAGAGGATTAAAACCATTAAGCATAAGTGTCTCAATTTCACACTTAAGCCAACAAGGGGTTCAAAGTCACTTTCAAAAATAAATGAAAGAGTGAAGAATAGAGGGAGATTGCAGAGATTTCAGTGCTGAAATGGAGTGCAAAATGACACTAAATCATGCAAGCAACTCATGCAATTCATGTTTAAAAGCCTAAAACATTAAGCTTGTGAAGGAGATTGCACTATAACCACACAATACAAGCCTCAAAGGGCCAAACCAGCTCAAAACAAATCTAAAACCAGTCAAAATAGTAACTAAATCATGCTGAGATTACGGTACAAAGTGCTAGAAAAACATGCTCACATGTTAGCTTGCAAACAAGACTCAAAAGCAACTCTAAAAAAGAAAAGAAAGAGTGAAACAAATGAGCATGTGACAAAGCTATATATGCTGAAATTACATGTAAAAAGACACTACAACATGCAACCAACTCAAGAAAATCATCTTTAAAGACCTAAAACACCAAACTAGTGAAGCCATTTGCACTACAACTATGCAAAACAAGACTCATATGACCAAAGCAGCCCAAAACAGAGCTAAACCATTCCAAATCAAAGGCAAACATATGCTGGAAATAAGCCAAGTTAGACTACAAAAACATGCTACCATGTGATGCTAACTAGGCATACAAATGAGACACAATGAGGGGAGGCCAACCCCTCTATTTTTGGACTTCAAAACATGTTTTTCACCACTGAAATAACTCTGAATTTTAATGGTTTAAAGGCCCAAAAAGTTTGATTTGAAAGCCTTGAAAAATGGCACAAAAAGCTTCACAATTAGGCAACAAGAAGGATAGACTACCCCTTTACACAAAATGACCTCAAACCATCATGTTGAGGCTAAAAAATTAGAGTTTTTTGTAGTTGAAAACCAGGCCAAAAACAGTACAAAAAGATGGCAAAGCAAGTAATCAAAATAAAGCCTACAAGGTAAGTCATATACCTCTTGAAGCACAGCACAAAACAAGCACAAATTCCAACTCAAACCTCCCTCAAGAGCTCAACCTAAACCTCAAAGAACCTCAGCTCCAAGGTGAGAATGTTTGGTTAAGGGTCCTTGTGCAAAAGTGTAGAGAAATCTAACTATAAGGCACAAAATAAGAAGAGAGAGAGAGAGAGAGAGTTCTAGAGAAAGAAAGGAAATTTTGATCTAAGATGTCCAATGTCCCCAAATGGGGGAGAGCATCCCCTATATATAGAAAAACAAGCTTAGAGCTTGTATTCATCCCTCCATACACGTGTATGGAGATGCACTTCAGTGAACAACAGTTGGCAAACAAATATCTGAAAAAGGAGACAAATGGTCGTCAGCCACTCTAAGTAGCCGACCGGCCACTTCAAGTGGTCGACAAAAACAAAAAGTGGCCGACAAGGCCCCTCCCCCTTCCAGGCAAGAGGCAACAAGGTTTGGCCCAAAAACAAGCACAAAACAAAATGGGTTTAGAGGCTCGAAGACAAGGCGTTCCACCGAGAACTTCGGGTGCTCAAAACAAGCACAATCATCGAGTGCACAAACGATAACGTCCAAGTCTTGAGGTCGGTCAAAAATGAGGTGTCTACATTAGACCAAAGGCCGTTTGACATGAATGATTGGGCCAAAGTCTGTTTGCTAGAAATGATTGGGCCAAAGGCCGTTTGACATGAATAATTGGGCCAAAGGCTGTTTGACTTGAATGATTGGGCCAAATGCCATTTGCTAGAAATGATTGGACCAAAGGTCGTTTGCTAGAAATGATTGGACCAAAGGCCGTTTGATATGAATAATTGGACCAAATGTCATTTGACATGAATGATTGGGCCAAGGCCGTTTGACACGAGTGAATTAGGCCTAAGGCCATTTGATAAGAATGAATTAGGCTCAAGGCCGTTTGATACATTTGGGCTTAAGGCCGTTTAATGTATTAGATAGAAACATGAATAGGCCTAAGGCCGTTTGATATGTTTGTTAACAAATTTTTATTCATGTAACTTCCTTATTTGATATTATCCACTGGGCTTTCGCTCATTTTCATTCATGTGTATGTAGGTGAGCAAAGAGACGTCTAAACCCAGCCTTGGTGAAGACTATGAGAGGAAGTCAAGTTTTTGAGGAGTCAGCCTAAATGTCTCACGCATGAGACTTTGTTTTTGTCCCTTTTGTTCTTTTGTTATTCTTTTGCTATTTTAGTGAACACGTTGGATCACCTATGTATATGAGTTTTTGTTTGGCTGACTGCATATCTGAAAGTTCCTGGATGTATATAAGATATTAACTCTATTTATATGTGTGAGTTATTATGAAATACCTTTGGAATGATTTTTGCCATACCATGTAAGCACAACTCATTAGACAGAGTTTTTAAATCTGCTTCCATTTTGGCCCCTTTAATATTTCTAAAATTGTTTGAGGTCGTAGATAATCTCATGATTATTGGCCGGTTATGACCTTAATCCTTAGGGACGAGATCGAGTCATGGCACCATGGCAATAATAGCCTCAGTGAGAGTTTGCAAAGCTGCTAGGATCTCCTTCTGCGTATCCTGGAGTGACTGGACCGCCTCAACCACAACACTGTGGTCACGGTCTCCAGCATGTGCTGCTATGCCATTGGAAGAGTCTTGCTGTCGTGAGGGGTGCCGAACTTCATCATCTACCATTTTTTCCAGCGAAGTGTGTAAGCCACTGCGGGTATGAACCATCAACAAAGCAGCCTTCCCAGCAGAGTCGCCAGAAATGTAGGGGGTTCAAGGTTAGGAAGGTGATTAGAGAGGCAAAACTATGATAATGGTCTAACAATAGTGAAATGACTGGAGGATGAGCAACAACAATTGTCTGGGAGGTTGGAGAGTGAGTAGCTGGGTGAGGGTGAAACAAATAACTTAAGAAAAAATGTATGGTAGTGCCAAAATGGGCAGCATCTCCTCAAAATTCCCAAAATTCCTCTTCTTGAACCTTGGGAAATGGGTCCTATTTACAGGCTTTTCCTTGGTACCAAGAGGATACCAAGTGGCCAAATCGAGAAAGGACATGTGTCCCAAAGGATCACATGGAATATTCTGCCTTGAGCCACCAAGCTGAAGGTGTCACGCGTCATTTTACATGTATTGTGTATTATCTGTTTGCCTCCGCAACTACCTTTTTTGAGCCTCAGCAAGTGTAGTTGCGACGGGAGTGTTTGGCGCTGCAACTCCTTTTTGAGTCTCAACAAATGCAGTTGCGATGGGAGTGTTTGTCGTTGCACTTGCTTTCTTAGCTCGAACCTCAGCAAGTATACTTGTAGCGATAAACCTTGCTGCTGCACTTGCCTTCTCAATTTTACTTGGCCAGTACATGCATTCTCAGGACTCCATTAGTCTGCTATCGATTATGTTCATGTTTACCTTAGTGAAGCTTTCACCCTTAGCTGCTTAACCACAAACTCCCCAGCTTTACAAGATGACAGCCATAACCAAGCCTGCTATCAACTATGTTGTGCCTTAGTACCAAGCCCAAAGAGGCTTCCTTAGTCCTGCCTGTGCGACTGAGGCAGGTTCGTGACCTGGGCTCGCAGGTTCATGACCTGGGTAAATGAAAATGGAGTCCCTTGCGCTTGGGCTGCCCTGCTCCCATCTTCGCGGGGTTGCTGCGGCAAACTGGTATTTCTAGGCCTGCTATCAGCTCCAACTAGTAAATCTTGGGGCCTACTATTAGCGCCAAGGTAATGAACTTTGGGGCCTGTTATCAGCGCCAAGCATTAGCCTCTACTTGCAGAGGGGAAGCTTTTCCCAAAGGTTGCAATCACCTTAGCGGGATGTTCCCTCCGCAAGTTGGTTGTGGCGGCTGTAGTTGCTGCGGTAATCATTTCTCGCGGCAAGTTCAAATGGAAAAACCGCCAATATTGGAGATGGCGGCACCGACAAAGTGCCTCTGTAACTTGACCGCTACAAGTAATGCCTCTGCAACTTAATTGCTTCGGTTCTCTCATTCTCTCAGCAACTCCAGGTGGCGGCGGAACCAACAATACTTGGAATGGCGGTGGTACCGACAATACTTGGAATGGTGGTGCTGAGACAAAGTGCCTCCTCAACTTGGTCGTCGCAAGTGTCATCTCTGCAACTTAGTTGCTTCGGCTTTCTCTTTCCCTCAGCAACTTTAGATGGCGGCTGAATCGACATTATTGGGGAATGACGGCACTGAGGCAAAGTGCCTTAGCAATTTCACTGCCGCAAGTGTTCCTTCTGCAACTTGACTGTCACATGTGTTGCCTCTGCAACTTGACTTAGGCATTTTCCTTCGTGGAGTCCTTTTGGACCCTTGGCGGGTCGTACCTACTTCGGCCTACTGTTGGCCCACTTACCTTGGGCTTTGGCCCATGCTCTTTTTTCATTTCCAGTCGTCTCAGAAGGGCGACCTCAACACTTAGGACCATACTTAATTTAGAGTTTAATTTCTGACCCTCTACAATACATACATATTTTTTAATTTCCAATAAAATATCAATATAAAAATGAGTGTAAGAGATTTAATATATGAAATTTATTACAAATTAGTGGTTATATATATAAAACATATTATGTAAAATTACTTTGTGTTATATATCTAAAAAATATTATACAAATTAATAATATATTATGTAAATATATAATAATTAATTAAAATATTTTTTAATTCGTCAAAAATTATCCAAATTGTAATTTATCAATCTACTATTCACTATTTAATTTAAAATTCTACTCTTAAACTACCTCAAGTACACGGCGCACATCCCTACGTTCAACCATCGTGATGCGGGGCTTTTCCCAAAATAAGCCAAAATGCCAAGTTATTTCCCAAACTAGGCCTAGTTCGGACGGATTTCCCAAAATAAGCTAAAACGTGGTTACAAACCACGCTTTTACCCTTTTTGTCGTCCTCCCGTGAAAAATTTGTAAAATTGTAAAAGTGTGGTTACAAACCACGCTTTTAATTAAGAAAGCGTGGTTACAAACCACGCGTTTAAGGAAATTTGATTTATACATAAAGCGTTGTTAGGAATCACGCTTTTAAGTAAATTTTTTTTTCAAAAAACGTGGTTACGAACCACGCTTTTACTGTTGACCAACGAAAGCGTGGATGATAACCACGCTTTTAATCAAAATGTAAAAACGTGTTTTCAAAACACGTTTTCAATACTGACTCTTCACACACACACACATACTCTCTCTCTCTCTCTCTCTCTCTCTCTCTCTCTGACACACACACACCCACCACACTCACACACTCACATTACACATATATAATTTATAATAGCAAATAATAATCAACTATATAATTTTTGTAAATATAAATCATTTTTATATAATTTTTATCTTTCGAGTGGTTAGAAATAATTTTTTACAAATTAAATTGAAACAACCATATGTATGTATATAACCTGCCCAAAAGTTAAAATGATAATTATTTTTGGGAAAATCGGTCTAGGGTTCCTCTTCCACTTTCCGTAATGGAAGAGATCCACAAAATTATTTTTTGATGTCTAAGGTCCCTGAACATATATCAGAGAAATTTCAATCCTTTATACTATCTTCATCATCTGACCCACCGCCACCCCAACAACCCGACTCTGAGTCCTCATCTTCCAACACTTCCCAAAGCTTTACCTAGTGGAGATTCCCACTCCCAAACTCACCCATCTCACACCACTCTCACCCACCACCACCACCGCCGGAATCTAACCCATCACCACCCCAAACCCACCGCCATTCTTACCCACAACCACCGCCTCCAGAACTCTTCCACCTCGCCGAGCTCCAACTCACTTCAGACTCCGATTCTGACCGACTCAACGCCTTCCACAAGCTTGAACACTGGCTCGTTTCGAATCCCCCCACAGATGCCGCGGCCGTGGACGGAGGCGATGAGGTCCAATTTTTGTTCAGGCCGCTGTGACGACTTGCTACGTTGCTACGCATCCGAGGCTTGAAAACGTTTCTGGAAAGTACTTGGCAGACTGTAACGAAGCTTCAACATCCAAATTGGGATCCAACTCCACCGAAGCTGTAAGGTTGTGGTCTGTCTTGGAGCTCATGCCCCAAGAATTTCTCAAATTTCTCTGGGTTCATTTTGACCGGTTTCTTTCGAGGCGAGCAAGGGGGTCCAATTCTAAATTGCCTCTTGTTGATCCAACTCTACCGAAGCTGCAAGGTTGTTGTCTATTATATATATAAATTAGGCTAGAGTGGCAATTTTTTTGATTACTCTCTCTCTCATGCTGTTGCTTGGTATATCTAACCTGAAATTTTTGGTTTTTCAGGTGATGTTGAAGCTTCTTTGAGTTGGTGTCCTGGTGGTTTTTGAATTCATTGATTTTCTTTTCAATTGTTTGGGCCTGATTTTCTTGGCTGGTTTTGTTTTTTAATTTCTTCTTCATTCATCCGTCAATTAATAGTTGTAAATGTTGCCGACACCGCCAAACTGTAAATATAACTATCCTTTCTTGTTGCAGTACACAAAACATAAAGGTCAAAACGTTGAGTTCATAGGTTTCATTGAGTTTTCACAAGTTTGATCGTGTCTAAGATGAAAATATTACATTGAAGAGAGGAAGAGAATTTCTCTTGATTAAATTTTCTTTGGTTGAATTTTCTCTGGATTGAATTTTCTGTAGTTGAATTTCTCTAGATCGAATTTTCTCTGGACTGAAATTTCTCTGGATTGATGTTGAGGGTCATGAAAATAGTTGATGTCCTTTATACTATAAAATCATAATATCAGGGATTTTTAAAAAATACCCCATTATTTTTTATCCTTAAATGATAATTATTTTTTATTTTTTATTTTTTATTTCTTAACCAAATTAATTTTTAATTTTTTTAAAAAAAATTCTAAAAATCAAACCATACATAGCCTAAAAATCTTTTGATAAGTCATAAAAACTTATTTTCAGTTTTATTTGATAAGTCATAAAAATTCTAAAAATTGTCACATTTCGTTTTCAGTTTTCAATTTATATTTACAAAAATTTAAAAAACTATCATAAAAACTTGTTTGATAATTTTTTTGGTTTATAAATGGTTGTCTCAATTTGTAAATTTGAGGAAAAAACGTAAATTTAAAAAATGAGTTTACGTTGGTTTTTAAACAAAAATTTAAAAATTTTACTAACAAAATTTTTTTCAAATAAATTCAAAAAATGAGTTTAATTTGGTTTGTAAATAAATTTTTTTTTTCAAAAAAAATTTACAAATTGAGACAACCATTTATAAACCAAAAAAATTATCAGACAAATTTTTATGATAGTTTTTAAAATTTTTGTAAATATAAATTGAAAACTAAAAATGAAATGTGATAATTTTTAGAATTTTTATGACTTATCAAATAAAACTGAAAACAAGTTTTTATGACTTATCAAAAAAAATTCAAGTTATGTATGGTTTGATTTTTAAAATTTTTTTTAAAAAATTAAAAATTAATTTGGTTAAGAAATAAAAAATAAAAAATAATTATCATTTAAGGGTAAAAAATAATTATCATTTTAACTTTAGAACAGGTTATATACATACGTATGATTGTTTCAATTTAATTTGTGAAAAATTATTTTTAGCCACTCAAAGATAAAAATTATATAAAAATGATTTATATTTACAAAAATTATAAAAATTATATAGTTGACTATTATTTGCTATTATAAATTATTATTATATATATTTAATATTAATCTCAATTTATAAAATAAAATTTATATATTAAAAATTATATATATGTAATGTGAGTGTGTGAGTGTGGTGGGTGTGTGTGTCATATATATATATAGAGAGAGAGAGAGAGAGAGAGAGAGTGAGTGAGTGAGTGTGTCTGTGTGTGTGAGTATGAAGAGTCAGTATTGAAAACGTGTTTTGAAAACACGTTTTTACATTTTGATTAAAAGTGTGATTATTATTCACGTTTTTTTTGGTTAACAATAAAAGCGTGGTTCGTAACCACATTTTTAGAAGAAAAAAAATTTACTTAAAAGCGTGATTCCTAATAACACTTTATGTATAAATCAAATTTTCTTAAACGCGTGTTTGTAACCATTGTAACCATACTTTTACGATTTTAGAAATTTTTCTTGGGAGGACGATAAAAACGATAAAAGCGTGGTTTATAATTACGTTTTTGTTTATTTTAAAAAATTCTTCTGAATTAAACCTAGTTTGAAAAATAACTTGACATTTTGGCTTATTTTAGAAAAACCCCTCGTGATGCTATTCATTCAGATAGATATTGTTCACTTTTCTTGAGAATCGCACAACAGGTGGACCAAATTCCCGAAAGCGATGGACCCACCCGACCCGACACATGCTTCATCCGGGCCAACCCAATCTCTCTCCGCTTTATCACCCATCCCTCCTGTCTCTTCGATTCTCGATTGCAAAACCGGCCGGCGTACAATTCCGATCACCGGCATCAATTCCAGCCCGATCAAAACCCTCATCACAATCTCGATTTCTCGCGCTTCGTTGTCTGAGATCTGTGCCTACAATGACTGTTTCGGAAGACGAAGACGAAAGTCTCGCCTATTACCTCGAATCCGAAGTCCTCTCCGAGGTCTCCGATCAGGTTTACCAATTTGCCCTCTAATCTTCGAGTTCAATTTTGATTATTAGGTCAATTTTGATTTGTTTACTGGTTTGTGAGACTTGGTTGCAGGAAGAGACGAAGGCAGTGGAGGCGGTGGAGACGGAGGAGGAGCGAGAACCGAAGAGGTTGCGAGTAGAGACGGAGTTCTTCAGCAAGATCCCTCCTGAACTCTTCCATCACATCCTCAAATTTCTCTCCTCCGAGGTATTCTCTCTCTCTCTCTCTGTATAGGCATACTTATGTGTGTATCTCTGTGATTATGTATGTACGCGGGATTGAACTTTTTCTGTTAATCTCTCTGTAATTTGGGTGGAAGCATCGAAATTTCTCAAGAATTGTTGATATTTTGCAGGATCTTATTTCTTGCTCACTGGTTTGTAGATTACTCAATTTTGTAGCTTCAGATGAGTGCTTATGGCGTCGCCTGTGAGTAATGTCTTTTAATATCTTATTTATTTATATGTATTATATATATATATATGTGTGTGTGTGATTTTTCTTTTCTGTTCTTGTTGGTTTTGGGGGTTTTTTTTTTTTTTTGGTGTGGTCATGCTTGTGAATTTCTTTATTCAATTTGTAATAACTTGTACGTTTTGACGTAATCATATATATATATATATATATTTTTTAAACATCAAGGAATAAACTTATTTTTTCAAACCACGTTAAAAAAAATGTTATTTTTAATTACGTCTTGTAAAAATGTGATTGCTAGTTACGTTTTTTAATTAACATAGAAAATTATATGAATCATTTTTTTTTTTTTTTAAATATTTTTTTAACAAAAGCGTGTTACGCTTGAACGTAGTTTGGGATATAAAGTTTATTTGTACACCAGTTGTTTAATTTTGGATTTAGAAAAAAAATAAAAAACATAATTAGGTTTAAGAGCTCCATGTACGTGGTTTGGGTTGACCCCCTTGTGGTTGGTATATTGCTATAGGTGGGACACCGCTGAATTTTCTGCAGGAATATTTTTCACTCTTTCTTATTTTATTAATTTCTTTGGGGAAACTTCCTGCGGGGTCATCTTGAATGACTCAGTTGAACCAATCGGAATCTCAATGTTAGTTTTGTTCCTAGTGGAGTTGCATTTGTATTTGACTTGCCGTAAAAAGAAGTTGCATGTGTTTTTTACATGGTTATCTAGTTGATATCACCTAGTTTGTAAAGTAAATATTTTTTCATATTGCAGTAGGTGATCTATTCTTTCATATTAACTTAGCTGTGCTATTGTCAATGCTTAGTACCATCCTTTTTTGGGGTTGGAGGAGAAAATGTTGCCTTTAGTAAATTTCCACATTTGATGGTATTAAATAATGTTGAAATTGGTGATAGAGCTATTGTTGCTAATTAATTTAGGATTTTCTTATCATGGCCGCCAAATAGTTGTTCATTTTTTAGTTGGTTTGTGCACATGTAACTTTGTTGGTATGGGTGTATTAAAACGGAGAATTGCATTCGTATCTATAATGCTTTTGTAAATTTTTTGTAGGTACTGTATGCGGTGGGGTCTGCTACCCCCTACAAAAAAATTACGGGAATGTGCTTGGAAAAAGCTTTACATCCAGGTATATTTAGGTTCTACTTACATCTTTTTGGTGAGCATGTCAAAATCCATATGAAACATTGATTTTTTATACTTATGCTCTTCTTCATTATTTTTCTTCTAATTTATCAAGTGAGAGGAAGATTAGTTATGGACTTAAAGAAACTTGTCTCTTTGAGCTTACTCACAGCTCCTGTATTGCATCTCTTCTATGATATTCCTTGGATGATTTTATCCTCTTGTAATTGGCACATTTGATGCTTATTGATGAGGGGGAATTGCTAGAAAATGGTATCAACTCAAAATAATTGCAATGTCATGGAAGTACAAACTATTCATGCATTAGATTGTGCAACTAAATCTTGTATTTCCACCTCTTTGCAATTATTTTGAGTTTATATCATTTTATTGCAATTGCCCCTATTGATAAAGCTAGATTAAGTTTAAAATTTGGTTTAGAAGAATTACTTTCTTCTTGCAGCGTGATGAAGAGGACATGGCTGAATTTGTTAGGAATTGTCCCTCTGAGTTCAAAGAGTATTACGTCCAAATGCAGGCAGCAAAGAGAAGCCAAACACCTCTTCCTTCTCAGGTAAACAGGGGTAGCTATTGGGCTGAAACTTTTGCCTTCTACAGATTTAAATAGGGTATTTGGGGAATCACTGTCTTTCATCCTTTCTTGTATACTTTGTACAAATCAATAGGCCTTGGAATCTAATCCATAACTTGCTAATGCATGAATCCCTGTTTTTTCCCCCCGTTTGGTGGGAGGGTGGGGGTATAGGATTTTGGATATTGGACTTCTTGAAAATATTTAATAATGATAGTTTGATAACTGCAGACATGACGCATTCTTTCTTATCCCCCACCTCTCTAAACAACTCTCCAATTCTCTCTCTCTCTCTCTCTCTCTCTCGGATAAATTCTGTTGGAAGCTTATTGGAGGTTTGCTTACATTATTTTTTCTTTGTACTTGCCATAGTGGATGAGCCATGCATAGGGATTGACTTCTTCAGATGAGTCTCAATGAAAATTAGCAAATGCATTTCCTTAATTACTATTTATTCCTTTTTTTCCCCCTCTCTTTATGTATCTGAAGGTGAATGATGACCGGATTATTCTTGACAAGACTCTTACTGATCAAGTGTCTATATGGAAAAGCAGCAGAGGCCTGACTGATAAGGTGGTCTTGGACCATGATTGCTCTGGAGAAACATGTACTTACTATCAAATTGGAGATGTATTTGTTTGTGAGAAGACTGGGCAGGTTCATGGTATGAAACACTGTTTGTTTAATAGGTACAATTACATAGATTTTTATTAATGGATTTCGAAGTTTATTGGTTTGTGTTCTTTGTTCATGCAGTTTGTGATGATACATGTAGAGAAGCTGTTTTGGACCCTACAAATGAGCTTTTGGTTTGTACAATATCTGGACACTGTTTTGATAGATTGCTGTCACCAGCTGAAATGGAACCAGACACTGTAAGAGATATCTCCTCTAGCTTACACTTTTTTGCTTTTTGTCATAAAACACACTCAGACCTGTTAAAAAAAGAAAAAATAAAAAAGAAGAGCTAGACCTTCACTGTGCATGTCTATGGCTATCATGTGATGCTGTTGGCTCATATACTTCACAATACATGATATTAACGTATGATTATTGGAGCATCATCTCTTCATAGTGTAATCCTCTTCATTTCTTAGGTGACCGAGTTTAGCTTGTGCAACCCCAAATTTGGTTAATCATACATGCATGTGTTTCGAACTGATGTATGTATATAAATGCATGTTATATATCTGACAAATGTATATTTAGAGTAGCCAAAAATATGTTAATATTGAAACTAGTGCCATATTCTAGTGACTTACTCATTGTTACTTGAGATGTAAAATTTAAAGTTAATCTCTGAAATAGTGAACATGTCTCAACATAGATACATCATGTGCATATTCCATGCCTACCCATGTTTTGTTGCGTCTCCTGAGAAGTATTCCATATTTTTTTAAGCTTTCATTTGACATAGATCTGAATTTAGGAGAACATTGGAAGACTTGTGAGTAGATACTATCTGAATGTTCTGTGAACGAAGTTCTGGAGACATGTTCAGAAAGGATAAGAAGCTCTTCTGTTGCTGAAATTTTATGCTTCTTTGGAGTATTTTGTTTGATAAAATGAGAAATTGACTTCTGGTTATTCTATCGAGCCTTTTAGCTGGCTGTTATTATTGTTTATCATCATAGCGGGGACTGTACTTTCTTATTTATGCTCCGTTTGTTTGGGTGGAAAATATTTTCCACTTTTAAAATGTGAAAAATATTTTTCAGATTAAAGTCTTACTAATACTACCATCACCTTCACCACTGCCACCTCCACCGCCACTGCCACTGTCACCACTCCCACCACTACTTATACAACCATTAGTACATTAGTTTCAACAGGATGCAACCAAACATATTTGGAAAAGATCTACCAGAAAAAGATTTTTTGTAGAAAAATATTTTCCGTCAAAACAAACGGAGCATTAGCATGTCACCAAGTCTGCCCATTTTATTGCTTTTTTGTTAAGCAGGAGATAGGTGGCTTATCCTTTTTGGATTTGATACTCAAAAATCTTCTCTCTTTTCTGAAAATCCAGGAACAGCAGCAAGGTGGTGTTTCAGATGAAGCAGAACCATTCATGGGGTCTGGCCGTTTTGGTAAATCTCTTTCTTCGCCTCTGCATCGTGTTTATTGATTCCCAAAACTTTTTATTCATCTTGTATGTGTGTGTGTTGCAGCACGGGCTTATCTATTGGGATATAATTGTGCTGATGAGAAGGAGCTACAAGCTGCTTTGAAGTTTTGCTGATTTAAACCCCTCTTCATGAGTGGCTCTCCTCTGGCATGCTGAGAAATACTATTTGAAAGTTTTTAAGATCGTTTAATCTAAATAGTATGTATGAAAAAGTCTTTAGGTTGCTTTTTGTTGCAAATATTCCTCTTGAGCCGCTGCTTATGTCTAAATTTTGTCTAGTAATGTAAGATAAAAGGTACTCAAATGTATGATGTAAGAGGATGTTGGAGCATTATATTGTTTTATGCGACAAATATTTAGATTGACACATAGGGATGTAATCGGTTCGGGACGGTCGGTGTTTAGGTGAAATTTTGCACCGAACCGATAATGTCGGTTTTATTATATTGAAAACCAATACAGACCAAATTTTTTATCAAACCGCACCAAACCGCACTGATTCAATCGGTTCGGTTCCATGCGGTTTAATCGGTTTAAATGCTTTCAAAATTAAGTCATTTCTTAAATTTATAGTATAATAAATAATTTATATAAAAATATTAAATTAGCCATTTGTACACAATTTTAATCATATCTAATCTAACCATTCACAAAAATACAAATAAAAAATTAATAAATACTAAGGCTTGAAGCTTTTAGTGAATTAGAATTAGAAACAAATATAATTTCAGAATCAAAGTCTTGACATCAAAACAAAACCAAAACTTAAAACAATCATCCCATAAGTCTAAACCACAAGTCTATCAAATAGAGTCAAAATATTTATTATATATTTAATATATATTATATGTAAATATATTCGGTCGGTTTCGGTGCAAATCGGTGTATAGTATACCAAAACCGGCACCGAACCGAAAACTAAAAAAAATTAATTTCCAAAACCGAACAGACCGATTCATATTAAAACACCGACCAAATATGACCAGTTCGATTCGGTTCGATCGGTTTAATTAATTTTTTCGATTTTTCTTACATCCCTATTGACACATACGTGAAAGCTTTTAAAGTATGCCATTGTAAGGTTTTCACATATACTTCATGATCCTTTTAGTATAAATGTTTTATGCTGATTTTTCTGCAACCAAGCTGATAATTAGTTTTGATAAAAAATATATATATATATATATTGAAGCAGATGGGGAACCACCTTTCATATCCCATTGTAGCCATAATATATTTTCAACATATCTCCATTAAAAAAGGAACAAGTGCAAATAGGGAAAAAAAAAAAAAGAGCAACAAACTTGATATATTGTGGTGTTTTGGAAAGTTGGTAAAAAGTTGACTTTTTGACTTTTTTAGTGGCTTTTCTGGCAAAAAACTGGATTGTTTTGGATAAAAAAGTTAACTTTTTTGGCCAAAAAGTTGGCTTTTTACCCATCTTCCCAAAGTGCCCCATTGTTAGAGTGTGTCTATATTCTGATTCTGATTTCATTATGCCCATAATAACAAGTAGATATTCAAATATTTGTTGTAAGCATGTCTATTTTCTGATTTCATTTTTTCTTCGCATGATCCCAACACATTTATAATAAATCAAGGTCATTATTTGATTATTGGATGAAAGGGTTTAATTGGGGTATGTGATTTTATTCCGAGCCTAATTTGATGATTCAAATTGTTACAAAGAAAATATTCATTTTTAAATTAATTAAACATTAATAATCATATAATTTAATCCCATTTTCTTATGAGCAACATAGTGAGCTTATAATATTAAAACAAGACCCTCCATTCCGATAATGGATTGATAGAAGTCCCTTTCTCTTCAAAATAAATGTGATTTCATTATATGATTAATTGATTATATCATTATTGATGTTTGTTAAATTTAATTTTTTATATAAATAATTTATAAAATTTACAAAATAAATAATTTGAATTACTAAGCAAATTTGTTGTGAGTTGATTACTCTAGAACTATAAAGTTTTTAGGTACGTACGTTTTAACCATGTGTATATAAATCTCTTAGCTATCTTCCATTACAAGTCAATTTTAATAATGAGTTATGCTTAAAGGATTTATATCATTTGGTATTAAAAGACAATTACATCAAGTGTGGGTTCATATGGACGTGACTTTTGCAATTCGAATGTTAAAAAAAGTTTAATGTCAATAGAATAGTTGCGTTACCGTAAATCAATAATGATACGTATCTCGAAATTTCCAAGCTCGAATTTACCCCGAATCTAAAATGACATCGTTTTAAACGGTAGTTTCGTTTTACGAGAGGGTTATTTAGTAAAAATTATCTTGCTGGTAAAAGAATTTTAATATATCTTACCGGTAAGAGAATCCAAAACGACGTTGTTTTGGACAATCGGGGGATTCGGGGAAGAAAGATTCGGGGAACAAAACATTTTCCTACCGTAAATGTTTTCAAAGTATGACAATATATTACAATCTCGGGAAATTCACCTTTATTATGTATTTTTGTAGTATATTCACGTATTTTTATAATAAATGTTGTATCTTTTATTGGAACAAATTATGATAATTTTGTGATTTAAAAATAAAATTACATATTTTGTGATAATATTATGTATTTTATGATATTATTATACATTTTTTAGTTAAAAAATATTTAAATAAAAAGATATGTAAGATTACTAGGAAAATATGCAACACTATCATACTATGAATAATTTTATTTTTAAATCACAAATTATTATAATTATTAAAAAATATTATATAATATTTATTATAAAAATACATAACATTGACAAAATTATGTAACCAACTCCATATGATATTGATTAACATAGAAGTTAGTTAACCGTGTTGAATATAAACCTTTCTCGGACACCCAATGAAAAGAAAAGAAGCCTCCTCTTTGAAAAGTAACAAGCGAATAAAGTTAAATGAGAAAATGTAGGGATTATAAAAAAAAAATTTATAAAAATAATTATAAAAGATTTATGATTGTTGAATTATCTTGATTAGTGTATGGTATTTTATTTTAAGTGTAATTCAAAAATCACAAAATTTTCATAATTATTTTCATGAAAGATTTTTTATAATACCTAAAATTGATGAAAATTAAAAGGAAAAGTCTCCAAAATCCACCGATAAAATCAATGGACACGTATCGGCAGAGGCGCTAGATACGTGTTCGGGTCTAAATTGATGACTAGAATAGAAAAAGAGAGAGAGAGAGAGAGAGAGATAAGAACGTATATATATATATACAGACACATACACACACGTTTTCCTTCATGCATGTAATAATAGCCTCCAAGGAAACCTCGTAAGCCCTCTCTCTCTCTCTCTCTCTCTCTCTCTATATATCTCTCTCTCTCTTGTTTGTTCGTTGAATTGTAATAAGAATGTCTGATTTTTATGGCGATTTTGTATGTTTTTTTGGGATAGCAGAGATCAATACTTTTGTGTCGTTCTTTGGGTTTTGTGGTAACAATTAACTGTGTTTGGTTGTCGAGAATTTGGAGGGAAAAGACAAAAGAAAATTGAATGTAATGCTGTCAATCGAAAAAACTCGACTCAACTCTCCCAAATAGGTTTGTTATGTCTTGGGTTTTGGCTTTGCTACAATTTCAAGATCTACAACTTCCATTTCTTTCTCATCTTACCATTTTCTCTCTACCCAAACGGATTTCTGAGTTTTTAATGTCTTTTAATTTGTTTTTTTATTTTTAATATGAAGCACATAAACTGTCACCGCTTTTTTTTTTTTTTTAATAACTTATTGATACCCATCAAATAAATGTCACATGTTTATAATAGAAGACTAATAATTCATCCACACAATTTTTTCGCCTTGAATCCCCTCGATGAGATTCGTATCGGTAAAAGTAAGAACAAAATTTGTGTAGATGAATCATTAACTACTAAACAATAACAAATTCAAACCATCTTCATTATTTATTAAATTTATCAATTTGTTAAAAAATTTAGATGTAAAATTGCAAATATAATACGTTTGCACCCACTATTAGTTAGTATATATATATATCGGTTGAAAAATGAATTCGCCTTCTGAATTATGTTCTTACTAGTAGTTTTTTTTTTTTTTTTTTTGTTCCATTGAAATCTTGTCTCTCAAGTCTCTCAACCCTGCAAATTGTATGTTCATTTCTTTGGAATTGGTTTTGTAATGTGTGTTCTGTGGCTTCTACCACTTCCCTCAATTGAAGCCCATGAATTTATTGGAATTAGACTAGATAAATAAATGGATAAATAAAGATGAAATTGAGTTTGTAGTAGTGTATACATGGGCAGGGGGATGAGGCCCTCAAAAAAATAAATAAATAAAAATTGAAAAAGCCCTAATTTTTTATTTTATTTTGATTCACACACTCTGGCCCCAACCCAATTCAATAATTATAGCTCCACCCTTGACTGTATTGTTATATGTTTGGGCACAGATTGACGAATCTTTTATTTGGACATGGTTAAATTTTGTTTTCTGCTTTGGGGAAATAACTACCAATGTTTTATTATTTTTTCTTTTTTGAATCATCCTGCTTGGTGTTGTCATTTTTCTTGGTTCTTTGTAGTTTTTTCATTCCGTTTATTTTCTTTGAGGTTCTTCATCAACTGGTTAGATTCAAGTCCATCCATATCTCTTTGGGGTAGAAAGAAAATAAAAGGAAAAGTCCATTTATAGCGGAAGAACATCTTTTCTTTTTGACATTGAATTATGGGGTAATGTTGTCAATCATTTAGGTTTCTTTTTGGCTCATTTTCTTAAAGTTCTAATGTTTAAATAGGGCAGAAATAGTAGCATTTGATTTTTTGGGTTGATTGACAAATGATCTATTCTAAGACTTAGGTCTCGTTTGAGAATAGATTATTTTAGTAACCGATTGACTTTTTTTGAAAAGATGTGCAGAAAAGTAGAAAGAATGATGTGATAACTTATAATGATTTTTTTAGCTAAAATGGTTACTCTCAGGTTGAATAAGTAGTGATTTTGGTCTATATGCTACTTGTGATTCAATAGATCTGATGTACTTTGTTGGATTGGATCTAATGTGTTATTCCAGGTCTCTTAGGAAGTAGTGATTTTTTGTGTCATCAAAACAATGGGGAAGGACGACGAGAGACACCATGATGAAAAAGGAATTTTCTCACATCTTGCTCATGCTGTCGGTGGTGCAGCAGGACATGCACCAGGAGGACATCATCCTCCTCCAGGACACTACCCTTCACCTGGGGGATACCCTCCACCCGGGGGATACCCTCCACAAGGCTATCCACCACAAGGATATCCACCACATGGCCACCCGCAAGGGGGATATCCGCCTCAAGGCTACCCACCAGCAGGATATCCGCCACAACAAGGCTACCCACCGTCTGGATATCCCCCTGGTGGATACCCTCCAGCTGGTTATCCCGGTCCATCTGCTCCTCATCATCATGGAGGTATGGTTTTCCAAATTGTGTTATACATTTATAATTATATTGTATCGAAGAAAACCATTTCATGATTAGCAAGCTCTCCAACCCTCCACAAACATGTCATCAATGTTTTCTGTTGGAAATTTTAAACAAAATTGAGAACTTAAATCTCAAAATTTCATGTTACACGGAACAATGTTACCAAAAAACGTAAATACCCTAGGGATTATGTTTTTAGTACACACATTCCGAAACATGGTATACTTTCAATCGAAAATAATAAATTTAACATTCTAAAACGATTCCAAAAGTTTTTTTCAATATATTTCCTTAAGATTTCTTAAGAAGTAAAAGAAAATCAAATATTCTGAACTAAAATGTCATATGAGTGAAGTTTTGATAGGACAAATTATCAAAATGCGTAATTTAAATTCTTATATTGTAATCTACACAAGTCAACTCCTATCATACGATATTCTAGAGCATGTACGTACTACGTTTTTATTCCCGTTCTATGTACCAGAATGATCAACATTTAGGTAACATAGCACGGGAATCGGTGATGTTGGCAAGACATGGGTGCCTAACAACTATAAAACATCAACTTTCATTACAAGTAACTCTGATCAAAATGTAGGTATACTCATTCCTATATATATGTGTGTTCATTTGTCTAAATATGTTCTACAATTCAAAGGTTAAGTGAGCAGTGATTCATCAGATATTTTTCATACACAATTAGAGATTTTTACTGATGCTGATGTTACTAAGTTGTTGGACATCCTATTTTCAGTTCCTGGACCTGCTGGCATTGGTGGGCTCATTGCTGGGGCTGCAGCTGCTTATGGTGCACACAATATGACACACGGTGGTCACCATCTTGGGCATGGTGGTTACTTTCCACACGGCCATGGTCATGGGAAGTTCAAGCACGGGAAGTTCAAGCATGGGAAATTTGGCAAGCGCGGAAAGCACGGGATGTTTGGGCGTGGAAAGTTCAAGAAGTGGAAATGATTCCATGTTCCTTGGACTGAATTTTGGATGAATTTCGGTTCTGTAGATGCCTTTTTTTTAAAGAATAAAATGCACACTTTTGATGTCTGGTAGGCCTTTGTACTTTCTGTTTCTACTTTGGTATTGTTTCCGTGATGTGTTCGGATATTTTTGCTTAATGATTGATATATGTATATGCTTTCTTGGCTCCGTTGATGTGTTGTTGCATAAATTATTGGTGCCTCTATTATTAGAGGTTTGATTGCATGTACATGAGAAAATGAAATTGGAAAGAAAAAAAAGATTTGTCTTGCCTTCGAAAATACATATATGATTAGAGGGTATTCCTCGTGGAGTAAAAGGATCAAAACCTTCCATGCCCACAGGTGTAGTGAAGCGGCTCTATGAAAGAGGATCAAGCAAAAGGCTTTTAAGTTATCGAAGGTCGATTTGCAAATTCAATCGGCATATGTTTCTAACTGAACGCTAGAAATGGTTATTTCATTAGTCGCTTGTCTCCACTACAAGATAAGGTTAGACAAACCGTGTGGTTGAAAGATGGCTCGAGACAAAGGACAAGAGATATCTTGTTTGTGTGCCAGTCAAGTCCCTCTTGTCTAATTCATTGCGAGTAGAGATTCCTATGATTACGCTTAGAGAGGATTTGCTATGGGCTGATCCACCCCTCCTGTTTTTATTTTTATTTTTAGGGTTTATTACACTTTATATTTTTAACCTATCGCCAAATTATTTATTTAATCCTTGAACTATTGATTGTGTCTACTAAAGTATATAAATTAAAGTATGTTAGTTCCTAAACTATCGATTGAATCTATTAAATCTTTAAAATATTTAATTCAAACTTATTTAGTCTCTATAAGGATTACAAAAATAAAATATAAGCCCATAAATATTATAAATTAGTAAAAGACCCTATCTAGTTAAAATTTTATTTAAAAAAAAAACCTTAAATTTTTATTCTGTCTTTTAAAAATGGACATCAATGCATATATTGAATTTCTTTTATAAAGATAAGGATAATTATCTATAGTATTTTCTTACTTATATTCTACAATGGATGTATGTTTGCCTTTATCTAATATTATATGTCAGATTTCGTTTATAATTTTTAATTAGCTATTTTTAAGTTTTTCGCTAAGTTCTTTTTATTACTTAATTAATGTATTATTTTGTTATATTACTATTTATAGAGAAGTGTTATTATTTAAATTATCTAATTCTATTTTTTCAGTATATTTAATATTCATATAATTTATTGACAAGATTGAAAATCAGCCTTTAATATTAATTTAAATGCACAACGAAATAATATACCTTTTAAAGACAATAAAAATTTTAAAAAAATTTCTATAATAAAATCTTAACTGGGGAAAATCTTCTACTAATTTATAATACATATGGACATATATTTTATTTTTGTAATCCTTTTAGGGACTAAATAAGTTTGAATTAAATATTTTAGGGATTTAATAGATTCAATCGATAATTCAAGGACTAAATAGACTATGATTTATATACTTTAGGGACTAAATAGATAATTTGACGATAATTTAGAAGCATAAATGGGGAAATTTTATTTCAACACACCTATTTATCTTTGTGCACATTATTTTTTAGTACACACACTTATTAATTTGGTTATATGTTATTGTTCTCAATCCGCACATCAAATATTTCAATTATACCCTAACTTATATCTTTATACACACATCACCTAAACTCTCATTCCACATTTATTTTCAAAATTCCAGACCCATTTTCCACACACCCATTTCGGTTCCACCCATATTGAAAACACAGTGAAGACCCTCTATTCACAACCCCATTGAAAACCCTCCATTGAAGACCTACAATATTCTCTTATTTTCTATAAACCCTCTTTTTTTTCTTAGAAGATTGTTGATTTTGCACATTTGGCACTGATTTTTTGAATATAAAAATATTATTTGGCTTTTGGCCTCCGAACAAATTTTCGAAACTTGATTTCCGAATTTAATTGTTTCATTCGAAACTTGAGTTCCGAATATTATAAAAAAATTCGATTCTGTAGTAGCGAATTTTACAACTACGATTTGTGTACACAAATCTATCTTTAATACTGATCAATCGGCTTGTAGAGGATGCGGTGTGGCTTTGGGGTTTACAAAGAAAAAGCATAATTGTTATATATGCACTCTTTTGTTTTGCAAGAAAGGCTGCAAATGCAACTATGGCACCTAACAAAAGTAAGCATTTTGGAGTCTGCTATCCATGCTTCAACCACCTAAAAATGATTCCATGCTTGAGTGGACTTTCAAAGTTTGAAAGCTGTAGTCCATTGAACAATATAGTGTGCAGTAAACAATGGATAATAGAGTATGTGAGAAATAATAGAGAAATTAGGGTTTCATTTTTTTTAAATCAAAAGATGTGTGCTGAGATTTTTTTTTTAAGAAATGTATACAGGGAAAAAAAACTTTGATTTAATATTAATTGTGTATTTTGATGTCTATTATGGTTATTTTGTTTCAGGGTACATTTGTCATTAAAATTATATTACATTAAGTGTGTATATAAAGATAAGAGTGCTACTATTAGCACTTACTAAAATTCTTTGGACCCCCAATTTCTTTGCACCCCAATCCTAAACCTTAAATTTTAATAATATTTTTTTGGACACCCCACTTATTATTAAATCTACCCATATTCACAATGAAATGCATACCCACCTGAATCCATTCCAATATATGCACACAATTCACACCCCCAACCACACCCACTCTCTGCCTCCCTCTCTTCTCTCTCTCTCTCTCCTCATCAGTGATGTCTCTTCTTTCTCTTTTCTCTCACTCTCTCAAAACCCCTTTTGTTCATATGAGAAAGTGAAGATTTTTCTTTCTCTCTTCTCTCTCTCTCTCAAAACCCCTTCAAAACCCTAGCTTTTTCTCTCTCTTCTCTCTCCAACATTAACCACATCTAAAAAAGTGGTTCCTGAAAACACAATGCATTTACTTGTGGGGTTGGTGTTCTTCGTCGATTAGGATTTCGACGACGTGGGTCTCTTTGAAATTTGCCATTGATTGAGAAATTCAGATGAGAAAGTGAAGATTGATGCGAATTGTAGAAATAGAAAACAATGTATATATATGGAAAACTAATCTCCATAATATTTCCATAATATTTTCATAATAGAAAACTAATCTCCATATTTTCACAATGAAATGCACACCCACCCAATTTGTTCACCACTGTGTAGCCGAAAAAATATATTTTGTTCAGAACTGTTTTGTCGAACAATAATGATCCTGTCAGCACTGTATGTCCGAACAAAATTTGTTCATCACTGTGTAACTTGAATCCATTCTAATTCACAACTTAAAATAACATGAATTAAATCCATTCAAAATACATAACTTAAATCCATTCCAATTCACTCTTTTCCATTCTAAGTTAGTTTAACAAAGAAAATTACATAACTGACTATCTGCATTAATGTTCGGAACCTATGTATTGAACGAAAGGATTATATTCAGTACTGTGTTACCAAACATAATTGTAACAGTCAGCAAACCAGTACCGAACAGCTCGAACGAAACAAGAACAACCGAAAACGACCAAGAATGTTAATACAAGACAGATAAACGACCGAGAATGTTAATACAAGACAGATAAACGACCGAGAATGTTGTCCTTGTCCTCCATTGCTCTACACAGTGAAATAAGTGATGAAGTATACGTTATACTTGAAGCAAACTTTCAAGTTCAATAGCGTTGATGATGGTGATGAAGATGACACATTCAGGATTTAAGATGATTATGAAAAATAATAGATTTAGGATTTATGTTAATTGGTTATGAAAAGTAATAGGTTTAGGGTTTACAAATATGGAATACGTATAGTTGGAGTTGGAGTTGGAGGTGGGGGTGGGGGGGGGGTGGGTGGGGGTGGGTGTCCAATATTATAGAATATTAGTTATTATTGATAAGTGGGTGTTCCATTTCATAATGTCTTTTAATGTAATTTTACTTTAGGGTATAATTGTAATAAAAAAAAATTATAAAATGGGGGGTCCAAAGAATTTTGGCAGATGCTAATAGCAGCACTCAAAGATAAATAAGTGTGTGGAAATAGAATTACTCACAGAAATGTAATAAACCCGTTTTTTTAAGACTGCTAAATGCCCCTACCTTTCTACTTTAGATCCCCCACTTCTTTGGCCTCCCACCACCAAAATTGCTTCCCTTTTTATTTGGGTGGTTCTACTTACACCCCTACTTTACCTTTTTACACCCTCTATATGATTTTTTTTTCCTCCCTAATTTTATTCATGGGTGAAATTGCCTTCAAGGACAAAACAATAAAATTAAATATATTTTTTTTTATCTCCTTACACCCCTTGGTCTTCAATCCTCACTCCTCTTTTCCCTTTCTTAATTTTTCTTTTCTTTTACACATCTCTTTTCAAAAAGTAAGAATCATAGTATTTTGATCATTAAAGAAAGCAATGGACGAAGAAACGGTGGTGAAAAACTATCAAAAAAGTAAAATGGTGATTTTTTTAATTTATTTGGTAGGTTTTTGTTTCGTTTTTCTAGATTGATGTTCGACTTTCATTCGGTGGTTCGAAATCAAACAAAATAAAATAGTCTGATATTACATTGCCGAACAAAAAATATAAGTATGGTAACCAACTACCGAATAAAAGATATATTTCCGGTAACCCCAAACCTTTTAATTTGTTCGGCTTCTCATTACCATGTATTTTCAATTTCATTTTTTTATATTTTTTATTTTTTTGCCTGGAAGGATTATATTTATACTTATTGCAACAACGCAAGTACTGCAATATTAGTGGACACTAGTCATGAATTCATTATAGACAAGGTTTGTTGAGTTTTTTTTTACGAATACGATTTTTTCTTATTTTTAATTTGTATTGAGTTTTATTAATAATTTGACGTATAAATGTATTTATTATCTTTAGATTTTTCGTAGTCGTGAAGCGTTAATTAAATAGGCTTCTGACGTTGAAAAGAAGACTGGATTTGTCATTGTTATAAAGACCTCAGATGTGGGAGGCAATGGCAGAAAATCAAGACTTACACTTGTTTGTAAAAGAAGTGGTTGCTATAGAGACAATAGGAAGATCAAAGGGGAACAATTAAGGTTAGTAGGTTCTAAAAAGTGTGGATGTCTATTTCTATTAAGGAGGGAAAAATTACCTACAAATTACTAAGACAAATTGTGATAACATGTTTGATTGATGGATGCAAATAATGACAGATTTTAAGGATACTTTATGGATATTCATACACTTGATGTTTTCATAAATAATTTTATGACTACTTTTTATGTATAATTTTATGGATGCGTGTTTGATTTATGAATTTTTTTATGGATGTTTCAAGGAGAAAGTAAATCTTTCAATATACAGCGACGGGAGCCTAGACAACTCTATTGTAGTTTGGCAACATGACATTAGAGTAATCTCATTTGTATAACAATGTATCACTGAACATGCACTTAACAAATGACCCAAATTAATTTCTTGTTTTCATCTAATTAGACAACAACATAATGCTGAGAAAAAAAATATTGTTCGGTAACATGGCACTAGAGTAATTCAAATTAATTAGTGTTGTATTACCGAATAGGCCCACCACAAATTAAAAAATCATTATTTGGAAGAAAGTATCTCTGTAAATATATAGCAACGAAATGTTGGAGAAATCTATTTTTTCTAGCAGCATAACACCGGAATAATGTAAATTATTTAACACCGTATTACCAAAATTAGTGGTGTAAAAAGATAAAATAGTTAATTTAGAGTTAGTTTTGGTAATATATTAGGGATATAATGAGAATTACATTTTTTTTAGTAGTGTAATGACATAAAGGGTCTAAAGAGGTTAAATAGTAGTGCAAGTAGAATCACCCCTTTATTTTTCTTTGAACCCTTACCATAATTCCAAATATATCCTTTGAACCTTATCCCTGCACCTTCCATCTACAGCTCCTTATTCCCTTCTTAGAGGGACGGCAATTTTCCTTTCCCTCTAGTGACCCTCCCTCACCGACGGCCCTTTCCCTCTGGCAACCCCCCCTCCCAAAATGCCTCTCCCTTGTCGACGACCTCCTACTCCTCCTTCTGATCTCCACCCTCGCACTTCTGGGACCTCTCTCACATTCCAGTAGGCACCTCAACCCCTCTTTTTTCCTTCACGACCACTTTCGTCACCTTTTAGAAAACTAGTTCCGAACAAAAACCTGATGTTCGGTAGTATGTAGCTGAACAAAAGGCATATGTTCAGTTGTAGAGTACCAAACATATTTAACAAGTTCGGCTCTATGTAATTGAATGCTGAGAAATCGACCAAACTGCGAGGTAGAAAGAGAAATTGACGGGGAGAGAGAGAGAGAGAGAGAGAGTGAGTAGAGCACGAAAAAGAGAAAAGAAAGTAGGCTCCAAGGGATGAAGATGAAGATTGGGAAAGAGATTCAATCTGGGTCAATCTTGTGTCAATTCTCGCCAAAAGTGTTGGACTTTTCCAGCAATGAGTTCTGGCAGGTGCCACTCACAACGTTATTGTTGCGGCTAGCAACATATGAAGTAGAGATAAACCAAAGGTCATTGGAGAGCAAAAGATGTAAATGTTTGTATGTTTATGTATGTAATGGTCAAGTTCGTCATGGATTCCAGCGATGTAGTAGTAAACAAATCAGGATCAACTAGACCAAGAATTTTAGAATTCAAAAACACTAGACCATAACCAGAGGCTTTCAGCGCAAGTGGAAGTGGTGGTGGGTTGGTCACCAAAAGATGTTGGCAAGAGTGGAAATTGTGGTGGGATTAGGGTGGGTTAGATTTGAGAGGATAGGGAAATTGTGGTGGGATTAGGGTGGGTTAGATTTGAGAGGACAGGGATGGAGAAAAAAAAAAGAATTTGATGTTAGGACAAAATTGTAATAAAAAAAATTGAGAGTCCAAACTAAAAAGATAGAGATATTTAGCAACCCTTTTTTTTATGTACCCGGGCCGAAGTGCTGGACACCCCTATGATTTAAAAAAAAAAAAAAAAGGGGGCAATAGAGACAAAATTTAAGGTTAAAGCAGGAAATAAATAAATAAATAAAATAAATAAAAACAGATTTTATTGCTTCTACTGAATTGAAGGACACATTTCTCAGTCGCCAACAATGGTAGTCAAGGAAAGGAAAATAGATCATATTAAAAAATTTGAACAAAGTACACTTCTTCAGAATTCAGAGGATGATTTTACTTCTCACCTCCCTTACGATTTGCTTCCACTTCTCAATTTGCATTTTCAAAATTCCTTATATCACTAACACAAGTTCCCTCCTATTCCAAACATCATATTCTAAATTCTGCCTATAAATATAAAATTACATTCATCAGTGAGTAATCATACATATCTCTGCTTGTTTTCCCGAGTTCGGATTTTGAGCAACTTAGGACGTTTGTGTTCCTTCCATTTGCCTCCCACTGATTTGCTCATGTAATGACGAACCACAAGTTAGTTAGGGCTAGGACTCACCATGGCGGATGATCATCTTCAGGTTTTTGGGGTGGAATTGGTTTCCAATCAGGTTTCTCATCCCAATACATGTCGTAATATATGTGGCCAGGAGTGTGGTTTTGCACACAACACCATATACCTACGTATCGCTTCACACGATTCCTGAACTTTTCCTCCCTTGTCTGATCACATATTTTAGGGTTTACCTTAGTATATCATTACTTGGTTAAACAGGACACATTTTTACATGTAAGATAATAATACCAAATATGGGAGAGGAAAACTTGCCTTGTCTGTGAAACCTACGAAGGCATCTTGCATTGATGAGAATTGTATGACTTTGACATCCTTGAATGAGGAGAATACTGTTTTGAACTGTAATAACAAACAAGTAAACTCAGTGTGGTTGTAATAACTAACAAGTAAACTCATTTGGTTTTTTAATGAACGCCTAAGAGGGACATACAATCCATATTTCCAAACAACTGCAGATAGGGCAATCCCCAAACAACTACTGTTCTTAATCAGAGGACCTGGACATATCATATGTAAGAATGCACAATGCAATGGCCTAAATACTTCACTTGACATTATTACTTCAAGTGAAAGATTGATGCTACTAGTCTCTCTCTTCCTAATGGATGAGGATGTGCAGACTATCAGTATTCACCGCAGTCTAGTTAATCAGCATAAAGATTAATAAGATTTGCAAACATGATTACAGTGACAGGAGGTTTATATAGCAATCTGCATTACCGTTTCCTCATTTCCGTTCTTGGGAAATTTGAGCACTCCTGTTGGACTCGTACTGTTTGATACATTGCAATTTTGTGATCCTTCTTGACAAAGTTGTACATCAAGCCATGACTCTTTCACCTGAAAACAAACATCAACACGGAGGAATTCCCGGTTAAGTGAATGAAAACAAGCAAATATTGTCCACTCCATATGAGTTTAATTTTGATATACCTGTCGGGGTACTGATGGGTTGTCAAAGAAGGAATACTCCCTCAAATTGATCCCAGGACCAAATTCATCTGCTGGCATTTCCTTCAACATGACATTCACCTGCAGTGCAGCATAGTCTTTTTAGTGAGAGAACGCTATCAGACAGACAAACAACAAAAGATTGCATGCGGCCTTTAGAGTCATCTTAGTTTTAAAGTTTTTTATTGGTAGCTTTTGTGTTACACTTCAACTTAATAACAAACTGAAGTTATAAATGAAGACATCAGCTAATTAACCATTTGTTCAATTTTCTCCAGAAAATTTGAAACATGTATTATAGGAGTGCACAAAACCAAGAGAAATTTCTATAGAAATTTACAGAAGGATTATCTGAAATGAATATATTTTTAGAATATCAAGCATAAAATGACCAACACGTAAATCATTACCACATAAAAAGCTTCCACAAAAAATAATTTAAGCAAAGGAAACAACCCATGTCAACAAACATCGCAAATTATCTTTGCCTAAGGGGACAAAAAATCACATTTGTAACAATTAGTTGTTTTTGTGGGTGCTGAGCACGGTTACAGTAATCAGAAAGAGTAGTACCTCAAACACATGATCCAAAGGGCAGAGAAAAGGCTGTCTTGTCATAGTCCCAAACAGAACTCCGGGATGTGGAAACCATAATCTATCCAACCTGCACCATAGTGGAGGCATAACCTAAAAGCACGAATAAAGGACAGAGAGATCAATATTTGTCCTATGAAACTACTCAATAGAAGCATACATCAGAAAGAAGGTAAATCAGCATGACCCTGTTTTGTGGCTATCTAGCAAAATGAATGCAGTTGGTATTCATACATTGAATTCCACATATAAATACGCATTGTTGAAAGCCATAGCTGTTATTATGAATTTGAATAGTTGTATGTAAGTAATTACCATAGTGCATTGCAAGGTGTAATGGAAAATGACCAGGCTACACGCATGAAATGCGGCTTTGAATTTGAAGGCAGCCACTTGGAATAAGGAGTTGAAATTTAGGTTTCTACCCCTCCCAAAACCCCAGTTTGATGGGATGAACACTTGGTAGCCTTTTAGATGGCGACTACACCTAGGATGGCTTACACTTTGTTTTGGTTCCTTAAAGAAGACAAGCATTTCAAAGTGCAGAGTGTTTTCAATTCAAACTTTAAACTGTATGTGATTCTAAGCAATGCAAACTATCTTATTGCAAACATGTGTACATGTATGACTTTGAGTTAATTGAATTTCATCATCAAGGAGATGAAGACATTGGAATATTTTAATTTGAACCTAAGTATCAAAAAGTCTGTTGGAATTTGTGCTGTAGAACAGCACAAGGAATCAATAATTATAGAGGAAGATGCATGGTAAAGTAATGAACAATGATGTTTTATGGTAGTAAATAGTCAAATTTAGCATTATAAGGAAGTAAAAAATTTTGGGCTAAAGATGACTCTTTTACTAGAAACGCTGCAAGTTGTTCAAATGGTAATGATAATTCCCTGTATAATGACAACAGAGAGACAGAGAAAGTAAGCAATTTTTTATGGTAATCCAAATGATGCAATAATATTATCCATTTTTTATGAGAAGTATATCCACCGTGTTTGGACCTACCAAGAACCATGTTTTATCTACAAATCCCCACGTAAAAAGTGTAACAAATTTATTTTCACAGGTGTAGCATGTGAACATGCAAATATATTAAAGATGAAAGTAATAATCATGGTGCTAATGATAATGGAAAACAAAATATAACAGTCACTTTTCATCTTTGCTCCCTTAACAGAGTAGAGATCTCCCCTGGCTAAAACTACATCAACATCTAAGATGTCAAAGATCAGAATAATTCTTACCAGTGTACGATCCAACAAAGAAGCAATAGAAAGAGCTGTCCTTATTTGCTTCATCTGAGAGAACCATTCAAAACAGAATCAATAAATTGCAATAAAGTATTATCAAAATTGTAATAGAGGCACGTAGGATTAGGTTAATACTTGCATACTTGGTAATTAATGAGAGAAAAATGTGATTCAATAGTATGCTCCCCGTCTAGTAACAAACTCTTTGGAATAGATGGCTTAAAGGTCAAGAAACCTCCTGCATAAAATTCTCAACAAAATTAAATTATAGCAATATTCTTGCAGCCCTAGGGGAATGTTATCAAAGAGCCAAAGCTCATGTAGGTTACTTTTACTCTGTTGCATCATCCATGGTTATCCAATTAGTTAAGCGAAGAAATTCTACAAGAGAGAAGAAGGTACAATTTACATGGTACTAAATTACCAATTGCAGAAGCACCAAGAAACATATTCAAAAAATGGGCAAGCTGGATGAAGATAATGAGTAGCAAGAGAATATAAAATTAAAAATAAATATCATGTGAGAAAGTCCACAGAGACAATTTACGTTACGAGCATCAAGACCCATCAGGCCATCACTGGAATTTTAAGTACATACCTTTGAAGATGCTACAAAAACAAGGGGAAAGCCGGAATGTAAGATGCTCAAGTTATTAACAAATCGAAGGTGGGTGCATGATTTAATAAAAGAGATGCCCCTAGATATAGTAAAATGGAAAATATTTCTCTGCGTCCAGCCCCAAATATTGGGAAAGTGTCAAGTTGAGTTCCATATATGCTGGCCATTTTCCCTTATATATTGATGATTGTCATTAAGTAAGATTAATGGTATTTTAACATCATTATTAACTCAGGCACACAAGCAGGTGCATGAGCTTCAATGCTAAGTCTAGATAATCTGGGTAAAATAGCTTGTCATATAGAACTGTGGAGGAGAGTAAAAACCAGACCAGGATTTTAACCTGATTTGAATTAGGGGCAAGAAAGGTACCAATTATGGTTTTAGTTACTGAAAGGCCGTACAGCATAAATGAAAAAGGCTATACAAGAATGAATCTTAAAAAGAAGAAACATGTGAAATTTTGGAAACATAAATCAAAAGGAACCAAGTTAATGTGAAAAATAAAGGCACAATTTGCACAAAAGAAGATAGGATGGATTAAGGTAACTTTCTTTCTTTTGAAAAGTCAAGTCAATTTTATTTAGTGCCAAGTAGCCACTACCCACACGTACAAAAAGAAACAAAACCAACATCCCTTCACATCAAATCAGAATTCTGTAGCATCCAAAAAATCCAAAAAGAAGTCCAAAGCAAGGTTAAAATACTTCCACCACTATTCTCGGGAACACCAAAGACACCCCAAACATAGTCAACACCATAATCTACCCCTCACCAGCCACCCTACAATGGATAAGTAATCCACTGACTTCCCTGCCTTCAACACCCATTTCAAAGGACTTTTCTCCTTTTATATTTCCCCAAGTTGTCTTCCACCTTCCAAATGTCTTTTAATGTATAAGTCTCTTCCCAAGGGCTTACTAATTTGAAGTATGATTTAACCTCAAATTTTCCAAACTTCAAGGCCCTTATCCAGATTTTGTCCTCCCGCATCCTCAATAAACCACCCTATAGAAGGTCTTCATAAACTCCACCATATCAATCTCCCAAACATTTAAATTCCAATGGACTGTATACCGACAATCAGCCATCACAATTATTTTATCAGCATCAAACCCCTAAGAAAGAAGAAAATAAATGCTAAAATCCCAGGCCAAACAATATCTTACTTAGAAAATATGAGGAAGAAGAACTCAGAAAATATGAGGAAGAAGGAATATATTGCTGTTATATTCAAAACTTCTTATCTTGTGAAGAGAAAACTATACTCCTTATATAGGAGAGAACAAGAGCTACTATTTGTGCCACTAAGATCCACTATCACCACTAAGAGATCCACTATCACCACTAAGAGCCACTACCTATCTCCTTCATAATATATACATCCATTATAGCCACTATCTAGATTACTATATACATCCATTATAGCCACTATCTAGATCACTAACATAGTGTATATAGACATTATCATAACCCACTAACAGCCACTATATGTCCACTAACAATAATAATCAGATTTCCAGCACTCCCCCTCAAGCTGGTTTGAAGATATCTTCCATAGCCAGCTTGCTAGTCAGCTTATCAAATTGCTTCTTGTGTAGTCCCTTCGTTAGCACATCAGCTAATTGTTCACCTGTTGGAAGGTAGGTCATACAGATTATGCCAGCATTGATTTTCTCCTTGATGAAATGTTTATCCACTTCTATATGTTTTGTGCGATCATGTAGAACTGGATTATGAGCTATAGATATAGCTGCTTTGTTGTCACAATAGACCTTCATAGGTGTCGGGTGAGAAAGCTTTAATTCTTCAAGAATTCTTTTAATCCACATTACTTCACAGATTCCATGGGCAACAGCTCTGAACTCTGCTTCTGCACTACTTCTAGCTACCACATTCTGTTTTTTACTCCGCCATGTAACTAGGTTCCCACCTACAAAGGAGCAGTATCCGGATGTTGATCTCCTGTCTGTAACACTTCCTGCCCAGTCTGCATCTGTGTATACTTCAACTTGAAGATGTCCATGTTTCTTGAACAGTAAGCCTCTCCCTGGAGTTCCTTTCAAATATCTTAAGATCTTATAAACGGCCTCAAAGTGCTCTGCCCCTGGTGAGTGCATGAACTGACTTACCATGCTGACTGCAAAGGCAATATCAGGCCGCGTATGAGACAAGTAAATCAATTTCCCTACAAGTCGCTGATATTGTTCCCTCTCTTTGACTTCTTCAGCCTTAGCAGCTTGTAACTTCAAGTTAGGCTCGATCGGAGTCTCCACCATCTTACAACCAAGCATACCTGTTTCTCCAAGGAGATCAAGAACATATTTTCTCTGATTAACGAATATACCTTCCTTGGATCTTGCAAATTCCATTCCGAGGAAATACTTGAGGGCTCCCAGATCCTTAATGTGAAATTCTTTTGCGAGTTTCTCTTTGAGGGCTGCTAACTCTGCTTCATCATTACCAGTTAAAATGATGTCATCAACATAAACAATCAAAATTGCAATTTTACTGTCTTTTGAATGTTTATAAAATATTGTGTGATCTGCTTGACTCTGCGAGAAGCCACAACTGATAACTGCCTTCCCAAAGCGTTCAAACCACGCTCTTGGTGATTGTTTGAGTCCGTATAATGACTTGTTCAATCTGCATACTTTGTCGCTACCAAGTCTCTGCTCAAATCCCGGCGGTAGGCTCATGAACACCTCCTCTTCAAGATCACCATTGAGAAATGCATTTTTAATGTCAAGTTGATGTAGAGGCCAATCTGAATTTACTGCAAGAGATAACAGTACTCTGATGGAATTTATTTTAGCAACAGGAGCAAACGTCTCCTGATAGTCGATCCCATAAGTTTGAGTGAAGCCTTTAGCCACCAGTCTCGCCTTGTATCTCTCAACGCTTCCATCTGCGTTACATTTTATCGTAAACACCCATTTACACCCAACTGTTTTCTTGTCTTTGGGTAGATCAACTATCTTCCAAGTACCACTTCTCCTTAAAGCATTCATCTCCTCCATGACTGCTAATTTCCAATTCGGATCATCCAATGCTTCCTGTATATTCCTTGGAACAAACAAGTGTGAAATCCTAGATGTGAAAGCTCTATGGTTTTTAGACAGTCTTTGATAGGAGAGGTAATTTGCAATAGGATGTTTAATGCAATTTCGGACACCTTTCCTAATTGCTATAGGAACATCAAGGTCGGAAATAGAAGGAATAGGATTACCTAAAATTTCGATGCCAGAACTCGGGTGGACATTCGGGTCATTAGGATGGACATTCGGGTCATTATTCCTCAGATGAAATCGCTTTCTAGTATAAACCTGAAGCTCAGAATTTAGATCATTTGGTAGTACTTCTCCCCCTAAACAAGAATCTTCTTGACTAGGCACCATAGAACTTGGTTCTCCTAAGTGATCATTATCAGACAGATGTGGTTTTTGTGTAGGATAAATGACATTGGGGAGCGGGATAGAAATATCCCAAAAATTGTCTTCTACTACTCCACTTGTCTCCCCCTGAAGAGAAGTGTTGGGGAAATAAGATTTTGTTTCCACAAATGACACATCCATACTCACATGAAATTTCTTGGTTTGAGGATCGAAACACTTATACCCCTTTTTGTTTGAGGAATAACCCAAAAAAACACATTTTATAGCACGGGGGTCAAGTTTTGAACGAAATTGACTGGGAACATGAACATAGGCAGTACATCCAAAAACTTTGGCGGGTAAATCAGAAAACAACCTCGTGTCAGGAAAAAAAGTTTTGAGACAATCAAAAGGTGTTTTGTATGTTAACACCTTTGTAGGCATCCTGTTTATCAAATAAGAGGCTGTTAAAATTGCTTCACCCCATAAATATTTAGGAACATGCATGTAAAACATTATAGCACGTGCTACTTCAAGTAAATGTTTATTTTTTCGTTCTGCAATGCCATTTTGTTGAGGGGTATCCCGACATGTAGATTGATGAAAAATCCCCTTTTTTGCCAAAAACTCACCCAACTGCTCATTGAAATATTCTGTTCCATTATCAGAATGTAAAATACCAATTTTGGTTTGAAATTGGTTTTCAATCATATTGTAAAAATTTGTGAATAAATTTTTCACGTCAGATTTTTTATTCATCAAATAAATCCAACATAAGCGGGTATGGTCATCAATAAATGTAACAAACCATCTTTTACCAGAAAGAGTAGTGATTTTAGAAGGGCCCCAAACATCACTATGAATCAAATAAAAAGGTTTGGAAGCCTGGTAAGGTTTTGGCAAATAAGTAGAGCGATGAAATTTTGCAAAAATGCAACTTTCACAATGAAAAGAAGAACAATCAATCCCTTTAAATAATTCTGGAAATAAATGTTTCAGATAAAGAAAACTAGGATGTCCTAGCCTATAGTGCCATAGCATTATTTTTTCTCGAACAGAGATTGAACTAGTACTATTAAAGCTCTGAGCTTTTTTACTACTAACAGGTACTTCATCAAAGTAGTAAAGACCTTCAAGCATCCTAGCACGCCCAATCATCATCCCCGAGTTCTGGTCCTGAAATTCACAATGGGATTCAAAAAATGTAACACGACAATTAGAATCCTTAGATAGTTTACTGACAGACAAAAGGTTACAGGCTAAGTTGGGGACGTGAAGAACAGCATTGAGATTAATTTTCTCAGTTAGTTTAATAAATCCTTTTCCTGCAATAGGTGAAAAACTACCATCGGCTATTCTGATTTTGTCATGACCAGAACAAGGGAAATAGGTACTAAATAAATGGGAAAAACTAGTCATGTGATCGGAGGCACCGGAATCTATGATCCACGGAGAGAAGTTTAGGCAAGAGAAGGCTTTAGGATTTCTACCTGTTTGTGCCAAAAAAACACTAGGAGTACCGGATGAGGAGTTGGATTTTATCAGCTTTAAGAGTTGATCAATCTGCTCTTTGTTGAAGGGACCTGAATCGGCTTCATTAGCAGTAGGAAAGCCACGATTCTTCTCTCCTTGTTTGCTGCTTTTCCAGTTGACAGGTTTGCCATGGATCTTCCAACACGTTTCGCGTGTATGGCGAGGCTTGTTGCAAAAATCACACCAGACCCGTGGCTTATCATCAAACCTGCGCTGGTAATTTGCAGCCTTGTTGGCCGCAGCATCGCTAATTAAAGCAGAAATTTCAATTGACTCACCAGTACCTTTTTTCTTAAGCATGACGCTCCTTCGGCTCTCTTCCCTTCTGACTTCGGCAAATACTTCGCCAATGGATGGGAGAGGAGGTCTGCCAATAATTCTTCCTCGCACTTCATCGAACTCAATGTTGAGGCCGGCAAGAAACTTGTAAATACGGCTGTCTTCCACAGTTTTCTTGTGGTGGTTGCAGTCGTCAACCGATTTCCATTCGTATGTGTTGAAGATGTCAAGATCCTGCCACAACCTTTTCAACGAATTGAAATATTTGGTGACGGAATCATCTCCTTGACGAATCTCTCCCAACTTCAAAGTCAATTCGAAAACTTGAGATTGATTTCCTAGGTCAGAATACATCTGACTAACATTATCCCACAACTCTTGTGCAGTAGTATAGCACATGTAATTAGAGCTTATATCCTCCTCCATGGAATTGACCAACCATGTCATAACCATGGAGTTTTCAGCGTCCCAACTGTCGAACAGCGGATCATTAACAGCAGGAGCCTTCTTGTCACCAGTGATGTAACCGATCTTTCCTTGCCCACGGATATACATCCGGACAGATTGTGACCAGCGGAGAAAATTATCACCATTTAGGCGGATGGTGGTGATTTGGACAGAGTGAGAGTTGGATGTTTTCACCGGAATGGCAGCGGCAGGGGTTGAAGTGGTTTCGGACGTGACTTCCGACATGGCTATGACGGTTTTAGGGCTGCTGTGTTTTTGTTGCTCTGATACCAACTTAGAAAATATGAGGAAGAAGAACTCAGAAAATATGAGGAAGAAGGAATATATTGCTGTTATATTCAAAACTTCTTATCTTGTGAAGAGAAAACTACACTCCTTATATAGGAGAGAACAAGAGCTACTATTTGTGCCACTAAGATCCACTATCACCACTAAGAGCCACTACCTATCTCCTTACATAATATATACATCCATTATAGCCACTATCTAGATTACTATATACATCCATTATAGCCACTATCTAGATCACTAACATAGTGTATATAGACATTATCATAATCCACTAACAGCCACTATATGTCCACTAACAATAATAATCAGATTTCCAGCAATCTTATCATATGCAGGCCCTATAGATGAGCCATATTACCCTTACAATGCCTTGCAAATTATAAAGGCTACAAGGCAGGCAATTTTTGGGAATAAAATGCCAAATGCAAAAATATATATATTATGAAAAAAATACCTGGTGAATCATAATATTCCGGTGGGTCATAAAAAATCATGGCTTCCCGCAGTCGGTGACGCTTTCCTTCAGTACCTGCATATTGGAATGTAGTATGTACAGCATATGGCTCCAATCTGAGTTGTTGATACATTGCCTACAAGCACAGCACAAGGGGTTAAGAAATGCTCAGCATACCTTTTACGATCAAGCAAATTGAGGTAATGAACCGTTACTCTGGAAATCCACAATGAGATTAAAAAAAAAAGAAGATGAGACCATGCCAATATCTCAAAAAACTGTCCTATTGGTCCTACCTGGACAAAATAAGTATGCCCGCTGCAAAATATACTTGCTGGCAGGACCCCCAGCTTGAGCTTTCCATCATAAGCATATGCAAGTTCACTGTCCTCATCAACAGATGGCCCCAACTGCCTGTGTACTAGTTCGTTAAAACCATTTTGGTCCCATATCTTATCATCAGCTAGAAGCATATCCTTCCATTCATTTGCCAATTTTTTTGTAGCATCTGAAGGCCGCCAGTGGAAAATTCCTATATTATATGCAGCGCCAACTGTCCAAGCAGAAAGAAGAATTTTATTATTAAACTGGTCTCTGAAAAGTAAGCATATAAGCATGATAAAAGTCAGATTTCACTAACTGCAAATTGCCTATTTGATCATAGCAATGATTTGAACATGAACATCAACTGGAAAATTAACTCGCAGTTTACTAAAATCCTAGGAAGCATGGATACGGATACGGGATACGGATACGATACGATACGGATACGGCGATACGACAAAATTTGAAAAACTAGGATACGGGTACGGCGGGGATACGTTCGTAAAAAATATTATTTTAAAAATTTTTAATGCAGTATGCATAAAATAAAACCTAAAGCAAAGATAACTTGATAAAGAAAAAGATTCCTAAAAACTAAGACTCTTCAAGGTCAATAGCTTCAACTTCTTTCCCTTCATCAGTGAATATTACAAGACCTTAACTAAAGCCAAAAAACCATTCTTAAATAAAAATTTCAGCAAATATACTTTTTAAGTCATCAACGATAGCATAGGAAGCACGGATACGGATACGGTGATATGGGAATGTGGATATGGCGATATGTCAAAATTTGAAAAAGTATGATACGGGTACAGCGGGAATACATTCGTAAAAAAAAAATTATAATTTTAATAATGTAATATGCATGAAAATAAAACTTAAAAGTAAATTAATAAATAAAAGAGGGATTCCTATTAACCTAAAAGTGCTCAAACATTCATAAACATTCAAAACTAAAAGCAAAGTAAATGCAAATTAACATCATCCTTACATGCCAACACCAAAAAAAGAATGAGAGCAAGAGAAGAAACGTAGAGAGTGAGAAAGCGAGAGAGAAGTGAGAGAGACAACAAGGATACATCAGTTTGACAAATTCTATTACTTTAATTCTCACTATATTCCTCTTATCAAAGAACTAAACAAAAATTATAAATAATATGTAACTTTGAGTATCCGATACTTCAAATTAAGTATCCGATACATCAAAATTAATAAAAAATTAATTAAGAATCCTACTTTTAAGAAGTATCTGATACGTATCCGCGAGTATCCGAGGAGTATCGGTATCCAATACGTATCTGATACGGATACGTCACCCTTTTTGAAGTATCCGTGCTTCATAGCTAAAATCATAAGGAATGCATAGAGTTCCAATACCCAGATTAAGCTACAACAGTAATGGTATGAACAGATCATGCTTGAGAAGATACAAGGTCTACCTGGACCCAGCATTTCCACCCAGTTCTCCATCTCAACGGGTTTGGATCCATGCATGGAATCACGAATCCCTGACAAATAACATCAGGTTTTCTATTCCCATTTGAATCTCAAATTTGACCTTTTACATAGAGAAGCACACACTCCATCATTGCAGTTCCAAACCAGGTATAAATTTATAATTCCAATTTAGTACATACAACTGAATGAATACATCACCAACCAATTATTGATCAGATCCAAAATCCTATTGCCATCCTTTGGGCCAGATCAACTCAAGCTTCACCTAAAGTACAAGGGCCAAAACCCATTATTAACCTGAGATCTGTCTGGCCAGGCTTACCCTCCTCTATGGAATGAACTCCAAAGGAATTTAAGCAAGACTAATCAAACTCTCAACTGCAATTGCTTATTTTTATGATACTAATATATTACTTCTAGAAAGGAAAACTCTGGTCCAAGACCTTTAGTCGGAAACGAAAGCACTTGCATGCATACAAAAACTTCTATGGTTAAGACAGTTCAGAAAATATAGCAGTATTTATAACATACAGTGAAAGTAAAAGCATTGATTCTAGGTATTAAGATACATTTCTTTCAGCGAAAATGTCACTTCAAACTTCACTTTTTGGGCAGCAATCATTTTCCAAAAAGTTAGTTAAGGATTGATTGTATTTCTTCTTCTTAAACACTGAAGATAAGTCAATTTACAAGTGATAGTCATTAACAAACCAGCAGTTGAGTGAAACTTGAGAAGATACAGAAGAATTTCTAATGAGGAGCTGTAAATATTAGTTGGTGCATTAGGATGTAAGGAGCAGAATTTCAGCCATTAGAAGCTTACCCCTCAACAAAGCTTTTCGGGAAATTGACTTTGCAGATATACTTAAACAAGTAATCATTGTAGAAGGGTAGTGGAGGGGAGATATAGGATTGAGCGGGGAGATTGGATGTCGAGTGAGGTTCACTTCACTCCTCTTATGCAGTGGGGTAATGGAAGAGCATCAGGAAGGTCTGACATTAGTTCTCTGACCATATCAGTCATGATCAGAAATGGCCAAGAAGTTTAGTTTTGGCATGACCATTCGAGTGCGAAGGAACTTTATTTTTTTTGAGCGGCACAAAACAAAATTTTATTAAAGAAGAAATGTAGTACAATAGAGGACAAGGTGTCCTCAAAATAAAACAAGGACAATTCAATGCAAAAGAAAACAAGGAACTAAACATCGCACACTGACACCCAATCCCTAGAGATCATAAAGAGTAGAATCCCTTTAAAGGGGAAGCCACTGAAATCCAAAAAGATATCAAAACACGGACTTTATCCCATATGAAAAATCTAGAAATCCTCTACATATTGATTTGTGATTATGTATCAATTTTAACGAGTAAATAGCAATCTCAATCAAACAATCAAAGACAAATCAACACAACGATTTAACGTGGAAAAACCACAATTGAAGCACCTCCAATTGTGATAAAAAAATTACGGGTAAAAGCCACAAAACAATCCACTAAGAAGATATAAAGAAATTACACAAGTGTACTCTCAATTACCTAGCGAATCTACACCCAAATCGAACTGACCCCTATATGCCTCTTCCAGCCCCGCCTTCACTTCGGAATTGTCTTGCCCAACGTTGAATCCACAACGCCGATGTCGAATCACGACAATGAGCCACTCCAGAATCCACCAAAGCTTCAGGCCCGAATTCCACGGAATCCACCAAAGAACAAGACTCTTTTGTATTGAACGAAACAAGCAATCCTTTGATGTATACTTTTCAAATTAGATTTAAACTCAAACAAACATAAAAAAAAACTAGCAAAGAAGCTCCACATATAAACCCTAATATCCAAAAAGAAGATCCGGAAGCCGTAACCCTAAAAACGAATGAAACCACATATTTATAGAAAACTGATCCGCGATCTCCGCTCGAGCGCAAGAATGGCCGCTCGAGCGGACCTCGCTCCAGCGTAAAATCCTAACTTCCAGTACTTTTGCAAACAGGTCAAACTTCTTGAACCAAATGGTTTCCGCTCGAGCGCACAAACGGCCACTCGAGCGGACAAGCAACTTCGAATGCATTTTTGCATTTTGCTTTGGGGGCACTGCCCCTCGACCCTACCTAGGCGCTGCCCCCTAGACCCCAACGAGCTGACCGGGCAGCTCGATCCCCAACATAGTCAGCGAAGTGGCAAACAAAAAAAATAAAATTCTAAAACATCTCTGCAAGGCATAATTTGGGTTGGATTCATATCGAAAACTCATAGCCTCACTGAAATAAAAGATCGAATACAATTACAACTGAAAAGAGTTTTGTCAAACGAGATTGCCAAGAATAAAAACCTAACACCATAAGTGATCCAAAACCGCACATTTGTCTTCAAAGATACTTGCATTTCTTTGAAACTAAAGCTTCAGGTGTCATTCAGGATGGCAGCTGATAAGGAGGCATCAGAAGCAGATAATGTCAGGATGAATGAAGGGGAGTAGTTTTAGATTCCTAGTTTCAGGAGGTATGCAAGGCCAAAGCCAGCTTAAAAGCCCTTTGAAGTTGGAATGCCGGTCAAACATTGAAAACTTTTCAGTTAAGCATCAGTGGTTGGAGAAAGTGCATACATCATAATCTTCCTGGAGATTTACTAAATGTAGGTCATGAAGACTAAAAGAACATTACATGATTATAAAATAACAAGTATCAACTAGTAACTACTATTAAAAAACAAAAAAAAAAAAAAATACTTAAATAAAAAAAATGGAAACAAAATTAAAAACGTGTATTCATATAATCATTACCTTCTTTCCATATGTCCAACCTGTCATCAGCAACTGTTGGCGAAACTTGATCACTTGAAGTCAACACATCTGCTTCTGGAAAACGAGCAAGATATGGAAGGGGGTTCTGCTCCAGCAAGATAGCAGATGGTGCAAAGAATGTACCAACAGGGGGGGAAAAAAAGGAACAAATTTGTTAAGGTATTTATAAAGTAAAGGAATTATGTCATCTCATCAAGATAATTTTACAGCTCCCAGAGGATAAGATAGAGAAATATAATCGACAATGTTAGGAGTGAAAAAAAGGGAGGGGAGTAGGTGCACGGGCATGTGGTAATAGAAGTTCAAAAAGATTAGGGAATAGGTCTTTTTTATGAAACAGGAAACAAACTTTTCCACCTAATTATCCACAAGATTTTGCTAATAATTGCAGAAAGGAAGCATAATTAATGTACTTTCTTTCACATTTACCCAAACAGACCGTCTAAATAACAAATGTGGGTACCAGGAAAGCAACAGGATATCAAATGGTTGTAAAGCCCCGAGGAAACCAACTCAAGGAAGAGTAGTTCCTATACATTAATAGAGTTCAAAAAGCTTGTTTTTTTTTTTTTTCAAAATTTTTCCTCTAGTGTTTCCAAGAGAGAAATAATAAAAAATTCATGACTGCACAGAATTCATTACATAAAGAAAGCTAGCAACCATAACCAAGAAAACAAGCATAAAAGGTACCTTTAACCAGACCATGTCTGTATCACACATCAGTAGTTCAAAGCCAAATGGTAGGATTGTATCTATTAGAACAACCTTTTCTCTCCCCATTTTGTGAAATGTTGCTGAGCCCCATCCAACATCTGTAGTGCTCATATGGCTACCCATGTCAAAAACTGGAATGCCTTTCCAGTACAAAGCCTCCAACAGTTTTGTGTCCATTGCACCTATGAGAACATATAAATTTTCTTAGAGAGATATGTTTCTTTAGGTAAAAAATTCAGAACTTTAAGTTTAAGCTCCAAAGGCATCCATGGCTCATATTATGGGAACTTACCAACAAGGATATTGTCTAAACCAAAATCTGTCAGGTGTTTAACCCATGTCAAGATAAAATCCATAAAGGCATAATTACCAAAGGTCATTATGATAATGTTATCTTTCACCCTTTTCTGAACCAAGTCTTTTGTCAACCGGAAGGCTTTCAAAGGTGGCATTTTTGAACCAGAAGGGGGAACCTCCCAAATAGGTTTCCTCAACTTGTTTTGTGACTGTGGTGCCGGTGACAGTACTACACCCACTGTTGTTAGTTGAGAAGAGTTAGGTAGTTGATCCCGGGGGGAAGATTCAACATCTAAAATATGACAAACATATAAATTAGTAAAAGAAAAAATAATTGGAGAATTAAAAGGTAACAAGAGAGGAAAAGCAAAGAGTAAGTTTAATGTAACAAGGAAGAACATAATCAAAATTGTTGCAAAAATTGAATGAAATTCCAGGAAAAAAACATTATTTATTATGTGTTGAAACAAAAGAACTATCCCATGTGCGTAATGTATGCTTGGTATCTAGCTTGACCAGACCAGGCTACTGAAAAGGTAAAAAGTGCAGACAACTGCAACAACACTTGCTAAAAACTAATTTCAGTCCACTTGGTCCAAAGTATAGTTGAAGATATAAAGGTTTTTTTTCCACCCCCCCATTTAAAAGAACTATAGAGTTGGTCCAAATCCATCTTTTTGTTCAGTTATATATAAAGATTGAGTACGTATATGCAATTAAATTTCCCTTTCCCTTGACAAATCCAAGATCCAAACACAGCTAAGTGTCCGTTGGGAGAATAACTCAAATTCAGATTTGATAGTTCACCTATGAATTTCAAAATTGAATAAAATGATTTTATCATGATAGATTTGAAACAACTACAAAAGTAGTTACTTCAAATCATGTTAAGAATTTTCTTCCATCTACAAGGATCCAACTAAAACACATTTATTTTATCTCAACAATATTCTAACGTTAAATCTCTTAATTCAAAATCCACATCCATCCAAACAGACCCTAAATGTGATTCTCCACATCTCTTTTGGTGCCAGTAATCTGAACAGTAAGTGCTCTACACTTCAATTTCCATCCCAAACACATGCAAATTGACAACAAACCAACCTCATCAATTCATTTCCACACACTAATACAATATTCTAAGTTCAACCCACTTACTAGACTCAGCTCACTAATCTCAAAATCGTTCAAATCGAAATATTTGTAAACTCACATTGCAAAATGAAGTGATGAAATTCAAATAAACACATAATCAAATTAGAAGAGAGAGAGAGAGAGAGAGAGAGAGAGAGAGAGAGAGTACGGGAGGAAACTTGAGGGAACCAGGAGGGGGAGGAGGAGGAGGAGTAGACGGCGGAGAAGACATAGAAGGAAGAGAAGAGGATTCCGATGACGACGGTGGCGTAGATCGTCAAGAATAATGGCTTCGAATTGGCTATCTCTTGGAATTGATTCCTCCAACCCATTGTCTGAATTGCTGGTTCTGATGATTATACTCACACAATTCTATCTACGAACAACAACACAGCATTGTTCAACACCAATCTACATATACATATATGTGGATTGAGATGAGAAATCGAGAGATTGTATAGAAGGGTTTTAGTTTTGGGATGTGATGGAATGAGAAGCAAATCGGAGTGAAGAGGAGTGCGTGGCCAGGCAGGGAAAGTCGTCGCTCACATGGCTGTCTGAATCTGTCAAAGTTGGCATAAGTTTGGACCGCTCTTAATTTATTGTTTTTATTAAGGGTCCGGCTTCTGTCCAGTCCGGGATCGGACTGGACGGTGTTGTTAGGCCCGTGGAGGCCCACCACGGGTCCCGTTTTGAAAATCTGAACCGTTCAATGTGTAGAACTCGTCGAGTACTACAGGCCTGTAAAAAATCACATTGATTGGATATCGATAGCTATGTAATCAAATCAGTTTTGTATAAAAAAAATGGACGGTGAAAAAATTAACGGTTGAAAAAAAAACTGTTTTGTTCACATAACTATAGATATCCGATCAACGTGATTTTTTACAAGCATATAGTACTCGACGAGTTCTACATATTGAACGGTTCAGATTATCAAAACGGGACCCGTGGTGGGCCCTCACAGGCTCAACAGTACGGTCCAGTCCGATCCCGGACTGGACAGAAGCCATGGCCTTTTATTAATTAATTGGATTATTAATCACTCATTCACATTTTTTTTATTAATTAATTGGATTATTAATCACTCATTCACCCAAAAATAAATAAATAAATAAATAAATAAATAAATTTATTTGGAAATAAGTTAATTAATAACTTTTTAAAATTGAGATAAAAAAATAAATATGTTATTTTAAGTTGTTCCCAAACAACCCTTATTTTCCCACTACATTTAATGAGAATTTTAATTTTATTATCAGTTCCGATTCGTAGTTCGAAATCGGAGTGGCTCGAATGGCCCGACGTCAAAACGACGTCGTTTTGATTTTTTATTTTTTTTTTCCTTTTTTCTGCGTTTTTCTGATGCAGATATTTTGGAAGAAGAAAAAGAAGAAAAATCAAAAAAAGAACGCAGATAATCCGAAGAAGAAGAAGAATCTGCATCAAAATAGAAAAATCTGAAAAACCAAAAATCTGCATCAAAATATCTGCATAAAAAAAAACGCAAATAATCCGAAAAATCTGCAGAATTTTTTTTTCTTGAAGATCATCAATATCTGCAGAAAAATCTGCAGAAATTTTTTTTAGTTTTGATGCAGATTTCTGTGTTCAAAAATCTTTGAAGATCATCAATATATATTCTTGAAGATCATCAATATATATTTTTTAGTCATCAATATATATCTTCAAAACGCATCAGATCTTTGAAGATCATCAATATATTTGAAGATCATCAAAACACAAAATTTTAAAATCTACAGAAAATATATTTGATGCGTTTTTTTATTGAAGATCATCAAAACGCATCAAATCTTCATCATCTTCAACATCATCATCTTCATCATCTTCAACATCATCATCATCTTCATCAACAACAAAAAAAAAAATTTCCTCTGCAGATCCGGATCTACTTAGATCGCCTCTTCTCTTCTCTTCTCTTCCCTCCTCTCTTCTCTCTCTCTCTCTCTCTCTCTCTCTCTCTCCTCTTCTCTTCCCTCTTTGTCTGTTCGAAAGAATGAAAAGGAAAGAATGAAAATGAAAGAAAGAAAAAAAAAAAAAAAAAAAAACACTGCCCGCGTAAAATTCGAGCTACGAGTCATTTTTGTTTTATTATTATTATTTCGTCTGCCTATTTTTCCATAATTCTAAAGAAAATACTCAAAATCTTAAAATATGAAACGGTCCACTCTCGTTTCACCTTGATAATTTAGGGGTTCATTTTTGTAAAACTCGTTAAATAAATTAAATTAATTAAATATTAGCAATTATACAATTGGATTACATTTTTTTATTACAAAAATGAATGGCATGTATCATATGTAACATTGATTGTTCATTTTTAGAAGCGGAAGTGCTACGTAGCTCGAATCGCGGGGCTCGAATCGCGGCTCGACGTCAAAACGACGTCGTTTTGACGTCGATTTTGTTTTTTTTTTTTTCCTCTGCTTGTTGCAGACTGGTTGAAGCAGAGAAGGAGAAGGAAGAAGAAGAGAAAAAGAAGGAGGAAGAAAGGAGGGGGAGGAGGAGGAGGAGGAGGAGGAGGGAAGAGGAACAGGAGGGGGCCATCAAAATGGCGGTGGGAGGCGAGGCGAGGCAGACGGTGAGCTGCGGCGGGGCTGCGACGGAGGAGGAAGCAGAGGCGGAGGAGCTACGACGACGGCGACGAACGAGGCGACGAGGCGACGAGCAGCGACGGGGCGACGGGACGACGGTGCTGCGCGATCTCCACGGCGGTGGTGCTGCGCGATCTCCTCTCTTCTCTCCCTCTTTCTCCTCTCTTCTTCCTCCTCTCTTCTGTTTCTCCTCTCGAGCCAATTCGAGCCTGGTAGCTTCAAGCTACCAGGCATTTCCGTTTTAGAAGATACAAAAATGATTGAGGCCTCAAATTTTTTGGCTCAAATTTGGCTCGAATTTGCTTCTTTTTTTTTTTTTTCTTTTTTTTTGCTGGGTTGATGCTTTGCTTGTTATTATTATTATTATTATTTATTTTTTTGCAATGTATTAGCCCAAAAAAAAAAAAAAAAAAATTGCATTCGAGGCAATTTCGAGCCTCATTTTCGAGGCCTCAATCACACAATCATTAGGTTATTGATATCAAAATAATTTAATTTTTTTTATATAAAGATTTAATCAATTAATCTTATAAAAATGAACAATTTGAATTACCAAAATTCACCTTAAATAAGCCCTCAGTAGATAACCTGCACGATTAAAATATTACCCTTTAAATGGATTATTAGTTACTAGACAATTTCTCTGCACTAATTGTACTATTTACACCTTTCTTTTAACTTAGAATTAATTATATAAGAATTCTATTTATAAATGTTATGATAGTTCATGTTTTATTTAAGATTTTTTAAATCAATAAGTCATATATTTAGTAAAATTGATAATATTATCAATTTTTTTTTCTAATTTTTAAAACTAAGAACGTTATCAATTTTGTATAGTAATGTTATAGATATTTATTTCACTAATTGATGAAAAAAACAGAGTATGAGATTAAACTTTTTTGCCTTTTTACATATTGGTTTGATTCAACTATATAATAAAACAATAACATTATCAGTTTTTTTTCAAATTTTAAAATTGAAAATAGTATCAGTTTTTTCATTTATAAAGTTTTTTTTTTTTTAAAGTTTTGTACATTAATATTCTATCATCATACTCCTTTATAGACACAAAATTTTCAATTTTGCACAAAAAAATAATTCAATGTATTTTTTTAGTTTTGCGCACATAATTTTTTCTTTTTAGTTTTTTTCAATTTGAAAGTTGATATTGTTAAGTTTTTAAAATTAAAATAAATATCAAATCATCATATTCCTTTATAGATAATCATAAATGATAAACAATCATTATTTGAAAGGCAATTCCAACTATTAAAAATTTAATGGGACTTGAATGTCTAAAAAATCATAGTTAAGACTTAATGGAGTATAAGTTCATAAATTAGAACTTGTGTGTAAATACTCCTTTAACCTATTATACTCATTTTCCCTTACATTTAATGAAAATTTATTTTTTTAATCTCTTTCTATATTTTCATAATCCGAAAGGAAAATGTTTAAAATACCCATTAAATTTATTCCTCTAGCTTCATGCCTGGCATAAAAATAAAAAATTATTCCCATGATGTGGATTATATATTATTATTATTTTTTGTTAATTTGCTTATAAATCAATCAATCAAGACTCTCAACTATAGTTATGTAAGTGTAAATAAATTTAATTTTTCTTTTTAAAGAATCTCTAATATTACTAAGAAAAATTCCTGATAGATCGAATTCCGTGGCCCGAATTCGGCTCGAAACCCAAAACGACGTCGTTTTGGGTTTCGAATTTTTTTTTTTTTTCTTATTCTTTCTCTTCTTTCTCTTCCTTTTCTTTCTTTCTTTTCTTCTTCTTCTTCATTGAACCAGGCAACACAGGCGAGAGAGAAAGAGGAGAGGAGAGGAGAGAAGGGCCCCTGTTGTCGCCGATCGTCGCAGCAGCTCCGATCGTTGCAGCCCCGCCGCAGCTCGTCGCAGCCCCGCCTCCGGCCCCGACTCCTCCTCCAGCCCCATTTTTATGGCCCCCTCCCCTCCAGTCCTCCTCCTCCTCCCTCCTTCTTCTTCTTCTCTTCTTCCTCTGCTCCGAATTCGAGCCGAATTCGAGCTACGAATCGGAGCTATATTACTAAATTTTAAAGGGGCTTTTTTTTTAAGGTTCCTGGTATTATGATTTTATAGCATAAAGAACACCAAATATTTTCATAATGTCTAAGGTCCCTCAACAATATTTTCATAATGTCTAAGGTCCCTCAACCTTGATCCAGAGAAATTTCAGTCTAGAGAAAATTGGTCCAGAGAAATTCTGGCCCAGAGAAATTTTAAATTTCTCTGGAAAGTCTACAGCAATTCTGAATTTCTCAAAATTTCTCTGGCCCAATTCTTCCTACAATTTCTCAGCATTTTTCTAATGCATTGGCTGAGTACAGAGAAATTTTGAATTTCTCTGGTCCAATTCTCTTCAAATTTCTCTGATTTGCAAATTTCTTTAGTTTTTCTCCGAATTTCTCTGAACTCCAAACTAGAGAAAAACAATGTACACACAAACACATTAAATAGAGAAAGAGAGAGGGGGGTTAAACAAATGTTGATACCTAGAGAACAAATAGAAGAGACCCAACTAACCTGGAGACATGAAAGCAAATAGCACTCAGGAAAACAAATGGTCTTACTTTATTTACGGTTTGGTTGAGGAGACGATAGTGTAGTAAGTTTGGAGAAAAGCCAAGACAAGGAGACAAAGTTGCAGAAACGAAAATTCAATTTAAAAACCAGAGAATTTCTCTGGTAGACCCAAATCTTCATTACATACTATTTTTGCTGAATCTTCCTCCAATCCAAGTTGCCTGGACAAATCCTCCAGCAAACTTCTTCTCACGGATGGTTCGGGTTCTTTTTTACTGCTGTCAACCTTTGATGGGGACGGGTCAAATTCAGTTCTAGATAGACTCACTCTCACTTTTTTCGACCAACCCTTTTTTTGGTTAGGCACTTGTTTTTCTAAACTACTTTGCTCAAGTTGTTCTGCCTTGTGCAGATCTCTCCACTTTTCTTCCCAATAGCTGTCGGGTACCAAACTTAGAGGAGTTCTTGGAGAAGTAGAACCTGATGATAGGCTATGACCTCTCTTCTAGTGTGTATGTAAATGTTAGTAAATTGATTTTTCGGAGGATATCCGGGTTCAGAATATGGAGATGGAAGACCAAGCTCAGAGAAATGACAGTCACATCGTCAACATCTTGGGTATCTTCAGCATCAACGTTGAATCATTATCATCACCACCGGTTGTCTCAGATACCGAATCGATCCTCGAATTGTCTTCTTCACATGGGTTCGTATCAAATTCAGCCGACGAGGACGAGGACGAAGATGTCGGAGTCTTTGATCGGAGGAGTTCAGGCACGGAGGTACAAATGGATGTCGAAGTCTGAGAATCGAGAAGTTTAGAGAGAGAGAGAGAGAGAGAGAGAGAGAGAGAGAGAGATGAGTTTTGATTTGATTTGGTAAGGTCAAATTTCTATGTGATATATTTAGGGATCTTAGACATCAAAAAATAATTTTGTGGATCTCTTCCATTACGAAAAGTGGGAGAGGGACCCTACACTAATTTTTCCAATTTTAAATATATTTTTATCTCTATTTTCATCCATTCTTTCTACACTCTCTTTCTCTTTGTTTTTCTCTCTTATGTCTCTTCTTCACCCACATAAGAGGAAGTCATAGAATAAATAATTTAAAATTTTGAAAGAGAATGATGGTGAGTGAAAGGTTTAGAATTTATGAGGAAAAGAGATGGGGAGAAGAGAGGAATTGAGGGATGAGTTTGTCGAGGTGAGAAAGTGAAGGTTTTGGGTGATGGTGTGGAAGATGACTTTTTTCAAAAAAATATAATTAAAATTGTTTGTGTTTGAATTTTATTTGCCAATCAAGGTTGAATATACTTGATTTGTTCGATATTTTTTGATCAAACAAACTAAGGGTTGTTTTGAATTTTTTTTATAAAAAAATTCAAAAAAAAAAATTAAGTTTCTAAATTCAACTCGACAAAATGAATCGGAAAATTATAATTTAAAAAAAAAAATTTCAAAAAAAAATCTAGAAAAGACAAAAATAAAAAATCTTTTTTGACTTATTTTGGCTTTTTCAATTTTTGTTTGCAATTTTTCAAAAAAAAAAAATTTAAAATCATCTCGACAAGACGGATCGAAAAAATAAAAAAAAAATAACATAATACTAAAAACAAAAAACAAAAAAAATGGGAAAAAGATGTGGTTTGTTTTGGATTGCCATGCTTAGCTTTAATTGTTTAAATAATCTTAAAATCTTCAATAAATGGATTCTTCCCATGTATTTTATTTTTATTTTTATTTTTATTTTTTATATATGAAAAGAAACTGCCTAACTTGTCATAAGTCAAATAAGAAAATAAAGGAACTCATTTAAGACAACAATAAAAAGGGTGCTTACATTTAGCTTTTCTGTATTATCTTGAGTCGGGGTGATTTTTTTTAATATGGTTTCGTTTGTTCCTTTGACTTTTTTTTTTTTTTTTTTTCACTTATAATTATTTCAAGCATTTCAACTCTATTTTTTCAAATAACATAAATCCATATCAAAATCATATAAAATTGCTCACAAATAACTTTTTAACACTTACATAACTTGTGGGAGAGAGGATCTAGCTGAGGATGTAACATGTCCGTTAATAGGTTATTCATAGTATGAATTGTAATTGGGTAACATTGTCACACTCAATTATTTATGCAAGTTAGAACGAGTTGATAAAGGGGTATTTAACTTGGGTTTGTTTATAAGAAAAAATTATTAGGTGTTTAAGAGGCGTCATGCATGACTATTACCATCCAATCACTACCAATCATAATTTCACTGGACAGATAACCTCTCATGGATGGGTGCTTGTAAAAGTCAAAAGCAAACCAACGAGTCCACGGATTGATCCCTATGCACTTGTATGAGTTCATCCACTATACCAACAACCATAATTTTACTAGACTCTGTATATCTTATGGTTGTATTAAGGGGTGATTCGGGATGATCTAAATAAGTATATTTTTTAATTTTTTATGAAATATAGGTTAGGTATGGGTTGGGTTTGAAGTGATGTGTTAGAGAGGTGATGTAACTTAAATAAAATGATGTGACTTAAATAGAATAGTGACTTTTTGACTTTTTTAGATCATACGAAACAAGGCCTAAGAAAATAAAGGGTCCAGATTTTCTCCTGTGGACTGGACGATGTTACTTAGGCCTGTGAGACCCATCGCGGGTCTAATTTTGATGATTCGAACCGCTGAATGTGTTGGACTCATCGAGTACTTTATTCTTGAAAAAGATTACGTTCATCGAATATCGATAGTCACTTGATCAGGATATATTTTTGTCCACAATACCATTGACAAAAATATTATGTGATTATCGATATCCGATCAACATAATATCTTGCTGGGATAAAGTAATTGAAGAGTTGTACACATTGAACATTTCAGATTATCAAAATTGGACTTGCAGTGAGCCCCATGGACCCAATAATATGCTCCAGTCCGATTTCGGATCGGAGATAAGCCGATCTGAAAATAAATTAGTGAAATATAAAAGAGAAAAAAATTATAAAAAGTCATCAAAATTTAAAATTTAAAATTTAAAATCAAAATTTGAGTAGTTAGTAATTATGAGATTATGATTGAATTTTTAGAAAATTATGAAGGGTATCTTGGCACTACCCAAAAGCAAAGGCCTAAAGAAAATTTTTAAAAATAATAATAATAATGCACATCACATTTTATTAATAGCCAATAAAAAAAGAGTTTATTCACATATGGGTTTGGATTAGATTATTTTAATACACATGTTTTAGTTGTTTAAACCTGCACAAATCTGTCTGTATAGCATCTCTAAATGGAGTCATGCAAGATGATGGAGACTTACAGTTGGGAGGTTCTCGATTGGACATTGGCATAATGAATATTTTAATCAGAAAAAAGTAATTTTTTAATATTTTAATAATAAAATATTTAAAAAAAACTAGAAAAACAAAAACAAATTACAAAACCAAGGGGTTCTCTTATTATAATGGTCCCCCGTCCTGCCTAAATGTTGAAGAAATTTTTTATTTATTTTTTATTGCAGCACAATTCTTTTTAAAGGGATTTTAAATTTTAAATTGATGTAATAGTTATAAATCATTAATTTTGAATTTTAATAATATGTTGCAAATTTATGTAATATCTTCATTCTAATCATCTAGTGATCTAAATCCGTCATAATTTAGCAAAACTACAAATAGACTGCTTCCAATAAATTATTTACATTTAGGAGATTTTGAATTTGAGACTTTGGAGAGAACATATCCCAAGCCTAAAGTTTTGACCATCAAGTCAAACCTTAGAGATTAAAAAAAATCATAAACACAGTCATTTACATTTTTTCATATAATTAAATAAGTCATTCTCAAACATATTAATTACTTTCTTTTGTTAAAAAAAATTAAAAATCAAACGTCAAAGCCTAATAAAAAGGCTTCGACTTTTCTTTTGTTAAAAAAGTTAATAAAAATCAAACCTCAAAAAAATAATTCTAAGAATACAGATGTATTCCACAGAATAAAATACAGATATAAGATAAACGATAAAATTCATATAATATGAGATCTATATTTTCTACCATTTGTCTCACATATGTAGAATACATTTGTGTTCCGAGCACCCCTCAATCAAAAAGCCCAAGTTATTACCTAATAGAAAGGCTAGGACTTTATATTCTTGCAATAATTGTGGCGGCTAACGTGAAGAATTTTAAATGGGTCCTAAGTATTTTATGAAAAATATTTGAGATGCTCATAAATTTTTTAAAATTCAACTCATAATAATATAATTTGATAAGTGTCAATTTTCGATTAGTTAAATACTAAATGATATGGGACTCATCATCTTTACCACATCATTGTAAATGTATTTGTGAATGTAAAATATAAATCTATAGTAATTTTATGTTATATTTTGTTCATGTATATAGGACTTTAACCATGTAGATCAATCCAACTTTTGGGTCATAGAAAGGCCAAAAAATAGGTAGCTAGTAATTAATTTCCATTCTTCAAGGAGGTCAAAGATTAAGATAGAATCAAAGACCCTTATGTACATTTCATTATCCTCATGCATAGGACAATTAACAGTAACTTCAACCCCTTAATGCTAAATTCCAAATTTCTGGATCTCCAAACCAACTAAAATATAAGCCATATATGAGAGAGAAAGATAATGAAGATATCAAAGATCACCACAATGTGGTTCTTTGGATTCTCCACCACAAACCCAAAAAAGCTATGGATCATTGGTGCAATAATACTTGTGATCTTTCTCACTCTCATCTTAAAAAAATTGGCTATTCATCTAGAGTCCAAATACCAAGAAAGTCGCAACTCTTCTCCGAAAACAGGTGATATAGAAAGTGGGAAGTGTCATAAAGGGACTTCCAAGAATGGTACTATTTGCACTCATTGTTGTGGCTGCGGTGATGGTGTTATTAGGACCTTCGCGCTTGAAGAGTTGCAGGTGGCTACAAGGGATTTTAGGATTCGAATAGGTGTCGGAGCCACCTCGTACGTATATTTGGCAGAGATGGGCGATGGGAGGTTTGGGGCGGTGAAGCGGGTGATGGAGGAGAGAGGTGGCAGCAAGAAGATATTCTTGGACGAGGTTTCGGTTTTGCTAAGGATATCTCATCCGAATTTGGTTGGGTTGTTGGGATTCTGCTTGGAGAAAGGTAAGCCATATGAATTCTATAATCCTCCTTCCAAACAGTCCTCCTCCCCAATCATGGAAAAAAAATTCCATGAAATTGTAGTATCACGTTATGATTCACACGTAATATTACTATTCGATAGCAAATTGTTTACAAATATAATTAATCTCATTATGCAGTGAATTATTAGTTACTCTTAACTAATAGAATTGATTAGTGATATTACATCCTTAACTAATAGAATTGATTAGTGATATTACATGTTAATAATAACGCAATATCATCATCATTACACTAATTTTTTACTTTACTCACATACAACTTGCTTCATTCACCACACTTAACTTATCTCAACTATCAACCCATTTAAAACTTTATTACGTTAGAAAGAATAGTAACTTTATTATAGTAGTGTAATAATGCAAACAAAAAATTATAATATATAGAATAATATGATGAGTTTTGACTTCTTTTTTTTTCTTTTTTTTTTTCAGCTTTAAATTAAAAGACTCACCAAGATGATTTGTATTTTTAAGGAATTCTTTTATACCAACTTAAGATAACTCATGGATTGGCAAAAGTTTTTTTTTTTTTTTCATCAGATTTACAAGTTGTTAGTTAACTTACATCACCAACCGTTTTGCATGGTTTGTCCTTATGGTGTGCAAGTGCAGGAACAAATACATAATTATAAGTTTTGGTATCATTTTTGTTTGTGTTTTTTAAAAAATAAATAATAATACAAAGTTCAATAGAAAACATCAATTGATACTTTCAATTAATTTTTTTATGTTAATAATTTCTTATTATATGAATTATTATTAATTTCTGTTTCTTTCTTGATATGAAATCAGGAGAACAATTACTGCTACTGGAGTATGTTCCAAACAAGAGCCTTTATGATCGATTACACACACGCTATGGCCAGTCCATGGGAGTACTCTCGTGGCCAAATCGGCTAAGCATTGCCCTAAATGTCGCTCGCGCGCTCGACTACCTCCACTCCACGGCCGACCCTCCGGTCATACACCGGGATATCAAGTCCTCCAACATCCTCTTGGTTGATGACAACCACGCCAAACTGGCAGACTTTGGGCTTTGCAAGTTGGGCCATGACACCCAGATCGCACAAACTCCAACATCAATAAAAGGCTCATTGGGATACGTTGACACCCAATACTTGAACACCGGCCGGGTATCAACAAAGAGCGATGTATACAGTTTTGGAGTGTTATTGCTCGAGCTGGTCACGGGGCTCAAGTCTCTGCAGGGAACAGTGACGCTCGTGGAGCGGACCGAGGAGTGGCGGAGGAAGGGGAATTTGGAGGTTTTGGTGGGGGTGTTGGACCCAAAACTCAATGGTGATGTGGATATGGAACAAGTGAGATTGCTAGTTGATGTTGCTAATTTGGCTTTGGTTGATAACTCTGAAGCAAGGCCAGAGATGAGCCAGATTTTGTACATGATTTCAAGCTGTGTGGAAGGTCATCATCAACTTCAAACTGAGTTACCTGTGTAAATTTAGGTGCGAAAAGTTTAGGAATACAAAAATCGATTACAAAATTGAATATAATTTTTTTACATGAGGTGAGTCTCACTTTTCATAAATTTCACACTTATGTGAGAGAGTTGTATTTAGTTTTGTAATCGATTTGTGTTGATAGAAAAACTAATTTAGATTGGGTCATGCTCTTGCCATTTATTTTATCAATACGAATATACCAAGATATTAATAGAGACACATACTTGTAAACAATTGTATAGTCAAATTTTTTAAAAAATAATGCATGACATTATTATTTGTTTATTTGTAACATTTCCCCGCCCTTTCCTTCCTCAAATGAGAAATAATGATAACTATTTTGTTTCATGTTTTATGAGTATTTACACATGAGCAAATTATATCCGATAGTTTCTATACTTTGGCATTTACGTTATTTTGGTTTTTGTAATTTTAATTGTTCGATTTTAATTTTGATTTTATGATTTTATTTTAATTTAGTCCATTTCATTAACTTGTTAATGTTTTTGATGAAAAATGTACATATAAGCGACATGTGTCAGGTTTTCAAAGATACAATTATAAACTTATTCAATTCAGTGAGTTAACTCCAATTTTGACTAATTTAATGACTATTTTATGTCAAATTCTAACTAGCATTATCAATTAAAAACCAAATTGACAAAAAAATTCAACATTAAGGGTTCGAATCGAGTTGATTGAAAATGAAAAATTACACGGGGCAAAAATGAAGAAAATGAAGAAACCACCTGGTAATTTGTTCAAAAAATAATGATATATACCTGCTACTACATGAAAAAGACATATAAATTTCAATTGTCGAAAGGCTGGGCCTAGACCCAGACAAGAAGCACTAGACGCTGGCCCAACCCAACCTCAATGCCCACTTGTTGGCCCATCTCTAAGCCTTTCTGGCAAGCCTTTGTTCAACTAACAAGTTATACAAAGTTTTTTTTTTTTTTTTTTTTTTTTTTTTTTTTTTTTGCTGATGCATATTGAGATTTTAAAATATTATGTACAATATATAATTATATGGAGTGTTAATTAAGAAATCATAAAAATAAAATAAAATAAAATAAAATATTATATATTTTATATTTTAAAATTAATATTTAATTAGGCATATTCAATTTAGGGCAAATTACATATATCTCCCTCGAGGTTTAGCTAAATTACAAATACCCCCTGAGGTTTCGGAAATTACAGATACCCTCCTGATGTTTATATTTTCATAACAAATTGCCCCATGAGATTTATATTTTCATAACAATTTGCCCCATAATTTGTTATGCAAATAGTACTTTCAGGGGGTATCTATAATTTCTTAAACCTCAGGGGGGTATCTGTAATTTTGCTAAACCTCGAGGGGGTATATGTAATTTGCCCTTTAATTTAGTATAGAATAGTATAAATTTATGAAAAAAATTACTCATAAATTTCAATTTGGGGAAATGTTAGTCTATTTAGTCCTACATGTTTTTTTTATAAACCAATTAGTCCTTTTTATTTGTAGTATGTGTTACTGATTTGATTTAGTAATATTAGAGTTTACTTATTTATCCTTATTTGAGATTTGGTTTTGATGCTTTTATGGGATTTGGGTGTATGTGGGTAAGGTATGGTTTAACATTTTCATTTTTTTAAGGAATTTCGTAAAGTGATTGTAGGGATTGTTGATGTTACCTACTTGGTGTTACATTATTGATGTTATCTTCTCACTGGCCCCCAATAATACTAACATTGCAAGAGATTCAAACAATCATAATAACATTAAATAAAAACAATGCGCCGATTACATTATATACATGCATAACATCACATTTGCAATCACTGGTAATCCCCACAACCGCGAAGATAATAACATTACATGAGACCCATCCAATCATACAAATATTAACTAAAACACCATGCGTCTGTCAGATTACGTACAAGCACAATATCACATTTGGTGTCATTGGTAAGACCCAAAACCACAATGTTAACAGCATCACCTAAAACCCCACATTACGCACCATTTAAACAACATCTCATTTCGAGCATCAACCTTAATGTCGTATTATTTTACAAACAACCAAAGTAACATCGAAGACAGTCATACATGTTGTCATCGCACCAACACACAATCAATGCTGCCGCCGACGGATTGATGTGAAATTGCCGATGTTTCGTCGACAGCGTTAATCGCACTCATAAATGTCCTAGTGCCCATGCTGTTTCACCTCTGCAAATTTGATAGAAGGGGTTTTTGGATTTTCTAGCTTTTTGAAGGGGTTTTGTAATGTTATTTGGGGAATAAAGAATGCTAGGTGCAACGTTGCCAAATCCAGCATCCAATATCACATTTGGTGTCATTGGTAAGACCCAAAACCACAATGTTAACAGCATCACCTAAAACCCCACATTATGCATCATTTAAACAACATCTCATTTCGAGCATCAACCTTAATGTCGTATTGTTTTACAAACAACCAAAGTAACATCGAAGACACCCATACCTGTTGTCATCGCACCAACACACAATCAATGCTGCCGCCGACGGATTGATGTGAAATTGTCGATGTTTCGTCAACAGCGTTAATCGCACTCATAGATGTCCCAGTGCCCATGCCGTTTCATCTCTGCAAATTTGGTAGAAGGGGTTTTTGGATTTTCTAGCGTTTTGAAGGGGTTTTGTAATGTTATTTGGGGAATAAAGAATGCTAGGTGCAACGTTGCCAAATCCAGCATCCAACTCACACAAAATGAGGATCAACATTGCAACATTTACAAGGAAAAGTTGAAGTTCCAATTTTTGAGCTTCCGTTTCGTTTATAATGGAGGGAAAATGAAAAAGTTGCTATAGTATGCTTTTGGGCGTTTTGGTAACTACAACATCACTTAAACACCCAATTTACCCCTTCAACTAGCCAACCCACACGTTACATTCGTGGGCTTAAGTGTAAATAACATTGACTTGGGATCTTTCAGTCTACAAAATAAATTGCAGGACTATATGGTTCAAACTATCTAAACTCGGGATTTATTGGTGTTTTCCCCTAAATTTATTTAGTTTCTTAATTTGATTTGATATAATTTTTCTATTATATCAGTTTTGATTTTTATTTCCTATTTTATTAATTTCTTATTTTCCAAGATGTAGGTTAATTATAAATAAAGTTGTAAGCGTCAGGGCTATGGGAGTTAAAGTTTATATTTGATTAATAAAAATTGAGTGTTTCTCAAAATTATTCGTTCTTAGAGAAAGTATCTTTAGTTCGGATTTGTTCATTGTTTGATCTTCTTTTCGATAAGCTTCCCTGCATCAATAACTATCATAAACATTAATGAATTTTCAGAAAATTATCTAATTTATCTTAGTATTTTTTCCAAAGAGTCAAATGTCAATTAAATAAGAACAATGTGGTTAAATTATTAATATCTTTTTCCAGCAAGGGTTTATTTAGTGGGTCATTTTTAAAATGCCAAGAGATTAATGAATATGTTTTAATTAGAACTTAAGGATTTTATTATAAATTATCTTAATATTTGAATTTTTTTTATTATTATTATTAATTTTTGTAAGGTCATGGTATGCTCTGCATCCATAGGTTTTGTGAAAATTTCATGAACTAGAATTTGAGCTTTGCAATCAGACTTGGAAACAGGCCCAAGAGTGCCTGCAGAACTAAGGAACTATATGTGTCACTAAACAGTGGGAGAGTGAGAAAATTAAATTAGAAGGGACACTTTTTAATTACAATAATTTTTATAAAAATATTTCACGTAAGTTTTTATGATTGATTTCAAGAAACATAAAAAATAAAATAAAATTAGTGTGTTTGGTTTCAGTTTTCTAAATTAGTTTTTTGAAAACTGAGTTTTTTTTATTTTTCGTATTTTTTTGTTTTTAGTGAATATTTTTTGAATTTTAACTAATTTTTTTATTTTTTTAGATGCACCTTACTTAGATGTATCTAAATAGTAAAATATTTGTGAAAAAATATTTTAAAAAATTAATACATACACAAAAATACAAAAAAATACTGAATTTTACTTTTTTTGTGTGTATTTTTTGGTATTTAATGTATTTTTAAAATATTTTTTTTCACAAATATTATACTTTTTAAGTGTATTTATGTTAGGTGTGTCTAAAAATTAAAAAAAAATGATTTAAAATAAAATACGAAAAATAAAAAAGTTGAATTTTCTGAAAACTGAAAAACAAACAAGCTGAATGTTATTTGTAACTAGTGTATCATGGACAATACAAAAAAAATATGGATATAAGCCTAAAAATAAATTATATAATGATAAATTATTTTTTGATACAAAATTTGATTAAAAATTCAATATAATGGTAATACCACGCCATCATTAGTATGTGATATCACCTACTAATGGTAAATAAACACATAGAGAGTGAACCTCACATATCAAATGTAACTAACAATCCAATAAGTTTCATATCTTTATAGTGAGATTACTTATTTTTGTATATCACTAATAATGACATTGCCGTTACATTCAAAAAATTTTATAACTAATATGGTTTATTTATAATAGTCTCTTCATTTTCAATCAAAACAATCATTATTGTTTTCATAATTTTTAAAATGTCATTGACATTTCACTCTAATAATATTTTTGTAATTTTTTATTTAAAATATTTTCTTTATATTTGAAAAAAAAAAAAAAAAAGATTTCCCAAAATCCGGGAGGGGGGACGTGACCTCCCTGGTCCCATGCTCCCTCCGCCACTGTCAGTAAGTATCTGCACCACCTCAAATTGTGTGTTTTATTTCTGGATAATTATTAAATTTATGGAAAAATAACTGCACAGTGTTACATTAAAAAAAATAATAAAAATATAAAAAACATAATATTTTAATTATTAAAGTGTATAGATTTCACCATTGATTTATAATTTTTTCCCTGCCAACCACTCTTCTGTTATTCTCCTTAAATTTATTATATATTACTTTTATCCAATAAACTATAAGTTAAAATTACATTAAACAATTTAACATAATTTTTTTAATATATATATAAGTTGCATTAGTCTGTTGACGCTTGCAACTTTGGTCGAACCTCCACAGGTAGGCCACTTTAGGACTAATGTCGATGGAGGAAGAGGAGTGTAAGGTGGAAGCCCCCAAACATGGATGATCAAAAGATTGAATCACTAAGCAAATTGTTCTGCCCTATGAACAAAGGATTTTGTTGATTGTAAGTTCTATTTGATTAGTTGAAATGAGATGGAGTAGAATAAAATAATAATTTTTAAAATTTTCTTATGGAGTAATCATTTCATTACAAAAGTGAATGATAATTTTATTCTCAATGTATTTTTTTGTTATTTTTTAGTCGAACAAATATCAAAATGAATTTTTTGACAAAATAATTATTAATTTATGTAAACCGAACATTACCTTAAAACATGATGATACCAAACGGATATGGTTCAATCAGTGGTTGTTTTATGGGCAAATTACTTAGAAGTTTTTTTTGAAAAATGTGTATTCTATTTAATCTCAAAACTTTTTAGATGGACTTAAAAGTCTTATATCCATTTATCTTCTTCTCTTTTTCCTGCACTTTGCTTCTTTTTTTTATATCTCTTTCTTTAATATCGGCGATGACGACAACCATGCTTTTCTTCTTTTCTTTCTTTATCTAATTTACAATTACTGACGATCAGTGACCACCATTGATTGGAGTTTACGGACAACCACCAAGTATCAACTCCTTACTTCGCGCTTACTGACAGCGAAAGAGATAAGTTTCCAACAAAGAAAATGAGTAGATCCACTCAAATTTGATGTAGCTCTACTCAAATCTACATCAGATCTGAGTAAATCTATGTTAGAACCGGCTAGAGTTAAACCAAAAAATAATTGTCGGAGTATAAGCATGTCTTTATATCTGTCTCTTTCCTTCGATCTTTCAGTTTTAATACTTTTTTTGTATTATACACTTCTATTTTCTTGTTATAATGGAGAAAATTTTTAAGTTCTGAACAAGTTATTTTCGAGTTTTAATTGCAGGCGGTAAAAACAGTAAAATGGTACAGTTTTAGTTTTTTTTTTTATTTTTTTTTATGCTGAAATGAATTATTCTTTAAAATTGTAAAATTTTGCAGTTTCATAACTTTTTTTAGAACTATAAAATTTATAATTTCATAACATGTTTTTCAGCTTGATTAATAAGGATAAATACTTTGCTTTTCAATTTGATTAATATTAGAAATTATTTGCTTAAACCCTACAAAAATTAAAAATAACATATGTTTTTTTTCATTGTTGCTGTTTGTTCATAGGTTTTTTCTTCTTTCAGTTTATCAATATTTAATATAATTTACTATGTTTTTTTCACTTTAATATCTCAGTTCTTCTTCTTCTTCTTCTTCTTCTTCTTCTTCTTCTTCTTTTTGGCAATATTTTAGACATTCTATGAGTTTCCGGTGATATTCGTGACGTCCAGCAAACATTCTAGATATTTCAACGACTTTCAGTGACATTCAGAACATTTCAGCGATACTCTAGCATATTCCGGTGATATTCTAGTGACTTCCCGGTGATGTTGAACTTTCTTTTGAGTCTCCGATAATTGTCTGATGAAAGTCCGACGGTGGTGAAATATAGCAGCATCTTAAATTTTTTAAAAAAATTAATTACATAAATTTAAATAATTCTTAAAATATATATTATATTATATTATATTCCCTAATTTTTTAATTATTTCATTTTAATCTTCAAAATATGCGATTTGTTACACTTTAATCAATAACATCAATATCATTCAAAATTAGTACGGAAAGAGGATATTTACATAATTTTACAAAAAAAAAAAGTACAACAAAAGATTGGGGATCGCACTAAAAGATTGTATAATTTGGGAACTAGAGTAAAACAACCAAAAAAATTAGAGATTAAAGTGTAACAAAATATATATTTTAGAGATTATTAGTATGAATAATCCTTATTTTCAATTAGAAAAATATTATTAATAAATAGATTTGTTAGCTTATCTTTCCAGGTGTGGATATGGCAATAAAATTTGGTGAAAATTTTATTTGTGTCTATTTTATTTTTTTAAAAACAGACTTATGTCTTTTTAAAAAAAATAAAAAAATAAAAAATAAAGATAAAACTAAAAATAGCCAAACGCAAATGGACAAGGGGTTTGGGCCATACGGATCCAATTTTTCAATGGGGGTGGACTTTGGGCCCATCAATTTATTTTTCCTTTTCTTTTCTTAGGATGATTTTTGACAGAGCATTGAAGGTGGGAGAGTGTCACTAAAATACACCATATAAAAAATGGTATATATAAATGAATTAATTGATTTTCTTCTCAAATGGATATTTTTAATATGGATTTAGTGTTTTTGTGTTTAGTGAAAAAAATAAAAATAATATGAAAGTCAAATAATAAAAATTAGAGTTAAGAGCATAAGAAAAATACATAAAACTGAATAGACAATTCAAAATTGACTGGAATTTTGATTTTTGGTTTTCTTTTCATAATGTATGCTATGTTTTCATTAGTTAACATTTTCATTTTCATAAGACCAATCTTAACTCTATATTTGGATTAATGATTTTTTTTTATATTAATGGAGAAAAAATTTAATTTATACTTTTTTTACATTCTCTTCACCTTTTCTTTTTCCTTTTTCAATTTTTTATTCAAATTCATTATCCAAATACTACCTAAAAGGTAGAACTAAAATATTGTGTGCAAGGATACAACATTCATAATCGGAATCAAGATTCTAACTTTGAAAGGCACAAACACATCTAACTCTTAATCGAGAAATTATTTTTTCTTTTTGTACAATTAATTTGAAAGTGTAAATTCATATAGTTTTGGGAGTATGAAACTTAGGCCTCGTTTGGGAATCCTCCCTTTTAGCCAAAAAGTCAAAAAGTTGTTAAATTAGCCAAAAAGCTAACAACCCATACCAAAAAGTCAAAGATTCTTTTTTCTCTCTACTTTTTGCACATCTTTTCGTAAAAAGCGAAAAAGTCATCCCAAACATACTAGTTTTTTTTAGCTCATATTTTAGCCAAATAGCTAAAAAGTTACTAAATTAGCCTGTTCCCAAATGGTATCAATTACTAATATAACATAAGTTTTTCAAACTTTGATAATGCAGTCACCCCTACAACCATTGATTGTGAAGTATTTCATATCCATTGAAAACAGAAACTCTTAATAAAAAGACTATCTTCCATGTCAACTATTATACAAATACATTGAGCATTAAAAGTAGGAAAGAATAATAAAATTCATTGTCATTTCTCATAAAATATGACTATACAGCTATTGTAATGAGTCCCCAAATTAAGCATCTCTAGTGGCTAATACATGGTGTCTCCCAAGTGAAAAAGACCAATTTATTGCTTCAATAAATAGAAAACTCTTTCATCTTTATCTTATATTTAATTCAAATCCTACACATGTACACACACGGGCACACATATATTATTGAATTTTGTTAATGACTGCTCTAAAAACAACCAGACTCTATATTATTATATCGAAAATTAATGACAAAACACTCGATTTTAGGTTCTAATTGTTCCTCTAAGAACCCATTAGGGTAACATAAATGTAATTTGTAAGCATATGATTGTACTTTCACCTTGAATCTAACTACTGTAGTGTTTGACAATCTGAAAATCCCCATGCTTAACAGCTAGCATTTTGTATTATTATTATTCAATTAGTTCTCTAATTTTTCAACTCTAATCAAACCTATTTTTTTAATCAAACTTGTTCCAATAGTCAGAGAGGGCTTCCCGGTAGATCGGGTATTCCTGAATTGTGGTTAACCAAGACATTTAATTCTCGTTGAAAATGAATATCTTAAATAAATAAATATATAAATAAAGTAATTTAATGTAAGACTTTGTTTTAATTATAATTTCTCAATAGACCAAACCAACTGGCTTCGATTAGTTTATGATTTTGACTTATCTCTTTGATATTTAATTAATTTTTTTTTATAATATTTATTTATTTATTTATTTCTAGTTGCTTCATCGAATGCTCGTGATTAGTTATGTAATAATGCATGTATTAGAAGTTACTAAATAAATTATCCGTACATGCATACATACTTCAAATCAAATACGTGAATGTGTCACCTGTTTGCTTGCAATAAATCATTTTGTTAGATACAAAATAATAATTTATAAATAAAAAATTTATATAGAGAAGACATTTGTCAATAATATTTTAAAATTATGTGTACAATGATGAGTAATTTGATTGAAAATAAAATGATTATGAGAGACATCATTTTCTATGAAAATTTTATATAAATTTTTTTGCTAGTATATCGATATTTTATTTGTAAATGAGTTTTTGAAGTCAATTGAGAAGTTTCAATCATTTATAGAGTGATTCGTAAAGTTCCATGTCATCAAAAAAAAAAAATAAATAAATAAATAGAGAAAAAAAAAATAGTCAATTGTAAAGTTCAATGTAGAGTAAATATTGTGGATAATTTATATTCTTCACTTTTGTAGTTTAATGTAAATTTTATTTTATTATTTCAAATTGAATAATTTGATCATTATATTTTAAGCTTAGTTTCGATTTAGTTATTTCGCTCATATTAGAGGTTAAAATTAATAATTTACGAAACATTGTCAGTCTTTTGAGACATGTAACAAAAATTACCGAAAATTTAGACAAAATAATGTAGGGATCAAATTGTCTATAGTGTAAAACAATAACAACTAAAACAAAATTTGAATAAAATTACAAGAGTTAAAAAGTATAATTTATTCAAATATTTTGATGATGAACAACGCGTAGAATACTTTTATTTCTTACTTTTTAATTAATAACTTTTAATTTATTTACCAAATAGGCACTGTAGCTCTTTTTTTTTTTTGGATACATCGGAAGAGGACTGTACCAAAACGGCACTGTACCAAACATGCCAAAAATGTTCTTTACAATTAATTTAATTTAATCATAGAGCATCTATATACGTGTATATCTATATATATATATATATATATGAAACTTGACAAATGACATATGGGCCATTCAGAATTGTATTAAAACAATGATTTTGCTAGCTTTGATGTTAGTTATGATCACTGTTTATCTCTTAATACAATATATGAATGAGGCAAGTGATGCTGCCATGAAACACTACAATAACAGTAACATCTTACCTGTAAAGTCAGGGAATGACTTGTTTAGACTGTGATTGCATAATTTAAGGGTTTATTACATTTTCTATTGTCAAATTATCTATTTAATCTCTGAACAATGGAGTCTACTTAAACCTTAAAGTATATGAATCAAAATTTATTTAGTTTTAAACTATCAATTGAATTTGTTAAGTTCATAAAATATTTAATTCAAATCTATTTAGTCTCCGAAAGGATTATAAAATTAAAATATATGCTTGTAAGTATTATAAATTAGTAAAAAACCTTACCTAATTAAAATTTTATTACAAAAAAGTTTAAATTTTTATTTTATCTTTAAAAAGTATCTTATTTCATTATGTGATTAAATTAGTATTAGAGTTTGATTTCTCAATTTTGTCAATAAAATTTTATGAATATTAGATATACTGAAAAAATAGAATTAGATAATTTAAATAATAACATTTCGCTACAAATAATAATAGAAAATTAATATATTAATTAAATTACAAAAATAATTTAGCAAAAAAACTTAAGAAATAATCAATTAGAAATTATAAACGAAATCTAACATATAATACAAGATAAAGGCAAGTACGTAGTTATTTCAGAAGATAAAAAAAATATGGGTTAATTACACAAAAAAACCCTAAGGTTTCGTGTCCTTTTCATTTTTAAATCCAGATTTTCAATTTCAACAAATTAAACCCCATTCTTCTACCCGTGTTTCAATCTAGCCCCTCCATCTATCTCTGTCATATTAAACTAACGGAAATCTGGACAGAATTTCAGATTCAAACTTACATGTTCAAGCACTTAAATCTCCCTTGTCGTAACTCCGTTTTGCTTCATTTTTGTGTCGTTGGATTCATTTCACGACCTAGTTTTCATTTCATCCCTCACACGCCTTGTTTTATCTTTTTTTGCGTGCCATCGGAGCTTCGAAAGTTGGCTCTAAATAAGACTTTTTTCTCTTTGGGCAAAATTTTCATATTTGAACTCACATGTTCAAGAATTTTTATCTCCCTTGTCGTAATTTCATTTCGCTTTATTTTTGCGTCGTTGGATTCATCTCATGGCCTAGTTTTCATTCCATCCCTCATATGTCTTGTTTCACCTCTTTTTGCGTGCCGTCAGAACTCCAAAACTTGGCTAAAAATAAGTTTTTTCTCTCTTTGGGCAAAATTTTCATATTTAGACTCACATATTCAAGCACTTATATCTCTCTCGTCGTAATTCCATTTCGCCTCATTTCATGTCGTTGGATTCATCTCATGGCCTAGTTTTTATTTCATTCCTCATATGCCTTGTTCCACCTCTTTTTGTGTGTCATCGGAACTCCAAAAGTTAGCCGAAATTAAGATTTTTCTCTCTTTGTTTTTTTTCTCCCCTCTATCTTCTATCTCCATACTTCTTCTTTCCTCATTCCTTTTCACAATTATTCTATTTTTTCATCTTCTTTCATGGCCCTTCTCCCACCCTTACCTTTCTTCCCCTTCTTGTAAGTCATATACCTCCATACTCGACGGCACCGCCACCATCGGAGGCTCGGTGGCCACCATGAGCTTGGTGGAAGGGCCATGAAAGAAGAGGAAAAGAAATAATAATTGTGGAAAGGAAGGAGGAATGAAAAAGCATGGAGATAGAAGATAGAGAAAAAAAGAAAAAAGAAAATAGAAAAAAGAAAAATCTTATTTTTGGCCAATTTTCAGAGCTCTGACGGCACACAAAAAGAGGTGAAACAAGGCGCATGAGGGGTGGAATGAAAACTAGGTCATGAGATGAATCGAACAATACGAAAATGAGACAAAATAGAGTTACGATAAGGAAGATACAAGTTCTTGAACATGTGAGTTTGAATATGAAATTTTTGCCCAAAAAGAGAAAAATCTTAATTTTAGCCAACTTTCGGAGCTCCGACGGTATGCAAAAAGATGTGGAATAAGGCGTATGAGGGTTGGAATGAAAACTAGGCAGTAAAGTGAATCCAATAACGCAAAAATGAAGCAAAATATAGTTACAACGAGAGAGATACAAGTGTTTGAACATGTAAGTTTGAATTTGAAATTATGCCTTGATTTCTGTAAGTTTAATATGACGGAGATAGACAGAGAGACTAGATTGAAACATTGGTGGAAGGATAGGATTTAATTTGTCGAAATTGAAAACTTAGGGTTCAAAATGAAAAAGGTGCAAAACCTGGGGCTTTTTGTGTAATTAACCCAAAAAATATTATAGATAATTGCCTTATCCTTGTGAAGAAATTCACCATAAGAGCTAACGTCTACTTTTCAAATACAGAATAAAATTTTAAGGTTTTTTTGAAATAAAATTTTAATTGGATATGATCTTTTACTAATTTATGATACTTATGAGTTTATATTTTATTTTTATAATTCTTTTAGGGACTAAATATATTTGATTTAAATACTTTAGGAACTTAATAAATTCAATCGATAGTTTAGGGACTAAATAGACTTATATACTTTAGGGACTTAATAGACTCAACCGATAGTTTAAGGATTAAATAGATAATTTAACAATAGTTAAGGGATATAAAGTGTAATAAATCCTTAATTTAATAATTATTATTATTATATTTCCGCAATGCTTTATTGTGCACTCATGTTTTGTCCTCCTAGCCTTTTAAGTATATTATTTTATAAAAGATGTGAAAATAGCATTTGGTAAGGGTCAATATAGACATTATCAAAAAATATATACAATTTGATATTCTATCCATTTGTTTTTGTTAAAAAAAATGATACTTTATATAAAAGGTTTGACAAATGAAATAGTTTCTTTAGATTGAAATGAATTTTCTAACGTTGTATTTGGTTGGGAAATTTAGAAATGAAAAGGAAAAAAGATAAGTAAAATATGAATAAAACATACTTATATTTTACTTAATTTTACATATCTTTTTCATTTCTTTTTTCAAATCCTCCAACTAACTACGGTGTAAGAGTAATACATGTAGGCAAAGTTTATGAATTGGTAGGTCCTCATATTTGGATAATAGAATACAAATTTGTGTGGTTTGACATCACCCAAACTCATCACATAATGGGATCATCTGTCACAAGAAAATCCGTATACCTTTTGCATCAATATATTTTCAGCATAAGATTTTGTCTTGCAAATATCCCTTTTGCATCAATCTATTTTCATCATTAGATTTTGTCTTATAATTTTCAATGTTTTGAGATTTTTATAATCACCAACGAAAGTGCATTGTGTGGGGATCTAGGTGGAGCATGGTGGTGATGGTAATTGTAACGATGGTAATAATGGTAAGAAGGATGATATAAGTACAGTGATGATAGTAGTAGTGACAACAATGACAGTGGTGGTGTGTTGAGGTTGTGGCATTGACATTGGTAAGGTGATAATGGCAGTGATAATAGTGTGGTAGTGTTGATGACCGACAATGTTAGATTGCCTTTAGTTCGAAAAATATCTGTTACTTTTAAATAGTAAACAAAAATTTTCTGTTCAATTAAACTCGTTTCTTGTTGTATCAAATATCTAAATATATATATATATATAATTTTTTTTAATTATTAAAACAAATGGAGTGTTAGATTTGAGTACATCACAAAAAAATAGTGGATTTGGACTGGCTTCCACCCAGACCTTGCAATTTGCAAATACCGAATTAAAATAACAATGTGGGGGCGGGGTTGATTTATTAATGAATAACAAAACCCTGGCGACAGTGGAAAATTATTAGATATTTCTGAAATAATATATGATATCATTTGTTTAGTATTTTTAATAAATGTGAAACCACAGTATACATTAAGTGAATTATATCTTATTTCTCAATCACTTAACAAATGTGTGTTATCACTACAATAAATTAAAATTTAAATCATTTTTTATGAATGAAATATTTTTATCACAAAAAAATTTATTATTATATTTTTAACGACGAAATTAGATATTTAATTTGAATTACTGTCCTTTTAGAACTAAAATTTTCGCCTAATAAAAGTAAATCTTTTGGCAACAAATTCATTTTGTTTTTAAAAGTATATTTATTAATGATATTTTCAAAATTTTGTTACTGTCTCTCTCTCTCTCTTTTTTTTTAAACTTTTCCAAACAGCCTTTTCATAACTATTCACATGATAGCTAAAATTTATCTCATAATATTTTTTACAACAAAATTTTCACTTTATAAAAGGAATAAAGGTTGCTATCAGCACAACAGACTTATTGTGAGAGCCTTCAGAGGTTTTTCTCGAGCTTATTTTGATAATTTGAACCGTTCATATTGTAGGGTTTGTTGAGTATATCATTCATATAAAAAAATCAAAATAATTGGATATTGGTAACCCCATGATCAAGTCCTAATTAGTTCTAAAAATTATTAAAATCATGTTAACCGTTTATTTTTTAAAAAACAAATGTGATCTTATTATAAAATTATAAATGTCCAATTTATTTATTTTTTATATATGAATAATTTATTTGACAAATTTTACAATATTTACAGTTTAAATTATCAAAAGAGATTCGGAACACGCCCTTAACGAGCCTCACAGTAGCCTTCTATGCCTTGTGGCATAGCAAGAACCTCAGCCACTTAATAGAATGAAAGAGTTTGATCCCTAAAGTTCCTAAATATTGCATCATGTCTTTAACTGCAAAATTTTCTCCTGTATCACTAACTTTGAACACTGATATTCCACTACTAGTGAATCATTATTTTGACAACAGAGGGTAATTGTTGAATGAAGGGTAGAGTGCCCATAATGCGGCAAGTGATTGAATTGAACGTAGTAGTAGGGTAGGGGTACCCCATAGATGACTCCCCGTGAGGCCTCAAAATTTGTTTGGATGCAAGCAATTAATAATTCCATGATAATAGTCAACTTGGAATTATATATATCTGGTTTTCCACATACTGGGAAAGACAGTGGTTTTGTATGGCCCATAGGAAAACTAATGGTCTACATACATACATGATGAGTTTTAGGCATGCACAACCATATGCATCATTCAGGCATGTGGATTCTTTTTAGTTGATTAGACCTAATTACGTCACAACCTTTTTCTTTTTTTTTTTATCAGCAACTTGATCGAAAAAGGGGGGAAAACTAGGGTTCTTAGAAACTAGGGTGAGAACTTGATAATATGTCTAAGGATAAAAACTAGGTTCTTAGAAATTTGTGTTTAGAAATTTATTCAAGATTCACAAAGTGGGGATTGAGATTAGATTTATTGTAAACCATATAATCTCATATTTAAAATGAATTTGGCTAACAAATTTTTTCTTTTATTTTTTTTTTCTGAATAAATTTCTTATAGAATTTACAAGATGATACCATTGCTCTATGTACAAAATCTAAATCAAATCAATAATACTACATTTATCATCTTTTATATTATATTGAAAGAGGATACCCTCCAGTCTAGAGGGCGCTGTTTGGGCTTGTGAGACCCATCACGGGTCCCGTTTGGATAATTCAAATTATTCATTTTGTTAGACACTTCGTGTATTTTGTTTACAAAAAAAATTAGGTCGATCCAATAATTGTAACTTGTTCAAATTTTTACTAAAAAAATAGACAACAATTGTATTTTTAAAAATAAACCAAACATTTTTTTAGTGACAAACGTAATAAATTGAATAAGTTATAATTATCGGATCGACCTAATTTTTTGTAGACGAAACAAATGAAATACCTGACAAAGTAAACGGTTCGGATCATCAAAACGGGGGCTATGGTGAGCTCCACAGGCCCAAACAATGCCCTCCAATTTGGACTGGAGGGGATCCTCCTCCTATTATATTATGCTTATTATCTTACTTTTAACATCACGTTGGTGTAATGAGTACTATCACAAATGTATATTGCAAATGTAGTGTCGATAATGATACTAATACATGATATAGTAATATAAAATAGTAGACATAGATAGTTATTTTGACAATACTCTGAGCTTATTATTGCACAAAGATCCAAATAGTCGAGATCTTTTACATTGATTTTTCTTAAAGTAGTCTGAGGCCTCGTTTGGAAACAGGCTAATTTAGTAATTTTTTGGCTAATTGGCTAAAAAGATAGGTAAAAAAAACTTATATGTTTGGGATGACTTTTTGGCTAATTACGAAAAGCTGTGCAAAAAGTAGAAAGAAAAGAGAATCTTTGACTTTTTGGTATGGGTTGTTGGCTTTTTGGCTAAAAAGATAACTTTTGGCTAAGGAAAATGAAAAATCCCCCTAATTTTCCTCCCCCTAATCCCCCTAATTTCCTTTTTTGGAAAACTGTTTTCTTTTTTTTTTTTTGTTTTCTTTTTTTTTTTTTTTTTTTTACCTAAAGTGGAATTTCGGGGGATTCGGGGCTCCCCCATTCGAGCCCCCAATCAATTCCGTTTGGCTAATTGGCTAATTTAGCCAATCCCCAAACGAGGCCTGAGAATGATTTTTATATAGTTGAGATTTATTTTAAAGGGACTATCGTTACTATTATACTTTCAATTTTTTGTAAAATTAAATCTCAATAATACAAAAAATTATTCTGAAATTAATTTTATAAAAAAACTTACACTAAAAGATCCAAATTCTGTTAATATTGCATATTTGATTGAATGACATGTTATTTGAGTTGAACATAGCAATGACATGTTATTTGAGTCATATGTAGTACATGTTACTTATCATCTAGTCAATATGCACTTTTGTCACTTGAAAGATGATATGATGGTTTGATACTAGCTAGCTGGCCTCCTCATTTGAAGAGAAATATATAAAATTTGATATTCCAACAAGGTTTTGCTCTTGTTGGGGTGTCAGTTGTGAAATTTTGTCCACAACATGTATGTTTGGATGCATTTGGCCATACCTAGCATGTAACATCTATAAAGATTAGTTGATTTTTTAAGACCATTTTTTATTTTATTTTATTTTATTTTTTAAATAGAAAGAAAAAGATGAGACCTTTTTTTTGCATTTGGTGGATCCACATATTCCCCTTGCAAAAAGGAAGATGAGAATCTTGTCCTCGATCCCACATTTGTGTTATAATGTGTTTCACATACTCATTAAAAAATACAATATATGAGTCCTATAGCTCTTAAAACCCAATTAAATTGCATAATGTGGATTTAAAGAACTTATTTAGCAAGCAACTCCAGGGCAATATGTGGTGCTTGCAGAATAGTTAATGATATTTTCATAGAGTCGGCTAAATACAACAAAGAATGTGTTAACATCAAATTCTCAAATTAATAGTGGTGGGAGAATTCACGCTCCTCATTTGCACACTCACACATAGAGAGATAAATACATATCAAAATGCATTAAAAAAACAAATCATGTCACATTAGTAGTAGTGGGAGAATTCCTCACTCCATTTGCGCATGCACACACACAGATTTATATAGACAGAAAAAGATAAAGACATAAACGCATGTAAAAACAAATGATAGCTGTAAACAAGAACCCTTAAAAGAAAAAAAAAAAAAAAGAAGCAAATTATATTAGGAAAAGATTCAAAATTGACTAACATATTCCAACTTTTACACCAATCCAAAATTATAATGGTTTGTTATGCCACTATAATAATTAACTAAAAGAATAAGTGAAAAGCATGATTAAGATGCCAGCAGCAAAAGGTGATGAGCTTAATGCCCACCTAATTTTCAGAGTACTTATCTTTTTAATATCCAACAACTGTCTCATAAAATATTATATATCTAGAAATTAAGCAACTATATAATATTAATTTAATGAGTGATAGTTGTATATATGATATTAGTTTCATTAATCCCCAGGTATTGGTCTAGTGGTGTAATTTTGGAATTTAGGAGTTTACTTCTCTTTAGGTTTCTGGTTCGAAATTTCTTATGTGCTATCAATCGTATTATTGGTCTAGTTCATACGGAACACTACTCTAGCTTTAATTGGATCTCCGTTAGTGGACGGTAGAATTGATCCTTTAAAGATTAGTTAAGATGTGCATAAATTGGCCCAGACACCCTGAATTATATATATAAAAAAAAGAATGATATTAGTTTCATTGGAATTGATTCATCCTAATCATAGTATCAAAACTTAATGTCTAAAAGGTCTGTTTCCTACTATACACAGTTGCATTATTGCATATATGCTTATGGTACAGCTCCATTATTTAACCTACAATTTTAATATTTAAAAAAAAAAAAAAAAAAAGCCAAAAGCTAGATTCAACATACATTTGCTTGACATAGCAATCGTTTCTTGGAAAATGATTTTCGATTTTCTTTTGTTTTATGTTTTGGATGTTGAATTTGTCCAGGGGAATGAAATTACTTATTCAAGTAACCAAAAAAATATTTTTTGGACAAATACGTATTCGTGTTTCTTATTCTTACTTTCACTTTATTTTTATTCATTTTTCACAAATCTAAGAGCATCTAACTTATATGCCAAATCCTACATGGCACATCAATAATCAAATTAGACCTCAAATTTTTGCTTCACCCTATATGTCAAATATGACATGCATTTGGCAAAAGTTGATAGCATGTCAAATTTGACGTGCTTCTTTAGCTCATGTCAAAAATAATTATAACATTTTTTTAGAAATAAAATTATATTTTAATTCATTTTTTAATAATAAAATTTAGCATATCGGTTAGAAAGTTTCAAAAGATGTCAAATTGGCATATGTTAATTTGCCACTCAAGCCTTCAATTTTATTTGACATATCAAAATTTAATATATAAGTTATAGATGCTCTAAGATCCAAATATAACATGTTGATGAAACCTTCCCAATTGAATCATAGTAATCATTCTTTGAAGGACACCTTCAAATTTTCAAATTAGTAAATTTTTTTATTATAAATATTAATGTGTATCCGTTTAGTTTAGGTTTTAAAAATTCTTTTAAGTTTTTTTCTTTTTTTTGGCCTTTAGAGAAATTTTTTCACCTTTTAATCATTTTTTTATAACTTTTTAGATGCACCTAATATAGATATATTTAGTAAAATCTTTGAAAAATCACAAATACATGGAGCAGTGGAAAAAAAAATCACACTACAAATGAAAAAAAAAAGGAAAAATTTGGTGCAATAGATGTACACTATGCACACAGTAAAATTGCATCACCATAAAAATACAAATAATTTTTAACTCTCACACTAATTTAATATTGGAAAACTTACGTGTAGGTCATAATAGGTATACTTATTGTCCAATAGATCCTATGAGAATTAATAACATTTTTCATCAAATACTATTAAAAAATACAGAAATGTTTTGTGGCACTAAAAAACTGGGCACTAATGCCCCTAATTTCTAAAACTGGTAACTTTGTTTTTTTTTTTTTTTTTTGCCTTATTGGGAAATTAGTGCCATTAGTGCCCCCCAAATTCGGGGCACTAATCACTGCTGTAAAAAATATCACTAATTGTTAATTTTCAGTGACAGTTTAAAAATTTTGTCACAAAAAATGTCATTCATTATAAGTTTTAATAACAATTTAAAAAAATCATCACAAAAAAAGTCACTCATTTTCAACTTTCAGCGATAGTCTAAAAATTCATTACAGAAAAATATCACTAGTTATAAGTTTTAACGATAATTTATAAAAATTATGACAAACAAAAGTCACTAATTGTCAATTTTTAGCGATATATGCAAAAAATATCACAAAAAATTATTTTTAGTGATAATTTTACTAAAACTTATTTTAATAGGATTTGATGGGAATTAAATCCAATTATTAGAATTTATTGGTAGTTTATCCTTTAATATTTCCCCCAAAATATTTATGAAATTTTTTAAAAAAATACTAAATACAAAAATAAACTATTTTTTTAAAAAATTTTTTATTAAAGATTTGTTCATAAATATGTTACTTTTTAAGTGCCTCTAAATTAAATGAATCTAAAAAATAAAAATATTAAAAAAATAAGACATCAAGTTGAGATCAAGACTAGACCCGTCCAGTTCGGCCCATGGGGCCCATTTTTTGGGCCCGTTTTGATAATCCAAACCGATCAATGTGTAGAACTCATCGAGTACTACATGCTTGTAAAAAATCACGTTGATCGGATATTAATAGCTATGTGATCAAAACAGTTTTGTATAAAAAAAAAATGGACGGTGAAAAAATTAACGGTTGATAAAAAACTGTGTTGTTCACATAGCTATCGATATCCGATCAACGTGATTTTTTACAGACATATAGTACTTGACGAGTTCTACACATTGAACGGTTCGAATTATCAAAACAGAATCTGTGGTGGGCCCCCACGGGCCCAACAGCACAGTCCAGTCCGATCTTGGACTGGACCAAAGCCTGCCAAATAAAAACCTCAAAAACAGAGTTTGAGTCTCAAAACCAAAAGTAGCATACAAAGAAATTGTATCTCCATGTTGATTGAAATCAAAATTATTTTAATTATGTTTAAGAAATGTAGTAGAGTATTTAGGTCTTGTTTGGGTATTTAAAAAAAGTTAAAAAGTTAAAAAATTATTATTTTATTTAAGTCACATCATTTTATTTAAGTCATATCACCTCTCTATCACATCACTTCAAACTCAATCCATACTCAACTTATATTTCATAAAAAATTAAAAAGTATACTTATTTAGATCATTCTAAATCATATCTTAAGAAGGTATTTAAAAAAAATAAAAAATTTAAAAAAGTGTAGAAGAGTCAATAAACACGTGGCATATGAATGCAAAAGTGGAATAAAAAAAAAAAACGGTAGACAGACAAAGAATTGGACAGCCAACCACGAAACTGTACGTTCATGCACTTCTAAAGCGAACCAAAAGAAAAAAAATTAAAAAAATAATTCAAAGAAAGAGGCTCATAATACTAAAAAGTCATTAATTTGACTATTAATTAACTACTATGACTAGACGGGATTCGTACAGGCGTCTTATGTTTGTGTAATCGTGTGTACCTATGGCTTGTGTTTTTTTTTTTTTTTTTTTTTTTTTAGGAATATGTTCAGTGTATTTTATTTCAGTTTTCTAAATTTATTTTTTTTAAATTCGAGTTTTTTTTTGTTTTTTTTTATTTTAGTGAATATTTTTAAAATTTTAAGTAATTTTTTTACTTTGTTAGATGCACCTTACTTAGATATATCTAAATAGTAAAATATTTATGAAAAAATATTTTTAAAAATTAATAAATATACAAAATATAAAAAAATTTACTAAATTTTCATATTTTTTTTTTTTTATATTTTTGGTATTTAATAAATTTTTTAAAGATTTTTTCACAAATATTATACTTTTAAAGTATATTTATGTTAGATGTGTCTAAAAATTAAAAAAAAATACTTAAAATAATAAAAAATAAGAAAATAAAAAAGTAGAATTTTCTAAAAAGTATTTTTTAGAAACCAAAACCAAATTAATTTTCCGTAATTGTTGAATTTCATTGAAAACAATTAATTGAAAAAAAAATACAAAAAATAAAAAAAATAGAAATTTTGAATTTCATAATTGTTTTATTTCCATAAAAGGGGTCCCACCACTAGTGACAATTTAACAAATTGTCAATCATGGATTAAAAAAATAAAAATAAAAAGTGATTCGGTCTGGTTTAATTTTTAAAAATTATTTTTAAATTTTTTATTTTTCATATATTTTTTTATTATTTTTTATATTTTAATTATTTTTTTAAATCCTCCGAGATTGGAGGCTTTTATTTCTTTTAAAAATAATTTTTTTTTAAAAAATGAGTAAGAAGATAAGGTGTGTGGGTTGGAGCCCTATGAAAATTGATGGATTGTAATTGTTTTTCAAAATATTATTAAAATTATGATATTCGTTTTTTTTTTTTAACAAAAAAAATGTAGTCTTATTATAGGACTACAAATATTGGATTAGCTTGATTTTTTTTTTTTTTTACAAATAATTTATTCAATAAATTTTCTAATATGAACAGTTCAGATCAGTAAAATAGACTTGAAATAAATTCTCACAGACTCACAGCAATTACCTGCTGCGTGACCTCGAATTCAAACAAAGGGATAGTTAATGGCCCAACAATAATAGAGACTCCTTTTTTGGAGGATCCCCAACTCCCAAAGTAATCCACACCACTCATGATGTGAGCTCCACATATACATGAGTGGACCCCACACATCATGACTGGTGTGGATCACTTTGGGAGTTGAGGGTGTCCTCCAAAAAAGGGGTCTCGCTCATTTTCTGTTAATGGCCCACTTTTGGATGACATTTGAATGAGAAGCTATTTAGTGATCTTGGAGTATTGTTTCACACCATTCAGAACATGATATTCGTTAGGTTGTCTTTTCAAAAGATATAGAAAAGTGGTAAGATCTGTTGTTTTAACCAATCAAATACAAATGGGACATCAAGTAAATTAGCTGTTGGCAAAAAAATACTTTCCACATTCAAAAACATGCATTACTTTTTTTTTCTTTTTTTTTTTTGAACTGGAAAACGCCCAAAGGATACAGAGAGGTTAACTTCTTCAAAGGAAAAGGAACAATCCTAACCCAGTCTAGAAGCAGAGCATTCTTGAGATGCGCTGAGGCCACCCAATTGAAAACCATTTTAGAGGTAAAAATGTTAGGAATTCAAAATGTTTTATCAAAATTTTTACTAAATATTTACATGTAGTAAAAATTTTAATAAACATTATTTTTTTTAGGCAAAGGCCACAAACTAAAAGATTACATGTGTCATAGATGAACCACGTGGATGGCGAATTATCTTCCTATGAGTGAAAGTACCATTGAAATAAGAAAACTAGCACCAACCCGTGCTATGCCCGGGAATGTATAATTTAAATAATTTATTATAGTCATTTTTGTATAATAAAATAAAAAATTCTTATAAATTAAAATATAACAGGGAATTGTAACTAAGAAATATTTTGAATATCATAACTATCTCATACCTAAGTCATACATTCATTTTTTTCATAAATTTGTCATTTAAAAAATTGATTATAAATTATCTTAGTCCAAGTAGGTCATTTAGCAACTTGAACTAATTTCTATCCGACATTATTATAGCTTTAAAAACAAATAATGTAAAAATGGGTACTATTACAAATAATGTAAAAATGAACACTACTACAAACAATGTAAAAATGTTCAAAGCCCGCTTTAAAGAAAACAACAAAATGCAACTCGAATCTTAAACGCAGAGCTTGAACAAAACTTTATACCCAATATGCAAACACTAAAAAAACTCTATGGTGTGTTAGAATATATAGCTAAAATATGAAGTATTTGAAAAATAAGATAGAAATGAAATTGAAGATCATTATCAGATAGGAATAAATTTGAAGATAATTATTAGATTTAAGATTAAAATAAATTAAAAAAGGGATCATATGAATAATAAATAAAAATAAAGTTGGAGATAATGATAGGATTGGGGATTAAAAAAAAAATTTAAAAAGGAAAAATAAGAAATAAAGATAAATGAAGATACAGGAGAAGATTAAGCAAAAAAAAATAAAATAAAAAGAGATAAGGAGTCTTAGATAATAAAAGATTTTAAAAGTTAAAATTAAAATAAAAGCAATATTAAGAGGAAAAAAAATGTGTTTATTGGAGAAAAATAAGGATGAAGAAAAAATTTAAAACATAATTTTGAGAGAGTGACATGTAAGAAAAAGAATATCAACTGTTTGAGAATTAAGTATTGAGACTTTGAAAACTTTAGAGTAGATACTATATTTCCTTATATATGGTATAGATATAGATATATAGGTAAAAAGTAGATATCAAATCTAATTTGAAAAAAGATAAAAATAAAATAAACATCCTAAAAAAAAAAAAAAATAGAGAGAAATGTGGGAATTCGGTTGCTGATAATCAAAATTTTAAAAAAGATAAGATATTTATGAGAGATTATGTATGAATAGAAGATAATTTAATTTTTGTTATATCAAAATAAAGGCATATATATTTTCTTGAATAGTAGCAAAATAAATTTACACTTTTAATAAAGTTGTAATAGAATAAGATATATTTAATTTTTAAATTGCATGCTTGATGATGATTTTTTTTTTTTTTAAATACATTGATAGAAACTTTTGATATTGATGGTAGTCCATTGTTATCATTACAGCTTACAAAAAGAATTTAATAGTGGTCAATCATTAACCAATAATTTAGGATGAAATCATGGATAGCCAATAAAAAATTAACACTTAGCAACTTAAATGTTGTAAAAATAAAAAATAAAAAAAAAAATTGGAAACTTCAGAATAAAGTATTGAGGGTCCGTTTGGGAAGAAAAAAGCCAGGCTTTTTTGGCTAAAATAGCCACAAAAAATAAAATAGGCTATTTTAGCCACAAAAAACAAAACATCAAATCCAACCCATAATCATTACAATTCTCTCTCACAAAAAAAGTCAAAAAAGCCAAAAAGCCAAAAAGCCCTTCCCAAACCAGGCTAAAATAGCAAAAAAGTCAACCCACTTCCCAAACGGAGGCTGAAATTCCTCAAATCATGTAGTTAGATATTTTGGTTAATTTTAAAATTTAAATGTTAAATCCAGTAATATTATGCTATGTGTAATAATTCAAAATTTAGATAATACACTATTAGATTTGAGCCACTTTTTTTCTTTCTAATATTGTAAAAAAAAATAAAAAATTCAAAATTTTCAATTAGACATGTTTAGATAAAATTTAAAGATTTTAAAATTTTAAAATTAAATATTGTTAGATGTACCAATCACTTTAAGCCAAATATATTTTTATTTTTAAAATTTTTTAAATTTTAAATTTGAGAAATTGTGTTTAAGGTTTTGAAGCTGTTGTGTGTGATTGTATTGTTAAGTGAGTGTATATTGGTTGTAGATGATCCGAAGAACTCTCATTTGAGAGAACTTGAAGAAGCAAATGTGAGATTAACTTTATGCAGAGCTAATCTTCTTGAATTCGAGAGTTTGCACGAAGCCATTAATAAGTGATGTGGTGATAGACATGAGATAAAAATAATTAAATTAAATTCAAGATTGATGAGTTTCGAATATAATTAAATTAAAAAACAAAAAGAAAATTAAAAATTTTAAAGTAAGCAAGCTCAAATCATGCAAAATGTAATAATAAAGAAGATGAAAAGATGTGTAGATGAACTGAAAAATAATGAAAAAAAAGAAAAGAAATATATACACACAAAAATAATAAATACTGAAAAAGTACATATAAAGTAAGAAATAATATTATGAGTATAAAAATGAAGAAAATGAAAAAATTTGTAGATGAACTGAAAAATATTGAAAAAAAATATATATACACTCAAAGTAACAAACACTGAAAAAATGCATATAAAGTAAGAAATAATATTACACTGACCTTGTAATGATTTTTGCAGATAATCAAACTTGAAAAATATAACAATGGAGAAGATGAGTTATTATGAGCAAATAAAAGATGACTGGAATAAGCTGAATAGAGAAACGTGTGTGTGGAAGTTGTAGAAGTTCTTGGTTTCTTTTTTTCTTTTTTTTCTTTTCTTTTTTTTATAAATTGAGATTGAGAATGAGATAGATATTATTGTGGGTAATAGATATTGATGATTATTTTATTATTTTGAGATAAATATTATTATTGGTGATGAATATGGATGAATATTTTATTATTTTTTAATTTTATATTTTATATAGGGAGAAGGAGTGAGAAAGCTTGAAGAGTGGGAAAGGAGGTGAAGGGAAGTGCCACGTAATATTTTTTTTTTCTTTAAAATTATGAGAATTTAAGATTCAAGTTTTGGAGTCTTTTGACTTAATAACTACATTTGGTATATATATAGTATAGATAGATAGATTTCATACAATTTTTTTTTACTAGCTAAAATTGAATATGTCTTGTAATAATAAAATTTTAAAAATTTTACAACAAGACTAGCTTCAATAATTTAAAATGTGCTACATTAGTAGATAATTTTATATTTATTTATAAAATTTGTTAGTTTACCGCGAGGGCACTATACTAGCAACATTTATAGTAAATCACTTATTATTAGCATTTAAGTTGACCACCACCTTAAAATAGAATTTGGAATAGGAAGATTTTAGTCTCCAATTGAAAAATGTTTGAAATTTTTAAAAAGGTTTATATAATTTGACCCTTATTATTGTGGTATGATAAATGTTTATTTTGATTTATTAAATAATATATCACATAAATTCTAACTATATTTTCACATCATTAAAAATAAGTTTAAAATCTAAATTGTGAGGACATATCATTTCTTCAAATCATGTTTAAATTTGGCTAAAATAATCAGAAAATTAAAAAATTAATATAATAAATTAATTGATTCTCTCTATTTATTTACATATTTTTTCATAAAAAATTAAAAAAATTAATTTCCAAACAAACCTTCAGTCTCAATTAGACAGCAGATAGTTTAAGCTGAGTCAGTTTAGCAAATCCTCTCATTGACTCCCTATTTGGTAGGCTATTGGGCCTATTTTTGAACCCAATTTTGATAATCTTAACCGTTTACATTTTAAGATTTATTATGTATATTATACTTACAAAAAATCAAATTAATTGGATATTGAAAAAATTAAAAATCGTTCATTAAAATAAATTTAATAAACAGTTTTATTGTTTAATAAAACTTTTAGTTTGATGATTAGCACATGTGATTTTTGATATTCGATCGACTTGATATTTTACAAATATAATACATATAAAAAATCTTAAAATATGAACGATTCAGATTATCAAAATTCTTAGGGGTTGTTTGGGGTGTCCTAAATAAGTGCACTTTTTGTCTTTTTGGACTAAAAAGTTGAGGAAAAAAATATGAATGTTTGGGTTAACTTTTTGACTTTTTATGGAAAAATATATATTAAAAAATTATATAAATAAATGTGTACAAATTGGCAGTTAGTCGGCCCGGTGAATACATAGAAAAAAATTGCCTCCTTTTCGGGCTTTGATTGGACGGTGTTGTTCAGCTCGTGGGGGCCCACCACGGGTCCCCTTTTTCTAATCGGAATTGTTCAATATGTAGAACTCATCGAGTACTATATGCTTGTAAAAAATTACGATGATTGGATATCGATAGCTATCTGATCGTGTTAGTTTTTTTTGTCAACTGTTAACTATAACACCATCCAATTTTTATACAAAACTGATTTGATCATGTAGTTAGCGATATCCGATAGACGTGATTTTTTATAAACATATAGTACTAGACGAGTTCTACATCTTGAATGGTTCGGATTATCAAAACGGGACCCATGGTGAGCCCCCACAGGCCCAACTTTACCATCCAACTTAGTGAATATACACATGTAAATTTTTTTTTTCCTCTTTCCCTACCGCTGCCTTTGATGTCAGACATTAATGGGCCAAAAAATTAGTTTATATTTTAATATTTATATATTAATTTTTTTATATTTTTTTGATGAATAATAATAATTTTTTAATTTTTTAAATAATTTATTGACTTTTTAACTTTTTTTTACCCTCGCCAAACTAACCCTAAATTCAAAAATAAACACCATAATCCATCAAATAAGAAGCCACGAAAAAAATCCAAGGAGAGGATGCTTACTCGAGTCAGCTCTCTCTCCCCAATGATTTTGTAGGATTTACATGCAAATTGACGAACACAACTCGCATTACTCGAACGTGTTTCACACGCACATATCAATCATTGTTCTTCTTACAATGTAGCACCTTTTGGTTTTGCTTTTGCTTACAACAAACCAGAAGTGTTTGGGTGTATAATATGTATATCATATTTATTCGTTTAAGTTTTTATAAAATATATAAATTATCTTATAAAATAATATAAGTTTTTATAAATATATGTAAGTTATGATTGTTCAAATTTTTATGAGTTAACTTACATATATTTATGAAAATTTACATAATTTTATAAAATAAATTACATATATTTGTGAGAATTTACGTAAATACATACTATATATATTTGTATACTTAAGAATTACCCCTAACAATAATGAAAAAGTCTCTTATCAAAAAAAAAAAAAAATGAAAAAGTCTAAAATCCGCAGTTATATCCACTCAGAATTTTTTAGGTGAGTAGTTGTGTGGTGGAGATTAAATTTATATAGTGTAAAATTTATGTGTAGAATAAATTAGAATTACAAGATGATAATTATAGATAATTTTTGAATAGTTAAGATTGAATTTATAATATTATTAAACAATAATACATGGTATTTGATATAACTTATTAGTAAATTAAAAATAAAAAATCAAGGTTGCATTTGGTAGAGCTTTTTAAATATGATTTGAGAGTAGGAGTTGTATTTTAAGTTTGTGAGTTTTGGAATTATGATTTGAGTGTAGAAAATTTTTTTGGTGAAAGAGTTTTGAATTGAGTGGGGAATTTTTGATGTGGCTTATGATATTTGATACAAAAACTTATAACTCATAACCAAACATACAACTCAAAATTCTATTAAAACTCATAATTTTTTTTTTTAAAATCCAGAAAATATTTTTTTCGAATATATAAAAATTAACATATGTTAATTGAAAAAAAACTAAACAAATATTTGTACTGTTCCGGTCAACCGGTCGGATGACCAGTAGGATGTCTGGTAAGACGTCTTGTGGGACGACCGATTACCCCAAATTTTCCCGCCTTCGACCAAGTTTTCAAAAGCAAGTGTGGAATTATGATTTGAAACTCCTAAACAAATATCATGTTCAAAATAATTCCAGAGCTGTACCAAACAGAGCCCAAATATCTCTTATGTAGTTTTTAGATAATTATTTTTTAAAATGTGTTAAAATTATTGTTATATAATTAAGGGTGCTTAGGCCAAAAATTTAATTTGAATTTTGTTTGGTCAAAGGTCTAAGCGTTTAATTAATTTATTCATAAGGATAAGTTTATGTTAAATGACCAAAATACCCTCACTATATATATATATATATGATATACACTGTGCAAAAATGAAAACCTCTCTCTCTCTCTCTCTCTCTCTCTCTCTCTCTCTTCCTCTCTCTCCCTTCTTATCTTTCTTTCTCTAGATTTTGCCTCAAACTGCCGTTGCTTCGTCTCCGACGATTCCACTCCGGTCGTCGCTGCCCCGTGATCTCTTTTCTCTCATCCTCTTCTCTCTCGTTTATCTTCTTAACACCGCTGTTGACAACTCTGCCACCTCCAGCAACTATCTGCTGCCACATCAGCTCTACGGCGGTGATAATCAACTTAATAGAGAAGAGCGATCGACGATCAAAAAGTGATGAGAAGTGCGATGGCTCCGCTAGACTTGCAATAGAGAAACAAGATGAGCGACGACAGCGGACGAAAACGCGAGTGCGAGGGCAAGGGCAAGGGCAAGGGGAAGGGGAAGGGTGAAGGCGAGGGCGAGGGCGAGGGTTAGGGTTAGGGTTAGGGTTTTGCGCTCTCTCTCTCTTAGATCTGTGAGTCTCAATTTTTTTTTTTAATTTTTTATCTATTTTTTTTTTTAACAGATCCGGTTTAGAAAATGCCACAAATATTTTTAGCAGATAGTGTTTTCAAAAAATCTTTTCAACATAGTACTCTTTTTTTTTTTTTTGGCTAGATCCAAATCTTGATTCGATCTGCTCCTCAAAATATTATTTATTTATTTGTTAGTTATTGTTGTTGTTACTGTTGATGATGATAATAAAATAGATTGTAATACATTAAAAAAAAATTAACAGATAAGTCAGATCTGTTCAAAAGTTTTTTTGATAGATAGTTGTTGATCTGGTGGTGGTAGTGGTGGTGTTATTATTGTTATTGATGATGATGATGAAACAAATATAGGTAAAATTTTGAACAAATAAGTAAGATTTGCTTCAAATTTTAAACATATATAGGACAAAGTTGTTCAAAATTTGAACAAATAATAATAGTTTGTAAATTTTTGTGTAATATTTGAGTGTTGGTGGTGGATAATTCCAACATATAGAAAAATTAGTTTGTGATTTTCAAACAAATAGGAAAAATAGGCTTCCAACTTTGAGTAACAAATAAGAAATTGTTATTTTAACAAATAAGAAAAATTGAATAGAATTTAGGAAAAAAATAAATAGATATATAGAATTTAAGGGGGAAATTTGAACAGATAAAGGGAAAATTGAACATATTGTTAAAAAGATTTGAACAGATAGATATAAATTTGAATAAATAGACAAAATATTTGAATAGATAGTCAACAAAAAGTCAAACCAATAAAAAAAAGTCAACGGGTAAAATTGGAAACAAAATATCCTTTAGGACTTTTCATCAAATTATTTCACAAATTGTGGACCTCTCACTAACAAATTTTTTTTTTACTGCATCTAATATCTTATACTCTCATTAGATTGGATTTATCACTGATTTTCTCTATAATAAATTATAAGTAGAAATTATATCAAATTGTCTAACACAAATTCTTTTTATAAAAAAAATATAAACAACTTAAATAAATTACACCAAATAGTCATGGACTTGTAATTGTCAAAGATGATGAAGAAAATGATTTTTTTTTTTGTTGAGAAATTGCACACAAAAAAAAAAAAAAATCAGGATTTGACCCGTGTAATAAAATAAATCATGAGTTTTTAATTTTTTTAATTTAAACTCTAAAAGACTAGTTGTCTATTTTTGTTAAGTAAAATTGATGGAAAAAAAAAATATTTTAGTCAATAAACTTAATAAAAATGATATTTTAGACATTTTGTGCATATTTATATTGAGTTTTATTATTGAAATCCCCTTTTTCTGTCAGTTTTATTTAATGGAAATAGATGAATAGTTTAGACTAAAAACAAATCAAAAGTTTAGGATTTAAATTGACAAAATTAAAAATTCAAAGTTTATTTTGTTACAAAGCTAAAACTTTAATTTTTTTTGTGTGTGGTAATTTTCTCCTTTTTTTTCTTAAATTTTTTTTTGACAATAAATAACATTCAATGTGATTGATTTTAATTTTCTGAAAATTAAGTTTTTTTATTTTTCGTATTTTTTTTTGGTTTTTAATGAATATTTTTTAAATTTTAAACAATTTTTTTACTTTTTTAGATGCACCTTACTTAGATATACCTAAATAGTAAAATATTTGTGAAAAAATATTTTAAAAAATTAATAAATACACAAAATTGCAAAAAATGAGCTGAATTTTAGTATTTTTTTTTTGTATTTTTTGGTATATTTTAAAAACTAAATCATTGAAAACATTTTTTTTTTAGTGTATTTTTTAAAGATTGCTTAAAATATTTTAAAAAATCATTGAAAACATTAAAATACGGAAAATAAATAAGTAGAATTTTTTGAAAACCAGAACCAAACAAAGTGATTTTTATTGTAGTGAAAAACTGTTTTGAAAATGAAAAAAAATAATTTAAATGAATAAATTAAGTTTTAAAAACTAAATGAACGTGTTTTATATTTTAATTTTTTTAATATTAATTATATGTATATATATATACAACAATGATAGAGACCACTAATTTTGGAGCTCTAAAAAGACCACCAATGACATGACACTCAATAAAAAAAGAAAAAAAATACAACACCAAGGTCAAAACATCAAATCATTCATGGTGAGACCTACTACCATATCATTAGTGGTACTCATTTTCAATATATATATATATTTGTCTCCATAACATAAGCTAGCAAGACTGAGCTGTCAATTACTACCCAACAACAGTAGTGATTATGAGGTGCCTTAGCAGACGACGCGTGGATTTAATGATAAATGCAAATTAAAAAAGCGCACCGCTTACAGTTACATTACAAGTCCCACATTAATCCTATCCTCTCCCAACCTAATCCAAACCTTCCTCAGTTCCTCTATTTTGTGCATGCACGGCCAAGCCCACACTAGTCCTTTTCCGTGTAAAGACAGCCTTAACTTTTTTTTGTGGCCCCAAAGGTTGGGTTTGGTTTGCTTGCTTGCCCCTTCATTATTGTGTAAAGCTAAACTTTATATCTATTACATAGTACATACCAGTTATCACTCCCTCTGTTTTCAAGTTCTCTCTCTCTCTCATTTTTAAATGCTTTTGAAATTTGTGGCATTGTTAGGGACATCTCTTTGCTCATGGAATTGCCACATTATCTTGTGTATTTAATGGAAGGTGTACTGTTGTGTCACATACATGACATTTTCAGCTTTTGGTCATGTGAAAATATTGAGTTTTTATGATACGAGATCTTTTATAATATTGTCTCCTTTCAATTGGTTTAATGCATTCTTTATTATTAAATCACGTTTAGAAATCAGTACAATGCATTTTTTTCTTATTAAATCAAATGATTTTAGTTGTTTAAGAGATGACATAAGATCAATTTTTATTTATTTATTTATTTTGTGGTACAATTAAGATCAAATTTTGAAAGACACCTTAGCATTTTAAAAAAAAATTATATTATATTTTTTTAACATAAAATTAGTTTTGTAATTAAAATTGGAGTTTTCGGATACGGGTTCTTTTTGTGATACTACTACCTTTAAACTGTTTTAGTGTATTCTTAATTATTAAATTATGTTTATGAATGATTTCAACGCTTGAAGTGATGTAAGATGAAATTTAAAAAATGACACCTTTTTATTTAAATGATTTAAAAAAAATTTGTATTATAATTTCTAGCATAAAATTCATTTATCTTTTTTTATTCTTGCAACTAAAATTTTGGTATTTATATAATCTTTACAATTTGGGATCATTGGATAAGAAATTTTTTTTTGGGTGTTTTGATAAATAAAAAATTCCTGGGCCTTTGAACAGGAAGGTTTTATTAAACCTTTATTATTGAAGGCACTTGAAAAATGATTTTTATAGACTTCACTATTAGGTCCATTGGACAAGAAATATAAATTTCTAAGCCTTTGAAAAAGGAGGTTTTGTTTTTTATGCCTTCTCACAAAGTTTATTTATTTATTAGGGTTTTTGTACAGTACATATATATATATATATATATATTAAAAAAAACATTCTAGGCATCCAAATAAGTCACTTAAAAACTGGGTAGACTCTGATCATATTTTGAATTTTTTGTGGCACAACATTCTCATATGATTCAAGGACATATGGAGGCAAAGTGATAAGAATAAAATTATTGATCAGGGTTTTAGCATTACTTATATATTATTTCAGTGCAATGTCACAAAGATGACCTTTTAGCTAAGGAAAATTTGTGGCATTGTTATCTGTTGGATTATGGGGTACTTTACCCCCTATTTTTCAAATACAATTAGAAAAATTTTATGTGATTTTGGATTAAAGTGTTACCGTTAGTTTTTCCATCTAAATTAATAGAATGTGTAAACACACCATTTTTTAGTGGATTTATTTTCTGAAAAATTAGAATAAAATTAATACAACAAAAGGACAATTTTACTCCCATTTTTTTTCCAAATCCAAAATTAGATTAATATGTTAATTAAAATAAAATATAATATAATTAAGAATTAATTTAAAGTATAATTAAATATAATATAAAATAAACAATAATTAAGAATTAATCTAAATGTAATTAAATTAAAATTAGATTAACATGTTAGAAATTATAATAAATAATTAAGAATTTATGATTAATTGTGATCTAAAATATAATTAAATTAAAATTAGAATAAAAATTTAAGAACTACAAAAAAATAATTAAGAATTTATAATTAATTGTAATTTAATTAAATTAATACTAGACATTATGAATTATGTGTATGAAAGATGAGAGAAAAAGAAAATAATAAAAAATATAAGATTTGAGAGTATTATAATTATTTCAAATTTATAGTTAACGATATATTTTAGTCCAAAACAATCGGGCCACATATGATTATTTTTAAAAGGCGTGATAAAATGCCATCAAATTATATCATAAAAAGGTAAAATAAATTTTACCCTTTATTGTGTGTGTGTGTGTGTGTTTTGGGGGGGGGGGGGGAGCTTCAGCAATTTTGTATTTTCTATTTCATAGCTATGTCACAACAATGATGACCTCTACAAATCTTAAAAGATTTATCAAAATTTTTATAAATTTTTTAGAGTGGTATTATTAGTAAATTATTTTGGATAGTCTATTTTTTTGGACCCCTATTTTTAAATTTTAAAATCCTTAAAAAATTTTTTTCCTCCCAAATAATGTCAAAATTATCTTCGTGAAAACATTTCACTCATTAAATGTACGCCCCCACACCCTTACACCCCAAAAAAACCTTATTTTCAAAAAAATCTTAACAAAGCCCACGAAGAAAAAGAGGTAATGTGATTATTGTCTCTACTGCCTCATCCACCATTATCACAGTTGGTAAGCTCTCTCTCTCTCTCTCGCTCTCTATATATATATATACACACATTTTCTTAGTTTTTTCATAATAATTTCTTCTCTTACAGAAAAAAAAATTATAATAATTAGTTTAATTTTCTCAGTAAAACAAGTTAGAACCTATGAATAATGTTCGGTTACCTGTTTCCGAACAAATAATAAATGTTTGGTTACCGGTTCTCGAATAAATAAATAATGTTCGGGCATGTGTTTTCGAATTTCGGTCATTTGTTCGGGAGTTCAGTCTAAAAAAAATGACGAACAAATTTTATTATTTTTGTCATTTTTTTCAAGAAACTTATCCTTACAAGGCCAATCTCATCTGAGCTAAGAACATCAAAGTTATTAATCTCATCTAAGCTTTTATTATTGTACTCCTCGTCTTATAGAGTTGTGGTTGTCAGAAAAACTTCTACTGATTGTCATTGCTAAAGAAGTATAGGTAATCAAATGGTTGCCACCGTTACCGTCGGAATATTTCCGCCAAAGGGTTTTCAAGGTTTTGAGGGTGGGTAGATTTTGAAGATGAAATTTGGGGAAGATGGGTGGGTGGTGATGGAGGTGTGTACTCTCATAAATCATAATTCATGATGTAGCGGGTGTGTAGGTTTAATTGTGAGATGGGGTGTCTTAAAATTAATGACCTCCTTTGTAGTAATTTTATTTGAGGTTATTATTGTAATAAAAAAAAAGCTAAAAATTGAGGGGTCCAAAATAATTTATGGGGTGCTAATAGCAGTACTCATTTTTTATATGGGTATGGGTGTAGGACCCACACTATGTGAGTTCCATGTGGATACCACACTCATACAAGACATTTAATAAAAATTTTAATAAACCTTTTGAGATCTCTAGTATTATTCATTGTCATCTGCTGATTTTTTTGGGAATTGAAATGTTGTCACATGTATATGCCATTTTCAAACTTTGGCGAAAGATGAAGTCTGTCTTGGCACTTGTATATATATATATATATATATTTTAATCTACATAGATAAATCACAAATCTGGATTTTTATTTTATTTTATTTTATTTACAATTGCTAAGAGAGAAATAGAATAGTGTAAGGTAAGTTGTACTCACACTAGTAAGATTCGAACTCACACATCACACTTGATAAGGGAGCTGTTCATCTACTGTGCCAACCATTTGGTTGTTAACTGATTTTATTTCATGCATGTTGTTAATGTATATATTTATATTTATCTCTTTGTATTTATAGATATAGCTCATCTCTATCTCTTTCTATCTCCTTCTATACTTATCTTACGTATTCAACCTATAAATACATGCTCTCCTATTGTATTCTAATGATTCAATGATACAGATACATTATTCTAACATGGTATCAGAGCTCTAGGTTCTACACTTATAGCCTTTTTTTTTTTTTTTTTTTTAGTGCCGTACACAGTGGCACTACAGTATTCAATCCATCACCCATACACTTTATTATAACTGTTCCAGCACTGCTTCACCAATTCTAGTGGCCGTAATCACAAAACTGTGACACCATCATATTCGTGTTTTCCAGACGATTCTAGCGCCACCAACCACGCCCCAAAACAACCTCATACGCGCCCTCACGCGCCTCTTATTTATCTGCGCGTCATTCACGACGCCACCAGTTAATTCACACGCTACTACGCGCCGGTAGCCAGACGATTGCACGCCACGCGTCTATCACGCGCACGTCCCTCCGCTCCACTTGTCCCTGACATCAGCTCTAAGCGCGTCAGCGTCATCATTACCGTATGTTGCACGCCTTCTGCTATCGTGCGCTGCGTTTTCTTCTGCTAACGTGCGCCGCGCCTCTGCTGATGCCGTGCGCCACGCACCCTCCTGCTAACGTGCGCTGCGCACCTGCTGATGTCATCTAGCTCCTGCTGACATCATCTTTGCATACTAGACCTCTTTTCCAGCTATTTTCGACCTTCTAGACTCACTGGTACGCTCTGTTTTGCAGATTTTTGCTCCTATAACACTGTTTTCTCTATTTTACTTCACAAAACCACCATTATGGATCATCATAATACTTCTCATCCAATCTCTGTTATCCTTGATGGCTTCAACTATGTGTTATGGGCCTAAGCTATGTTTGGTTTTCTAAAAGGGAAGAAACTTTGACGCATTATCACTGGGGATGTGGTTCAACCAATGAAAGAGGTTCATAAAACAGCTGCCACATACGCAGACCGTTTAGAGGATTGGGACAGTAAGAATTACAAGATCATCACTTGGCTTCGGCATACTTCGATTACCTCTATCAGTTTACAATTTGGTCGTTTTCAACTAGACTCTGTGACTATTCCTGCCAAAGACATTTGGGATTTTTTGAGAGAACGTTATTAGACTACTGGTTTTGCTCATCAGTATCAGCTTCAAAGTCAACTTCATTGTCTGCGTCAAGAGCCTGGTCAGTCTGTTAATGATTTCCTCTCTCAGATATATTCTGTCTGGGACCAGCTCGTTCTTTCTGAACCTGCCTGGCATTATATTGAAGATGCTACTTTATTCATTCAGTATCGTAATCACCAACGATTAGTTCAGTTTCTCATGGCTCTCACTATCCAGTTTGAGCCCGTGCGTGCATCTCTACTTCATCGCACTCCATTGCCCACTATTGAGTAGGCCATTTCTAAGTTATTATCTGAGGAGACTCATCTTGGCCCTCTGAAGACTCATCATGTGGATACAGTTCTTGCCACTCTCCAATCAGTGAGTTCCTCTGCACCAACCACCCAGGGTCCACTACTTGCAATTATTGTCAGAATCGGGGCCATCCTTCTACTCATCTTCTGCTTCATTGCCCAGTCAGATCCTGTTGGTACTGCAACAAGATTAGTCCTGGTCATCTGCAGTAGAATTGTTTTCGTAATCCAGACCGCTCATCTACTATTCGTGGGGCTTTATCACGAGGTCGTTCACAACGTCCCGGGAATCAATCTAGATCTCTGCCTGCTCCTCGCACTGCTGCTACTGCCTCTGAGAAATTTTCTGAGCCTTTAGATCCAGCTACCCTTGTCTTTTCCTAAACTGATATTGAAGCCATGTTCAAACAGTTTCTCACTACCTCTGGTACACCTCCTTCTACTGCTCTGTCTGTGACTTCAGGTACATCTCCTTGGTATTTTGACTCAGCTTGTTGTAATCATATGACTTCTGGTTCTACCCTATTTTCTTCTATTTCTTCCTCTCCTCATATTCCTTCCATTAATACTGTTGATGGTTCTCTCATGTCTGTAAGTCATATTGGTTCTGTTTCCACCTTTCATCTATCCTTATCAAATGTTTATCTTATTCTTGCTCTCACTTTAAATCTTATTTCTATTAGTCAATTATGTGAGTTTGGTCTAACTGTCACATTTTCTACTAATGGTTGTTTGGTACAAGACCCTCAGACGGGACAGACTCTTGGGATCGGCCGTAAGCATGGACGTCTCTATGAGCTCATTCATCTTCATGTTCCAGACTCCACCTCTATCGCTGCTCCTACATCTGCTTCTAGCATATCTTCTTTTAATATTTGGCATTGTCGTTTAGGACATATTTCTGTTAGTCATTTAAAATCTTTAGTTTCTACTAGTTAGTTAGGTCATGTCATTCCCGATAATTTGGATTGTTTATCTTGTCAACTTGCAAAACAACCTGTTTTATCATTTAATGCAAGTACTTCTGTTTCTCATGCACCATTTGAACTTATACATTCTGATATTTGGAGACCATCACCTACTACCACTATGGGAGGATCACGTTACTTTGTTGTCTTTGTTGATGATTTTTCACGTTTTACATGGTTGTTTCTTATGAAAAGTCGATCAGAACTCAAACAATTTTATTACAACTTTGCAAGCATGGTCAAAACCCAATTTCCTTAAAACATTAAAATTTTTCGATACTATGGAATATAGGAATCTTGATTTTCTCTCATTCCTTTAGCGTCACGGTACTCAGCCTCATCATTCCTATGTTAGCACGTCCCAACAAAATGGTCGTGCTGAACGGAAGCATATACATATTCTTGACACTACTCGAGTTATTCTTATTTATTCCTCGTGTCCTGAATCTTTTTAGGGGGAAGCTGCTCTTACTGCTGTCTACACTATCAATTGTGTTCCCACTCCTACTATCCATAACCAAACTCCTTATGCACGTTTACATGGCACTAGTCTTCCATACACAAATCTTCAGATTTTTGGGTCTGCATGCTTTGTTCTCCTCCAACCTCATAAACACACCACACTTGAACCTCGTTATCGTCTTTGTTGCTTTCTCGGGTATGAAATTGAACATAAAGGCTATCGTTGCTAGGATCCTATCTCTAAATGTCTTCGTGTCTCTCGTCATGTGGTTTTCTAGGAGCATAAAATGTTTTCATCCTTATCCTCATTCCACTTATCATCATCTTTTCCTTTTATTCTGTTTACTAATCCTTCTATCGATCTCTTCTCTAATGTCTTTGATATAGGTTCCTTCTCTCTAGAGACGCCTTTGCCTACACCTAATCCTGTCCCGACTGCTTCCTTTGATGGTCTCGTTAAGTCTCCTCTCACCCTACCAGATCCTTCTTTCACCGGTTGTTCACATCGGGTAACTCAACCACCTATTTATCTTCGTGATTATATTATCGGGTCTACTGCCTTTTCTACTTATGAACCTACCTCCTATCGTGAGGCTTGTACTAATCCTCTTTGGCAGTAAGCTATAACTGATGAATTATAGGCTTTAGACAAGACTCATACCTGGGATGTTATTGATTTTTCTCCTAGAAAGACTACGATTGGCTGCAGATGGGTATACAAAATCAAGACCCATTCTGATGGCTCTATTGAGCGCTACAAAGCCCTTCTTGTTGCAAAGGGCTTCACCTAGGAATATGGCATTGATTATGAGGAGACTTTCACTTCGGTTGCTCGGCTTACCTCTGTGCGTAGCTTACTTGCTGTTGCCGCTGCTTGCCACTGGGATCTCTTTCAGATGGATGTCAAAAATGCCTTCCTTAATGGTGATCTTCTTGAGGAAGTCTACATGCAACCTCCCCCTGGGTTTGCTTATTTGGCTCATAAAGTTTGCAAACTACAGCGTACTCTCTATGGTCTCAAGAAAGCCCCACGAGCTTGGTTTGCAAAATTTAGTTCCATCATCCATGATTTCGGCTTCACCTCCAGCTCATGTAACTCTGTTATATTTGTTCGGACCACTCATCATGGCACCACTCTTCTTCTTCTTTATGTGGATGATATGATTATCACTGGTGATGATGTGGCTGGTATTCTTAGCCTCAAACAATTTCTCCATCATCAGTTTGAGATGAAGGACCTTGGTACTCTTAATTATTTTTTAGGGCTTGAAATCTCTCATGATTCTACTAGTTCTTATTTGTCACAAGCCAAATATGCATCTGATCTTCTGGTACGTGCTGGTCTTACCGATTGCAAGACTACCTCTACTCCCGTTGATCCTCAGACTCATCTCACTTCTCTTGACGGGGATCTTCTCTCTGATGCTACTCTTTATCGCTAGCTAGTCGGTAGTCTTGTCTATCTCACCATGACTTGTCCTGACATTGCCTATGCTATCCATCTTGTTAGTCAGTACATGTCGACTCCCTGCACCCTGCATTACATTGCCCTACTTCACATACTTCGCTACCTCAAAGGCACTATGTTCCATAGACTTCACTACTCTGCTCATTCTTCTCTCGAGCTTTGTGCCTTCTTTGATGCTGATTGGGCTGAGGATCCTACTAATCGACGCTCCACCATGAGTTTCTGTTTTTTCTTAGGAGATTCTCTTCTTACTTGGCGCAACAAGAAACAGTCCCCTACTGCTCGCTCTAGTACTAAAGCTGAATACCGCGCTCTTGCTAACACTACTCAGGAACTTTTATGGCTTCGCTGGCTCCTTGCTGATATGGATGTTTCTTCCCTTGGTGCCACCTCTTTCTATTGTGACAATCAGAGTGCTATTCAGATTGCTCACAATGATGTCTTCCATGATCGCACCAAACATATTGAGATTGATTGTTATTTCATTCGACATCATGTTACTTGTGGCACTGTTCATTTTCTCCCTATTTCTTCTGCTGATCAACTTGCTGATATTTTCACCAAGGCTCATCCTCCTAGTCATTTCAGTGATCTAGTTTCCAAACTCAAGTTGGTTGATGCTTACCCACCTTGAGTTTGAAGGGGCCGTTAATGTATATATTTATATTTATCTCTTTGTATTTATAGATATAGCTTATCTCTAGTGTGTGCTGTTTTATTGTATGTATAATCCAAAGGTGGAAAATCTTTCATGATTATCTTCATGATATTTTTTTCATGATTCCTAACATTACTGTTGAATATAATATATATTTTTTGTAATGTCACAAAGATAACCTTTTGGGTAAGAAAGAGTATGGAATTTGTTTGTGGCATTGGTATCTCCTATATTTGTTGGAAAGTGTAATGTGTCAAATATGTGCTATTTTTAGACTTTATGGTTTTTGCGTCGTGGCTAAAGATGAAGTTTTATCAAATGTATAGTTCTTTTTCACTGCAATGTCACAAAGATGACCATTTGGACAAGGTAAAGTTTAGCGTTTGTTCTTATTAGGTAACTAATACCTAAAAAAGTTGGAGTAATTGTCATCTTGTTTATAGAAGTTACAAAAGGTCTCACATCCATGAATTAATCATCAATGTAACTATTAGAAATGTTAGCATCACTATAAGTAATATTTTTTTTCTTTCTTTGTTTTGTGTGAACAAATAAATAAAATAAGCTTTTGGTATTTATTTATTTATTATCAATTGATAAAAAAATAAATTGCAATATCTTGAATTGTATAAAATTAAGTACCGAGCAATGAAAAAAATATTACAACTGGGGAGACCAGAACCCCTATTTCATAGTAAAATGTAAGACTCTCAGTCAACATATTAACCTCATTCATTACTTGCCATTTGGATTAAAAAAAAAAATGTTAAAAATAACAAAAATGTTTCATGCCCCCTTTTCCTCTCACCCCCTTTGACCCCCTCTCTCTCTCATTGGTTACATTTTCATTTTCTTTTTTCTTTTTTTCCTACTCCTCCAATCACCACCCGCCACGTGTGTGTGGGGGTTGTGGGGGTGGTGATTGGAGGGGGCCTCTGTCATGACTCTAAAAATAAACATATTTCTTATCAAATTTTCTTACCATTAGACATAATGGTATAATACCCACGGGAAATTATTCAATAATCTCAGAACACCACGTGGTCATACTCTAAGTCAATCATCAATTACTTAGCCTCATGTTGTTCCTTCATTCCCAACATAAATCATTGGTCCCTACCCCTCTTTACCAATCAAAACCTTATAGAGCACTACGTGTCCATACTCCGAAAATACTGAATAATCACCCAAGACCCACATTAATAACTACATTTGAGATCTATTATTGTTGCGTTTAGTGATAAAAAAATTCTATATTTCTTTGAATAAATGTTACAAGGGTAAATTACCAAAAAGTCTTCTTTAAAAAACGTGTAGCCTATTTAGTCCCATAACCTTTTGTTTATACTCAAAAGTCTTATAACGTTATTATTTTTCTCTGCCTTTCTTCTTTTCTACCTCTTTTGCTCTTTGTGATTTCCGGCGATCGTTGACAGTAACCACATCTTGCTTATTCTCTTTCTCTTTCTAATATATAGTCATCGGCAATCGACGACTACCATTGATTGGGATTCACTGGCAACCACCGACCACCGACTCCTTACTTCACCCTCACCGACGATGAAGAAGATATGTTTCCGACGAAAAAGATGAGTAGATCTACTTAGATCTGATATAGATCTATATCAGATCTGAGTATATCTACATTAGATCCGACTAGATCTAAATAAAAAATAGTTGCCGGAGTACAATCCTCTCTCTATGTCTGCCTCTCTACTTCGATCTCTTAATTTTTCTGCATTTTCTTTGCTATCCACTTCTCTTTTTCTATTTTAATGGATAAAATTTTCAAATTTTGAACAAGTTGTTTTTGAATTTTAGTCACAGGTGGTGAAAACTATAAAATTTTGTAGTTTCAATTCTTTTTGGTGTTGGAATGAATCATGGTTTAAAATTATAAAATTTTATAATTTCATAACATTCTTTAGAATTGTAAAATTTTGTAGTTTCATATGATGTTTTTCAGTTTGATTAATAAGAATAAATGTTTAATAGATTTTTATTTTGAAACTGTAACATTTTACAGTTTCAAAGTTTGTTTTTAAGTTTGATCAATATTGAAAATTATTTGCTCAAACTCTACAAAAATTAAAAAATAACATATATTTTTTTCCATTGTTGTTGTTTTTTGTCGTTATATATATTTTTTCTTTTAGTTATATCAATATTTAGTATATTTTGCTATATTTTTTCGCTCTAATTTCTCCATTTAATTTTTTTTCTGACAATATTGTAAATATTCCGGTGAGTCTCCAATGATATTCTTAACGTCTAGCGAACGTTTTGGACATTCCGGCGACTTCCATTTACGTTCATAACATGCCGATGAACTTCCGGCGACTTCTCGGTAATGTTGAACAATTCGGCAAGTCTTCGGGGACTGTTTGATGGAAGTCCAACGGTAGTGGGATATAAAAGCGTCTATAAATTTTAAATTTTTTTTTTTATAACAATTAAAAATATATAGAATTAATTGAAAAACGTATTTTGTTTTGAAATTAAATGAGTTTTGAATTTGTATATGAAAGTCATTGGCAAGTTCCCCTTGTTACAATTTGCTCACTACAATTTAGGAGACTGTCACTTTCTTTTGGGCCATTGTGGACTTGAAGATTTTTGTCACGTTCTTCTACGTGATTTTTACTTTGAAAAAACTAGTCCATTGTGCATGTGAATTTTTTTTTGGTTTTCTTTTAAAAGTTTGGATTTAGGTCATTTATCAATCAGTTTATTTTAATACTTATTATTATTATTATTTTTGGCTTTTAGTTTTTAAAATTTTAAGTTAATTTTTTTTTTTTTTTGGGAAGAACAAATTCAAATTTTCGGTAAAAACCAAAAACTCATAGTAAAAACCCTTAAAAAAAAGAAAAAAAAAATGTCCATTGAAAAAATCACCCATAGACAAAATTTATAAGCCGAATAACAAGCAAGCTGTACAATCCATCGACAAAAAACAACTATAGGTTGACTTGACTGAATCAAAGTCGAATTGGAAAAATAGAAAAAACTCTAGGACTGATCAACTAATTGATTTCAAGGGTCCGATGTTTTTTTACTGCACCGGATCACGTGCTCTTGAATACATCTATTGAGAAGAAACCAAGATACAATCTTAAATACTTTGGGTTTTTGAATCTATAAATGAAGGTGCTAACACCTCATGCATACTTTTACGTAGTATTATGTTTAACCTATTCAAATTCGAACATTTGCCACCTTTAAGATATATTTTAGTTTTGTTAACTTAGCGTCACTTGATTCATTCTGTCACTGGTTTATTAATTTGATTGATTGCATCAATCAAGTCGCATAAGTGGTGGATCTAACAATATACTTAGATTTAATCAGGTTAAGAACTACTTAAATTCATAATAAACATGTTTGTATATGAGTTTGGAAATCCCAAATTAAAAATCATAGTAATTCAGTGGTTGTTTGGGATGTGCTATATAAGTGTATTTTTTGACTTTTTAACTAAAAAAGTAGAGAAAAAAATATATGTTTAGAATAACATTTTGACTTTTTGGATAGTTGAATTCAAAATTTTGCCCTCTAGGCTTCCCCAACAAGCTACCCTTGAATAGTATGTACTTTTTGATTTTTTTTAGTAATTTTTTGATTTTTTAATTTTTGTAATTTATCTCAAACACGGCCTTACTAGTGTAGAAGAATTTATATGGTACTCATTAGCATCATCAAATAGGACCTTGCCCCATTTTAAGTGCGTCAAACTATCCAAGTTTATTTATTTATTTATTTATATTTTTAAAAAATATCAAATTCAATTTGATCTTAATTAGGCAGTTGAATCCAAGTGGACTGTAAAAAGAATAATGAAAACTCAATTGGACATACCTTATATAAGAGTTAATTTCGAGATTGCTCTTAGCACATTGCTCCATATTAACTAGGGGTGCAATTTAGATGGGTTTAACCCGAGTAACTTGAACCCAGTTGAAATTTTTTTAAGGCTTAGACAAGATATTTTCAAATTCAATATGGATTTCGATAAAAATTTAAAAGTTCGAATTAAATTTGAACAAGCTTGGGCAAAAATGTCAAATAACCTGAGCAACCCAAAACCCAAATTATACATATATAGATATATAAAAATATTAAATATACATATAAATTATTAGTCATTACATGATATTAAAGTAATTTAGATTATTAAATCATATTGAATATATATTATATATACAAATAACATAAAATCTTATTATTATTACTTTTTTTCACTCATAAATTATAAAGACTACTATAGCGGTATCTCTCTTACATTATATAAATTATTTGTTTTGATGATATTAATGATTTTCAATTAAAAAAATGTAAATAGAGTCAAATTTTAATAATTTAATAATGTAGCTGCAAAAAAAAAAAATTAAAATTCATTTGCAATTTGGGCAACTTAGACAATTCGTATTTAACTCGGGTTAGACTTGGGCAGGCAACCTTGGGTTACAATTCGGGTCTGGACGGGCTTGGGCAGGTCTCAGTACAACTTGGGCTGAGCTTGGATAACCTCTCAACCCGACCGAACCCGCCCGAGTTGCATCCCTAATATTAACAAAAGAATTTCATATTTTCCTATTGATTAAATACTAATATTTGGCATAAACTAAATAAGTGCACTTATTTAGATAAGTGCATTTATTTAGGTGATATTACCTCTTTATTTTTTTACACATCTTTTTGTAAAAAATCAAAAAATATATTTATTTAAATTATTCAAAACAACCTCTAACAAAAAGTACAAAAATATTATTTAGTAATTGTTTGGGATAACCTACAAAAATCAAAAAGTTACTAAAAAAAATAAAAAAGTCTATACTATTTGGGGAAAATTTGTGGGGGGAAGCTTAAAGAGTAAAATTATTTTTTTGTCCTTTGAATTTAAATACTCAAAAGTCAAAAAGTCAATAAAAGTAGAATGATCATTTTAATTTTACAATAATATTTTATTACACATCTTTTCGTAAAAAGTTAAAAAATTATTCTAAATATACATATTTTTTTTTCTACTTTTTTAACCAAAAATTTAAAAAATACACTTATATAAATCATTCCAAACAACCCTTATTGAATCACCCCTTGACAAAGCTATCATAAGATTCGAGAACTTCTCTTATACTTCTTAGAAGGTAGTTTGACGCTATTGTGGTGGATATTATGGATTATTTTGAGAAGATGATTAAAAGTTATCTTCTTATTTTTAACCTATTGACGGTCATATTATCTTTCACATTTTTTATATGTTTTTTCAAAAAAGAAATAAAAAATATCAAAAAAAATCAACTTTTAATTATTTTTTCAAAACAACTCTCTCTCTCTCTCTCTCTCTCTCTCTCTATATATATATATATATATTTGAATTCTAGATAATAAGATAATGATATTACAATCCATAAAATAAAAATCCAAGTGGCATTTTTATTAGGGAAAAACGGGAGAGCTCGAAAAATGGCAGCCCGAATCCCCCTAATTGCCAAAAATGACAAACTATTTTTTTTTTTGTTTTCTGTTTTCTTTTTTTTTTTTTTTTTTTACTTGAAAGGGAAAAACGGGGGATTCGGGGGAACCCCCATTCGGGGGGTGAATCACTTCTCTTTTTATTATGCATCACACATAATATATATAGACACAGTGGGGCCAAAAAATATTGATGGCTGAGTTTTGTTGATGATGATGGTACGGATGGCAAATTCATCCCCTCTATGCCCTTTTTCCACCCAACTCCCCTCCTACACCCTTTTTGTCTTGCTAAAGGACCGTTTCGTGGCACCCCTTTCATGAATCAATAACTTAGTCAAAGGTCAACAAATCTCTCTTATCCCTCCCTCCACTCCACACGCTCTTTTTGCATTTACATCCCCCAATAATGATTCATCCCACTAAAAATACGACCACTAATAGCACTAATGCATTAAAAAAATAGAAAAAAAAAAAAAATACAATTCCAAGACCAAAACATCACATCATTTCTGACAGGACCCACTGCCACCTAATTAGTGGGAGCACTAATTAGTGCTCCCAAGCATTTTTCTTACATCCCCAACTGGTACGTGCCCCTTCTCTCTGTCTCTCTCTCTCTAAAATTCTCACTTCCTCTCTCCTCCAAAAAGGTGAGCTGGAGAGAGATTCCGTGTGCGGGATTCGAGCTGTATTTGAAAGCCCTTTTCTTTCCCCCTTACCTATATATACCCTTCCTTCCTCATTCCTTCTCTTCACACAAAACTCCTCTTTTATCCATCCATACCCACTCATACTATCAGCACTACTACTACTACTGCTGCTGCTACTTTACTATCACTACAAACACTATTTACCAAAACATGGACTTCACAACCATGTTCATGTTCTGTTTATTTGTTTCTTTTCTTTCTTTCTTCTTCCTCTTCCGTCTCCTCCTCAAATTCCTCACCTCCGGCCACCGGAAACTCCCTCTCCCACCGGGCTCTCTTGGCTGGCCGTATATCGGCGAAACCTTTCAGCTCTACTCTCAAAACCCAAATGTCTTCTTTGCCTCCAAAGTCAAAAAGTTAGTACTAATAATTCAATCATTGTTTTGGGCTTGATTTTCTCATATGGTTCACCTTTTGCGTGATGTTAACATGAATTGGTTTTGACAGGTATGGTTCTATACTGAAGACTCACATATTGGGTTGTCCTTGTGTGATGATATCGAGCCCCGAGGCGGCGAAACTCGTGCTTGTAACGAAAGCTGCTCTGTTCAAGCCGACATTTCCGGCGAGCAAAGAGAGGATGTTGGGTAAACAAGCCATTTTCTTTCACCAAGGAGAGTACCATACCAAATTGAGAAAACTAGTCATCCGAGCATTCATGCCCGAGGCGATCAAAAACATTGTCTCTGACGTTGAATTGATCGCTATCGAGACTCTAAAATCATTGGAAGGCCAATCAATAACCACTTACCAAGAAATGAAGACAGTGAGTCTCTCCAATCCTCCTTTCTTTCACTCAAAACAGAACAAAACAGAGCAAAACAGAGATACTCTGTTCTGTTTTTCTCTGTTTCACAGAACTAATCAATTGATCAATTCAGCTAGAAACCACCATTTCCTTTCAATTTCGGATCAAATTAAGGCACCGGGTTTTGATTAAATTGTGATTTTATTATTGTAGTACACATTCCATGTCGCATTACTTTCGATATTCGGAAAAGACGAAATTCTGGACAGAGAAGAGCTGAAAAGATGCTACTACATTCTTGAAAAAGGGTACAATTCAATGCCCATTAATCTTCCTGGAACTCTCTTCCACAAATCGATGAAAGCGAGGAAGGAGCTAGCTCAGATCATGGCGAAAATCCTCTCGATTAGGCGGCAAATGAAGCACGACCACAAAGATTTGCTCGGATCATTCATGGGTGATCAAGAAGGCCTCACCGATGAACAAATAGCCGATAATATCATCGGTGTCATTTTCGCAGCTCGTGACACCACCGCGAGTGTCCTAACGTGGATAGTCAAGTACCTTGCCGAGAACCCAAGTGTCCTCCAAGCTGTCACTGTAAGAATCTAATTGAACCCATAAAAAAATAAAAAATATAAACCCAATTTATTTATTTATTTTTTATGTTAGTTATGAAAAAGTCAATAATTTTGGACTAGTGAATTTTACAGGAAGAGCAAGAGGAGATAATGAGAGAGAAGTGTGGTGAAGAGAAGGCTTTAACTTGGGCAGATACTAAGAAGATGCCAATGACTTCAAGAGTGATTCAAGAGACACTTAGAGTTGCTTCAATTTTGTCTTTCACTTTCAGAGAAGCTGTTGAAGATGTAGAATTTGAAGGTCAGTTAAAAAAATAACAATTAAAAAAAAATTATATTTTGATTTAAAAACTAATCTTGGTTTTGGAACTGGGATTCTTGGTGCTAATATAATACAGTATATTTTTTTTTTTTCAAAATTATTTACAGGCTATCTTATACCAAAAGGTTGGAAAGTTCTACCACTCTTCAGAAACATCCATCACAGCCCAGAAAATTTCCCAGAGCCTGAGAAGTTTGATCCCTCAAGATTTGAGGTAAAATCCAAAGAAATATGGATAAGTTTCTTTTTGTTTTGTTTTCTAGTTATAAAAAACTGATTTTTTACATTCAATTTTCTGTGTTTTACCAGGTGGCACCAAAACCCAATACATTTATGCCATTTGGCAATGGGACCCACTCATGTCCAGGGAATGAGTTGGCCAAGGTGGAGATTTTGGTCCTTCTGCACCATCTGACCACAAAGTACAGGTAGGTGACTCAAAATTATTTCCAATAACAGACTATATAGTCCAGTTTCTAAAAATAGGAATCTTGCTGATGAGGTTTTTTTTTCTGTTTTGATATGCAGGTGGTCTGTGATGGGCCCACAGAATGGGATTCAGTATGGGCCTTTTGCTCTTCCCCAAAATGGTTTGCCCATCAGACTATCCCTCAAAACATAGGTCTCTCTTTCTCTATAAAGACACAGTTCCAACTCCCAACTACAGAGATCTTTCTAAAAGTAGAAAGTACGTGTGAGAAGATGATGATGAAGAGAGCGATACAATCATTCAATTGAATATATGAATAAAGAGGAAAAGACCCTTTTCCCTCTTGCTATAGTTCACCCAAAAGCAGAAAATTTTAGAATGAGATACAAAAAAGGGCGGGCAAAATTGTACATAAAAGAGGCTTCATAGGTAATTGTTGAGGGGACACAATTATTGAACTTAAAAAAGTCATTTTCATTGTCAAGAATGACAGTGAAAATTGTATTAAGGGATGGGATCAATGTAATCTAGTCAGTTTAATTAGTCTATATTGTTTGTTTGTTATATTGTATGAAGTCCTTAAGGCCACCAATGATAATATAATTTTAAGTTTTCACTGTGTATTTTGTCTTCATGTATATTTGTTTATACAGTTATACGTTATTCACGTTTGAGTTAGTTTAATTGTCTGCATGAGAATAGTAACAATAGAATGAACTATACTATAAGCGTACACGTTTTCATAACAAAATAATAAATGAAAAAGTTTACAAAATTTGAATTTATATATAGATTTAAATTTCGTTTCACCTATACCCTGAACAAATGTGATCTACACATTTTAAGTTAAAAATAATTTTTGCAATACATAGGATTGTTGAAATGCAAAATATCATGCTAGTATTTAAATAGAGTGATGATATACAAATAAAAAATTTATACAGAATGATTAGACTTAATTGGACCTTCTAATTTAAAATAAAATACTTGAAAAGATGTCTTTCTAAAAAAACAAAATGACATTGGCAAATATTCTCGTATTTTTTTTTTTTCTAAAAATTTTCTTTATCAATGAAGTTTCCATTCAAATATTGAATTTTCATCTACCAAAAAGGCACAAATATAGTCAAATTCATGCTTATTTCATTTCCAGAGTAGAGTTCTTGTTGTTGGAATGTAAAAAGCATGATAAAAGGAAATTTGATAATCAAAGTTTAGAATCCAATTATTTTAACCACTCATGTTGAATTTTTCTTTATATTTTTTCGTAATGTACATATATAATCAACTTTATTTATTTTTTTTTTTTCAGTTCCTTTGTACAATACAAATACATATACATAGCAATTAGTCTATGATTATTTGCTTGTAGATATTATAGTAGCTCTGCATAGTATCACTAAAAACATGAAGGTCATGACTTAACAAAGTAGAGTTGTTGATTGTGCCTCTGTTCACTTCTAGAACACTTATATATATATATATATATAACATACCTAATCAAAGTAAAAACACAAACAACCCCAATACAATTCATCTGCAATGTCATTAGGAATGTTCATGAATCTAACTGGTCCGGTTTTAGAATAAATCATGAACCAAATCACTTTTTACGGTTCCAAAAAAATTAAAAATGTAACCAAACCATTAAACTTATGTAACCGTACTAGAATTGTTCTAGAAATTTTATATAACATTAAATATGATATATATATATATATATATATTATGTTGGTAAACAAATTAACAATAATTAATTTGGTTAATTTGATTAGAATTCGTCAATTTCACTATCAAGATTATTATTCAAATCTTAGGGGAAACTTTTATATTTATATTTTTACATATAAAATAAATAAAAATAATAATAATAATAAACAAATATATAGCGGTTTGGGTCGCTTTGAACCATAATCAAAGTCTTAAAATTGACAATTAGATCGATTTGAACGGTTTCCCCATTTTCAAAACTAGAACCAAAATAGAAGTTAATAAATATCTAATCAAACCGATAGTTTAGACTAGATTGAATCGATTTATTAGTTCCAATGATTTTTTTGAACACCCTAATGTTGTGTTTCGTTAGAGAATTTAATGAGGGAAATAGAAATGAAAATGGAAACGGAAACGGAAATTAAAAAAAAAATGAGAAAGAATTGACAGTGTTTGAATTCGAAGCTATGTTTGGTTGAGTTGAGAAATGGAGAAAGAAAATAGACTAATGCTGTGTTTGGTTGAGGAATTTAGGGAGGGATTTGGAAAGAGAAAAGGAAAAGGCGTGTGAAAGTAGGTGAAATGTAGGTATATTTTATTCATATTTCACCTAACTTTTCCCTTTCTCTTTCCAAATCCCTCATTAAATCCCCAACCAAACACAACGTAAGTGAACAAAAAAGACAAAAGGTGGGATTTCACTTTTCTCTCCTTTTCCCTTGCATTTTTTATTATAACCAAACAAAAAGTGAGATTACATTTCATCTCTTTTTATTTCTCTCATCAAATATTCCAACCAAACACAGCCTAAATGTCATTATCAAAAGATTGAAGTTTCATCAGCAATTTTAGGTGTTCAATAACGTCTAGCAAACTTTCCAGGTGTCCAAACATTCGTCGTCATTGTATACGCTTGCATGATAATATATACACACAACATACTCGTAGATAATACAAATAGTAAAATTATTGTTCTTAATATTCGAATATTCTCAAATTATTTGTATGCTGAATTGCTAATGACACTGCTCTATCTCATGCATGCATTGACAAATATAGAGATAACGATTAGTTGTATATATAATTATTATAATGGTCGAAAAAATAATTATTTTTCCTCTTCGTAGTTTCTAATTACATTTAACAATCACTTGTTTCTGCAGTTGTTCGCGATTTTAGACTCGTTTTCTTACTGCTTGTTTGTAAATAGCATAAAAAAATAAATTAAACTAAAAACCCAATAACAGAGTTTTGATTTCATGCATTTTAGCTAATCATGTTAGGGTTTCTTTCACATTTTTCTAATCTACACCACGTTTAGTCACAACAATTGACAATTAAACTATATTGCAGAAAAAATAGGAAATAATATACAACGAAAACAAACTGATTCGAACATATTTTTTTACGCTCAAACCGAATTCATGTATTATGTAGGTGAATCACGTGGCTCCATTGATGTCTTCAAATAATTTCCAACGGTGGAGTAGAACTACAAGAAAACTAATCACACTATTCACAGTACAAAAGCTATTATGTATTTCTAAGGAGAGAAAAGAAAAATAAAGTTGAGGAGGAAGAGAAAACAGATTACCCATCCTCTTAAATATTACTCTCCCAAATATAATATATATATTATATGGGAGAGTTATAATCACCCACAATTCTATCTCCTTAAGAGATAAGATAGTGAGTTATACACTTTTATTCGCAAAATAAATTAATCCAAGTCCACTTTGACTGGGTCTCTTCTTATGAGTCTTGGGTTATGCCATCATGGGCGACTCAATCGGGTATGAGTTATAAACCCGACCCAATTTCCAACTTCTCCTACTCGAACATGTGCTGGCATGACATCGCGCTTGCTTTATCTCAATCTATCTATCAAATACGATCATACTAGCCAATGGACCGTGCAACCGCTGAGAACACCTACATGTGACAACTCTACACTAGAAACTCAAAAGAGCTAGCATAGAGACATCAACTCGAAAATAAAAATAGTGTCTCGTATACCCTAGACCCATCCAATTACACCAGTCCAAAAAACATTTATAATTCCTCAAAAGAGCATGTTTGACCCTTTTAATTCTTGCAATATATTCACACTCAATCTACCTATCATACAAAGTGATGTAAGTTGCTGATAGTGAATATACAACAGTAGTGTAATACTAGATGATCTTCTATTTGTTCTCATGCCATTTAGTTTAGGATTGACCGCTTTCCCAGTGATGTCCCTTAAGGCCGAATAATAGATAATTGCAGGCAACATATCAAAGTAGCAGAACATCAACCCCTTACCTTATGATATAGTCAAAGGTCACAAAAGGATACATAAGTGAAAGTCATATCAATAATGACACGTAAGACTTGCACGATGAGGAAACATGGATCTATTCTCTCACCTCATTACTTGGTCGCCAAGCACATATCGTATGAATACATGCTACGGTGGAGTAATTTTTCCAAAGAGTAACATTATACTCGATACACCGTACAGATCTTAATCTAGTCACTTTTTAGCGCTTAACTCGAATTCTCTATTTACTTGCCCTTCAGGCACCAAATAAGATCTTGAATCTAGCTAATCATAACAGACACAACATGGAAATGGAGTACTAAAATCCATGCTTGGTCTTTAACACGACCTCATCTTGGTTGCAACCAAGGCAACATACATAGTGGATAATTTAAGCATCTCTTGGCTCCAAATAAAATAAACCATTAATCTCATCCTTATTCGCTCCCAAGCGCCAAGGGCGATTGCTTGTGTGAGTGAGCCAATCTTGCTTGTTGACATCATCATCTGCTAATCATTATAACATAAACCATAATAGTATCAATATCTCATAATATCACAAAAATAAGTGATCGATTGAAAAAAACACAATCACAGTTTGCACAATTTTAGATTCCAAACATAAGACCTATCAGCACCTTTTGCGACAACGGAATCCACTATCTACGCTTCACATGAAGTCATTCAAGATCACTACCTCTTGCACAATTACCTCTCTAAAGATATTTTGGTGACCAATTTGTGTTCGTTCAAGATGTGCCCAACTAGTGCATTAAATCTTACAGGGGGCAAATTTATACACTACTAGTAGAGCATCATATCCACTGTCTAATGAGCAAGATCAGTGTCTAAACTACTCAGTTGACCATTTACAAAAGATAACACTCATCATGTTGAATACACCTACATAGCGTATTTCAGGCTCCCACAACAAAAGATCAAGGAATATAGGTCATTTATTTCTCCTAGAGACAATCTGAGGATTCACTCAATAGCTAAGACTTTACCAATAGGTAAGTCAATGGGTTTGCAATTTTACATCTATAATCATTCTAGGATATTCTTTATGTAAGTCATCAAAGAAAAATCGAGAATTCTCCCAGAACAATCCCTAAGGATTATACATCTGAGCATATAAACTACATCAATCATGTCTAAAACAGAAGACTGCCAATCCTAGGTGACGACAACCTTATAAATTCCTGGCTCATAATGACTAAGTAAGGAAAAGTTTCTTTTGGACCATTGATCATGCCTTAGTGGTCTTCATCAATCATCGTTGGCCCATCATAGCTCGAAGAAATCTAAGAACCGCTATTTAAATAATTATTTTAGGCTGTAAAAGATTTATTAGAACTAGCAATCTTTTCGCACTCCTAACTTTTTGCCATAAAAGTATAAGGTAAATCCCTACGGATCTACTTATCCAATTCTCCAACGAGAAGTTGAGTCACAATATCCACAAAATAAAGTTTCGAACTCATGTTAATCGTAGCCTAAGTCAAAGTAACCTCACTCCTAAGAAGGAAGTCTTTTCATGGTCTATGTCTTCTTCAATGGTGCGACTTTTTGGTATCTAGTGAGCCTTACGTGTCAAAAAATGACTATCCAAATCGCGCATAACTTTAGAACAGTTTCGCGTCATAGCGAAAAGACAACCAAATCCTAGAAATGATTAATCATCAAAAACTTTGTCTGAAAATGCACAATATTGATCCACTTTCTAAAAACAGGGGACTAGAGAGCCTTTGGCATTATCCTAGGCTCTTTGTCATCTTGTAGAGTAATCATGAATGTTTCCCTCTTAATCACCTATTGATAATGTGAAAAAATTTCACATTTGCTCTCACGCAACTAAGAATATAGAGTATTCATCTCTAATGGAATAATCCACTAGTAAGCACATCGCTCCCACTATCCCTAGGATATTGGAGGTTTCTTTCCATTCTTATCTAGGCTATATGAAGTGCCATACTTAGAATTCTCTATCTTATAAAGTTTCAAAACTCTATTCATGTCACCTTTACTAAGAAAACTTTATGTGACTTAGTTACACTCCCACAAAGCTGCTCACCTATAAGCACAGGACCTAGAGGGTTTACATGACAACATACAATAATGTGCCACATGACTCTAAGCATTTACAAGACATCATACAATAATGCGTTATAGAACTCTAGGTCTTAACTTCGCAACCTTATGAGAAGCAAAATAAAGATAAGTTGCTTGATGATTATAGATTGCCCACAAATGGCTCTCCGCTAACCCATTACTCAAATGGAGTGTAAAATCTGATATGAAGGGCACTTAGTTAGGGACATAGGCAACAAACTAAAGTGCAATTCCCAATTGGGAAACATATTGCGCCATTATCCACCTAACATAAACAATACTTAATTCCTTATCTATACTATATCATTGTGTTATTGAGTACTAGGAATAATAAATTTTCTAAGCATCTCTTTCTCTTCACAGAGCTTTCTAAAAAAATAACTCAAATAAATACTCGCCACCTCAATCAAAACTAAAAGCACGAAAGCTTTTATCTAATTGATCTCGACCTCATATGTGTAATGCTAAAAATCATCTCAAAACTTTGGACTTATGGGAGATCAAATAGTCTTGACTAAGATGTATATCTGTGACAACCCTCACCACTGATTAGTGCTAATCTATGATTAAGCATGTTAAGTGACTGATTGACTGAAATTCTGACTGATTGATTTAGTGTATTAGTTTAAACGCATTTCTATCTGTTGACTGTTAAATGATCTGTTCATGTTTTATGTTTTAAACTACAAATTGAAGGCCTTATCGGCGGCCGAATCCGAAACTGATTAGTGTTTTGTGTTAATTAGAATTAATGTGATTTTATGGTAAATTTAGTTGAAATTTGATTTGGTATGATTAAATTGGATTAAATAAGCTAAATTACATTAGTTGGACTTATTTACCATTTTGCCACTTAGTGGGCCACTACCTAAGACAATGTTGAAGCTTTATTACACTTGATCACACATCACTCTCCAGCCATATTGAGGCCATTTCGAAAGAGAGAGTGAGAATAGGGAGAATTGGTTTCAACTAGGAGATTACTTGGAGAATTGGAAGATTTGAAGGAACTTACAAAATTTGAGCTTCTATACCTTGAATTGGAGACTTGAGGTAGGAGATTCACCCTTTTAATTGTGAGTTTGAGTTGTTCTTGTATGATTCATGGTAAGGTTAGTGATTTAAGGCATGAATTAGCTTAATATGTTGAATTGAGTAGGAATTCATGCATGCATGTAACAACCCTCGTACTGATTACCGATAAACTACTGAATTGGCTACTGGTTACTGCTAAACTGAACTGATAATGACTGATAATTGAATTAAGAGAAGCACGGAATGGACTGATTGAAATTGAAACTGAAATTGAATAAGTTTACCTATTGAATTGCATATTGCATCTGTTTGATTGATTAATTATCTGTTTGAATTCATATGTTTAAACTGCTAATTGAAGGCCTTATCGGCGGCCGAATTAGGAACTGTTTAGTGTTTCATGAAAGTAGAATTTATCTGATTTTATGGTATATTTATCTAAAATGTGCTTAGGTATGATTAAACTAGATTAAATAAAGCCAATTTAAGAGTTTGCCTAAATTACAACTTTGCCACCCTTAGTGGGCCATTTAGAATATTATATTGAGCCTTATTGCATGTTGATCAAACATTTCATCAGCCTTTTTCTCACACCTAGCCGACCAAGAGAGGGGATAGGAGAGAATTGAGTTCATTTTGCTTGATTGTGCTTGAGACTTAAGAGAAATGGAAGAGTAGATTGCTAATTTAGCTTCCTCACCTTGTAATTCAAGACTTAGGTAAGTGAATCCATCTTCTCCTTGTTATCTTTGAGTTCCATCTTGCATGTATCATGGTTATAGAGAAGTTAAGTCATGAATTTGCTCATATATGTCGAATTGGAACTCCATTGTTGCATGCATGCTTGAATTGGTGCATTTTGAAGTTGAATTCATGGTAGATTGTCCATGCATGTCCATGTTTAAGCTAAAGTCCATGTTTTCATTTTGTTTTCCAACTATTGAGCTCAATTGAGCAAGAATTGAAGCTTGATTTTGGTTTAAAGTTCATGCATTGCATGGTTTGAAATTGTTCTTGAAAATGGGTTTGAAAAATGGTTTTAATTGACTCACCTTTGGGGCTTGAATTCACAAATTGGCTTTTGAAACTTGTTATTCATTGTTTTGGGATGTATTTTTCCAGAATTTGGGCCCAAGAGGTCGAGAATTGGGTTGAGAATGCTTGATTTGAGCTTGGAAGGCAAATCTGGAAATTCCAGATTTGGCTTCTTCGCTCGAGCGAAGGATTACTCGCTCGAGCGAGCACCTTTGTCCAGGGCTCCGCTCGACGCGGGCATCGAGCGCGCGCGTAAAAATCGAGCATCCAGTACTTTTACTGTTTCATCAGACCGCTCGAGCGAAGGATTGTTCGCTCGAGCGAAGCCTTTGATTTTGCAACCTCGCTCGAGCGAAGGAAGGCTCGCTCGAGCGAGACCCCTGTTTTCAGCAACTTTTGAAAAATGCCTTCCAACTGTATTTTTGCATCCTCATCTCATCCTAGGCATTCTTAGGCCTAGTTTAAGACATCTTAATGAGGATTTAGACGTAGAACCACACCGAGGAAATTTAGGGATTTAATTATCATCCTCCCCGACTGTGAAACTTAGTGTGTGTTCTATTTGTTAACTGTTTAGGGTTGGCTCTCGGGGACGCGCTCTAGCTGCTATTAGCCCAATCTCTGTGAGTAACGATTGTGTAAAGATATGTTCAAAATGGTTATCTTTTGAATACCGAACTGAACTGTTTATTGAACTGATATTATTTACTGAATGAATGTATGTCCTGTATTCTGAACTGTATTGTGGCATCCTTAGCACTTACTGTTTACTGTGACTGTTACAGAGCTCTGTCGGTTCTCTTGTGGAACCATACTGTTTACTGATTGATGGCCATCATTACTGTTGGGTCTGTTAAGACCCGGTCCTTTTGGACCTACTGTTTATAAGCTAATGGGTGTACCACATATGACTGATTGATTGACTGATTGATTGAAATACTGAAAGACTGAAATACTGTTTAATGAACTGTTTTCATTACTGTAAGGACATTCATTCATAACCTCTTTACGCTTTATGTTATTCACTGGGCTTTAGCTCACTGTTATATATATATATATATAGGTTCTCAGCAGCCAGACCGGAGCTAGGAGCGTGGGTTGGACCCCAGTTTTGTCAAGCCAGCCTATGTGCCTCACTGCGAGGTTCCGAGTCGCCATGCTATGGCTTGGGGTGTTTTTGTGTTCCCCATCTGTCTCCGTACTGTTTTGTGCTACTGTATAGACTGTCTACTGATTTACTGTACTGTTATCGAGGGATTAGGTCCCCGTACTGAATGTTTGTATATGATTGTATAGACTGTATATAGACTGTACTGTTCTGAGCTGTATGAATGCATGAAAAATGTTTTTGGCATACAGATTTTCACGGCTCAATGGACACTAGTTACTTACTGTATTGGCTTCCGCCAGGCCCTGTACTCTGTTTTACTGTATTTACTGTTAAGCAGGCCTTCGGTAATCTCGGATTACTGGCCGGTTACGGTGCTAAACCCATAGGGCCGGGTTTGGGTCGTGACAGAGTGGTATCAGAGCGATACTTAACCACGAGTTATACCACACGCACGTGTCCAAATGAGCTATAGGGTGTCATAGAAAAGCAATTAGGGCATCTCATGAACTTGAAAAGTGTGTGGCTATGTTATGACTGAATACATGTTAATGTGATAACTGTCTAAATATGCAACTGTTTACGTTATAATTGCTGCAACTGTTATAACTGCTTATAGTGAAATGGACAATGCAAATGAACCTGAGTCCTCCTCCACTGAGGCTAGAATGGCCAGAATGGAAAGAATGATGGAACTGATAACTGCCAGACTTGACCAACAACAGAACCAACAGCCCCCACCTCCTCCTCCTGTACAGCCGGACCAAAATGTGAATGTGCAAAATGTGAATGCAAATGAGGGGGATATTATTGCTCTTACCCAGAAGTTTAGCAAGTTGAAACCGCCATCCTTTCAGGGAGGCCTCGAACCATTGAAGGCTGAAGCATGGGTTCTAGAGACTGAGAAACTGTTTGAAGTGTTTCCGTGTTCGGAGGCACATAAGGTACTGTTGGCCACCTTCACTTTGCAAGAAGAGGCGAGAAGGTGGTGGATGCTTACTCGTGATGATAATACTGTTATGACTTGAGCTCAGTTTAAAGTAGCCTTCTTTGAAAAATATTTTCCCCAGTGTATCAGGGATAGGAAAGTGACTGAGTTTGAGCAACTGAGGCAGGGCACCATGTCCGTTGCCGAATATGAAACGAAGTTCACCGGGCTTGCCAAATATGCACCACATATGGTGGACACCGAATACAAGAAGGCCCGAAGGTTTGAGGGCGGCCTGAAAGCTGCAATACATGACAGAATAAATGTGTTAAAACTACCGACCTATGTAGGTGTTCTTGACCGAGCATTGATGGCCGAGTCGAACATCGATGCTGTGAAACAATCGGAAACACCAACAACTGAATGGCATGGCAAAAGGCAGGGTTTCAAATTCAAGAAAGGCAAGCACAATCAGTTGGACAAGAAACAGAATACGGGGTCAACAAATAGCCCCAGCCAAGGGAGTGGTTCCATACCGCCCTGCTCTGAATGTGGTAAAAATCATAAAGGAGTTTGTTTAAAATTTCTGGTGCATGTTACAGGTGTGGCAAGGTGGGCCACATGGTGAAAGATTGCCCTTCCACTGCTCCGGGCAATAGTAAAGCTGCAGGCAGCGCCGCAGCATCAACTGTAGCACCGAAGCCTAACCCCAAAGCTACCGGGAAAGAGCCGATGAGGCAGGGCCGAGTGTTTGCCCTAGTACCGGGAGACGTGCAAAATACTGAAACTGTTGTGTCAGGTATCCTCTCTATTTGTGCTCAAAATGCATATGTACTGATTGATTCGGGGTCTACACATTCTTATGTGTCGCATGCTTTTTCACACGGAAATTGAATAGACCCTTAGAACCTATGAACTATTTGTTAGCCGTATCATCACCTGTAGGAGGATCCATGACATGTGCTTATATATATCCTGCTTGTGAGATTATTGTTGGGGATATGCATCTGTTTATTGATTTACTGCCATTGAATATTGATCACTTTGATGTAATATTGGGGATGGATTGGTTACAAAAATATCATGCCACTATAGACTGTGTAACAAAACAAGTTGTTTTCCGTCCACCGGGTTTACCTGAATTTGTGTTTAATGGGAGTGGAGTAGTACCTCCTCCGTATCTGATTTCTTCTGTAAAGGCCGTTAAACTGATTAGAAAGGGATGTAAAGGATATCTGTGTTCTGTACTGACTGTGTCCACTGATGATAGTATTAAACTGACGTGAATTGTATTCCTATAGTCAGAGAATTCCCAGATGTATTTCCAGATGATCTGCCAGGGGATTTGATTGACAGGGAAATTGAATTTACTGTGGATGTGATTCCGGGAACGCAGCCTGTATCGAAAGCTCCTTACAGAATGGCCCCAACTGAACTGAAAGAGTTGAAAGTGCAATTGCAAGAGCTGTTAGACAAGAAGTTTATCAGGCCCAGTACTTCACCGTGGGGCGCTCCTGTTTTGTTTGTGAAAAAGAAAGATGGCTCACTGAGATTGTGCATTGATTACCGCGAACTGAACAAGATAACTGTAAAGAATAAATATCCTTTACCGCGTATTGATGACCTGTTTGATCAGTTACAGGGTGCACAAGTGTTTTCCAAGATTGACCTCAGATCGGGGTATCATCAACTGAAAGTGAAACCAGAAGACATTGATAAAACTGCTTTTAGAACGAGGTATGGCCATTATGAATTTTTAGTTATGCCGTTCGGAGTCACGAATGCCCCCCTGCATTTATGGACCTCATGAACAGAATTTTTAAACCGTACCTTGATGATTTCATTGTGGTATTTATTGATGACATACTGATTTATTCTAAGACTGTTGAAGAACATGAACACCATCTAAGACTTGTCCTGCAGACCTTAAGAGAACAGAAACTGTATGCTAAACTGTCTAAATGTGAATTTTGGCTTGATCATGTGATGTTTTTGGGGCATGTTATTAGCAAAAATGGAATTTCTGTTGATCCGCAGAAAATTGAAGCCGTAGTGAACTGGCCTAGACCAACGAATGTAACCGAAGTCTGAAGCTTTTTGGGATTGGCTGGATATTACAGAAGATTTGTCAAAGATTTCTCCAAGATTGCCTTACCACTGACTCAGTTGACACAGAAGGGGATATCATTTGACTGGACTGACCAGAGGGAATCAGCGTTCCAAGAGTTGAAAACTCGACTTATAACTGCACCGGTCCTTACTCTACCTTCAGGTACAGATGGTTACACTATTTTTAGTGATGCTTCTCATAAGGGTTTGGGATGTGTTTTAATGCAGAATGGGAGAGTTATTGCTTATGCTTCCCGACAGTTGAGACCGCATGAAAAGAATTACCCAACCCATGATCTGGAACTTGCTGCAGTGGTTTTTGCATTGAAAATTTGGCGTCACTATTTGTATGGGGCAACATGTGAAGTATATACCGACCACAAGAGTTTGAAATACTTCTTCACACAGAAAGAACTGAATATGAGACAGCGGAGATGGCTTGAACTGATCAAAGATTATGACCTACATATTCTGTACCATCCGGGAAAAGCCAACACTGTTGCCGATGCTTTGAGCCGAAAATCGATTGGGAACTTAGCCTGTTTGCTGACTGGACAGAAGGAGTTGCTTTGTGACCTTGAAAAGTCTGAGATTGAAATTGTTTTGAGGGAACAAGGTGGAACCTTAGCTGCTATTTCTGCTCAACCAGCATTGATTGAAGAAATTAAGGGGAAACAACAACTGGATGATTACTTGAAGAAGATTATTGAAGAAAGAGAGATTAAACCGAGACCGGGGTTCAAATTTGAAAACAATGTACTGAAGTGTCAAGAAAGACTGTGTGTACCGAATGATTCTGAATTGAAAAGAAAAGTTCTGCAAGAAGGCCACAATTCGAAGTTTTCGATTCATCCGGGGAATACGAAAATGTATCAAGACCTGAAACAGAATTTCTGGTGGCCGGGAATGAAGAAAGAAATTGCCGACTTTGTGTCCAAGTGTCTTCATTGCCAACAAGTCAAAGCTGAACATCAGCGACCCGCAGGCTTACTGCAACCCTTACCCATACCGGAGTGGAAATGGGAGCATATCACGATGGATTTTATCGTTGGATTACCTCGCTCCAGAAAAGGTATGGATTCAATTTGGGTTATTGTTGATAGACTGACTAAATCTGCACACTTCCTACCTGTCAAGACAATCTATAATGCGGATAAATTGGCTGTTATCTATATTGATGAAATTGTTAGACTGCATGGAGTGCCTGTGTCTATTGTTTCTGACAGGGATTCGAAGTTTACATCGAGGTTCTGGCAAAGCCTACAGACTGCATTGGGTACTGAATTGAGGCTGAGTAGTGCCTATCATCCTCAGACAGATGGACAGTCAGAAAGAACCATCCAAACTTTGGAGGATCTATTGAGAATGTGTGTCCTTGATTTCCAAGGAAACTGGGAAAGTCATTTGCCGTTGGCTGAATTCGCCTACAACAACAGCTACCATTCGAGTATTGGTATGGCGCCTTTCGAGGCATTGTATGGCAGAAAGTGTAGATCTCCAATTTGCTGGGCAGAAGTTGGAGATGGGCCGTTGCTTGGGCCCGAGATCGTTTATGAAACGACTGAGAAGATAAAGCTGATACAACAAAGACTGAAAACTGCACAGAGTAGACAGAAGAGTTATGTAGATATTAGACGGCGAGACCGAGAATATGAAGTGGGTGATCACGTTTTTGTGAAAGTGACACCAATGAAAGGCCAGACTCGTTTTGGAGTCAAAGGCAAGTTAGCGCCGCGGTATGTCGGACCGTATCAATTATTGAGAAAATCAATCCGGTGGCGTATCAAGTTGCGCTTCCTCCTGAAATGGAGCATATGCATAACGTCTTTCACATTTCTATGTTGAGAGATTATCTCCGGGATCCTTTCCATGTGATTGAGCCTACCCGTATCGTGTTGAGTGATGACTACACTTACGAGGAACGGCCTATACAGATTGTAAACCGACGGATCAAGAAACTGAGGACAAGGAGATACCGCTAGTGAAAGTTGACTGGCAGAACCATGGTGTATGTGCCACTTGGGAAAGGGAAGATGACATGGCTAGGCGATATCCTGATTTGTTCCCGCTGAATCCTGTTTTCTTCCAGAATGAAGGTAACTCGAGTTTAGAAGACTAAACTCTTTATAAGGAGGGGAGACTGTAACAACTCTCGTACTGATTACCGATAAACTACTGAATTGGCTACTGGTTACTGCTAAACTGAACTGATAATGACTGATAATTGAATTAAGAGAAGCACGGAATGGACTGATTGAAATTGAAACTGAAATTGAATAAGTTTACCTATTGAATTGCATATTGCATCTGTTTGATTGATTAATTCTGTTTGAATTCATATGTTTAAACTGCTAATTGAAGGCCTTATCGGCGGCCGAATTAGGAACTGTTTTAGTGTTTCATGAACAGTAGAATTTATCTGATTTTATGGTATATTTATCTAAAATGTGCTTAGGTATGATTAAACTAGATTAAAAAATAAACCATTTAAGAGTTTGCCTAAATTACAACTTTGCCACCCTTAGTGGGCCATTTAGAATATTATATTGAGCCTTATTGCATGTTGATCAAACATTTCATCAGCCTTTTTCTCACACCTAGCCGACCAAGAGAGGGGATAGGAGAGAATTGAGTTCATTTTGCTTGATTGTGCTTGAGACTTAAGAGAAATGGAAGAGTAGATTGCTAATTTAGCTTCCTCACCTTGTAATTCAAGACTTAGGTAAGTGAATCCATCTTCTCTTTGTTGTCTTTGAGTTCCATCTTGCATGTATCATGGTTATAGAGAAGTTAAGTCATGAATTTGCTCATATATGTCGAATTGGAACTCCATTGTTGCATGCATGCTTGAATTGGTGCATTTTGAAGTTGAATTCATGGTAGATTGTCCATGCATGTCCATGTTTAAGCTAAAGTCCATGTTTTCATTTTGTTTTCCAACTATTGAGCTCAATTGAGCAAGAATTGAAGCTTGATTTTGGTTTAAAGTTCATGCATTGCATGGTTTGAAATTGTTCTTGAAAATGGGTTTGAAAAATGGTTTTAATTGACTCACCTTTGGGGCTTGAATTCACAAATTGGCTTTTTGAAACTTGTTATTCATTGTTTTGGGATGTATTTTTCCAGAATTTGGGCCCAAGAGGTCGAGAATTGGGTTGAGAATGCTTGATTTGAGCTTGGAAGGCAAATCTGGAAATTCCAGATTTGGCTTCTTCGCTCGAGCGAAGGATTACTCGCTCGAGCGAGCACCTTTGTCCAGGGCTCCGCTCGAGCGGGCATCGAGCGTGGTATCGCGCGTAAAAATCGAGCATCCAGTACTTTTACTGTTTCATCAGACCGCTCGAGCGAAGGATTGTTCGCTCGAGCGAAGCCTTTGATTTTGCAACCTCGCTCGAGCGAAGGAAGGCTCGCTCGAGCGAGACCCCTGTTTTCAGCAACTTTTGAAAAATGCCTTCCAACTGTATTTTTGCATCCTCATCTCATCCTAGGCATTCTTAGGCCTAGTTTAAGACATCTTAATGAGGATTTAGACGTAGAACCACACCGAGGAAATTTAGGGATTTAATTATCATCCTCCCCGACTGTGAAACTTAGTGTGTGTTCTATTTGTTAACTGTTTAGGGTTGGCTCTCGGGGACGCGCTCTAGCTGCTATTAGCCCAATCTCTGTGAGTAACGATTGTGTAAAGATATGTTCAAAATGGTTATCTTTTGAATACCGAACTGAACTGTTTATTGAACTGATATTATTTACTGAATGAATGTATGTCCTGTATTCTGAACTGTATTGTGGCATCCTTAGCACTTACTGTTTACTGTGACTGTTACAGAGCTCTGTCGGTTCTCTTGTGGAACCATACTGTTTACTGATGATGGCCATCATTACTGTTGGGTCTGTTAAGACCCGGTCCTTTTGGACCTACTGTTTATACTAATGGGTGTACCACATATGACTGATTGATTGATTGATTGATTGAAATACTGAAAGACTGAAATACTGTTTAATGAACTGTTTTCATTACTGTAAGGACATTCATTCATAACCTCTTTACGCTTTATGTTATTCACTGGGCTTTAGCTCACTGTTTATATATATATATATATATGTAGGTTCTCAGCAGCCAGACCGGAGCTAGGAGCGTGGGTTGGACCCCAGTTTTGTCAAGCCAGCCTATGTGCCTCACTGCGAGGTTCCGAGTCGCCATGCTATGGCTTGGGGTGTTTTTTTGTGTTCCCCATCGGTCTCCTTACTGTTTTGTGCTACTGTATAGACTGTCTACTGATTTACTGTACTGTTATCGAGGGACTAGGTCCCCGTACTGAATGTTTGTATATGATTGTATAGTCTGTATATAGACTGTACTGTTCTGAGCTGTATGAATGCATGAAAAATGTTTTTGGCATACAGATTTTCACGGCTCAATGGACACTAGTTACTTACTGTATTGGCTTCCGCCAGGCCCTGTACTCTGTTTTACTGTATTTACTGTTAAGCAGGCCTTCGGTAATCTCGGATTACTGGCCGGTTACGGTGCTAAACCCATAGGGCTGGGTTTGGGTCGTGACAGAGTGGTATCAGAGCGATACTTAACCACGAGTTATACCACACGCACGTGTCCAAATGAGCTATAGGGTGTCATAGAAAAGCAATTAGGGCATCTCATGAACTTGAAAAGTGTGTGGCTATGTTATGACTGAATACATGTTAATGTGATAACTGTCTAAATATGCAACTGTTTACGTTATAATTGCTGAGCTATAGGGTGTCATAGAAAAGCAATTAGGGCATCTCATGAACTTGAAAAGTGTGTGGCTATGTTATGACTGAATACATGTTAATGTGATAACTGTCTAAATATGCAACTGTTTACGTTATAATTGCTGCAACTGTTATAACTGCTTATAGTGAAATGGACAATGCAAATGAACCTGAGTCCTCCTCCACTGAGGCTAGAATGGCCAGAATGGAAAGAATGATGGAACTGATAACTGCCAGACTTGACCAACAACAGAACCAACAGCCCCCACCTCCTCCTCCTGTACAGCCGGACCAAAATGTGAATGTGCAAAATGTGAATGCAAATGAGGGGGATATTATTGCTCTTACCCAGAAGTTTAGCAAGTTGAAACCGCCATCCTTTCAGGGAGGCCTCGAACCATTGAAGGCTGAAGCATGGGTTCTAGAGACTGAGAAACTGTTTGAAGTGTTTCCGTGTTCGGAGGCACATAAGGTACTGTTGGCCACCTTCACTTTGCAAGAAGAGGCGAGAAGGTGGTGGATGCTTACTCGTGATGATAATATTGTTATGACTTGAGCTCAGTTTAAAGTAGCCTTCTTTGAAAAATATTTTCCCCAGTGTATCAGGGATAGGAAAGTGACTGAGTTTGAGCAACTGAGGCAGGGCACCATGTCCGTTGCCGAATATGAAACGAAGTTCACCGGGCTTGCCAAATATGCACCACATATGGTGGACACCGAATACAAGAAGGCCCGAAGGTTTGAGGGCGGCCTGAAAGCTGCAATACATGACAGAATAAATGTGTTAAAACTACCGACCTATGTAGGTGTTCTTGACCGAGCATTGATGGCCGAGTCGAACATCGATGCTGTGAAACAATCGGAAACACCAACAACTGAATGGCATGGCAAAAGGCAGGGTTTCAAATTCAAGAAAGGCAAGCACAATCAGTTGGACAAGAAACAGAATACGGGGTCAACAAATAGCCCCAGCCAAGGGAGTGGTTCCATACCGCCCTGCTCTGAATGTGGTAAAAATCATAAAGGAGTTTGTTATAAAATTTCTGGTGCATGTTACAGGTGTGGCAAGGTGGGCCACATGGTGAAAGATTGCCCTTCCACTGCTCCGGGCAATAGTAAAGCTGCAGGCAGCGCCGCAGCATCAACTGTAGCACCGAAGCCTAACCCCAAAGCTACCGGGAAAGAGCCGATGAGGCAGGGCCGAGTGTTTGCCCTAGTACCGGGAGACGTGCAAAATACTGAAACTGTTGTGTCAGGTATCCTCTCTATTTGTGCTCAAAATGCATATGTACTGATTGATTCGGGGTCTACACATTCTTATGTGTCGCATGCTTTTTCACGGAAATTGAATAGACCCTTAGAACCTATGAACTATTTGTTAGCCGTATCATCACCTGTAGGAGGATCCATGACATGTGCTTATATATATCCTGCTTGTGAGATTATTGTTGGGGATATGCATCTGTTTATTGATTTACTGCCATTGAATATTGATCACTTTGATGTAATATTGGGGATGGATTGGTTACAAAAATATCATGCCACTATAGACTGTGTAACAAAACAAGTTGTTTTCCGTCCACCGGGTTTACCTGAATTTGTGTTTAATGGGAGTGGAGTAGTACCTCCTCCGTATCTGATTTCTTCTGTAAAGGCCGTTAAACTGATTAGAAAGGGATGTAAAGGATATCTGTGTTCTGTACTGACTGTGTCCACTGATGATAGTATTAAAACTGACGTGAATTGTATTCCTATAGTCAGAGAATTCCCAGATGTATTTCCAGATGATCTGCCAGGGGATTTGATTGACAGGGAAATTGAATTTACTGTGGATGTGATTCCGGGAACGCAGCCTGTATCGAAAGCTCCTTACAGAATGGCCCCAACTGAACTGAAAGAGTTGAAAGTGCAATTGCAAGAGCTGTTAGACAAGAAGTTTATCAGGCCCAGTACTTCACCGTGGGGCGCTCCTGTTTTGTTTGTGAAAAAGAAAGATGGCTCACTGAGATTGTGCATTGATTACCGCGAACTGAACAAGATAACTGTAAAGAATAAATATCCTTTACCGCGTATTGATGACCTGTTTGATCAGTTACAGGGTGCACAAGTGTTTTCCAAGATTGACCTCAGATCGGGGTATCATCAACTGAAAGTGAAACCAGAAGACATTGATAAAACTGCTTTTAGAACGAGGTATGGCCATTATGAATTTTTAGTTATGCCGTTCGGAGTCACGAATGCCCCCGCTGCATTTATGGACCTCATGAACAGAATTTTTAAACCGTACCTTGATGATTTCATTGTGGTATTTATTGATGACATACTGATTTATTCTAAGACTGTTGAAGAACATGAACACCATCTAAGACTTGTCCTGCAGACCTTAAGAGAACAGAAACTGTATGCTAAACTGTCTAAATGTGAATTTTGTCTTGATTATGTGATGTTTTTGGGGCATGTTATTAGCAAAAATGGAATTTCTGTTGATCCGCAGAAAATTGAAGCCGTAGTGAACTGGCCTAGACCAACGAATGTAACCGAAGTCCGAAGCTTTTTGGGATTGGCTGGATATTACAGAAGATTTGTCAAAGATTTCTCCAAGATTGCCTTACCACTGACTCAGTTGACACAGAAGGGGATATCATTTGACTGGACTGACCAGAGGGAATCAGCGTTCCAAGAGTTGAAAACTCGACTTATAACTGCACCGGTCCTTACTCTACCTTCAGGTATAGATGGTTACACTGTTTTTAGTGATGCTTCTCATAAGGGTTTGGGATGTGTTTTAATGCAGAATGGGAGAGTTATTGCTTATGCTTCCCGACAGTTGAGACCGCATGAAAAGAATTACCCAACCCATGATCTGGAACTTGCTGCAGTGGTTTTTGCATTGAAAATTTGGCGTCACTATTTGTATGGGGCAACATGTGAAGTATATACCGACCACAAGAGTTTGAAATACTTCTTCACACAGAAAGAACTGAATATGAGACAGCGGAGATGGCTTGAACTGATCAAAGATTATGACCTACAGATTCTGTACCATCCGGGAAAAGCCAACACTGTTGCCGATGCTTTGAGCCGAAAATCGATTGGGAACTTAGCCTGTTTGCTGACTGGACAGAAGGAGTTGCTTTGTGACCTTGAAAAGTCTGAGATTGAAATTGTTTTGAGGGAACAAGGTGGAACCTTAGCTGCTATTTCTGCTCAACCAGCATTGATTGAAGAAATTAAGGGGAAACAACAACTGGATGATTACTTGAAGAAGATTATTGAAGAAAGAGATTAAACCGAGACCGGGGTTCAAATTTGAAAACAATGTACTGAAGTGTCAAGAAAGACTGTGTGTACCGAATGATTCTGAATTGAAAAGAAAGTTCTGCAAGAAGGCCACACATTCGAAGTTTTCGATTCATCCGGGGAATACGAAAATGTATCAAGACCTGAAACAGAATTTCTGGTGGCCGGGAATGAAGAAAGAAATTGCCGACTTTGTGTCCAAGTGTCTTCATTGCCAACAAGTCAAAGCTGAACATCAGCGACCCGCAGGCTTACTGCAACCCTTACCCATACCGGAGTGGAAATGGGAGCATATCACGATGGATTTTATCGTTGGATTACCTCGCTCCAGAAAAGGTATGGATTCAATTTGGGTTATTGTTGATAGACTGACTAAATCTGCACACTTCCTACCTGTCAAGACAATCTATAATGCGGATAAATTGGCTGTTATCTATATTGATGAAATTGTTAGACTGCATGGAGTGCCTGTGTCTATTGTTTCTGACAGGGATTCGAAGTTTACATCGAGGTTCTGGCAAAGCCTACAGACTGCATTGGGTACTGAATTGAGGCTGAGTAGTGCCTATCATCCTCAGACAGATGGACAGTCAGAAAGAACCATCCAAACTTTGGAGGATCTATTGAGAATGTGTGTCCTTGATTTCCAAGGAAACTGGGAAAGTCATTTGCCGTTGGCTGAATTCGCCTACAACAACAGCTACCATTCGAGTATTGGTATGGCGCCTTTCGAGGCATTGTATGGCAGAAAGTGTAGATCTCCAATTTGCTGGGCAGAAGTTGGAGATGGGCCGTTGCTTGGGCCCGAGATCGTTTATGAAACGACTGAGAAGATAAAGCTGATACAACAAAGACTGAAAACTGCACAGAGTAGACAGAAGAGTTATGTAGATATTAGACGGCGAGACCGAGAATATGAAGTGGGTGATCACGTTTTTGTGAAAGTGACACCAATGAAAGGCCAGACTCGTTTTGGAGTCAAAGGCAAGTTAGCGCCGCGGTATGTCGGACCGTATCAAATTATTGAGAAAATCAATCCGGTGGCGTATCAAGTTGCGCTTCCTCCTGAAATGGAGCATATGCATAACGTCTTTCACATTTCTATGTTGAGAGATTATCTCCGGGATCCTTTCCATGTGATTGAGCCTACCCGTATCGTGTTGAGTGATGACTACACTTACGAGGAACGGCCTATACAGATTGTAAACCGACGGATCAAGAAACTGAGGAACAAGGAGATCCCGCTAGTGAAAGTTGACTGGCAGAACCATGGTGGTGTGTATGCCACTTGGGAAAGGGAAGATGACATGGCTAGGCGATATCCTGATTTGTTCCCGCTGAATCCTGTTTTCTTCCAGAATGAAGGTAACTCGAGTTTAGAGGACTAAACTCCTTATAAGGAGGGGAGACTGTAACAACCCTCGTACTGATTACCGATAAACTACTGAATTGGCTACTGGTTACTGCTAAACTGAACTGATAATGACTGATAATTGAATTAAGAGAAGCACGGAATGGACTGATTGAAATTGAAACTGAAATTGAATAAGTTTACCTATTGAATTGCATATTGCATCTGTTTGATTGATTAATTATCTGTTTGAATTCATATGTTTAAACTGCTAATTGAAGGCCTTATCGGCGGCCGAATTAGGAACTGTTTAGTGTTTCATGAACAGTAGAATTTATCTGATTTTATGGTATATTTATCTAAAATGTGCTTAGGTATGATTAAACTAGATTAAATAAAGCCAATTTAAGAGTTTGCCTAAATTACAACTTTGCCACCCTTAGTGGGCCATTTAGAATATTATATTGAGCCTTATTGCATGTTGATCAAACATTTCATCAGCCTTTTTCTCACACCTAGCCGACCAAGAGAGGGGATAGGAGAGAATTGAGTTCATTTTGCTTGATTGTGCTTGAGACTTAAGAGAAATGGAAGAGTAGATTGCTAATTTAGCTTCCTCACCTTGTAATTCAAGACTTAGGTAAGTGAATCCATCTTCTCCTTGTTGTCTTTGAGTTCCATCTTGCATGTATCATGGTTATAGAGAAGTTAAGTCATGAATTTGCTCATATATGTCGAATTGGAACTCCATTGTTGCATGCATGCTTGAATTGGTGCATTTTGAAGTTGAATTCATGTAGATTGTCCATGCATGTCCATGTTTAAGCTAAAGTCCATGTTTTCATTTTGTTTTCCAACTATTGAGCTCAATTGAGCAAGAATTGAAGCTTGATTTTGGTTTAAAGTTCATGCATTGCATGGTTTGAAATTGTTCTTGAAAATGGGTTTGAAAAATGGTTTTAATTGACTCACCTTTGGGGCTTGAATTCACAAATTGGCTTTTGAAACTTGTTATTCATTGTTTTGGGATGTATTTTTCCAGAATTTGGGCCCAAGAGGTCGAGAATTGGGTTGAGAATGCTTGATTTGAGCTTGGAAGGCAAATCTGGAAATTCCAGATTTGGCTTCTTCGCTCGAGCGAAGGATTACTCGCTCGAGCGAGCACCTTTGTCCAGGGCTCCGCTCGAGCGGGCATCGAGCGTGGTATCGCGCGTAAAAATCGAGCATCCAGTACTTTTACTGTTTCATCAGACCGCTCGAGCGAAGGATTGTTCGCTCGAGCGAAGCCTTTGATTTTGCAACCTCGCTCGAGCGAAGGAAGGCTCGCTCGAGCGAGACCCCTGTTTTCAGCAACTTTTGAAAAATGCCTTCCAACTGTATTTTTGCATCCTCATCTCATCCTAGGCATTCTTAGGCCTAGTTTAAGACATCTTAATGAGGATTTAGACGTAGAACCACACCGAGGAAATTTAGGGATTTAATTATCATCCTCCCCGACTGTGAAACTTAGTGTGTGTTCTATTTGTTAACTGTTTAGGGTTGGCTCTCGGGGACGCGCTCTAGCTGCTATTAGCCCAATCTCTGTGAGTAACGATTGTGTAAAGATATGTTCAAAATGGTTATCTTTTGAATACCGAACTGAACTGTTTATTGAACTGATATTATTTACTGAATGAATGTATGTCCTGTATTCTGAACTGTATTGTGGCATCCTTAGCACTTACTGTTTACTGTGACTGTTACAGAGCTCTGTCGGTTCTCTTGTGGAACCATACTGTTTACTGATTGATGGCCATCATTACTGTTGGGTCTGTTAAGACCCGGTCCTTTTGGACCTACTGTTTATAGGCTAATGGGTGTACCACATATGACTGATTGACTGAAATACTGTTTAATGAACTGTTTTCATTACTGTAAGGACATTCATTCATAACCTCTTTACGCTTTATGTTATTCACTGGGCTTTAGCTCACTGTTTATATATATATATGTAGGTTCTCAGCAGCCAGACCGGAGTTAGGAGCGTGGGTTGGACCCTAGTTTTGTCAAGCCAGCCTATGTGCCTCACTGCGAGGTTCCGAGTCGCCATGCTATGGCTTGGGGTGTTTTTTTGTGTTCCCCATCGGTCTCCTTACTGTTTTGTGCTACTGTATAGACTGTCTACTGATTTACTGTACTGTTATCGAGGGACTAGGTCCCCGTACTGAATGTTTGTATATGATTGTATAGTATGTATATAGACTGTACTGTTCTGAGCTGTATGAATGCATGAAAAATGTTTTTGGCATACAGATTTTCACGGCTCAATGGACACTAGTTACTTACTGTATTGGCTTCCGCCAGGCCCTGTACTCTGTTTTACTGTATTTACTGTTAAGCAGGCCTTCGGTAATCTCGGATTACTGGCCGGTTACGGTGCTAAACCCATAGGGCCGGGTTTGGGTCGTGACTGTCACGACCCAAACCCGGCCCTATGGGTTTGGGTCGTGACAATGCATGTATACATTGTTGAGTTTTGAGGTTGATTTCATGGAAATCCTTACATGCATGTCCATATTCTAGCTTGGGTCCATGAATTCAGCATGTTTTTGGAAGGATTGACTCATTTGTTCTTGTATTAGAAGCTTTGAAGTTGATTAAATTCATGCATGTTGCATGTACATCATGCTCTTGAAGTTTTGTTTGGAACTGGGTTCAATTGAACTACCTTTGGGCTTTGATTTTGCAAATTGATCTTTGAAACATGTCATATTATGAGTTTTAAATTGTTTTCTAGAAAATTAGCCCAACAAGATCGAATTTGATGCTTTAAATGTTGAGTTTCATGCTTGGAAACAAATCTGGAAATTCCAGATTTTGGATCCACGCTCGAGCAGGGAACTCCACGCTCGAGCGTACACTCTGAGTTCATGCAGTCCGCTCGAGCGAGGAAAGTAACGCTCGAGCGTGAAATGCGTGTATTTAGTACTTTGCATGTGTTTACAGTCCACTCGAGCGAGGGAATGCACGCTCGAGTGAGGACTTGTGTCTCACGCTCGAGCGGGGGTCGAGCGCCCGTCGAGCGTGAATTTCATGTATCCAGTACTTTTGCAGTCCGCTCGAGCGAGGAAAGTTACGCTCGAGCATAGCTCTTTTGTCTGCATGTCTGCTCGAGCGGAGAAAGCCACGCTCGAGCGGGACCCCTATTTTAGCAAAAATTTGAAAAGTGTTTTAAAGTGCATCTTTGCATCCTCATTCCATCCTAGGCATTCCTAGGCCTAGTTTAAGGCATCTTAATAAGGATAATGCTATAGAACCACACCGAGTCAAGATAGGGACTAAGTTATTGTTTCCCAAACGTGCAACTTAGTGTGTGTTCATCTTGTAACTGTGTAGGGTTGGCATCCGAGGACGCTCACTAGCCTATCTGTAGCCTAGAACTCTGTGAGTAACAATGTTGTAAAGATATGTTCAATTATGAATATTTTCTAAATGATCGACTGTTCTGTTTATTGAAACGTTATTGTTTAATGAATGAATGAATGTTTGTCCTATTTGTAAACTGTATTCGTGGCGTCCATAGCAATTTACTATTACTGTACTGTTACTGCTACTGTCACAGAGATCTCTGTCGGTTCCCATGTTTAGAACCACTACTGTTTACTGTTATGATGGCCATCAATTGACTGTTCGGTCTGTTAAGACCTACTGTACTGTTTTGCTATTGGATGTACCACATATAACTACTATGGTTTCTAAATGACTGATATGATTGTTTAATGACTGAAAAGACATTCATTCTTAACCTCTTTACACAACTGTTATTCACTGGGCTTTAGCTCACTATTTATATATATATATGTAGGTGTCCAAGCACCGGATCGAAGCTAGGAGCGTTAGGTTTAACTCCCTTTTTGTCAAGCCAACCACTGTGCCTCACTGAGAGGTTCCAAGTCCTTCAAGCTAGGGCTTTTTGGAGTGTTTTAGATTCATCCTTTCTGTCTCTGTTTTTGGATAGACTGACTGTACCTGTACTGTACTGTTCTAATAGGGATTAGGTCCCTGTCCTGGATGATTGTATATATATGTATATACTGTTTTGGTTCTGAATGTGAATATGTATGAAAAGTCTTTTTTTGCATACAGACTGTCACAGTTCATTGGACATCTTTTATTACTGTTTTGGTTTCCGCCAGCCCCTGTACTCTGTATTACTGTTATTATTGTTAAGCAGGCCTTCGGTAATCACGGATTACTGGCCGGTTACGGTGCCAAACCCATAGGGGCGGGTTTGGGTCGTGACAGAGTGGTATCAGAACGATACTAAACCACGAGTTATACCGCACATACGTGTCCAAATGAGCTATAGGATGTCCTAGAAAAGTGGATAGGGCATTACAGGAGCATAAGAAAGTGTGTGTGGCCATGACATGAATATATGTGCTAATGTGTTAATATGTTAAGTATGCAACTGTCTATGTTCATAATTGCCATAATTGTCTATAGTGAAATGGATAACGCAAGAAATGCTGATGAATCTGAATCATCTGAGGCCAGAATGGCAAGGCTAGAAAGAACAGTTGAACTGCTAACTGAGGCCTTAGGCACACACAGAACCAACAGCCCCCTCCTCCAGTTCAACCGAGCAGAATGTTAATGATGATATAGTCTAACACAGAAGTTCAGTAAATGAAACCGCCATCATTTAAGGAGGCCTTGAACCATTAAAGGCCGAAGCCTGGGTTCTAGAAATGAGAAATTGTTCGAAGTGTTTCCGTTTCTGAGCACACAAGTGCTATTACTACCTTCACTTTACAAGAAGAGGCCAGAAGGTGGTGGATGCTTGTCCGTGACACCAATACTACTATGACTTGGTCAATTTAAGAAGCCTTCTTTAGAAATACTTCCCTCAGTGTGTCAGGGATCGAAAAGTAATTGAATTTGAGCAATTGAAGCAAGGCACTGTGTCCGTAGCTGAGTACGAATCGAAATTCACTGAACTCGCTAGATATGCACCACACATGGTTGATACTGATTATAAAAAGGCCAGGAAGTTTGAAGGCGGCCTTAATGTTGAAATACTTGACAGAATCAATGTTCTGAAACTACTGAAATATGTAGATGTTCTTGACCGAGCAATAATAGCCGAGTCGAATATCGAGGCACTGAAACAGACTAAAACACCAGGAACTGAATGGCGTGGTAAGAGACAAGGTTTTAAATTTAAGAAAGGCCGGAATAGCCCATTGAACAAAAAGCAAAATACGGGATCAAGAACCAGTTCCAGTCAGGGAAATAGTTCCATACCGCCCTGTTCTGAATGTGGTAAGAGGCATAAAGGGATTTGTTATAAAATTTCAGGTGCTTGTTACAGGTGTGGCAAGGTGGGCCACATGGTCAAAGATTGCCCTTCTGCTCCTCAGGGCAATAGTAAAGCTGCAGCCAGTGCCGTAGCATCAATTGTTGCACCGAAACCCAACCCTAAAGCTATTGGAAAAGAGCCTATAAGGCAAGGCTGAGTGTTCGCACTTGTACCGGGAGATGTACAGAATACCAAGACCGTTGTGTCAGGTATACTCTCAATCTGTACTCAAAATGCTTATGTTCTGATTGATTCGGGGTCTACACATTCATATGTCTCGCATGCTTTTTCACGAAAATTGAATAGACCACTAGAACCTATGAACTATCTGCTAGCTATATCTTCACCCGTTGGGGGATCCATGACTTGTGCTTATATGTACCCTGCATGTGAGATTATTGTTGGAGATGCGCATTTGTATATTGATTTACTGCCATTGAACATTGACCATTTTGATGTAATATTGGAAATGGACTGGTTAACAAAATATCATGCTACCATAGACTGTGTAACAAAACAAGTTGTTTTCCGTCCACTTGGACTGCCTGAATTTGTGTTTAACGGAGTTGGAGTAGTACTCCCCCGTATCTGATTTCATCCATGAAAGCTTTTAAACTGATTAAAAAGGGGTATAAAGGGTATCTGTGTTGTATATTGACTGTACCTACTGATGTTAAAGCTAATGTGGACAGTATTCCTATAGTCAGAGAATTCCCAGATGTTTTTCCAGATGACTTGCCAGGGGATTTGATTGACAGGGACATTGAGTTCACCATTGATGTGATTCCGGGTACACAGCCAGTTTCCAAAGCTCCGTACAGAATGGCACCCACCGAACTGAAAGAACTGAAAATTCAACTACAGGAACTGTTAGATAAGAAGTTCATCAGGCCCAGTACTTCACCGTGGGGCGCTCCAGTTTTGTTTGTGAAAAAGAAAGACGGCTCACTGAGACTCTGCATTGACTACCGTGAACTGAACAAGGTAACAGTGAAAAACAAATATCCATTGCCTCGAATTGATGATTTGTTTGACCAGTTACAGGGTGCCCAAGTTTTCTCTAAAATTGACCTTAGATCTGGATACCACCAGTTGAAAGTCAAACTAGAGGACATTGAAAAGACTGCCTTTCGAACGAGGTATGGACATTACGAATTCCTTGTTATGCCTTTCGGAGTTACTAATGCACCTGCTGCATTTATGGACCTTATGAACAGAATTTTCAAACCATTCCTTGATGAATTTGTAGTTGTTTTCATAGATGACATTTTGATTTATTCCAACAGCACGGAAAAACTTGAATATCATTTGAGAATTGCCTTGCAGACCCTAAGAGAACAAAAACTGTATGCTAAACTGACAAAATGTGAATTTTGGCTTGACAATGTTATGTTTTTGGGACATGTAATCAGTAAGGATGGAATTTCAGTTGATCCGCAGAAAATTGAAGCAGTAATGAATTGGCCTAGACCAACAAATGTTACCGAAGTTCAAAGTTTTCTAGGCTTAGCCGGGTATTACAGAAGGTTTGTCAAAGACTTCTCTAAAATTGCCCTACCACTGACTCAATTGACTCAAAAGGGGATATCATTTGACTGGACCGATCAAAGAGAATCAGCCTTTCAAGAGTTAAAGACTCGACTTGTGACTGCACCGATTCTTATCCTACCCTCAGGTACGGATGGTTATACTATGTTTAGTGATGCTTCTTATAAGGGTTTGGGATGTGTCTTAATGTAGAATGGTAAAGTTATTGCATATGCTTCCCGACAACTGAGACCGCATGAAAAGAACTACCGACCCATGATTTAGAACTTGCCGCAGTGGTATTTGCATTGAAAATCTGGCGTCACTACCTATATGGGGCAACATGCGAAGTGTACACAGACCACAAGAGTTTGAAGTACTTCTTCACACAGAAAGAATTGAACATGAGGCAGCGGAGATGGTTAAAACTGATAAAAGATTATGACTTGCAAATTTTGTACCATCCGGGGAAAGCTAACACCGTTGTCGATGCACTAAGTCGGAAATCAGTTGGAAATTTAGCCTGTTTACTCACCGGGCAGAAAGAATTGCTATGTGACCTTGAAAAACTTGAAGTTGAAATTGTTTTGCATGAACAAGGTGGAACCTTAGCCGCTATTTTTGCTCAACCGACACTGATTGAGGAAATTAAAGAGAAACAACAACTGGATGACTTCTTGAAAAAGGTCATTGATGAACAAGAGTCCAAACCGAGGCTGGACTTTAAATTTGAGAACAATGTGTTAAAATTCTAGGGAAGGTTATGTGTACCGAGTGATTCTGAAGTAAAAAGAAGAATTCTGCAAGAGGGCCACAATTCAAAATTGTCTATCCATTTAGGAAATACGAAAATGTACCAAGACTTGAAACTGAATTTATGGTGGCCGGGAATGAAGAAAGAGATTGCTGACTTTGTGTCGAAATGTCTTCATTGCCAACAAGTTAAAGCCGAATATCAATGACCCGCAGGCTTACTGCAACCCTTACCGATACCGGAGTGGAAATAGGAACATATCACTATGGATTTTATTGTTGGTTTACCTCACTCCAGTAAAGGTATGGACTCAATTTGGGTAATTGTTGATAGACTGACTAAATCTGCTCACTTCTGACCTGTCAAAACAATTTATAATGCGGACAAATTGGCTATACTCTATATCGATGAGATTGTTAGATTGCATGGAGTGCCTGTGTCCATTGTTTTTGATAGGGACTCGAAGTTTACATCGAGATTCTGGCAAAGCCTACAGATAGCATTAGGTATTGAACTGAGACTGAGTAGTGCATACCATCCTCAGACAGATGGCCAGTCAGAAAGAACCATCCAGACTCTGGAGGATTTACTGAGAATGTGTGTCCTTGATTTTCAGGAAAATTGGGAAAGCCACTTACCGTTGGCTGAATTCGCCTACAACAACAGTTTTCATTCAAGCATTGGTATGGCGCCTTTCGAGGCTTTGTATGGCAGGAATGTCGATCTCCAATTTGTTGGGCAGAAGTTGGAGATTGGCTTTTGCTTGGGCTCGAAATTGTACATGAAACTACTGAAAAAGTGAAATTGATTCAATAGAGATTGAAAACCGCACAGAGCCGGCAGAAAAGTTATACGGATGTCCGAAGGCGAGATAGAGAGTATAAAGTAGGTGATCATGTTTTTGTTAAAGTGACACCGACGAAAGGGCAGACTCGTTTTGGAGTCAAGGGCAAGCTAGCGCCAAGATATACCGGATTGTATGAGATTATTGAGAAAATCAATCCGGTGGCGTATCAAGTAGCGCTTCCTCCTGAAATGGAGCATATACATAATGTATTCCATATTTCAATGTTGAGGGATTATCTTTGGGATCCCTTTCATGTTATTGAGCCTACCCGTATAGTGCTAAGTGATGACTACACTTATGAAGAACGGCCTATTCAGATTGTAAACAGACAGATCAAGAAGTTGCGGAACAAAGAGATTCCGTTAGTGAAAGTTGATAGGCAAAACCATGGTGGCGTATATGCCACTTGGGAAAGGAAAGACGATATGATTAAGAGATATCCTGAACTGTTTCCTCTGGATCCAGTGTTCTTCCAAAATGAAGGTAATTCGAGTTTGGAGAACCAAACTCTTTGTAAGGAGGAGAGACTGTGACAATCCTCACCACTGATTAGTGCTAATCTATGATTAAGCATGTTAAGTGACTGATTGACTGAAATTCTGACTAATTGATTTAGTGTATTAGTTTAAACGCATTTCTATCTGTTGACTGTTAAATGATCTGTTCATGTTTTATGTTTTAAACTGCAAATTGAAGTCCTTATCGGCGGGTGAATCCGGAACTGATTAGTGTTTTGTGTTAATTAGAATTAATGTGATTTTATGGTAAATTTAGTTGAAATTTGATTTGGTATGATTAAATTGGATTAAATAAGCTAAATTACATTAGTTGGACTTATCTACCATTTTGCCACTTAGTGGGCCACTACCTAAGACAATGTTGAAGCTTTATTACACTTGATCACACATCACTCTCCAGCCATATTGAGGCCATTTCGAGAGAGAGAGTGAGAATAGAGAGAATTGGTTTCAACTAGGAGATTACTTGGAGAATTGGAAGATTTGAAGGAACTTGCAAAATTTGAGCTTCTATACCTTGAATTGGAGACTTGAGGTAGGAGACTCACCCTTTTAATTGTGAGTTTGAGTTGTTCTTGCATGATTCATGGTAAGGTTAGTGATTTAAGGCATGAATTAGCTTAATATGTTGAATTGAGTAGGAATTCATGCATGCATGTATACATTGTTGAGTTTTGAGGTTGATTTCATGAAAATCCTCACATGCATGTCCATATTCTAGCTTTGGTCCATGAATTCAGCATGTTTTTGGAAGGATTGACTCATTTGTTCTTGTATTAGAAGCTTTGAAGTTGATTAAATTCATGCATGTTGCATGTACATCATGTTCTTGAAGTTTTGTTTGGAAATGGGTTCAATTGAACTACCTTTGGGCTTTGATTTTGCAAATTGATTTTTGAAACATGTCATATTATGAGTTTTAAAGTGTTTTCCAAAAAATCAGCCCAAAAGGATCGAATTTGATGCTTTAAATGTTGAGTTTCATGCTTGGAGACAAATCTGGAAATTTCAAATTTTGGATCCACGCTCGAGCGTACACTCTAAGTTCATGCAGTCCGCTCGAGCGGGGAAAGTAACGCTCGAGCGTGAAATGCGTGTATCCAGAACTTTGCATGTGTTTACAGTCCGCTCAAGCGAGGGAATGCACGCTCGAGCGAGAACTTGTGTCTCACGCTCGAGCGGGGGTCGAGCGCTCGTCGAGCGTGAATTTCATGCATCCAGTACTTTTGCAGTCCGCTCGAGCGTAGCTCTTTTGTTTGCATGTCCGCTCGAGCGGAGAAAGCCACGCTCGAGCGGGACCCCTGTTTCAGCAAAAATTTGAAAAGTGTTTTAAAGTGCATCTTTGCATCCTCATTCTATCCTAGGCATTCCTAGGCCTAGTTTAAGGCATCTTAATGAGGATAATGCTATAAAACCACACCGAGTCAAGATAGGGACTAAGTTATTGTTTCCCAAACGTGCAACGTAGTGTGTGTTCATCCTGTAACTGTGTAGGGTTGGTATCCGAGGACGCTCACTAGCCTATCTGTTGCCCAGAACTCTATGAGTAACAATGTTGTAAAGATATGTTCAATTATGAATATTTTCTGAATGATCGACTGTTCTGTTTACTGAAACGTTATTGTTTAATGAATGAATGAATGTTTGTTCTATTTGTAAACTGTATTCGTGGCATCCATAGCAATTTACTGTTACTGCTACTGTCACAGAGATCTCTGTCGGTTCCCATGTTTAGAACCACTACTGTTTACTGTTATGATGGCCATCAACTGATTGTTCGGTCTGTTAAGACCTACTGTACTGTTTTGCTATTGGATGTACCACATATAACTACTATGGTTCTAAATGACTGATATGACTGTTTAATGACTGAAGGACATCATTCTTAACCTCTTTACACAATTGTTATTCACTGGGCTTTACTCACTGTTTATTATATATAGTAGGTGTCAGGCACCGGATCGGAGCTAGGAGCGTTGGGTTTAACTCCCTTTTTGTCAAGCCAACCACTGTGCCTTACTGAGAGGTTCCAAGTCCTTCAAGCTAGGGCTTTTTGAGGTGTTTTAGATTCATCATTTCTGTCTCTGTTTTTGGATAGACTGACTGTACCTGTACTGTACTGTTCTAATAGGGATTAGGTCCCTGTCCTGGATGATTGTATATGTATGTGTATACTGTTTTGGTTCTGAATGTGAATATGTATGAAAAGTCTTTTTTTGCATACAGATTGTCACAGCTCATTGGACATCTTTTATTACTGTTTTGGCTTCCACCAGCCCCTGTACTCTGTATTACTGTTATTACTGTTAAGCAGGCCTTCAGTAATCACGGATTACTGGCCGGTTACGGTGCTAAACCTATAGGGGCGGGTTTGGGTCGTGACAATATCGTCGAGATTGAGGCTAGCTATCATATCCTTGCATATATCCAGTCACAAATATCACAGTGGACTAAATGGGCCAATATAGATGCCCTTTTGTGGTTTTCTTACTTACTTGTGCACAACCATTGCGAACAAAGTTACACATTCACATTACAGTAAGATGCCACAAGCGAGTGGGCTCGAGAGGGCCTACTTAAACCATCCATGTCATATTCTCATTAATGTGATTAAGTATAATAAGCCACTAATTCATGACTAATGTCATAAACTAATTCCAATCATCCTAATGTGTGAATTCTCAAAGACAATTGTAAAGGTTTAGGCCCAACTAAGTAATGATTCATGACTAACTAATATTCACTAGATTATAAAAAGATGTCATAGAGATATCAAGTGCACCTAAGTCGCAAATTTAACTAGTAAGTGCTAATCCTCTGTACCTTCAAGTCAATTTTATTCTCCATACTTTTTACTGTATTTAGTTGAAACATGACGATACTTCTCTTGCCATCCATCTTTCTCGCTTCATAATTAGTTGCAATTAATTCTACTATCCACAAGAATGAGAGAATAAGCTATCAATCTATGACAGCTCTCGAAGCAACTTAAGTGTGAATTAGGCTAAAGAGTCAATTCAACACAATGCTCTCACGAGCGATGTGTCAAATTCTTAGAGTCATAACAACGTTGTCAGCCTTGACCTTTTCATTACTATGCAACAACTTTTGTGCTTAGTGGTAAATGTCATTCAAAAGCGTTAGCCTAGTTAAAGAATCATACAAAGAAGTACATCTTCATGTCTCACACTCAAGTATAGAAAGAGTAAGTGTCCAGACTTAGACAAGTTGACAGTGCTAATAGATTTTACAGCCACTAGGTGTTAATTTTCTCACTTAGTGTTAATAGATTTTGTACTTTCTAAACGTTAATCTCTTAACTTTAATTGACACTTCAACGCACACTATTATAGTGCATGAAATTTTGCTCCATCTATTCCCATCAGTTGGGTAGAGATCAAAACACTGCTCATACTAGCTACTTATCTTACATTTAATGACTAACTCATTTTAGCTCGCATTTCTTAGATGATGTGACTCTTGGATATTGCTTCATCCAATGATGCAACGTTGTTATAAGCCAAATTTCAAAGTCAATCCGCTCAGCTCAATAATCAGTATTACATCTAAATCTATTGAGAGCTTACTGATTTCATAACTCTAAACACGCCAATCAAAGCTACTTAGCATGCCGCTAATCATAGCGCACACACATAAGTTTTTATTGCGCCAAATAAGGCAACAAAACCACGACGACGTTGAGTCGTGTTTCTTTACTTTGGCTCAATCAATGTCTGACATAAAGTTTCCAAGATTTTCTTCTTATCTAAAGAATAGGATTACAATGTTCACATTTGAACATCTCTACTAAGTTTAGATCAATCAAATTAACTTCCATAAGCTAAGTCAATTGGAGGGGAAAAAATGAGCATTGAGATTAATTTAATTAGCATATCATAATATAATTTTGCCACAAAAATCTAAATTAAATATTAACAATATTACACAAGTTGCAAGATCGAAAATTCACTATACCCGTAATCATCTCTTGCGCCACGAGTGACAATTATCCAAAATTTAATTTAATTCATGTACAAAATATTAGTTTTCGAGAGTAAATCTACAAAGATTTCTCTCAACCGAACAACCTCCTACTAACTATGACATGCCTAAAGCATGATAAAATATTGAATTCTGCATGATAACATCTCAATATAATTCATAAAATAAAATATGCTAGAATATTTAATCATGAAATTAAAATTCTCCAATATAAATAGATCATGTTATTTAAAATAACAACATACCACAAGTTCTAATCATTTAAAAGAACTTACGATACTTTATGCAGTATTTAAATAATGTCATAACATATTTCTAAAATTTCTGCAATTTTCTGAAATTTTTTAGAATTACAAGTAATTAATAATTACAAAGAAAATCAGAAATAAATATTACAGAATCTGAAAAAATACAAAAATCATACCAATAAATAAGATTACATAGCAGTAGTTTACAGTAACAATTTCAAGACCAGAATCCAAGTCATACTCCCCTACGAGCAATTTAACGTAAAAATATTAAATTATTCATTAATGAAAAATAAAATTCTGAAACTTTAACATCTTGTAGAAAAATTAATTACGAGTCCAACAATATAAGTCATGTTTAAATCAAAATTATAACGAATAATATAAAAGTAATTAACGTAATTTTGAAATTAAAACTCAACAAACAGAGCCTTAAACAGCTGCAGGTAGGCAACGTGGCTCAGCTCAGCGTGTGATGACATCAACACCTGTCATGATGACGTTAGCACACAAGTAAGCCTCTCATGCTTTCATGGGTTCAACTTACTCAAAATTAGGGCTTGAGTTTTCTCTTTAGTCGTAAGTTGGAATCGGGTCCATAATATATCGTTTTGAAGGCCTTGAAATAAAGATTCCAAATATATAGTTTTCACAATATGAAAATAAAACATGTGAAACTAGCATGCAATCAAAATTACAAAAATTAAATATGAATCTCTATTTTTTTCAAAATCCGACCATCTGATTTTGTCAAAACTTTGCAAATATACTTTATAGTATATGGACTACAACATATACAAAATTTAGGCCGATCAGAGATAGTTTTAAAAAATCACTTTTTATGCACAAATCATATATATACATATATTTATGCACAAAAACACCCAACTTGACTCTGATACCAATGTAGGAAAAATAAGAAATAATACACAGTGAAAATAAACTGATTCAGGCATACCTTTTATACTCAAACCGAATGTATGGATCATGTGTGTGTATCACGTGCTTCCATTGATATCTTCAAATAATTTCCAACAGTAGAGTAGAACTATTAGAGAACTACCTGCATTATTCACAGTATAAAAGCTATTATGTGTTTCTAAGGAGAGAAGAAAAATAAAGTTTTGAAGGAAGAGAAAATAGATTACCCATCTGGTTAAATTCTACTCTTCCAAATATAATATGTATATAATCACTCACAACTCTATATCTTTAAAAGATAAGATAGTTTATACATTCTTATCAAATAAGTTAATCTAAGTCCACTTTGACTCCGTCTCTCCTTATAAGTCTTGGATCATGCCATCATAGACGATTCAATCGGATAAAACTTTTAAACCTGAACCAATTTTCAACATATATATTATTCTCGTTGCATGGATATTATGCTAGTAGTTATAAGGAGACAAGTTAACGGAAAGAATGCATGCATGTATCGGAAAATATCTCAAAAGTCAAAGAATGTTCAAACTATATACCTCTTTTTCTCAAGCTTGTGTTCTTGACCAAGGTAGAATAATCAAGATTACATTTCACCAACCTTAGAAAGATTGCAGTTACGTGTACGAGAATGTTATTAGCAACTTCAATCAGTTCTTTTTTGTCTGTGTTTTCGCGCACTTTACCGTAAATTGTTGGGAAACAAACAAAAATAATGTTGAATAATAAGAAATTTTATTATCATGTTTGAAATTTTCATATGAAATGAATGTACAACAATAGATTTTTTTTTTTTTTTATAAATTTTTTTTCCTATTTAAACCCCCCAAAATGTGTTTATTTTCAACAAATTTGCACTGATTTAAGAATTAATTAGAAAAAGGTGAGAATGGCAGAACAATCTATATGATAAAGCAAGTGAATTTTTAAAAATGTGTTGAAAATATCATAAATGTTTTTGTGAATGGTGATGATTAACTCAATCTAACGGTGAAATTGTCCAACTTAGAATAGAGATATATAATTAGATTCATGGATTAAGCCCCGTTAATGGTTAGTTCAATATTCTCTCTCTCTCTCTCTCTCTCTCTCATTTTTTTTTTATGCATTTGAAAAGAAAAAAAACGAGTTGCAATGCACAATTTTTGTACACAAAATTTATATTCAATAATGTGTCAAATTAAACACTTATTATTATTGTGGTTTAAAATTTTAAAAATGTCACTATCAAATATTTTGTACAAGTTTCATATACGTAAATTTTATGTAAATTATTTTTTATGTTATATTTTGTAGACCAATTAGAAATTTCATTGTCTATTATGTGACATGAGATTTGAACAATATTGAACATTAAGCATTTCTTTTCTTCATCTTCGATCAATTTATTTCGCTTTTTCCTCGTATAGATTGTAATAGCTATCAATGATTACTGAATGGCTCTTGAAACCTATTATTTCTATTTTCATGATTAGTTTATTTTGTTAAATTATGTCACTTTTTTTTAGTATTTTTTACTTATGCAATATTTAAAAAATAATAAATGATGAATTATTGATTTTTTTTTGTTTTATGGTGCCTTCTAATGGCTATGGTCCAATAATAAATCATTGGATTATTGATTAATTTTTTAAAATTATTATTATTTATTTAATTTTTGCTTTGTGTTTTATTTTTTAGAAAGTATGAAATTCTTTTTCAAGTTTCATCAAACTCATATTTACATAAAAGTTGTACTTAATAAAATTTTAATGTGATGTGTCATATTTTTCAACATATCAATTCATTGGGGCATGCTCCCAGGCTTGTCCAATCCATGTACAGGAAGTGCTTTATGTAAATTCCAATTAGTTGAGGTACGCGTAAGCTGCACCGGACATCCAGTCATCAAAAAAAATTGTGATAAGTGCACAGCACAAGTCATAGCTAGTCATTTATATTATTGAAAAATATGCATAATAATTCAAAAAAAACAAGCCAGTTTTTTCTTCTTCTTTTTCCCGTGAAAAATGGCAACACTAAAAGTAAGAAAACAATTTTATAGGAATTTAAATAAGATATTGAGAATATACTCTTTTCAAACCACCAACACCCACCCACCCCCCCCCCCCCCCTCCAAAAAAAAAAAAAAAAAAACAAACAAACAAACACAGACAATTCCTATTTGTCGGCTCAATCCTTAATTTTGAATCAAACCCAGACCGAATGTCTATTATGTTTTTTTGAGAACGAATAGTATTGAATCCTACATTTTGGACTATGCCACCCATCACTGTCGCTCTCACCAAGAAAATTAAACATAATTGACTGCTGAAAAAATACCAGGAAATTGCAATATCTTATTTTTTAAAAGAACTTATTAAAAAAAAATTAATTACATTTTTAGTCCAAAGTATAAGTTCTGCATCATTTTGGTCTCTGATATTTAATTGTGTCAATTTAGTCCCTAATGCACAAAAAATATTTTAATTTGGTCCTCCAACCTAACTCCATTAATAAACACCATTACAGTCATAGGTAAATATGTAATTTTAGTTATCAAAATGACACAAATCACATATTTGGGAACTAATAAAAGCATAATTTTTCAAGTTAGGTTTCACATTAATGGCACATACCATATACTTTAAAGGCTAAAACTATAGTGTGTGTTTGGTTTGAGTTTTTTGAATTACGTTTTTTAAAAACTGAGTTTTTTATTTTTTGCATTTTTTTTTTGTTTTTAGTGAATATTTTAAAAATTTTAAGCATTTTGTTTTTACTTTTTTAGATGCACATTTCTTAGATGTATCTAAAAAGTAAAAAATTTGTGAAAAAATATTTTAAAAAATTAATAAATACATAAAAATACGAAAAATATATTGAATTCTCTTCTTTTTTTCTTTTTTTTTTTTGTATTTTTGGTACTTAGTGAAATTTTTAAAGATTTTTTCACAAAAATTATACATTTTATGTATATTTATGTTAAGTGTGTCTAAAAATTTAAAAAAAATTGCTTAAAATATTAAAAAATTCAGTAAAAAAAAAAAAACATGAAAAATAAGAAGGTAGAATTTTCAAAAAGTATTTTTAGAAAACCAAAAACAAGCAAAGGATATATTTATTGACTATTTTAAGATGAGAGATTAAAATGAAACACTGTTTATACATTCGGGATCAAATTGGCACAACTTATACATTAGAAATCAAAATGACACAAATAACATATTTAGAGGCTAAAAATATAATTAATCCAAAACTAATAATCCTATCATAATTTATTAAAACTAGCAACAGAAAGAGTTTAGGTTTCTGTACTATCTGTAAGACTCTAACTTTTTTTTTTTATAATTTTTTTCTATAATATCTAGAATTGGAATTGGATAATTTCAATAAAAGCAAACTCTCTCATCATCATCACTATCACCAATGGTCCATTGCCAATATTTCCGTATTTGACTTTGCCAAAGCTTCAATAGCTTAGCTAAGTAGCTGACTTTGAACCTCCACATCTTAATCACCAAGGATCCTCTAGAGTGTTTTTTTTTTAAAATTTTTTAAAATGGTGTATTGTGTGGTTGAGATTTAATACTGAAAAATTGATGTAACTTATTATTAAATCTCAACCACACAATGCACTACTCTAGAAAACTTTAAGAAAAAAAAAAAACTCTAGAGGATCTTTGCTCCATCTTAATTACATGTGTCTCTCATTCATGCTATGATGTTTAAGGTTGGTAGTTTTGACGCCAAAACATGCATGTTTTTAGCTGTTTTTCCTTGGAAAAAGAATCATTCTAATTCCATGTTTTTGGATTAGTTGCTAGTTTTAATTTGATTCAAATTTATATATTTTGGAAATTAGTTGGAATGTGTTCCTATCTATTAATAGCATTTTGGGGATTGTCGTTGCAATCAGGGGTGTAAATGGTTCAATTTAGTTGGGATTTAGCAACAATTTATCATCGAATCAAACTTTTTAGTTTTATTGTAGAAACCAAAACAAACTAGATATCGGTTTTGTGTAGTGGAAGGATTCTAATGAAATTTTAAAAGGTTTTATAAGATTTTATAAAATCTAAGATTGAAAATAAATGAAGAAACTTGGTGAAAATTGTTCTATAAATACATTCCTCCATAATTTTTATTACAAAACGTATATTTTTTTTGTTATTTATATTCTAATGCGTAAAGAATTAAAATATAAAAGTAATTAAATATAATTTTTGGTTGGTTTGGTTAGTATCGGGAAATAGTCCATAAGGTATGAAAAATTGACCGAAAACCAAAATTTTAGTCGGTCTTGAGCGGTCAGCTCAATTATGTCAGGTTTTTGTACATCTCTAATTCGGGCAAATGCTTGTCAAAAAGCATTTGTAACTAATCCAGTAGAAAATTCCGATTTATTATTAGAAATTTTAGGTTTTTATTAGGTAGTATTGAATTTCAAAATTTATTCAAAATATTCAACTTGATTTATAATAATGAAGTCAATATTTTATTTGTTATTTATAGAACATTAATAAAAACAAAGTTCTGCTAAATAAAAAGTGATACAAAATCAGTTTTGGTATAGATGCCTTGCTAGTGCTATATTAATTGGTTGTGTGGTTGTCTTTTCATTTTTTGTATTTTCAAACTTTCATTATTTTTGTTTTCGAAAAAACAAAAATGCATTATATTTTGTTTTGTAAGGTGTTCACAAGCATTGAAATATGCAATATTCTTTGATTTTTCAATTGGGGTACCCAAACAAACCTCAATGCAATGAATCTGAAATGTCATTATCAAAAGATTGAAGTTTTATTGCAGTTTTGTCTAAAAAAAAAAAATTTTTTTTTTTGAGTTTTAGGTGTTCGAGAACGACTAGCAAACTTTCCGGGTATCCAAACGCATTCATCATCATTGTTATAGAATTATGTGTTTTTTGTATGTCAATGCCACGTAACTTGTCTGAATATGATTTTCTACTAAAGATGATTGATGCATTCATATCTAGAAGCCCATTTTTTATGAGATTGAATCCCAGATGTTATTAATTACTCAAATTTAATTACGTAGATTCTGACATGAAAAATTTTAAAAAAGTTCAAAAAGATAAAAATATTGTTGTATTATAATTTAACAAAATCTAGCTTACAAAAAAAAGAAGCAAACTAAAGGTAAAAGTAAATAAAACTTCAACTAACTAGAGTAAAGGATCAGTTAAATATTATTGTTATTATTATTTACATTTTAAGAGGCAAAAATACTAATTTTTTTGTTATTGATTTGATTTATATATGATACTACAATAAAACTCAATAAATTACAATCATAATGATGAAGATTAAATACAACATATAATAATTAATACAAAGAAACTACCAAATTAAGAGAGAAAAGCCTCCATAAATACGAGAAATAAGACTTACACACATATGGAGAGATTCAAATTACTGATCTCCTAGTGACGTGTAAGAGTTTTAGCCAATGGAAACAAAATTTTAACTAGTTTGATATTGATGCTCTAATACTACTACTATAAGGGCTTAAATTTTGTTAAGATTTGAGGCCCATGCTAGTAACCAGGGGCAACGCCACATGTAAACGAGATTATTTAATTGAATACCTGGAGAGAAGTTTGTATGTAGATAGGATATATCTGTGTGATCTTTTTTACTATTGTGATTGATAGAATAGAAGGTAGTGGAATAGAGGCCATATTATTGGGTGTTTGAAGAACAATAGGAGACATATACATTTGTGATTGATAGAAGGTAATGCCATGTGATATCCTATTGATATACAAAACTTTTTTGAATGCTTGACTCTTTTTTTATTTTCTTTTATATAAATGTTAATCAACTCACTCTTTATAATTTTAACACATTCACTCATTTTGAATATTCATATTACGAGTCTTGAACATTTAACTCACTCATTTCAAACTTTGAACACCCACCCTATAATATATTTACATTATTTTTTAGTCCTAAATGCAATACCCTCATTAGAAAATAAAGCGAGTGTGTAAAATTCTATAGTTGACTAAAAAACTGTCCTTACATAAACTAAAATAAAAAATCAGTACCCATAATTTCTAAATAGATATAGTTTATCTTAAATTCGGATATACAATTTAAAAATAAAAAATAAAAAATTCAAACTCCACCAAAACTGTGTATGAGTCGTATAGTTCATCAAGAACAACTGTAAAGTTGTGTATTTAATATTTTTTGTTGTTGAAATAATAGCATTGATATGTTGAAAAGAAGTTTATTTGTAATTTAAGAAATTTAAATTAAGAGATTTAGAAAAAAACGAATAACAGGCATTTGACAAATCTCATTTCGTTTGCGTTCATTTTAAGAAAACTCTATTTATAGCATTGACATGTTGCAAAGAAATTTATTTGTAATTTAAGAAATTTAAATTAAGAGATTTATTAAAAATGAATAATAGACCTTGACAAATCTCATTTTGTTTGCGTACATTTTAAGAAAACTTTATTTATAAATAAAATTTATATATAAAATTCTATAAAAATAAAATGATAATATCATTATTATAAATAAATTCATAATCAGGATTGTTTTGTTTAAAAGTGAATGGTTCTTATTCAACCACATCATTTTATACTAAAATTATATATAATTTTTTTATTTTTATATTAATACTCTACATTTTAATCAATTTTTTAGACCATTATACTAATCATTATGAGTAATGTTAGAAAATTCAAATGTTTTATCAATATTTTTACATTTGCATTCTTAATATTTTTCAATCAATATTTTTGAAGTCATCACTTACGATAATCTTTGTAGCCTTACCTCATGACCAGCCCGTTGATGACCCGTAATACTTCGTCTCATTACGTGGATTATTTAAAAAGATCATATGATAAACCTTTTCATCACCCATTTTAGTTTTCTAGGAGGAATCATGCACGTGGCATCATTTTATAAGTTGACAATTTGCTTAGGACACAAACAAGAATCACAACTAGAGGATTAGGTAATTAAAAATAAGGGTTTGGTTTCTTTTATATTGTCAATTCAACTTGAACAATATGAGAGAGTATTTGGGCATAGTAGCTCATGTAAGCTCAATCACGATAATTCAAACCGTTCACTTTTTTAAATTTATTGAGAAATATATTCATGTAAAAAATTAAGATGATTAAATTTTGGACTATATGTTTAAATCGCATTTGACTTTAAAAAATAGACAGTTATTTTTGAAATTATATTTGCTACCGAAGTCATCTTGATAAAAACATATAGCTAACAAATCCAATTGTATTGAGTTTTTATATGAATATTATTCTGAACGAGTACTAAAAACTGAATGGTTTAGATCATCGAGATTGGGCTCACAATGGGCCTGCTAAACACAAATGCTTTCTCAAGTTAGATTATGAATATGAGAAAAGTCAAACCCATTAAATAAAAAGTTTTGTTAACAAATAGCTTTAGGATACTAGTTAAGGTTGAATTAAATGAAACAACCAACTCCAAGTAGTGTAGAATTTTGAAAAAAACGAATTAATGTTTCATTAGAAAGAATTTAATTATTTTGTAGTAAGCCCAAAATATTCTATTTTTTTGAGTCAATTTTTTTTAGATATGTGTCTCAACTATAAAATTTTAAAAATTAGAAAAATTTAGTCAATTTTTTTTTCATTAAAAACAAAAGTTAATCAAATTCTATAAAAATAAAAAGCTTACAAATAAAATTTTTTTTTTGTCTTTTCTAAACATTTTTAAAAAAAAATTCAAAAACTTAATAGAAAAATCAAAAACAGAAAAGAAAAATTAAAAACTGAGTAAATTAAAAAAAATAAAGACGAAAATAAACTATTTCTTTTCAAAATCTAACCAAACCAAACACTTATCTTCAATTTAAAAAAAAAAAATTACATTTTTAAATCATGAATAATAAAACCACTATTATTATTATTATTATTTTTTTTTTGTTATTCATTGAAAAACGATATGGTAAATAAGCTAGATTATAGAGTGTTCAATTAATAATTTTGAAACTAAAAATGCAAAATATAATAATAACAATAATAAGTAAAACTTTTTTTTTTCAACTAAACATACAAAAATACATAAAAAGTAAAATAAAAATTAATTGACTTTAAAGAAAGAGGATATTTTGGTCTTATTACAAAAGAAATAATTTTTTTGGGTCTTGTTAAGTAATAAATAATTTCAACAACCTCCATTTGTAAGGGGGAGGTAAAACAAAAGTGGACATAAATTTAATATTTTTGAGAAACTATTTTTTTTTCCATACATGGACAAAAGTAATCCCACATTTATGTGTAATATTATAGTGTTAGAATCCAATATATATATATAACTTAGTGTTTTTTTAACGTTACTAACACGGTGAGCCCCTCAAAATATTTATATTGCAAAATAAAACTTTTTAGTTGCAAAATATTTGTATTTAGTTGATTTTTATAAATTAAAATCTAATTTGACAAAAAATAAATACAAAAAAGGATATTTTTAAAATTTTAAAATTACTTGTTTCTCAAAAAGAGATAATTATATAAAAATAATGACTGTTTATTTATTTTTTTATCAAACTAATTTTTTATTTTTTCTAAAAAATAAATTCTAAAATTCAACCAAATTAATAGTGTATTTTAACAAATCCAAATCAAAATTCCATTAAAAATTAAAAAAAAAACAAAAAAAAAAAAAAAACTAACACAACCATAAACAAAAGATAATTGTCTACTTCATTTGGATGAGTGGGTGAAAAGAAAATTTAAATAAAAAAAAAAAGGACACAAAAAATAAGAATTGTGATGTCAAGAGGTAATATGAAAAGAAAATAAAAATGATATTTTGGTCTCATTGAAAAATATTTACTAAGTTGAGACAGTTTTTAAATTTTTTATTCTTCCTATATAAATGAGTATAATTATTCTTATTTAATACTTTCTTAACATATATATATATATGAAAAATGAGTGAGACTCTTTTTTTTTTTTAGAGGATTTTCATAACTATTTCACACCATTCATGATGTGTGAGGCCTACACACATATATGTGAGATCTACGTCATAACTTTGGGAGTTGTAGAGATCCTGTAAAAAGGAAATCTCTGTCATTATTGTATATTAACCAAACAGTTAAATAAATACAAACTCATGTATTAATTATCATTATGTGCCCTCAAAAAAATATAATCATAAATGTTACCAAGTTTTCAGTAGCCTACGTGTCTCCAATATTACATCACTAATTGCGTCATTTGTTCCCCCAAGTCAAATATTATTTTACAATATTAGTAGTCCAAACAACAGGGCATCACTTCCATTTGTACTCTAATCTTTTATACTATGGGGTGTTTTCAGAACTTAAAAAAAATAGTTTTTTGATTTTTAAAATTTTTTTATCTAAGAAAATCATAAAAAAGTTAGTTTTTTAACACAAAAGAGTCAAAACATTAGGCTCCGTTTGGTAAGAGTTTTAAATTATAGTTCTACCTATTGATTTGAATGTGTTATTTGTTTTGAGCTTTTAAATAATAATTTTACATCTATTTTTCAAAACTCAATTCAAAACATAATCATTATTTTTCAAAACTCATAACCAAACACATAATTCAAAACTCTTTTCAAAACTCAATTCAATCAATATTTTAATTTTGTTACGATTTTAAATATTTTAATATTTAAATATGTTACGATTTTTTTAATTTTAAATTTTTAGAATATTTTTAAATATTTTAATTTCAAAATATTACGATTTTAATTTTTTAAAATTTAAAATATTTTATAAAAATAAATTCAAACTCTATTTATAAAAATATTTTTAAATATTTTAATTTTGTTATTATGTATTTGGTTACGATTTGAGTGTAGAGTTGTGAAAGTAGTATGGAGTTTCGAATTATTTGTTTGGTTATGAGTTTTAAAAATAATTTCTTAATTGAGTTTTATTTTATGTGTTTGGTTACGATTTGAGTGTAGAGTTGTTTTTAAATTTAAAATATTAACATTTTAAATTATTTAAATTTTCTTATTTCACATGTCAAATCAAACTTTCAAAATTCAATTCCACACTCAGGGTTGGTTTGGGATGTTCTAAAAAAGTGCACTTTTTGACTTATTGGCTTATATGAGTTGGGTTTGGGTTAGGTTTGATGTGATGTGTTAGAGAGGTGATGTGACTTAAATAGAATAGTGACTTTTTGTATCATTTAGTGTACCCCAAACCAAGCCTCAATTTAACACTCTATTCAAAAACCATAACCAAACAAATTTTCAACACTCAAATCATAATTCCACAATTCACAAACTCAAAATACAACTTATACTCTCAAATTATATTTACAAAACTCTACCAAACGCAACCTTAATTTTTTTTACTAACTTTCCAAAACACCACTATATGTTATGTTTTGAGTTTCATTTTATGTTTATAATGATAATTTAAACTGTTTATCTTATAAATTTTATAATAATATGTGCAAAAAAACAGCTTTATCGAATATCAATAAATACATAAACAGATCAATTTTTGTTTTATAGAATGAAAGGCTTAGATTTAAACTCACAATTACTATCCATTTTGAAAAATAAGATATAATTTATTCATTTATCTAATGATATCTGTTGAAACTAATTTTTGGCATAACTCTTCTAAATTGTCGGAATTACGAGATGAATGGTGTAGATTATCAATATGGGTCTAGAATCGAATCTAAAAAATAATATGAGCATAGAATTGAACCCAGAAAATAAAATATGAAAAAAATATAAAAGATAAGAGTATGGAGCTATTCTTCAAAAAGCATATTCTCATAATTAATTTTAAGGTTTCTAGACCCCAACAAATAATAAATGAATAATAAAAAAGAGTCCACCCTCTACCAATATTCCAAGTTTTGAGGGACTATTTGGTTTCTGATACAAAAATTTAAGAACCATTGTTTACTTTGAATTTTCTGAATTCACTTTTTAAAAAATTATTTATTTTTTTATTTTTTATAATTTTTTGTTTTCACTGATTTTTTTTAATATTTTAAATATTTTTATTTTATTTTTTAGATACAACTAACATAAATACACTTAAAAAATATAATATTTATGATTTTTTTTTTAAAAAATCATTAAATTTCAAAAATATAAAAAAAATATGAAAATTTAGTATGTTTTTTTATTCTTGTGTATTTATTGATTTTTTAAAATATTTTTTTTAAAAAAATATTTTTACTTTTTAATACATCTAAGTAAGGTGCATTTAAAAAAATAAAAAAAAAAATTAATTTTTTTAAAATATTCACTAAAAATAAAAAAATACGAAAAGTTAAAAAACTCAATTTTTTAAAAATTAAAACCAACCACAGTGAAGATATCATTGTTCAGTTCGCTGATTAAGATTTAAAAATAATAAGAAAATTGAGCCAAACTCTTAAATGTCTTTTGAGAAAATTTTTAATATGTATAGGATATTTCTCAAGTTACTTACTTTTCTTTTCATTTATTTCTTTTAATCTTAATCTCGTTTCGACTTGATATACTTCATTGATCTTATTCACAAAATATTTTCTCTATAGAAAAATTTGTGTATTATTTTTTGCACTATTTATATGATTTTTACAATTTTATATTATTGAAAAATTTGTACTTTTATAGTAATTATTGTATAATATAAAGAAATATTTTATCTTCACATATGTTACAAAAGTTAACGGTTAACTTAAGTGTAGTTATATATATATCATAAAAGTCAATATTTTAAAATTTTGAAATATGAATGTATAATATTTTGAAATACTTGTATATTTCGTAGAAACAATTTTTGTTGAGATTTCAACTTAGGTTAGGTTTGGCATCTTCAAAAAAAGTCAAAAAAGTCACTCTCCTATTTAAGTCACATCATCTTATTTAAGTCACATCACCTCTCTACCACATCACTTCAAACCCAACCCATATTTCATAAAAAGTTAAAAAGTGCACTTATTTAGAATATTCCAAACAACCCCTTAAAATCATGAATTGAACCGCGTTTTTTTGTAATTTTGGTCCAGTTCCAATGTTTTGTAGTTCACTTTGGTTCTTAATTTATCTTATTATTGAATCGATTTGGTTTATAACACTCCTCACAACCAAGTTAGGTTATTTATTGATTTATTTTATTTTAATCAGACCCCTTTTTTTTTTTTTATGAAGAAAATGTGTTTGGGAACTGAAGATTTTATATCGCTTTGAAGACAAGATCAACAGATTCTTATGTAAGAATAAGGCACTGTTTGGATCATGAATTTTACAAGTTTTTTTTCTTTTTTTTTTTTTAACTTTAGTTTTGGCTTTCAGTAACAAAACCAAAAACCCATACTAAAAACTCATAAAAAAATTCAAAAAAGAAGAAGAGAGTTTTAAATTGTTCTTTTTTTTTTTTTTTTTTTTTGGTGTGTTGGGGGGGGGGGGGGGGGGGGGGGGTTTGTGTTGGTTAATTAAACATGAGCATACATAAAACAGCCCATTGATAATTTCACTTGTTCTTTAAAAATAAAATATTTTGGGCTGAGCCCAAATATATAGGGGCAGAATAAAGTTTGGAAGAAATAGGCTACATTCAAATAAGTTGATTGTAGACCCAACTAAAAAATCCAGCTCACTTTTAGCTCAACTGGGCCATTTAAAACCAGATAGTTGTGAGCAAAGGCGCAGTGACAAGGCCTTGAAAAATAAATAAATAAATGAACTACATAATTTTATAGAAATAATATGGACTATATTTACATTTTCGTGTTTTTTTTAAGTGAATTTTTTAAATATTTTAATTAATTTTTTTTTACTTTTCAGATGGACTTAAAAATTAAAATATTTGTAAAAAAATATAAAAAGAATATTCAATAAATACAACCAATTTTTTTTATTGTATTTAGTATTTTTTTAAATCATAAATATTTTTATTTTTAAAAAAATTATTCATAAATCCCATATAAGAGAATGTTGATCTATTTACTCATATGAGTTTTCTTATGAACAAATAAAATTTGATCAATATTGAAGATTATTTATTTAAACCCTACAAAAATTGAAAATAACATATATATATATATATATATATTTCCATTGTTGTTATTTGTTGTTACGTTTTTTTTTTCTTTCAGTTTATCAATATTTAGCACATTTTGCTATATTTTTTGCTCTAATTTCTCAATTTATTCTTTTTTTTTTTTTTCGGCAATATTCTGGATATTCTGGTGAGTTCCAGAGATATTTTTGACGTTCAGTGAACATTCTAGACATCCTGGCAACTTTTAGTGAGGTTTAGAACACTTTGGACGAATTTTCGGTGATTCTCCGGTAACTTCCAGGTGATATTGAATATTCCGGCGAGTCTCTGGCAATCGTCTAATGGAAGTCCGGCGGTAATGGGATGTAGCAATGTCTTTAAATTTATTAAAAAAAAGAAGAAGAAATTTTTTTTTAGTAATAATTAAAAATATGTGGGACTAATTAGTGTAACTATTTTGTTTTGGGATTAGATAAATTTTGAACTTTGTGTATAAAACCTATCGGTAGGTTTTCCAATTGTTAAATATTCGGCCTGAACCCAAATATACAGGGCCAGAATGGAGTTTGCAAGAAATGGGCTACATTCAGATAAGTTGATTGTGGACCCAACTCAAAACCCAGCCCACCATTTAAACCAGACAGTTGTGAGCAAAGACGCAGTGACAAAGCCCCAGATTCTTTGGGCTTAGCCCTGCCTTTGCCCTTCCATTGAAAAATAAAATAAAATAAAATAAAATAAATAGATTTAGACAAATAATATGGACCATATTTACATTTTTAGACCCTATTTGGCATTGCATTAAAACATATCGAATAAAAAAAAAATCAATCTAAACAAATATTAGTTTTGAATTTTTAAAAACAGTTTTTGGGTTTTTGGTTTTTCTTTTTTTTTTCTTTTTTTAAGTAAATTTTTAAAATTATTTTAAGCAATTTTTTTTACTTATTAGATGCACCTAAAAAGTAAATTTTTTTTTTTTTGAAAAAATAGAAAAAAAAAAATCAATAAATACAAAAAAAAAGAAGAAAAAGTGGAACATTTTTTTATTAATTTTTTTTAAGAAAATACATCACCATTTAGAGCTTAACTAATGGTATGGTTAAAGGTTTGCTATTGTGAAAAAAAAAGAAAAAAAGAAAAAAAAAAAAGAGCATAAAAACTCAATTTTGGGCTTTTCAATAGTTATCCAAACCTTGTGCTATATTTTTGTATTGTTGAACTTTGTCAAATTTGACACAGTTTCGCTATTGCTAAAATTTTGTAACATTTTTGTTTATACTTCTCTTATGATACAACTTTCTCACACACACACACACACACACATATATATATATATTTTTTTTTGTAAAAAAAAAGGAATTTCACATTACTAATAGTAAGCTATTTAGCTGTTGAACTATTAAAGATGCTCCTTTGCCTTGTATCAATGTGGTACTCAACATTCATTTTTATCACAGAATTTATTTATGATTGAATCAATATATATTTGTTTAGCTTTCCTATTATAGAGTGAGTTAGAAAATATGCTTAAAAGGATTTTTTATTTTTTTTTTTGTTTTTAGTGGCGAAAGAGAAATTTTATTAATAAAAGGAGAAGCGATTACAAAGAACAAGCTAGGGAAAAATGCATTATAGCTTGGAAGATGAATCCCAATTAAGTTGGCACCCAAAACAAGTAAAATTATGTGCAACCCCAAGCAAAAACACTGAAAAAGAAAACGACAAGCTAATTAAACAAAACAAAGTGATAAGTAGAGTCACTATGATATGTTGTCTTGATGACTCTTGTTCTTCGACTTAATTCTACTAACCATATCAATATGCATCACGAAATCAAAAATTGTAAAGGAATTACCAAATCATTGCATAGTATATAATCAGAGAAAATGGTAGACATTTCAATTTAAATGCGAAACCAATTGACATTACATTGCATGCAAATACAAACGTCAAATAACTTAAAATGAATAAATTAATATTAGATTCAGCATTATGTTCAAAAAAAGAGCCCCGAAGTTTATGGCACGGAAAGCGTTCAGTTAAAAAAGTCTCGTTTATTTAAAAAAATTATTTATTTATTTTATTTTTTTTCAATTTAGCTTTAAGCCCCACCCCATTTTTGCAAGGACAGATTTAAGATTATCATTATAAGGTGCGAAAATATATTTAAAATACAAACTGTTGATGATAATTACAAATAAAATATCAGAAAATACAAATAATAAAAGTTACAATAAAGGGCTGAGGCGCGGAAAATTCGCTCTCTTTAAGGAGATTCAAGCCCTTTGCGGTTAGGCAAAGCCTCACACCAGTGCAGCAGAAAAAACCTTGACTTGTCCCCCCAGGATACAACAGCCCGATTAAGTCGTATGGTTCACCAATACTGCACAATTGGTTGAACCCAAAGTTTTATCACACACACCCTTTTTATTTGCCTGATAATCTCACTCAAGATATAACAACACAACCAAAATTTCTTCTCTTGTGTTCGTTCAAAGATATGACATAAGTTCAAATTATATATAAGAGTCTATCTTGGTGGCTAAGTAAAGATGGACTTGGAATGGAAAAGTCTTGGTGGACCAAGACCAAGACTTGGAGATTGTCTTGGTGGATAAGGAACGGATGACTTGGAGAAGACTTGGATAGATAAGTATGGTGGACTTGAAAACTTAGAGGGAAAGAAAAGAAAAGCTAACGATAATACATTAACATATTATAATATTAAAATACATGCTAACACAAACTCTTATAATTTTAAATTATTTTAAAATTTTTAATATAATATGTGTGAGTGATTTTCCGATCACACTGCCCTCCTTAGTAATTCAGCTGTAGAACACAGGCAGAACAGATGGCACCTTGTTATCCTGCACAGAAGAAAAAGGCTCCGGCGGTGGTTCTTCCACCCGGGGGCACTCCGACGAACAAGTCAGTATCTCTTAAAGATAATTCAAGTGCTTAAATTACTGCTCAAGGCTTAAAATTGCGTACCTTAGACCCGCCGGGGGTGCCCTTCTTTTATAGTTTTACTCCATCCCCGTCCCACTAGAAGTCTCACTTCTATGGACTCTAATTCCGGATTTACCTTGGACTCTTCAAGAGATAAGGATAGACTCCCTGAGAGTATTACCTGTATCCATCTTGTAGTCTTTCTTCATTCTAGGACTCCTGTCCCTTATCCGTTTATCCCGTATTCCTGTATTCTCGCAGATAACCTCGGCCTTGCCGAGATCATCCTGGTATCTAGACCAGGACACGTGACATCTCGGCTGACACTTCGGTGTCACCTCGGCCACGTGTTGGTACTCAGAAAATATATCCCCACAACTGCCCCCTAGGTTCTATTACCTCGGCATTCTGAGGTGATGGAACCTACATTGGTACTCTTGTTGAACATCGGCTCAAGAACTTCCCAGCCGAGATCATTTACTTTTAGCCCGACATGCTCTCTTCGGAGAACAAGAATTCCAGTGAACTCTTTCACGCGTATGAGCTGTCATGCGTCACTTTTTAACCAGTTCACCTACGTGTTCCGTTTCCATTGGCTCGTGCCTGTGACGCGCTCGCAGGCCGTCTTTCATCTGTCTGCGCCGTCTGACGTCCGCGTTACCCCAGGCATTAAAATGCTTCTGTTTTGCCGCCGTTTCAAATTTTGACAAAACTTTTGCCTCTCTCTTTTGGCTCTTCACTTTCGCATTTGATTTCCTTGCTTTCTCTCTCTCTAAACTTTCTTCTTCGAAACCGCCATTGCTTCAAGCTCCAAGCTCTGTGACTGTCTCTCCTTCTCCTCTCTCGTGAAGCTGTCATCATTTCGTCACATCTGTAACTGCCGTCAGACTTCGGCGAAATTCATTCCGGCTCTATTTCTCTGGTAAGCTACTGTCCCCTTCGCTTTCATTTCCGTTGATATTATTTGCTTCCATTTTTCTGTCAAATCTTGTGAGTCATATATCTGAAAGTTTTCAAGTGAATTTGATTTCTGCCCATACACTGTTCACCACTTTCTTGCACTCTTGTCACTGTTCTTGACCGTATACTCCATGTATTCTTTATGCTTTTGATAGCCCTACCTCTGTTCTTGATTCTGAAACTTCGCTCTTGCTTTTCTGTTTTCCAGATTTTTGCCCTTCATACTCGTTCTTCGTAGATTTAGGTTTGGGATTTGTCTGTAGGACCTTCAATTCGTAGGAAAAACTGAAATACTCCTTACCAATATATACCTAGGTTTAAGCCGAGGTCCCAATAACCCTTGAAAAGTACCCTCTTTGTGTAATTAAGTACATTCATACCGAAGTCATGGGTATGTGGAGACGTAGGGTAAATACCCCAACCAAGCTTGAATATTTTAGGCAAGAGTTCTCCATTCCGGATGATGTTTACCTTAGGCTAGCTGGGGATGACGATTCCATCATGCCTACAGACCATACGATGCCTTTCCCTGTCGTAGCTTTTGTGGAATGTGGACTCCGACTTCCACTCGATCCCCTCTTCCGTGAAGTTCTTCACTATTACAAATTGAACCCCATGCAACTTACCATCAACTCCTATAGAGTGATTAATGGTATCATAGCCCTGGCTAGGCAGGAGAATGTTAGGATTACCCTTGCCGATATCCAATTTTGTTATACCATGTGCGCCCTGAACTTGAAAGAAAAAGGCTTTGTTTATTACCTCAAGCCGAGGTCCACCGAATTCAAAATTATAGCCGACCTCCCAGACTCCAACAAGGGGGCTGGAGACGACTACCTTATTGCCTCTGGAAATTGGGAGTTTGCCCCAGATGAAGATGCCCATTTATTCCCTCTTCCTCGAACTGTTAAAGAGGGCAAGGGTAAGAGCCCACTGTCAATCACTTTCTTGTTACTTTGTAAGTCTTCAGAACTTTGTCTGTTTTTGACTTCTTGTTCTTCTTGCAGATGTTCGCAAACCACCAAAGAACTTTCGCCAATCCTATTTTCTGGGCAAGGATTTGAGGAAGTTACTTGATCTGCCAATTGACAAACGAAAGGCTCCACTGGTGCTGAACTTTATCCCGACGTATAAGTCCGTTTTGCCCGACGTCCCCAAACGGAAGAAGAAAAGCCTCTCTCCATCTTCTGTTACAACCCAGACTGCGTCCACATCACGAGCTGACCAAGGATCAACGTCTGACCCAGCAGATTTGCCATCCACTTCGGCACCTTACTTGATCCCTATTCCTGAACGAAAACGTCGGCGACGACTAGTCAAAACTGCTGAGATGGTTCGCCGAAAGCCCGTGGCTCAAGATCTTCTGGCCGACCTTCCTACCGACGTCGATGCTCAGCCGACGCACACCATGCCCCCACCAAAACCAAAAAGAACCCAGAAAGCTCAGCCAAAGGCCACAGCCGCTCAAATTGAGACTGAAGACACAGTGCCAATTTCACAGTTGGCTGGGAGCCAGGAGACTGCTTCTGTTCCCTTAAAAAGATCTGCTGAAGCACAGCCATCCTCCTCTTCAAAATCAAAGAAGCCGAGGTTGTCCTCTGGCACAACTTCTAAGTCAAAAAAGCCCTTGGTCCCCTGGGAGCCAAAAATTACTCTGGAGGACAAGCCAGTCTTTGAGAGTGACAGCGCCGAGGATATTAATATCGGCGTTGCACTCAGCACTGCCCTCTTACTCCCGGGTGATCTTAATCGGAACGCCGAGATCAGTGAGTATGAGAACTACTGTCTCATGCTTCAACATTCTGTTCAGGTAAATGTTCCTACTTGGAACTTTTATTTCTTTTCTGTTTCTTACTTAGAATATTTTCTAACACTGTTTTTTTTTTTTTTTTTTTAGGCCATCCAGCATGCCCACTCCTTTTCTATTCAGTCGTTTGAAAACCGGGAGAGGCTTACCGAGGCTAAGAGGGAGGTACAAAGCCTTAAAAAGTCCAATAAAGGTCTTGAAGCAAAAATGAAGAAATTGGAAGACCAAGCCGAGGCTGCTACCAAAGCCCAAACTTCTGCCGAGGAGAAGATCGGCGCTGTTGAGGCTATAAACAAAGTTCTTCAGGCCCAGTTGAAGGAAGCTGAGGATAGGAGGGCCCAGGCCGAGAAGGAGCTTCAAGAAGCCCTGGCCACGAAAAAGGCCGAAATCGAAGAGGCCGATGAAAAAGCCTATGCTCAAGGCATGACCGATGTCGCTGAGGACTATAAGCTTCAAGTCAGGCAGGCATGCAACAGGGGCTTCTCCCTTGGTTGGATGGCCGTTCTGAAGAAACTTGACACCCCGGCTGACTCGCCTCTGAGGAACTCCGATCAGATTCCTCTGCCATTCCCTCAACCTCCTCCTCCAAGTCAAGCTGAAGATGATTCAGAGTCTGAATCCGAAGAAGAGGAAAAGGATGATGATGAGGCCTTGGTCAGGAAGCCCAAGGATGCCACTGAGACCAAGTCCCTTCCTCAAGATGATCAAGTCCTAGACTTGACTCATGATGAGGAGGATGAAGTGGTTATCAAGGAGGCTGCTCCTGAACAGGCACCATCCGACGTTCCTCCAACTGAGAAAGCTCTTGATGAGACACTTGCAGAGATTGACGCTGAGATCGAGGCGGAAAAGTCTGGTGAAGTAGTTCCTCAAGGGTCTGCCGAGGTAGTTCTCCAAGAAGTGGCCGAGGTTCAAACTCAAACTGTTCCTGAAGTTGAAGAAACACAACTGTGATGCTATGTCTTTTGTACTTCATGTACGTTTTCGTTTTCAGAACAATGTAAACTCTGTATATGGCCGATGTGCCTTTTTCCATTCTAATGCTAAATACAACTTCCTTCTGCTGAGTGTTTGTACTTTTGTATTCTTTATGACTGCTTCTGTATAATTCTATACTTAGAATATTTTGCTAGTCTCTCCTCCTTTGTACAATCTCCTTGGGGAAAAATACCTCGGGTATTTTTACCCGAAGATTTATCTCGGCAAGAACCTGTAAATTTTCCATAAATTTCAACAAGTATAAAGCATATACAATTTTAACTGGTAAACTTTTCTCAAGTTTTGACAAGGGTCTGAATCAACAAACTTAATTTAACTTCATCCTGTAAATTGCTACAAATTTCAACAAGTGAAGATAAACAATTATATCGGCTTAACTTTAACTTGTAAATTGCTACAAATTTCAACAAGTAAAGATAAGGAATTATCTCAGCTTAACTTTAACTTGTAAATTGCTACAAATTTCAACAAGTAAAGTAAGGAATTTATCTCAGCTTAACTTTAACTTGTAAATTGCTACAAATTTCAACAAGTAAAGGTAAGGAATTTATCTCAGCTTAACTTTAACTTGTAAATTGCTACAAATTTCAACAAGTAAAGGTAAGGAATTTATCTCAGTTTAACTTCGGTTAAGCTTCATCTCAGATTAACCACGGTTAAACATAATCTTGGCTTAACCTCGGCTAAGCTTTACTGTCTTTTCTCTGCCCCCAATGTGAACCTAAGTTCCACTTGGGTTCTCATTATTCAAAAAACAACATTATGCATAGTTTCATAAGTTCTGGAAAATTCTGCTAAGATTTTATTGATCATATCGGCAAAAATCAAACAGACATCTAATGATAGAAAAACTTTAAATTACAAGTGTTCCATGGTCTAGGCAATGCTTTGCCTTCACTATCTTCGAGCCGATATGCCCCATTTCCTAACACCGAAGTAATTCTGTAGGGACCTTCCCAGTTTGGGCCAAGCTTGCCCTCTCTGGGATCCTTCTTATTGCCGACGACTTTTCTCAAGACTAGGTCGTTGACTTGAAAATCCCTTGGATTGACCTTCTTGTTGTAAGCTTTGGCAAGCTGTTGCTGGTATGCTGCAAGCTGGATTGCAGCTTTCTCTCTTCTTTCTTCTAGTAGATCCAGATCTCGGGCTAAGAGCACATCATTAGTCCCGTTCTCAACTCCCTGGGTTCTGATTCCTGGGATGCCGATCTCCAATGGAATGACTGCTTCTGTGCCATAAGCCATGGCAAAGGGGGATTCCCCTGTTGATCTTCTCGGCGTAGTGCGATATGCCCAGAGCACATTGGGCAATTCGTCTACCCACTTTCCTTTTGCTGCCTGCAGCCTCTTCTTTATCCCATCCAGAATTACTTTGTTGGATGCTTCTGCTTGCCCATTACTTTGGGGAAAACTTGGTGTTGAAAAGTAATTCTTTATCTTGAACTTTGCACAAAAATTCTTGATGAGTTTGCTGTCAAACTGTGTTCCGTTGTCAGCAACTATTGCTCTTGGAATCCCAAATCTGGTGATGATGTTTCTCCAGATGAAGTTCTTCACATCCACATCTCGGATTTTGGCAAGAGGCTCTGCTTCTATCCACTTTGTGAAGTAGTCTGTTGCTACCAGTAGGTACTTCCGCTGCCCAGTTGCTTGGGGCAATTGTCCAACGAGATCCATGCCCCATTGGGCAAATGGCCAAGGGCTGGAAACCGGGTTCAGGTCAGCAGCTGGCTGATGTATCAAAGGTGCAAACCTCTGGCATTGTTCACACTTCTTCACATAGGCCTCTGAATCTTTTTGCATATAGGGCCACCAATACCCCTGGGTAATGGCCCTGTGAGCTAATGATCTGCCCCCTGCGTGGCTTCCACAAACTCCTTCATGAATTTCATATAAAAAGTCTTCAACCTGAAGAGGGTGTACACACCTTAAAAGAGGTCCAGTGAAGGATCTTCTGTAGAGATGTCCTTCTGCTGTCAGACTGAATCTTGCCGACTTCAATCTGACCTTGTGTGCCTCCTTTCGTTCTTCTGGCAGCTTTCCCTCTTTCAGGAATGCAACAATTGCATCCATCCAGCTTGGTCCCATGTCCACACATAATGCCTCTTGCATTGTGTTCGGTGGCTCTATGCTCGGGCCCGATAGGTAATCGATCATTATTGTCCTCGTCTTTCCGGTTTGCATTGAACTTGCTAAATTGGCCAACGCGTCGGCGTGGCTGTTATCATCTCGGCTAACTTGAAGAAGTCGGCAGTTTTCAAACAAGGCTGCCAGCCTGATGACTTCTTTTGCGTATGCCGACATCCTTTCATCTCGGGCTGCAAACTCTCCTGTAGTTTGATTCACTATAAGTTGTGAATCACAAAAAACTATTACCTCATCTGCTTCTGCTGCTACTGCCAGCTTCAGTCCAGCAATCAATGCTTCATATTCCGCCTCATTGTTCGAGGCTTTGAACCCCAGTCGAATGGACTGCTCCAATATCTCTCCGTCGGGGGATATCAACACTACTCCTGCCCCTGCCCCCTGCCGGTTTGAGCTCCCATCAACAAAAAGTTGAAAGGAGTCGCCGATGTAAATGCTGCAGGGTCTGAGTTTTTCCTTCCTTGGTTCTTTAGCCTTTGGCTGGGCTTCTCCTTCCTTGTTTGGACATCCTTTATCTCGGCTCAACGGAGCCCGATGTTCGATGTATTCTGGCGAGAACTCGGCCACGAAGTCGGCCAAGACTTGGCCCTTAATTGCTGTTCTCGGCCTGAACTCCAGGTCATATTGGCCCAAAGTTACGGCCCATCTTGCTATTCTCCCAGTTAAATCTCCTTGTTGCAACAAGGATTTCAATGGGTGCTCTGTTAGTACCACAATCTTGTGAGCCTGAAAGTAATGGTTTAGCTTCTTTGAAGCCATTACCAAGGCCAGCATTAATTTCTCCAGTGGTAGATACCTTGTTTCTGCATCAGCCAAGGTTTTACTGACATAGTAAACAGCCTTCTGCTCTCCCTTCTCTTCTCGGATTATCACAGCACTTACTGCGTGCTCCGAAACTGCTAAGTATAAAAACAGTTCCTCCCCAGGTTCAGGTGTTGAGAGGACTGGAGCCGTGGTAAGATATTTCTTTAGGTCGGCCAAAGCGGCCTCACATTCCTCAGTCCATAGAAAATCCGTGGCCTTTTTCACCAGATTGAAAAAAGGTTTACATTTGTCCGAACTTCGGCTTATGAACCTGTTTAGGGCTGCGGCCCTTCCAGTAAGCATCTGAACCTGTTTCGCCGATGTCGGACTCTGTAATTCCAGGATGGCCTTGATCTGATCTGGGCTGGCTTCAATGCCCCTTCTAGTCACTAAGTATCCCAAGAACTTACCGGATCCGACTCCAAACGCGCACTTCGATGCGTTGAGTCGGAGCCGATATGTTTTGAGTATGTCAAAGACCTCTCTTAGGTCAGCAAGATGATCCTTTGGTTCCTTGGTCTTCACGACCATGTCATCGATGTAGACTTCTACTGTTCGGCCAATCAAGTGTTGAACATCTTGGTTACCAGCCTTTGGTAAGTTGCTCCTGCGTTTTTCAACCCAAAAGGCATAACTCTGTAACAATACAGTCCTTTTGGGGTGATAAACGCTGTCTTCTCCTCATCCGGGGGTACATGGCTATCTGGTGATACCCCCTATAAGCATCCAAGAAGCTCATCCTTCCATGTCCAGATGTGGCGTCCACCAACTGGTCGATCTTTGGTAGAGGAAAGCTGTCTTTGGGACAAGCTTTGTTCAAGTTTGTAAAATCTACGCAGACCCTCCACTTGCCATTCTTCTTCTTCACTACCACGGTGTTTGACAGCCATGTCGGGTAATTGGCTTCTCTGATGGCCCTGGCCTCCAGAAGTCTGTCTACTTCCTCCTCCACTGCTTCGACGTGCATCAACGTCGGTCTTCTGGCCCGTTGTATTACAGGTTTGGCCGACCTATCAACGTTGAGTCTGTGACATGTGACCTCGGGGTCAATGCCAGGCATTTCATAAGGTGTCCAGGCGAACACTTCAATATTTTTTCTCAAAAAGGCTTCCAGCTCTCTTTCCTCTTCTTCGGCTAATCCTGTGCCGAGAAGAAAGAAGCGTTCCTCATCGCCCTCCTGGACGAGGATTTTCTTCAGTGCTTCTTCACTTTTCTCGGCCGGCTCCTTGCCGACATCGTCTAGGACCTTCATGTCCTCTTCTTCAACTTCTGCCTTCTCTGGTTCCTGAATGCTGCAGGTTAATTTCATTGCTGCCATGGAGCAATTTTTTGCCTGCAACTGATCTCCTCTTACTTCCTCAATCCCATGTTCTGTTGGGAATCGTAGCAGTTGATGCAATGTTGAGGGAACTGCCCCCATTGCATGCAACCACGGCCTCCCTAAGATAATGTTGTAAGGCGAGGGCGTGTCAATCACAATGAATTCTGTCTTGATCTTTTTCGTGCCGGCCTGTATTCCAAGCTTGTTGCGCCCAATGGCCATGTCGGCGTTCCATTGAAGCCGACCATCGGGCCGTTTGACTGCTCCATGTCATCAGGGTGAAGGCCTAGTTCCTTGTAACATCTGACATACATGATGTCGCAGGAGCTGCCTTGATCAATCAAGATGCGTTTCACTTGGCACTCCCCAACCTGGAGGGATACTACCAAGGCATCATTGTGCGGGTGCTGGACCATATCTAGGTCGGCTTCTGTGAAGGCTATCATTGGTCCTTGGCACTCTTCAGGCCGAGGTCTTTTCAATCCGACCTGGTTGACGTGCTGTAGGTGTTTTACCCTCTGTGTCTCCCCCCGTATGTCGTTTTCGTTCACCTTTGAGTGGATCACATTAAACCACCGAGGTCCGCCTGCCTGTGGTTGCTTGCGTTGGGGGGGGCAGGGCTGCTGGTGCTTGAGGCAACGTGCCTGTCTTCCTTGTTTTGGCCTCATCCACAAGGTCTCTCAGATGGCCTTGCCTTACAAGATCTTCTAAATGTGCTTTAAGGGCTCTGCAACCCTGAGTTGGGTGCCCCTCCTCATTGTGGTAAGCACAACGCCTACCAAGGTTTCTGCCCATAAATTCTCCTGGTGCCCTTGCTGGCGTTCTGAAGTAGGGCTGATTTCGAATTTGGTCAAGGACTTTGTGGACCGGAATTCGGAACACCGTTGTCACTGCCTGCTTAGCCCTCAAATCTGTCTCTTGTTTGTTGGGTAAATTGTTACCTCGGCCTCGCTTCGGCGAGCCGTTGCCTTTTTCTGGCTTTGTCTCCTTATTCCCCGATGTATCTTCCTCGGCTCTGGCATACTTCTCGATTCTCGCCATGAGCTCTTCCATGCTCTTTGGCAGTGTCTTTGCCAAAAACTTCCGCAGTGGACAGTCATCCTTTAGGCCGTTCTTGAAAGACACGACCGCCACCTCCTGGTTGCATTCAGGTATTCGATTGAACACTTCGTAGTACCTTTTTGCATAGGCCCTAAGGCTCTCATCTTTGCCGATCTTTAAAGCCATCAATGCATCCACCCTCAATGGCTGCAGTTTGTTTGTTATGAACCTGGCCACAAACATCTCGGCCAGGCCTTCCCAAGTCTTTACACTCCCCTTTGGTAATTTGTGGAACCAATTTGATGCAATCTCCCCGAAGGATGAAGGGAACACTTTGCAGAGCAACGACTCGTTCCCACTATATAATGCGATTGAATTCAAAAATAATCCAACATGGAAGTTAGGGTCTGACTTACCATCATATATTTGGAACCTCGGCATACTGAATCTTTTCGGCGCGGCAAATTTGTCCAATTCCACCGAGAATGGTGTCCTCGGTTTATCCGGGGAGGTTACTTCGACTTCGGCATTTTCTCGCTTCCTCTTGAGATAATCTCTCAAGTCTTCTTTACTTCTCCCTGCAGCCCGGCTATCTTTGGACTTCAGCCTTTTCGGCGCACTACTCCCGGCCTCATGGTGGCTCCTTTTCGACCCTTCCCCGTTGGATGCATCGAAACACAATACCTGCCCCTAAACATGACGATGTTCTTTGGGGTCTACCTCCTTCGCGTGATGTGTCCTTCGGGATTCTTCTCTTCTCGGTTCTTCTCGGCCGACTTCCCTGGAAGGTCGGTGAGAGTACCTTCCGCTCCTCGTGTGTTGAGGGGCTTCGGGGATTTCTCTCTGCCCCTTCTTCTGGGCGTTTGCTGCTGGCATTGGCGTGTCCTGTAGCGGGTATGGCGGCTGCATGACATTATTTTGCATCATGAAGTTGACGATCGATTGAAGGTCTGCCAACTTGTTAGCCATCTCCTTTACTTCTTCATCCCTCCTCAGACATCTGTCTTTCCAGACCTGGAGGTTGTCTTCGTTATAGTATCTGCCCTGGTCCTTTCTTTGATGTGTCACCATCTTGGCCGACGCCTTTCTCTGCGTGATTCTGATCACGAGTTTCTTCGTTGTGGTCTCCTCTTTCAGCGTTAGGGTCGACGGGTCTTCCACTCCCAGCAGGAGTGTTGTCCCCAATCTTTTCCTTCTGCGTGTTACTGGCCATCTACTCTTCTTTCGTTCCCACAGACGGCGCCAAATTGTGTGAGTGATTTTCCGATCACACTGCCCTCCTTAGTAATTCAGCTGTAGAACACAGGCAGAACAGATGGCACCCTGTTATCCTGCACAGAAGAAAAAGGCTCCGGCGGTGGTTCTTCCACCCGGGGGCACTCCGACGAACAAGTCAGTATCTCTTAAAGATAATTCAAGTGCTTAAATTACTGCTCAAGGCTTAAAATTGCGTAGCTTAGACCCGCCGGGGGTGCCCTTCTTTTATAGTTTTACTCCATCCCCGTCCCACTAGAAGTCTCACTTCTATGGACTCTAATTCCGGATTTACCTTGGACTCTTCAAGAGATAAGGATAAACTCCCTGAGAGTATTACCTGTATCCATCTTGTAGTCTTTCTTCATTCTAGGACTCCTGTCCCTTATCCGTTTATCCCGTATTCCTGTATTCTCGCAGATAACCTCGGCCTTGCCGAGATCATCCTGGTATCTTAGACCAGGACACGTGACATCTCGGCTGACACTTCGGTGTCACCTCGGCCACGTGTTGGTACTCAGAAAATATATCCCCACATAATATATAATATTTTTTTAATTTTTAAAGGTGCGATGGCCCCTTCGTCCATAGATCCATCCTTGTTCCTGCTTACCTATGGAGGTTTCGAGGAAGTCATACATACTACTACTTATCATGTGATTATGTTATACTTTATTTGGTTATTTAGGCCATGTTTGGCATCTACTAAATAATATAAAAAGTTAAAAAGTCACTATCCTATTTAAGTCACATCATCTTATTTAAATCACATCACCTCTCTAACACATCACATCAAACCCAATCCAAACCCAACCCATATAAGCCAATAAGTCAAAAAGTGTACTTTTTTAGAACATCCCAAACCAACTCTTATTGTTTACTTACTTATACAGCAAGTTATTTATTCTTTTTATATTTAGTTTTTTTTTTTTTTTTAAAAATTTACTTAGAAATTCTATCTTGAGGAATGATAATCCGTGTAATTCTAATGATTTTTTTTATAAACTAATTAGTCCCATTATTGATTTTAGAAAATTAGATTTAATATATTATTTGAAAATTAAATTTACCATTGTACCATTATCTCTCTCTCTCTCTCTTCTCTAGAAAAGTAAAATACACCATCTACATAAATAAATCAAATTTGGAATGAATTTTTATATAATTTTTTTATTATTTAGTATGACTTGAAATATGATATTTTTCAAACATTTCAAAAGTAGTACAAAAATGAGTTGAAATATGAGATTTTTCAAATATTCAAAAGGATGTGAGAATCTTCAAACATTTCAAAAGGAGTACAAAAATTCTTTGGTAAACTTTAGGCAAATGTATAATTTCAAACTGTAACACTCCAAAAACACTCCTTAATGTACTTTTTCTAAACGCAATATTCTAATGTAACGTACAAAAAAAAAATTTAGTGTACTTTTTTTAAACTTAACACTCTAATGTAATGCTCCAAAAAATGATGTGAAATTCCTCAAACCATTTCAAAAGGACGTGGAATTCTTCAAACTATTCCAAAAGGAACACAAAAATTCCTTAGTAAGTTCGGACAAATGTACAATTTCAAACTGTGAGTGTTACATTTGAAAAAAGTACACTACGTAATTTTTTAGTATTTTTGTGTGTGTTACATTGGAGTGTGTTACATTAGAGTTCTACATTTGAGATTACATTGATTGAAGTGTTACGTTTGAAAAAAATACGCTAATAAGTTTTTTTTTGTGTTACATTGGAGTGTTACGATTGAAGAAAATTTCACTAACACTACAACAAAACTAACTATTTACGACATCATGTTTATGATATGCATTGAATGCATGTCGTAGTTAGTATATTCTACGATATTTTTTTTTGTAAGCCATTAATATTTTTTCAATAACAGCATACATACCATGTATATTGTTAATTCATATATTTATGGCATATAAAAATATGCCGTAAAAAAATATATGTTTTTATGACTTACAAAAATATGTCGTAAAATATTTGCACTTAAAATGACATATATTACATGTTGTAAAATATTATAACTTTACACGACATACTAATGAATGTTGTGAAAACTTCTAAAAAAAAATAAAAAAAAAATTCAATCTAATTTTTTTATGTTTTATATTTTTTTTAATACAAAAATAATTTATAAACTTATAATTATCTTTTTATCTAAAATTTTCTACTCCAGATTTTTTATTTTTATTTTTATATAAGTTATGTGGGCAAAAAAAAAAAAAAAAAAAAAGGAAAAAACTTACATATCCAAACTTATATACGTTTACATAAAAAAAGAAAGAAAAGATTTTAATACAAATAATTATGTGTTTGCCCACTCAAATAAGGATATAATAATGGTCCGGCCCAACCCATCCGAGCCCGGGCTCGGGCCAGCCCAAGTGGGTCTCGCGGGCTCCCTCTTTTTTAGCGGGACAGGTCGGGCCGGGCCGGCCCATGAGCCAAAAAGTAGGGCCTAGGGCCTGGGCTGCCGGCCGGGCCTAGTCGGGCATTTTTTTATTCTTTTAATATTAGGAATAAAAAATTAATTATACTAGAGTATTTTAGTTAAGATTAATGAAATGTTTTGTTTGGTTATGTTTCATAGTGATATTTAAATTTAATTATGTATGACTTATGTTTTTAATATGAACTTATAACTAAAAAAGTATACAATTATGTAATTTTTTCTTTCGAAATAAATAATTTTATATATATGAAAATAAAACTTTCAATATTACAATATTAAATTATTTATATAGCATTTATTGAATGAATAATTTTTATTTCAAAATGAAATAAAATATTACAAAAATTGATATTATTAAATAAAATAAGTGTGTATTATTAATGATGGTAGAGCAATTGAATCACCATAAGTCAAGTACATCCCAACTAGGTTGACACCTACTAGCCTACTAATCATTTGCATTATACTCTACCTCAATAATCTAATACAAAAAAAAAAAAGAAATTAAATGAAATAATAAAAAATAAATTGTTGATCAATCGTCGGAGGAAACAGACATTACAGTCGCGTTGCCCGAGAATATGTCATCCAAATCATTTTGAATTTGCTTATTTTCACTATAATTTTGTCTTCTTGTAAGCGCATGCATATGATCTCTAGATATCATTAGTGTCTCAACCATTTGGGGTGAAAGCCTGCTCCAGTAATCGCTCAGCACCCATCCACCTACACTAAAAGCTGTTTCCGAAGCAATTGTAGAAATAGGAACGGTTAGTATATCACGGTCATCTGTGAAACCACAAGCCATATAGTTTCATTTTGTTTCCACCATTTCAAATTGTCAAAATCATTAGAATCATCCATTGACGGGCTTTCCAAATAACGTTGTAGTTCAGAACTACTTACACTTGTATGTTGAGATATTTTTCAATTTTTTATTACTAAAAAAACACTTAATCTTCCGCCTCGAGATGAGACTGTTGGTGTAGTATGTGTAGGTGTATTCACAAATGTAACTGTCCTGTATTCTTCAAATAATCTGTTGCATGTTTGCATAATAGGGGCAAACTATGTTTGATCAGCGAAAAAACACTCTAAAAATTCTTGTAAACTAATTTCTTTACACATAGGATCAATTATTATGGCTAAACCTAATAGATAGGTAAATGATCAAAATATTTATCAAAATTTTCTTTCATTGAAGTAATAATGGTTATATAATATCCATTACCTATATATTTTACGAAAATTTTAATTTATTTCTGCTAGCATATGTAAAACAAATGGTCAAGTAAGAATATATATATATATATATATATAAGAAAATAATTTTGTTGAAGTATCGAAAATTTTTAAAAAATATTTATACAAGGTTATTTGGTGCCAATTAAGTTCTGTGGGAGTCAGTACTCCTCCTATTGATGTTGTTGCAAAAAATAAATCTATTACTCTTCTTTGTTTACAAGCTATTTTTAACATATTATATGTTGAATTTCACCCACTATCTACATCTAAAATTAATTTTCTAAATGACATATTTTCTCGCTAACAAATTTTTCTATATTCCAAAATTTGATTGCCAGAAGACATAATAGTAACAACTGCATTTTTTATAACAAGTACAGAAGTCTCGTATACATGTATAGCTTCTTTAACAATCAAATTTAAAATATGGACATAATAACGAATATGAAATAAATCACCATCAACAAGTAATTGTAAAGTTCATTTTCAATGGGTTACAATTTGATTATAATATGATGCATTATCTAAACTAATCGTAAATATTTTATTTTGTGAAACCCACTCATACAATATATTTCTTATTCTACACCAAGCGAATGACCAGTGTATGGAAGTTCAACTAATTTAAATGAAATAATTCTTTTATTTAATTTCCAATCATTATCAATAAAATATGCAGTGATACATTAATATTCAAAACCATTATTTAACCACAGATCAGATGTTAAACAAACTCTTCCATTCAAATTTTTAGAGATGTCAAATAATTCATTTTTAACATTCTCAAATTTCTTTAAAATCCTGTTTTTAGTAGTATTTCTTGAAAATTTTTGATATTGCAGTGCAAAACTTTTGTGAATCATTTTGGTAAAATCGGGACATTCACTAGTAGTAAAAGATTGTTCTTTTTTAATAATATAATCAACTACAGAATTTTATACACGTATAGAATCATATGAAAAATGTTTGCAAATTAGCAGTTGATGAAACCCCTAATTACATTTGACTTCGAATATCAGGTTGTTGACTTTGTAAATGTTTGTTAGCATGCCTTTTTAGATGACTAGTACCCCCTGCAGATGCAACACTAAGTAAATGTGCACAATAGTTACATTTTGCTTTAAATGTAATTGTACCATCAAGATTATTTATAGATATTTTTTCAAAATGTTCCCAAACACTATTACTTCTGCTCCTAGATGATAATCCAATTGTTGGAAAAGGGATATTAGAAGAAGAATCAACAGATTCATGTTGTGTAGTATATGTATCAACATTGACATAAACATTAAGAATATTAGGATCCATAACAATGTAAGTAAAACAAATATATAAGAATTAACAATTAATTTAAATAACGTGTAAATACAATCAGTAAAAAAATAATAATTAATATATGTGCATAAATAATTAATGAAAAAAATGAGTAGCTAATAAATTTAATTAAACTAATTAATATTACTGACTGGCGAATGTGATATAGAAATTAGCTTCTTCTGACAAAGGTTTCTTATTGTACAATTACAATTGTCACTTAAGGATAATACTTCAAAATTAATTGAGAGTTGAGAGAGATTGAGAGTTTAAGAGAGATTGAAAGAGTTTAAGGGAGAGAGAGAATTATTTGTTGTGAGATTTATTTTGAAAAATGAAGGATATTTATAGTAGTTTTAAAGAGATAAATAAATTTATATATATATATATTACTGTTTGAATTATGATTGTTGGTTTGTATATAGCACTGGCAATTGGTTTGAATTATAACCGTTGGTTTGTTGGTTTGAATTATGACCGTTGGTTTCTTATTACACTCCATTTCTCTTTCTCTCTCTCTCTCTCTCATCTCTTGTTCCATTATTTCGGCTGCTATAGCACTGGCAGCCACAGTGCCCACTCCACTCCCCCCACCCCCCCACATACTCTCTCTCTCCCTCTCTCTCTCCGCTTTTGTTCCTGTGGCTAGCCTAGGGGTGGGTAAACTATTAAAAAAAATTATTTTTAAATTATTAATGTTATTTATTTAATTATATAAATTTTTATTTCAATTCTTGTAATTCAATTACAGATAATTGTACAAACTATTAACTATTATGTTATTTTGTTTTTGTTTTTTGTTTTTTTTACAAGATCAATATTTTAATTTTTAATTTTTTAAAATTATTTAACCGTTGCAAGTTGTTTTTTATTTTGATTTTTTGAAATTTGACCATTGGTAGAGAGAGGGTCGGATGGATGGGCTGGGTTGAGCCACAAATGGAAGGCCCAGCCTAGGCCCAGGTGTAATAACCCTCGTTACTGATCACTAATTAATACCGATTACTGCTAAATTAAGACCGATTATAGAAAGTAAATGAACTGATTGAATTACTGAACTGACTGACTAGAAACTGGAACTGAATTGACTGAGTATATATGTGTTATTTTGCATTCTATCTGTTTGACTATTTGATTATCGGTTCAGTTTGTTTCGTTTAAACTGCTAATTGAAGGCCTTATCGGCGGCCGAATCCAAAATTGATTGATGTTCTGTGTTAATTAGAATTTATGTAATTTTATGGTGTAATTATCTGAAAACTGATTAGGTATGATTAAATTAGAGTAAATGTGGGTACGTTACATGATTTGAGTTTATTTACAATTAGACCACTTAGTGGCCACTATCTACACACCTTTGAGACTCTATCTTGCATTACACAACACATTTCATCAGCCACATTTTGTTACTCACCACTGAATTTAGAGAGAGAGGAAGTGAGAGACTTGAATTCATTTGAAGATTGGCTTGATTGAGAGGATTGAAGTATAGATTTCATCTTTAGGCTTCTACACTTGGATTACAAGACCTAGGAAAGGTAATTGAACCTCTCATTGTTGTATTTAAGATTGTTCTATCATGATTCATGTCAAATTATAGAGCTAAGTCATGAATTGATTCTAGCATGTTGAATTGAAGCTTAATTGTTGCATGCATGTGCATATTAGCAAGTTTTGAGGTTGTAATTCATCATTCCTCACATGGATATTCATAATGTTGTTGTGATTCATGTTGTCATCATGTTTTTGAAAGATTTGAGCTCATTTGAGCTAGCATTGAAGCTTGAAAATTGTTTAAAATTCATGCATGTTTGCATGTTCTTCATATTCATGAAAATGGGTTTGAATTTGGATTTATTGACTCACCCTTGGGCTTTAAATTCACAAATTGAGCTTTGAAACTTGTTGTATATTGAGTTTAGTTGTGTTTTCCAGAATTTGGGCCCAAGAGGTTGAGTTTTGAGCTTTGGAATGCTTGGTTTGAGCTTGGGAGGCAAATCTGGAAATTCCAGAATTTGGCTTCTACGCTCGAGCGACCACCATTTACTCTGAGCTACGCTCGAGCGAAGGAATGGTGGCTCGAGCGTAAATTGCAAGCTCTCAGAATCTTGGTGCGCGCAGGCGTACGCTCGAGCGAAGGGACCTACGCTCGAGCGAAGAGCTGTGTCTCACGCTCGAGCGAGCATCGAGCGTAAATTCTGAGCATCCAGTATTTTTACTGTAGCACACAGTCCGCTCGAGCGACAATCCACGCTCGAGCGAGCTCTTTTGTCTGCATGTCCGCTCGAGCGAAGGAATCCTCGCTCGAGCGAGACCCCTGTTTTCAGCAAATTTTGTAAAGTGTTCAAAAGTGCATCTTTGCATCCTCTTTCCATCCTAGGCATTCCTAGGGCATATTTAAGGCATCTTAAAGAGGATATAGATGTAGAACACACCGAGGCAAATTAGGGATTAAGTTATTATCTTTCCCAACTGTGTAGCTTAGTGTGTGTTCAATCTGTAACTGTAGGGTTGGCTTTCCGAGGAGACGCTCTAGTTCATAGCCCAGAACTCTGTGAGTAACAATTGTGTAAAGATATGTTCAAATGATTATTTTGAATACTGAACTGAACTGTTTACTGAACTGATATTGATTACTGAATGAATGTATGTCCTATTTCTGAACTGTACTGTGGCATCCTTAGCACCTACTGTTTACTGTTACTGTTACAGAGATCTCTGTCGGTTCCCTCGTGGAACCACTACTGTTTACTGATTGATGGCCATCATTACTGTTCGGTCTTTCAAGACCTACTGTTACTGTTATGCTAATGGATGTACCACATATGACTGATTGACTGAAAGACTGAAATACTGATTTAATGAACTGTTTTCATTACTGTACTGTAAGGACATTCATTCTAAACCTCTTTACGCATTGTTATTCACTGGGCTTTAGCTCACTGCTCATATATATATGTAGGTGTACAGGCACCGGACCAAGCTAGAGCGTCGGGGTAAACTCCAGTTTTGTCAAGCCAACCAATGTGCCTCACTGCGAGGTTCCGAGCCTGCCAAGCTAGGCTTAGGGGTGTTTTAGTTTTCCCCTCCTGTACTTTTGTTTACTGTATAGACTGTATAGACTGCACTGTACTGGTTATAGGGACTTGAGCCCTGTTCTGAATGTTTGAAATGTTTTGCATACTGTTCTGTACCGTATATATGTGAATGTATGAAAAATCTTTTTGGCATACAGACTGTCACAGCTCATTGGACATTGTTTATTTACTGTATTGGCTTCCGCCATGCCCCTGTACTCTGTTATACTGTTATTACTGTTAAGCAGGCCTTCGGTAATCTCGGATTACTGGCCGGTTACGGTGCTAAACCCATAGGGGCGGGTTTGGGTCGTGACAGAGTGGTATCAGAGCGATACTTAACCACGAGTTATACCGCACACACGTGTCCAAATGAGCTATAGAGTGTCCTAGAAAAGCGATTAGGGCATTACATGAGCATGATAAGTGTGTGGTTATGATGACTGAATGTATGCTAATGTGTTAAACTGTTTAAGTATGCAACTGTTAATGTTTATAATCGTTATAACTGCTTATAGTGAAATGGATAATGCAAATGAAACTGAATCCTCATCCACTGAGGCAAGAATGGCAAGAATGGAAAGAATGATGGAACTGATAACTGCAAGATTAGAGCAACAACAGAACCAACAGCCCCCACCTCCTCCTCCGGCTGTACCGGAACAGAATGTGAATGTTAATGACGGGGATATAATTGCTCTCACCCAGAAGTTCAGCAAACTGAAACCGCCATCCTTTCAGGAAGGCCTAGAACCGTTGAAAGCTGAAGCTTGGGTACTTGAGACTGAAAAGTTATTTGAGGTGTTTCCGTGCTCGGAGGCAAATAAAGTATTGTTAGCTACCTTCACCTTGCAAGAAGAGGCAGAAGGTGGTGGATGCTGGTCCGTGACAAACACTGTAGTGACTTGGGCTCAGTTTAAGGAGCCTTCCTTGAAAAGTATTTCCCCAGTGTGTCAGGGACAGGAAAGTGACTGAATTTGAACAACTGAGGCAGGGCACCATGTCCGTTGCCGAATACGAAACAAAGTTTACGGACTTGCTAGATATGCACCACATATGGTGGATACATTACAAGAAGGCCAGAAGGTTTGAAGGCGGCCTGAATGTTGCAATACTGGACAGATAAATGTTTTAAAGCTACCGACTTATGTAGGTGTTCTTGACCGAGCATTGATGGCCGAGTCGAACATCGAAGCTGTGAAACAATCTGAAACACCGGCGTCTGAATGGCGTGGTAAAAGACAGAATTTTAAGTTCAAGAAAGGCAAGAACAACCCGCTGAACAAAAAGCAAAATACAGGGTCAACGACTACTTCTAGTCAAGGAAACCGTCCTTTCCGCCCTGTTCCGAATGTGGTAAGAACCATAAGGGAGTTTGTTATAAAATTCTGGTGCTTGTTACAGGTGTGGCAAGGTGGGCCACATGGTGAAAGATTGCCCTTCCACTGCTCCGGGCAATAGTAAAGCTGCAGGCAGCGCCGCAGCATCGACTGTAGCACCAAAGCCTAACCCCAAAGCTACCGGGAAAGAGCCTATGAGGCAGGGCCGAGTGTTGCCCTAGTACCGGGAGACGTGCAAAATACTGAAACCGTTGTGTCAGGTATCCTCTCTATTTGTGCAAAATGCATATGTACTGATTGATTCGGGGTCTACACATTCATATGTATCGCATGCTTTTTCACGGAAATTGAATAGACCCTTAGAACCCATGAACTATCTGTTAGCTGTATCATCACCTAGGGGATCCATGACATGTGCTTATATGTACCCTGCATGTGAAATCATTGTTGGGGATATGCATTGTTTATTGATTTACTGCCATTGAACATTGATCATTTCGATGTAATATTGGGGATGGACTGGTTACAAAAATATCATGCCACCATTGACTGTGTGACCAAGCAAGTTGTTTTCCGTCCACCTGGTCTACCCGAATTTGTGTTTAATGGGGTTGGAGTAGTACCTCCTCCGTATTTGATTTCTTCTGTGAAAGCCGTTAAATTGATTAGAAAGGGGTGTAAAGGATATCTGTGTTCTGTACTGACTGTATCTACTGATGATAATGTTAAAACTGATGTGAACTGTATTCCTATAGTCAGAGAATTCCCAGATGTTTTTCCAGATGATCTACCAGGGGATTTGATTGACAGGGAGATTGAATTCACCGTTGATGTGATTCCGGGAACACAGCCTGTATCGAAAGCTCCTTACAGAATGGCTCCAACTGAATTGAAAGAATTGAAAGTGCAATTGCAAGAACTGCTAGACAAGAAGTTTATCAGGCCTAGTACTTCACCGTGGGGTGCACCGGTTTTGTTTGTGAAAAAGAAAGACGGCTCATTGAGACTGTGCATTGACTACCGTGAACTGAACAAGGTAACTGTGAAAAACAAATATCCATTACCGCGTATTGATGACTTATTTGATCAGTTACAGGGTGCTCAAGTGTTTTCCAAGATTGATCTCAGATCGGGGTACCATCAACTGAAAGTTAAACCAGGAGACATTGATAAAACTGCTTTTAGAACGAGGTATGGACATTACGAATTTTTAGTTATGCCTTTTGGAGTTACCAATGCACCTGCAGCATTTATGGACCTCATGAATAGAATCTTTAAACCGTACCTTGATGACTTTATTGTGGTATTTATTGATGACATATTGATTTACTCCAAAAGTATAGAACAACATGAACATCATCTGAGACTTGCCCTGCAGACCCTAAGAGAACAGAAACTGTATGCTAAACTGTCTAAATGTGAGTTTTGGCTTGATCATGTTATGTTTTTGGGGCATGTTGTTAGCAAAGATGGAATTTCTGTTGATCCGCAGAAAATTGAAGCTGTAGTGAACTGGCCTAGACCAACAAATGTGACAGAAGTCCGAAGCTTTTTGGGATTGGCTGGATATTACAGAAGATTTGTCAAAGATTTCTCCAAAATTGCCTTACCATTGACTCACTAACAGAAGGGGACATCATTTGACTGGACTGACCAAAGGGAATCAGCGTTCCAAGAGTTGAAAACTCGATTGGTGACTGCACCGGTTCTTACCTTACCTTCAGGTACGGATGGTTATACTGTATTTAGTGATGCTTCTATAAGGGTTTGGGTGTGTTTTAATGCAGAATGGGAGAGTAATTGCTATGCTTCCCGACAACTGAGACCACATGAAAAGAACTACCCGACCCATGATCTGGAACTGCTGCAGCAGTGGTTTGCACTGAAAATCTGGCGTCACTATCTGTATGGGGCAACATGTGAAGTATATACCGACAAGAGTCTGAAATATTTCTTCACCAGAAAGAACTGAACATGAGACAGCGGAGATGGCTAGAACTGATTAAAGATTATGACCTACAGATTTGTACCATCCGGGAAAAGCCAACACCGTTGCCGATGCACTGAGCCGGAAGTCGATTGCAAATTTAGCTTGTTTGCTCACTGGACAGAAAGAGTTGCTTTGTGACCTTGAAAAATCTGAAATTGAAGTTGTTTTGAGAGAACAAGGTGGAACAATAGCTGCTATTTCTGCTCAACCGGCATTGATCGAAGAAATTAAGAGAAACAGCAAACGGATGACTTCTTGAAGAAGATCATCGAAGAAAGAGAATCTAAACCGAGACCGGGGTTCAAATTTGAAAGTAATGTACTGAAATTTCAAGAAAGACTGTGTGTACCGAATGACACTGAACTGAAAAGAAGAGTTCTGCAAGAGGGCCACAATTCAAAATTTTCTATCCACCCAGGGAATACGAAAATGTACCAAGATCTGAAACAGAATTTTGGTGGCCGGGAATGAAGAAAGAAATTGCCGACTTTGTGTCAAAATGTCTTCATTGCCAACAAGTCAAAGCGGAACATCAGCGACCCGCAGGCTTACTGCAACCCTTACCCATACCGGAGTGGAAATGGGAGCATATCACGATGGATTTTATCGTTGGATTGCCTCGCTCAGAAAAGGTATGGATTCAATTTGGGTTATTGTTGATAGACTGACCAAATCTGCTCACTTCTTACCTGTCAAGACAATTTATAATGCGACAAGTTGGCTGTAATTTATATTGATGAAATTGTTAGACTGCATGGAGTGCCTGTATCCATTGTTTCTGACAGGGATTCGAAGTTTACATCGAGGTTTTGGCAAAGCCTACAGACTGCATTGGGTACTGAATTGAACTGAGTAGTGCCTATCATCCTCAGACAGATGGACAGTCAGAAAGGACCATCCAGACTCTGGAGGATTTATTGAGAATGTGTGTCCTTGATTTTCAAGGAAATTGGGAAAGCCATTTGCCGTTGGCTGAATTCGCCTACAACAACAGTTATCATTCAAGTATCGGTATGGCGCCTTTCGAGGCATTGTATGGCAGAAAATGTAGATCTCCGATCTGCTGGGCAGAAGTTGGAGATGGGCCTTTGCTTGGGCCCGAGATTGTTTACGAAACGACTGAGAAAGTGAAACTGATACAACAGCGACTGAAAACTGCACAGAGCAGACAGAAAAGTTATGCAGATGTCAGAAGGTGAGACAGAGAGTATGAAGTGGGTGATCATGTTTTTGTGAAAGTGACACCAATGAAAGGCCAGACTCGTTTTGGAGTCAAAGGCAAGTTAGCGCCAAGGTATGTCGGACCGTATGAGATTATTGAGAAAATCAATCCGGTGGCGTATCAAGTTGCGCTTCCTCTTGAAATGGAGCATATGCACAACGTCTTCCACATCTCTATGTTGAGAGATTATCTCCGGGATCCTTTCCATGTGATTGAGCCTACTCGGGTAGTGTTGAGTGATGACTACACTTACGAGGAACGGCCTATACAGATTGTAAACGACGGATTAAGAAAATTGAGGAACAAAGAGATCCCATAGTGAAAAGTTGACTGGCAAAACCATGGTGGTGTATATGCCACTTGGGAAAGGGAAGATGACATGGCTAAAAGATATCCTGATTTGTTCCTGCTGAACCCTGTTTTCTTCCAGAATGAAGGTAACTCGAGTTTAGAGGACTAAACTCTTTATAAGGAGGGAGACTGTAATAACCCTCGTTACTGATCACTGATTAATACCAATTACTGCTAAATTAAGACCGATTATGGAAAGAATGAACTGATTGAATTACTGAACTGACTGACTGGAAACTGGAACTGAATTGACTGAGTATATATGTGTTATTTTGAATTCTATCTGTTTGACTATTTGATATATCTGTTCAGTTTGTTTCGTTTAAACTGCTAATTGAAGGCCTTATCGGCGGCCGAATCCAAAATTGATTGATGTTCTGTGTTAATTAGAATTTATGTAATTTTATGGTGTAATTATCTGAAAACTGATTAGGTATGATTAAATTAGAGTAAATGTTGGTAAGTTACATGATTTGAGTTTATTTACAAATTAGACCACTTAGTGGCCACTATCTACACACTTTGAGACTCTATTTTGCATTACACAACACATTTCATCAGCCACATTTTGCTACTCACCACCGAATTTAGAGAGAGAGGAAGTGAGAGACTTGAATTCATTTGAAGATTGGCTTGATGAGAGGATTGAAGTATAGATTTCATCTTTAGGCTTCTACACTTGGATTACAAGACCTAGGAAAGGTAATTGAACCTCTCATTGTTGTATTTAAGATTGTTCTATCATGATTCATGTCAAATTATAGAGCTAAGTCATGAATTGATTCTAGCATGTTGAATTGAAGCTTAATTGTTGCATGCATGTGCATATTAGCAAGTTTTGAGGTTGTAATTCATCATTCCTCACATGCATGTTCATAATGTTGTTGTGATTCATGTTGTCATCATGTTTTTGAAAGATTTGAGCTCATTTGAGCTAGCATTGAAGCTTGAAAATTGTTTAAAATTCATGCATGTTTGCATGTTCTTCATGTTCATGAAAATGGGTTTGAATTTGGATTTATTTGACTCACCCTTGGGCTTTAAATTCATAAATTGAGCTTTGAAACTTGTTGTATATTGAGTTTAGTTGTGTTTTCCAGAATTTGGGCCCAAGAGGTTGAGTTTTGAGCTTTGGAATGCTTGGTTTGAGCTTGGGAGGCAAATCTGGAAATTCCAGATTTTGGCTTCTACGCTCGAGCGAAGGATTCTACGCTCGAGCGACCACCATTTACTCTGAGCTACGCTCGAGCGAAGGAATGATGGCTCGAGCGTAAATTGCAAGCTCTCAGAATCTTGGTGCGCGCAGGCGTACGCTTGAGCGAAGGGACCTACGCTCGAGCGAAGAGCTGTGTCTCACGCTCGAGCGAGCATCGAGCGTAAATTCTGAGCATCCAGTATTTTTACTCTAGCACACAGTCCGCTCGAGCGACGTAATCCACGCTCGAGCGGAGCTCTTTTATCTGCATGTCCGCTCGAGCGAAGGAATCCTCGCTCGAGCGAGACCCCTGTTTTCAGCAAATTTTGTAAAGTGTTCAAAAGTGCATCTTTGCATCCTCTTTCCATCTTAGGCATTCCTAGGGCATATTTAAGGCATCTTAAAGAGGATATAGAGGTAGAACCACACCGAGGCAAATTAGGGATTAAGTAATTATCTTTCCCAACTGTGTAGCTTAGTGTGTGTTCAATCTGTAAACTGTGTAGGGTTGGCTTTCCGAGGAGACGCTCTAGTTCACTGTAGCCCAGAACTCTGTGAGTAACAATTGTGTAAAGATATGTTCAAATGATTATCTTTTGAATATTGAACTGAACTGCTTACTAAACTGATATTGATTACTGAATGAATGTATGTCCTTTATTTCTGAACTGTACTGTGGCATCCTTAACACCTACTGTTTACTGTTACTGTTACAGAGATCTCTGTCGGTTCCCTCGTGGAACCACTACTGTTTACTGATTGATGGCCATAATTACTGTTTGGTCTTTCAAGACCTACTGTTACTGTTATGCTAATGGATGTACCACATATGACTGATTGACTGAAAGACTGAAATACTGATTTAATGAACCGTTTTCATTACTGTACTGTAAGGACATTCATTCTAAACCTCTTTACGCATTGTGTTATTCACTGGGCTTTAGCTCACTGCTCATATATATATGTAGGTGTACAGGCACCGGACCAATGCTAGAGGCGTCGGGGTAAACTCCAGTTTTGTCAAGCCAACCAATGTGCCTCACTGCGAGGTTCCGAGCCTGCCAAGCTGAGGCTATGGGGTGTTTTAGTTTCTCTCCCCTCCTATACTATTTTGTTTACTGTATAGACTGTATAGACTGCACTGTACTGGTTAATAGGGACTTGAGCCCTGTTCTGAATGTTTGTAAATGTTTTGCATACTGTTCTGTACCGTATATATGTGAATGTATGAAAAATCTTTTTGGCATACAGACTGTCACAGCTCATTGGACATTGTTTATTTACTGTATTGGCTTCCGCCATGCCCCTGTACTCTGTTATACTGTCCTATTGTTAAGCAGGCCTTCGGTAATCTCGGATTACTGGCCGGTTACGGTGCTAAACCCATAGGGGCGGGTTTGGGTCGTGACACCAGGCCCAAGGTACTGGGCTGGGCTTAGGCCTAGGCCTAACCGGGTCGAAACGGGTCGGGCCTACCTCGGGCCTTGGGCCATTTTTACACCCCTACACTCAAGTATAGAGTCCATATATATGTTTTTTTTTAACAGGTTTTTATTTATGTCTCTCTCTCTCTCTCTCTCTCTCTCTCTCTCTCTCTCTCTCCATCGGCGTCTCATACAAACACACGAGCACCACTAGTTACTACCCCTCTGAGCTTCGCGTTTGATTCTAATTTTAAGCTTGGAGTTCGATTCTGAGCTTGGAGATCGAAGTCTCTGAACCGCGTTTCGCAAATTCACAATCATCGAAGTGCATCAGAATAATCAATCTTCAAACTCCGAGGGTTAGCATCTGATTACTCTCTTCATAGTTTTGATTTGATTCAATAATTTTTTTTAGATCTGAAATTCTGCAATCTGTTTTGTATATAGATGCGTAAGTAATTGTTGATGATTATGGTCTTAATGTTTTTGTCTTTGATCAATTAATGCGGAGTTTGTTTTTGTGCAATCTGATTGAAGCGTATGATTATTTGATTTGAGAATTTGAAAATGGAAAATTCATATCACTATTTGCGGCTCCTTGAAACATAATTTTGAATTTAGGTTTCTATGCAATGATATGTTTATCGTTTGAATTTAGATATGTATTCGATGATTATGGTCTTCCTTTTCAGCTTCATTTTAATCTACTTATTTGAGCTCAAATCCTTGCATTTTTGTTTATTTAACTGTTTGTGGCAGTTAAACAAACAAAATTGAAAGAAAGATTGTGCGTGTGAATGTTTTTTTTTGATCAGCAAAAAAGAAGATTTATTGATGAGAAAAACAAAGTACATTAAAAATTACATCAACAAATCAGGGCAGGTACTGAGCATCATAGTTAACCTTCACAATCCCGACGAGGTTGGCACCGCAAATGAAACATAATCATATGCAAGCACTTGACTCAAGATTGGTGAGAAACCAATCAAGATCAACCAAAATCCTAAAAAACAGAGCAACACTGCAAAACAAACAATCAACAAATTTCTACAGTAGCTCCAACCATTTAGCAGTAGCATACAACAGCAGCATACAACAACAACATAATTCTTCAGCAATAACAAAACAGTAGGCCAAGATAGCAACATACAATCTCAGAAACAGCTTCAAACAACAGCAAGCCTCCTATGTCATACTCCCCTCACTAAGCATCTTCAAGGTACACCCCTCGAACCACTTCTCAAGCAGAATCTAATGTGTTCCAGATTGAAAATAAAATCATTCATTGTGAACATATGATCCTTAAACACTTTCTTGAACCAAACAGCCAATCTAAACTTAATCAGATCACTCACACCTACCACATTTGGGACAACTTCCCTAAACAAACACTCATTTCAATGATTCCACAAAGACCACATTACAACTAAAGGAAGAGCTTTCCACATCATCCTCTCTTTTTTGCTTAGCCTCACTCTTGCCCACCAATTAATAGTAGCCTCCACAGTATCTGTCAATGCACCTTGTACATCCCACCATCTTAGCATTGCTGACCACACTCTCCAAGCAACTGGATATGACAGTAATACATGGTTAAGTGACTCACCCTCAGATTTGCACAGACTGCATACTGAAGATGCATTAGCATTCATAACACCAATCTTGGTGAGGAAGTTTGCAGTCTTTAACGTTCTTTTCCATGCAAGCCAACCAAAACATTGAACTCTAGGGGAGATGTACTTGACCCAAATCCTTTTACTAATAGGACTAAGGCTGCCAAATCCACCTGCCAGAAATTTATACACTGATTCCACTGTAAATCTCCCTATTGTAGAAGTATTCCAGACTAGTGTATCTTTTGATGATTGCCTAATAGCAGGACCTGCCTCTAACAGGCTTACCAATCTTGTAGCCTCTATTCTTTCCCAAACATATAATTCCCTTCTAAACTGAAACATCCACTCACCAGTTTTCTCCTTTTTGTCCACCATAGCAGATAAAGACTCTCATTTATTTACTACCAATCTGTACAAGAGTGGGAATTCATCTTTAAGACATAAGTTATCACACCATGTATTAACCCAGAACTTGACTCTATGGCCATTACCCACTTTCACCTTACAATTATCTAGAAAAAATTCCACCAGTCTGTTATTCTGTTCAGGGCCTAATATTATATCCTTCCAAAGTTTGGAGCACCTGCTATTAAGGCTAATTAAAGGCCTCTAATTCCCCTCATCAATTCTATATTTACTACAAATAACTCTTCTCCACATTGCTTTGCTCTCAATACCAAATCTCCATCACCATTTCAATAAAAGGCAATCATTGACCTCCTTAACTCTCTTAATCCCCAAACCCCCTTGCTCAATTGGTTTGGATACTTCCTTCCATTTTACTAGGTGAACCTTCTTTCTTAATTTAGATCCTTTCCAGAGAAATGAGGCCTGAATCTTGTCCAGTTCTCTATCAACCCTCTGTGGCAATTTATATAGAGACAGATAATATATAGGCAAAGAAGAAAGGACTGATTTTATTAAAGTGAGTCTCCCTGTAAATGAAAGTAATTTCCTTTTCCAACCTGCCAGTTTGCTTCTAACTTTGTCCAAAGCAGGTCTCCAAGATGCTTTTCTGTTTGGGTTAGCACCCAATGGTAGACCTAGGTATTGAAATGGCAGGCTTTTCACTTTGCAATTTAACACTTACGCAAACTCATTCATATCTTCAGCTGGAACACCCACTCCACTAACTACACATTTGCTGTAGTTTACCTTCAGACCTAACAACATCTCAAACACCTCAGAATCCTCTTCAAACTACTAACTTCTAAAACATCAGCTTCACACAATATTAAAAAATCATCTGCAAACTGAAGGTAAGTAAGAACTACCCCTCTTGAGCCGATCTTCACCCTTTTTATCAACTTCAGATCCTGTAATGACCCAGAATTTTTTTTTAAAAATAGCCAGTGCACAATTTAATTGAGCAAATTTTCAAATTTGATTGCTGTGCAAATTCTGTGCGAAAACAGTTTGGTCTTGTATTTTTTAAAAATAGTTCCCAATCTTAGAAAAATTATGAAATTTTTATATGGTGTCCTGTATGAGTCTAGCACATTGGATAAAAATTTTAAAATTAAATGATGAGTATTTATTTAATGAAAAATCACGGACTGATTGGTGTTCAGTTTAATTTATACCAGAATTTGAAATTGAGTTTGGGTGTTCAGACCAGGATTTGAGATAAATTTGTTGGGACTATTTTGGTATATAATTGGACCATGTTTGATTTATGAGTGAGATCCATGATTTAGATTTAATTTAATTTGAGTTTGTTTTATGACTCATGTTTAACTGTTTGGTCCTTTTTAATTAGATGATTGGTAGTAACCACCTTAGGAGTTATTATTATTTATTATATAAGATTATAATAAATATTTGATAGTTGATTTTATAGTGTGTACCATATGGCGAAAAATTATATATTTCATAAAGAATAAAAATGTGTATATTTCGTAGTGATTAAAATATTATATTTTGCTGTAACAAAAAAAAATATTATATTTTTTGATATACAAAAATATTATATTTTGTGGTGAGAAAAATTATATCATTTTATAATTTATATTATAAAATTTTGAGGTATTATTATAAAAATTATATTTTTTAGGAAAAATCAAGCTTTAGGGAACAAACCCATCTGGGTGGCCCCCGTTTTTGTCCTTGCCATCATTTCCCCTCCTTTGATCCGCCTCATTTCCTTTTTTTCATTTCTGGTGGCAGAGAGCTCAACTCTCTCTGCTTCGTCTCTTTCTCACCATGGATGCTCAACCTTTGAGCTTTGAGTGGGAGTCCTTAGAGTGAGATTTTGTAAAAGTTTTGTAAATGAAAGACGGAGAGCTTGTCGTGATCTTCACAATGGTAGTCTCAGATTTATGATCGGGCAAGATTTGCCTTCCAGATCTACGGAGAGAGAGAAGGTTTTAATCAGAGAGAATAATAATGGTGTAACCAACAGGCGTATCTCAACGTATTTTATACGGAGAGATGGAAGGTTTTAACCAGGGAGAATAACAATGGTATAACCAACAGGCGTATCTCAATGTATTTTATATAGAGAGAGGGAATGTTTTAACTAGGAAGAATAATAATGGTGTAACCAACAGGCGTATCTCAATGTATTTTATACAGAGAGAGGGAAGGTTTTAACCAGGGAGAATAACAATGGTGTAACCAACAAGCGTATCTCAACGTATTTTATATGGAGAGAGGGAAGGTTTTAACCAAGGGGAATAACAATGGTGTAACCAACAGACATATCTCAATGTATTTTATATGGAGAGAGAGAGAAGGTTTTAACCAGGAAACAGCTAATCCTAACACGTTTCACGTGAAAGGAACAAAGGTATAGTAGAATGATTTCTCTTCTTTTTTTTTCTTCAAAATACTGTATACATATACATACCATATACATAATACAAATACATATACAGGCATACACAAGCAAACTATACATATACGGAGACACACACACAAATATGTAGTATACATATACACAGGCATATACGGTATATGACAGAGATATACGGTATATGCACATATATATATGGTATATATATACAGGTGGGGAATATTCCGCTTGTGGCCGTCAACGGGAAGATGCCATTACGAAAAAGGCATATTCCGTTTGTTGACGTCAGCGCACCTCCGCAAAACAAGCAAAATGAAAAAAACACAAAATGCATGGACATGGGGTTCGAACCCTTGACCTTAGGCCTGGCCTTCGCGTCCTTAACCATTGAGCCACGCTACTCTCGTGACCAAATGTTCAAACAAATATATATAATACATAGATATACAATATATATACATATATGTATAACTCTCCCGCGTCTCTTTTTTCCGTTGAAAAATGCATTGGACACGCGGTCTTGCTTTTGCGTCACTGGCCGACAAAAGCTAACCCTCGATTAACGCTCGCCTCGGCTCTCTCTCCCTCTTTGTCTTTTTCTCTTCAGCCTTCTTCTTAATCATCTCTTTTACCTCCTTCTTCCTCATTCTCTTCTATCTCTTCTTCATCACTCTCTTTTATCTTCTTCTCCCTCAAGAGACAGAACAGAGACACTGAGCAGAGGAGGCCAAAACTTAGTTCGTTCTCTGCTCTTACTCGGCAACTCATTTCTTTTCTTTTACATCTCCTACCTCTAACACATGGCCTCCTCATCCCGTCCCCTTACTCTCTTTCCGGACTTGAACGATCCCATAAGCTTTGCTGGACCGAGTGCCCCTGCTGCTTCTATTTCTAACCTTCTTGTGTTGTCGATTGAGCAAATAATGGCTGCTCAATCTGACATAAAAGCCAACCACTTTACATTGAGGTCCTGCATGAAGACAGGGGCGGTGGTCACTAACTTGTCTCACTGACTGCAGACTAGGACGAGTGAAGTACACCAGGTCAACGCCCAACTCTCCCTGCTCCAGCACATGTACAAAGATGCGTGAGCAGAGACTTGTGCACTGAAGGTTGAGAACAAGGAGCTGAAACGGTAGGCCACCTCCATGGCCCCGATTTGGAGCGCCTTCTTACTTCGCCTTTGACAGTCGGTGAGAAGTCGACTCTCTCGGCGGAAGCGCTGGGGCAGGGCCATCGAGGGTCACCCAAGACGACAAAAAGAGGAAGAGCTCGGCGAGAGAGCCGAGTAAGTGAAGTCGGCACACGGCCATCATTGGAAACAAAACAAGAGATCTCTCTTTTTTTTTTTCTTTTGTTTTTCTGGGCTTCTTGTTGTTGTTGTTGTTGTTGTTTTTTTTTTTTTTTTTGAGTCTCTGTAATCGGGGATGTCCTCCCATGACTGCAATAAAAAAAGTTCCATGTTTGCACATCAATGGCATGACTGGCATATCATTTTGAGTTTGAAAACAATTTTGTTTGATTGAATTTGAGACTGATTGAATTTTGAACTCTGAATTGGACATACTGGCCTAAATCAAAGAAATGTCTTAACAACAGAAAAACGAAGCAAAACAATCTAAACACACTTATATACACTGACTGGTATGAATACACTGAATTGTTGACTTGAGCGGTGGAGAAGACAAATCTCTGACTTGACTATGCCCCTAATTCATTGCCTTGACCCCTTTTTTTTTTCTTGATGTTTTTGAAAAAATGTTTTGATCAACATGAGAGTTAGATTAGCATACTTATTCCACTTTCTGTTTTGAAATCATGTAAATTAAGCTGTGAGCACTGAGAATTTTTCCTTTTTAAATCCAAGAATGGTCCAAGTTTTGAAAAAATGGAACAATTTTTGAGAAAAATTAGTCAACTTTATTCAAATTAATCAAAAACTTTTTTGCAAATGGCCACTACTCAACCAACATGGAATCAACCATTGGGGTGCACAGCCCCAAGCCAGATAATCAATGGTGATAACCGAATCGAGCTGATCCGAACCGAATGAAGCCGAGAACTGAACTGAGCAAAACGAAGATACACCAATCAAACATGGATAGGACAACCAAGTCGACTAAAGATACACCAATCAAACTTGGACGAAATGAATGAGTTAACAAAAATTATTGGGGCCGAACTTCAAGATGAAGCTACCTACGTATCCTCAAGATAGGAATCAAGCCATCGTAGTTTTGGTTAAGGTTCACTCGGGTATTGACACTCTCCTTTTGTGCTCTAACTTTTGCCAAAGTCGCCCTTTCGGGTTTTCAACCTTGCGAGTTTTTCTCTTTTTTCATTTTTTCATTCATTTTTTTTTTTGGTTTTTAACTTTCTTTTTTTTTTTTTTTGATTTTTTTTCTGCTCTAACTTTTTGCTTGGGTCGCCTTTTCGGGTTTTCAGCCCACCGAGTCTCTCAAGGGTAATACTTTCATTTTAGCTTGTCTATGTTGATTAGGTGTGAGATCTCTAGGCCATCTATAAGAATGACTGTTACACTTGACCAGTAGATATGATGATGCAGGGACTAGGCTAATTGGGCCTGAATTTGCCCCTAGTGTAGTGGATAGGAACTCAATTGTCCTTTTTCTCTCAAATTCTGGGTTTTGACTTTCTAGTCGGTCTTTATTAGGAAACAATCCAGTCTTAATTCTTTGATCACATCCAATCTTATTGCCCCTAGTTCAAAGGCTGTTTCCATTTCGGCTATGCCCCTAGTTTAAGGGCTATTTCAAATTTGAATCATATCATTGCCCCTAGTTCAAGGGGGGTTGATTCTAATTTAACTCATATTTGACCTTATTGCCCCTAGATGAAGGGCTGCCTCCATTTGAATCACATCATTGCCCTTAGTTCAAGGGCTGATTCCAATCTACATCACATCCGACCTTTTTGCCCCTAGTTCAAGGGCTGTTTCCAATCTGAATCACAGGCCCTACATAGTTCTGGCTAAGGTTCACTTGGGTATTGACACTCTCCTTTTATGCTCTAACTTTTGTCAAAGCTGGCCTTTCAGGTTTTCAACCTTGTGAGCTTTTCATTTCTTTTTTTTTTTTTTTTGTGCTCTAACTTTTGCATGGGTCGCCCTTCTGGGTTTTCAGCCCAGTGAGCCTCTCAAGGGTGGTACCTTATTGCCCTTAGTTCAAGGACTGCTTCCATTTGAATCACATCATTGCCCCTAGTTCAAGGGCTGTTTCTATTTTGGCTATGCAAGCCTCACACTTTTGGTTGATTACTGAACACTTCAAATCACAGTTTGAAAGCTAAGGAGCTAAGGAGGTCGGACCTCAAGTCAAGAGGGATCCTATGCTGTATAATCAATTCCAGGCATGTCTTCGTAGGACCACGCAAAAACAATTTTTGAAATCTTTTCACAAAGTGACTAATCACTTGTACTCTTACGAAGACAAGTTAGAACCAATTTGGACCAAGCTAGGATCCTTCTCAGTACCCACATTAATAGAAATGATTTTATTCATCAAAGGCTTAGCACACCTCTCTTCCTCTCACTTGATCAAAATTTACAAATCCCGAGGAAATTCTTCCTCTTTGTTTTTATTAGAGTTTTAGAAAAAGTTTTGAAAAGCTTTGGTCAATGCTATGATTTAAAGGCATAGAGAAGTAGGCAAACTCTATGGCATTTTTTTTTATTTATTGAAAAGAGATTATGACTCAGCAATGACAATAGACTTTTGACAACAGACTCAAAAGAAAATGACAAAGAAGACCTAGACAGGACAAAAATGTCTAGGTTAGCATTATCGAAATCAACAAACTCTGACTCACTAGAATGACTCGAGTCTGATCCCAACTCTACAAACTTGGTGGGATCAAACATAGACTCAATACTCAATTCAGAACTCAGAATAAAACCATTCTCAAATTGCCAGTCGACGTGTGGGCCATTCACAATATTCAAAATAAAGCATGTGCAATCAACAGGTGGTCACTCCCCAATTACAGAAACAAAACGGAACTTCCAATTATGCCCTTACTAAAAACACATTGAACCCCACAAACTGAAATGCCTGAACCACTGATTCAAATTTGAGAACCCCTGTATAGATCCAATACACTGCACATAACACATAGCATGAAAGAGAACAAACAGCCCTATGGAGGGTAGGGTTATCCTGTCCTAGCTTTTGAAATGATCTAGGGTTCACTATTCAAACAAGTGGTATCATACATCCTAGAAATGGGAGAGCATCCTGTCTTAATTTTGAAAGGTACTATAGCCCACTTTATGTACAAGGTTGGCTCTATTCTAGAGGGTTGAAGTCAAGGTGACGTTACCAAAGAGTCCTTTGGCTCATAACCAATGAAGATCTTAGGAAATTAGAAGAGTCAATATAGCCTCTCTTCAAAGTCTGAGAACCTTTAAATCTCAAAAGATTATAACACAAGGCCTCCAAAGTAATGTAGAGATAGGTGTAGTGTCACAAAAAGTGTGCCTGTGCTCCCACCAGCATCTGGGCAACACAGGGACTTTAAATGTACCAATGCATGCAATGCAATAAACATATAATTGAAAATAAAAGTCATATCATGGAGTTCGATTCAAGGTTTCATAAAATCCCCAGCAAAGTTGCCAAAAACTGTAACATGCCTGGGGGGTATCCATGCGCATTAAATAGTTCGGACCCTCGATCTCTTTGATCTAGTCTCTTGAGTGCAATGTGAAACATAGATGAGAGTCCAGATTTGGAAACTTTTAGAAAATCCATTTTATTGCAAAACACATTTTCCAGAAATGGACTGCATCATCAGATCTCAGAGTCGCCACCTAATATTTTTGAGAAATTAGGAAATCCATGACTCGTGCCAAGGCCACTGTTCATCGTAACCAAAGATGCTTGGCTCGGAACCTTAGGTATGAGAGGGGAAGGTCAATAATGAGCACACCCGCTCACCCGATTAAAAGATCGGCCTCCACTAAACCATGATATGAATTTTATTTTTCTTTATATGTTCATATTCTAATTATATCGTAAATCCTGAAATTTACTATGTGAAGCATACAAGTATAGACTAGTTTGCTCAAATTGGAACAATTCAATTTCATGTTTGTTTTTCGAAAAGGGTTTGAATTTGCCACTTAACAAAGTAGGCTTAAAACGTACAATTGTTGAATCATTCCAATTCAACCAACAAGCCTTCATCTACAGGCATTCAAACAATTTATCACTTAAGCAATTAGCCACATGGTAGGATGCTAAACATAATAAGAAAATTATGTACAAGTGGGATGCTAAAGCATAACAACTCACATATTTACTGACGTTCCGCGAACAGCTACAAAACAAAGTTTAGGAAAATATGCATGATTCCTAACTAAATGCAATACATGTAATATGCAATTACTAGAGAAGGATTGAAACGACAATGTGAATGAGAATGATGAACCGAGCCTCGATGAATGCAATACGAGTAGATGCAAACATGAGTATGCTAAATCAAACATGATGTCCCTAAACTAACCATCATAAGCTGGTAAATAAAAGGGAGAAAGACGTGGGATTGGAAGACATACACATTATTACAAGTTTGCGCCCTCACGCAGGAGGGTCCGAATGAACTACCTATCTAACTAATTAAAGCTAAATTATTACAAAACAAATGAATTAACTATACTAGCTAGTTTTTTTTTAACTATTCTAGTGAATTATTACAAATTGGAACTAACTGTTTAGTTAATTACACTAATGAATTAATTATAAAATTCTAATTCACTAACTAATTAATTACACTAATTTATTAATTACACTAAAATTCTAATGACCTTACTTATAAAATTCTAATTATGAAAATCTAATTAACGAAACTAACACTAATGAATTAATTATACAATTCTAATGCACTAACTAATTAACTAAACTATATATTTTTTTTTGATTGGCAAAAAAACTTTTATTGATGAAACAAAGAACTTATTACATCAAAAAAAGAAAAAAGAAGGATGGGTGCAAAAAGTATCATAGTGAGACATATCAATTCCAACTAGGTTGGCACCAATATGACCACCCAATCCCTTGTTAGCACACCATCAAGAGTTGGTGAGAAACCAACCGAAGCCAAAAAAAGAGAAGCACAAGGCAAAACAAAACACCACTAGAACACACTCAGCAGCAGCCCACCAAGTTAACCTCTGTTTTCAACACCAAGACACAAACACCAAGAAGCAGAACAAACCAAACCACCAGCAGCAGCAACTATCATCATCCCAATAGCATAGATTTACTAGTAGTAATTAAAATGTCAGTCTCGCTACATCTCAATTTTAAAGCCCCAATTGCACCTAATGAAGTGGATGAAAAAGCAGCAACTTTTGTCCAAGTTGTAATGCAGCAACCTTTGTTTCTAGAAGAAATGGAGAGGAGGGAGCGAGAGAAATGAGGGTGGAAGCCAGTACTTTCTGGTAGAGGGAAACAATTCTTTAGAAGCAATGAGGATGGTAGACCGGGGTTGTTTACTGTCTTTGTAGACAACCTTCCTTGATCCATGAGTCCAAAAGGTCTTCATACTCTGTTTACAAAGTTTGGAGTCGTCAGAGATGTTTTCATTCCAAATAAAACCAGGAAAGCGACAAAGTCAACATTCGGGTGCGTCAGGCATGATTGCCAAGTTGCAGCCGCAATGGCGGTCCAAAAGGCCAATGGGGTGTGGTGTGACGACAAGGAGCTTAAGGTCAAGGTAGTAGTGTTTGGAAAAGATGACTCTGTCAAACCTCTAAGGAAGAACCTAGTGGTCATCAATAAAGAAGGAAGAAATGACGACCTGTTTAAACCACCGTCAGGTCGAATACCTGCACTGGGGTTTGTTGGTCAAAAATCTTATGCCGAAGCGTTATCTGATGATCCTGCTAGGGGGAGGGAGAGCCGTGTAGTATATGCTAATGAAGTTGGGAATGGTTGGCTTTATGATAGCCTTGTTGTTAAGCTGAAATGCTTCCAAGCTTTTCCTGAGTTTCAAAAAGCGGTTCTTTAAAAAGGTTCTAAGGATATTGCAGTAAAGGAAGGCGGGGGTAGAATGGCCGTAGTCTCATTCAAATCAGTTGACCATCTTAAGGAGAATCAAGCCTTACTCCACGATTGTCTGAAGGATTGGTGTGAGTCTGTATCCTTACAGGGGCAGAATGGTTACATTGAACAAGAACAAGGAGTATGGTTAAGTTGCTATGGTGTGCCATTCAAACTTTGGAAAAATGACACTTTTATGAAACTCGGAAGGTTATGGGGGGTGGTACTCCAGATTGATGATGAAACTTCTAATCAAACATCATTCAGGTGTGGGAGAATTAGAATTGCAACTAATTTTATGGACCCCATTAACACAGTTGTTTAGGTGAAGTGCAGAGACAGAAGTTACCCAGTTCGAATCTGTGAGGAGCAAATCGTGATTACCAGGGTGGTGAATGAGGTTTGTATGTGCACTATGCATGAGTGTCTTAGCTCTAACATGCATGAGAATCAGGGAGAAGAGGTGGGCGATAGCCTGAAGGAAGATGATGATGACGTGGATGCTGCCATCCATACAGATGTGCAAGTGGGGACGATATGGCAACTATACAAAGGACAGAGTTGGTTAATGGTGGGTCTAATAAGGTGGATGGAATGAAAAACATTTCGGATCCATCTTTGGTGGTAGAAACCATGAGTAGATATATGGGGAACACAAACCGGAATGGGGTGTGCACAGTTAATGTGGTGGCTGGCAGCCCCTCTAATAATCAAACAGCAATGCTAGGTATCATGAAAAATCTTTCATGAAAATAATCATGAAAGCTTCTTGACCCTTGGATTACACTTAGAATAAAGTACTACACACTAATCAAGGTAATCCAAGGATCATAAATTTTTCATGATCATTTTCATGACAACATTTTCATGATCCCTAACTTTTTCCATAATCAAAAGCGTGATAGGGGCAGTTTAGGTGAAGAGGTAGGGGTTTTCACGAGTGGGTATATGAAAAGTCTTAGTGGACTAATGACTGCTGCGCCTGGTATAAAGATTCAGGTTGTACTGGAGGAGGCTCAATTAGGCAAAGTTATTGATAAGCCCAATTCAGATACTGAGGTTGTGGGGCAGGCCCATAACGGAATGGAAATTTCTCAGACCCAGGAGTTGGACCATCTTATCTCTGATCCACAGCCCATTGATTGTGTCGGCACTTTTGGGGGAGAACCAAGTAGGTGTCAACTTCATCCTAGGACCAACATCCTCAAGAGAAAAGCCATAGTTGCTCAGAAAGGATTCGGAGCGAGGATTGGTAGGGATTATCGACTTCAAAGGAGGGGCTTGCAGAGTGGTGGTTCACCGGCTGTGAAGAACTGGGTTAAAGGTTTGATGTTCAGAGTTGCTGCTTCAGTGTTTTCACGCTCAAAATCGGAAGGACAGAGCTCACACAGTGATGATCCTATCATGGCAGAGGCAAGGGAAACAATTAATGTGTGGAAAGCTTTGGGCATTAACTTCGATGGATTTGAAGAGGAAGCCTTTTTCTCTTTGTTTTATCACCCCACTCAACACCCCATGATCTCCACCGAATTGAATAGAGTAGTATTTTTTATTTTTTATTTTTTTTATTTTTTTTGTGTCTTCCGTGTAGCTCTTTCAAAATAAAATATTCTCTTAACTCCACTCCTAACTTTTTTTTCTTTTTTATTTGTTTTACACATGTATGTCTCTCCTTTCATCGTAACATCATCCACTTCCCACTACAAGGAAAAGCAGTTTTGGCGACTAAAAACCAAATTTTCGTCGCTGAAAGTAGCACAATTGACGACTAAAATGGAATTAGTAGCCAAAAGTGAAGACTTTTGGCTACTAAAAGAGTTTAGTAGCCAAATGTATAGTTATTGGCGACTAAAAATAGATTTAGTCGCCGAATGTATGGGTTTTAGCGACGTAAGGTTTTTTAGTAGCCAAAAGTGATGGTTTTTGGCGACTAAAATAATTTAGTAGCCAAAAGTATAGGTTTTGGCGACTAAAAAACAGTTTGGTCGCCGATTCTATGTGTTTTGGCGACTAAAAACAGTTTGGTCGCTGAAAGTGAAGCTTTTTGGCTACTAAAAAAAATTTAGTAGCTAAAAATAGGCAATTGGCGACTAAAATTTAGTTTAGTAGCCAAAAGGGGACGTTTTTGGCGACTAAAAACAGGTTTAGTCGCCAAAAATGCTAATTTCAGTCGGAACTTATTTTTTTAGCGACTAAAAAATATTTTAGTAGCCCAAAATTACATTATTGGCAACTAAATAATATATTTAGTCGCCAAAAATGGCTTCAATTTTTTTTTAGTAAATAATTTATTTTTTACATAAATTATATTGCATAAAAATAATTATATTTATATATATAGTTTTATATTAATACGGGTCAATATAGTATATAAATATATATATTGCATATATATTCATGTGATGTTGTAGTGGCATAGTGGAATGAGTGTGTTGCTAAAGGTTTAGAATGTAGAAGGTGGTTGGTGGTTCAAATCTCAGAAAAAGAAAAAAAGTTAGCTTTTTTTTTTTTTTTTTTTTTTTCCACCGAACAACCTTTGGCGACTAAACTATTGGTCGCCAAAAGTATTTGTTTTGGCGACTAAACAGTTTGGTCGGCGTTCCATCAACTATTGGCGACTAAAAGATTAGTCGCCAAATGTATAATTTTAAACAGTGGAATTGAGTATTGGCGACCAAAACTTTGGTCGCTAAAGACCTGTTTTTTTGCCGACTAAAACCTTTTTAGTTGCCAAAACCTTCTGCGACCGTTTATTTGCGACAAAACCGGCGACTAAAAAATTTAGTCGGGGAAGGTAAAAAGGTGACTTTTGGCGACTAAAAATGGACCTTTGGCGACTAAAAATTTTGTCGCCAAAGGTGATTTTTCTTGTAGTGTCCTCTTTTTTTATATTCATTCACCAGCCCAATCATAATAATTTGTACCCACCCCCCATCATTCCGACTCTTTTTTTTTTCTTTCTGTTTTATTGTTTGATTATTTTCTTTTTTTTTTTTTTATCAAATATTTATCAATTTATATAAAACACACATAAAACAAATGTACACACACATAAATTTATATAAAATTATAAAATGTTACAAATTAATAAAATATTAGTGATGGCCAAAATTGGTGAGGTTTGGGATTAAAACTTCAATCTGAGTTTCGGCTGTAAAATTCATAAAATGGCATATTTCAATTTTCATCATGGGGTAGTCAAAAGAAAACACCCAAGTCTTAGGGCCGGTCAAAATGGGGCGTCTACACATGTTATGTAATATTTGAATACTTTTCTGAGTGCTCTTCAAAGTAGTGGGAATCTTTTGTTGCTGTGACCTGTTGAGTTAGTTGTGTGGAGTAAGCAAATTTTGTGAGTGTGTTTGAACATATTCAAGTGAGATTGCGAATACGGTTGTATTCCAATTGCGAGTTCGATAGATTTTGATTAACCCCTTATATGTTGCAAGAATCACCTATATTTTCCCTTTTATTATAAATTGTTTGTCCAAATTCTAGTACGAGTGGTTTTAAGTTAAGGGATGGCTTCTTTGGAACAATGTATCTTAATATCATGGATAGCTAGTTGGTGTAGAAATTTTGTTGATGCATTAGTAAGTACCTGAGTGAGTTTGTGGGTGACTGTAGAATGTATTACATTGCTTAAGTTTAATTTCGAGGACGAAATTTCTTTAAGGAGGGCAGGTTGTAATGACCCAATTTTTTTTTTTTTTAAATAGTCAGTGTATAATTTAATTGAGCAAATTTTCAAATTTGATTGCCGTATAAATTCTGGACGAAAACAGTTCAGTTTTGTATTTTTTAAAAATAGTTTCCGATCTCACATCCCCAATGCCATGTAAATAAAATCAATTTTTAAAAAATTGTTTTTGAAAATAAGCTTGAAGCTCTTGCTTAACTTTGCATGGATTATCAAATATCACATCCCCAATAGTTAAAGAATTGATTTCATTTCTCCTCTATCTACACTTTACTACCACATGAAAATATCTTGTGTTTTTATCATCATTCAGATTCCAATTCAATCTTGATTTCTAAAGCCACAACCATTCCACCATTCTATTTAATCTGCAAGCTTCATCACTAACCTCTCTTCTTCTCGCTTTTTCTGCCTCTTCAAGCTCTCTAGCCTCTGCTACCAGATCAATCATATGAAGCTCTTCCTCTGCTTGCTTCAACTTAGTATGAACATTACCAAATACTTCATTATTCCACTGTTTAAGTGTTGATTTTAGCTCCTTCATCTTCTGAAATAATCTAAAACCAGCCCATCCCTCCACATGATGCTTGATCTATTATTTTTCCATAAAAGGAAAGAAATTTGGGTATAATGTCCATGCATTTAAAAAGCTAAAGGGCCATGGACATGGGGTTCGAACCCCTGACCTTAAGCTTGGCCTACGCGTCCTCAACCACTGAGCCACGCCACTCTTGTGACCAAATGTTCAAACAAATATATATAATACATAGATATACAATATATATACATATATGTATAACTCTCTCGCGTCTCTCTCTTCCGTTGAAAAACGCGTTGGACACGCGGCCTTGCTTTTGCGTCATTGGCAGACAAAAGCTAACCCTCGATTAACGCTCGCCTTAGCTCTCTCTCTTTCTTTGTCTTCTTCTCTTCAGCCTTCTTCTTAATTAGCTATTCTGCCTCCTTCTTCCTCATTCTCTTCTATCTCTTCTTCATCACTCTCTTCTATCTTCTTCTTCCTCGAGAGACAAAATAGAGAGACTAAGCGGAGGAGGCCAAAACTCAGTCCGTTCTCTGCTCTTACTCTACAACTCATTTCTTTTCTCTTACATCTCTCACCTCCAACACATGGCCTCCTCATCTCGTCCCCTCACTCTCTTTTCGGACCTGAACGATCCCATAAGCTCTGCTGGACTGAGTGCCCCTGTTGCTTCTCTTCCAAACCTTCTTGTGTTGTCGATTGAGCAAATAATGGCCGCTTAATCCAACATAGAAGCCAACCACTTTACATTGAGGTCCTGCATAGAGATAGTGGCGGCGGTCACTAACTTGTCTCACCGACTACAGACCAGGACGAGTGAAGTACACCAGGTCAACGCCTAACTCTCCCTGCTCCAGCACATGTACAAAGATGCGCGAGCAGAGATTTGTGCACTGAAGGCCAAGAACAAGGAGCTGAAACGGCAGGCCACCTCCATGGCCCGATTTGAAGCGCCTTCTTACTTCGCCTTTGGCAGTCGATGAGGAGTCGACTCTCTCGGTGGAAGCGTTGGGGCAGGGCCCTCGAGGGTCACCCAAGACGACAAAAGAGGAAGAGCTCGGCGGGAGAGCCGAGTAAGTGAAGTCGGCACGCGGTCGTCACTGGAAACAAAACAAGAGATCTCTCTTTTTTTTCTTTTGTTTTTCTAGGCTTGTTTTTTTTTTTTTTTTTTTATATGGTTTTTTTTTGAGTGGGCAAGTAGAACTTTTGCTCTTTTTTATTTATTTATTTATTTTCTTGAGTCTCTGTAATAGGGGATGTCCTCCCCTGACTGCAATAAAAAAAGTTTCATGTTTGCACATCAATGGCGTGACTGGCATATCACTTTCAGAATTTAATGATGAATATTTATTTTATGAAAATTCATGGACTGATTGGTGTTCAGTTTAATTTATAGCAGAATCTAAAATTGAGTTTTGTGTGTTCGGACCATGATTTGAGATAAATCAGTTGGGGATTTATTTTAAATTATTAAACTCCATTCATTTTAGACCCAATTGATTGAATTGTGACCCGTTAGTAATCATGTAATAGTGTTGAGGTTTTATTATTATTATTTGACTGCCATAAAAGAGTTGTGAATATTTATGGCGTGTACCATTAAACGAAATATATTTTGTGGTGAGAAATACTATATTTACTTTTGTCATTAAAGATGTTGAAATATATTTTTAGTTGATATATATATATATATAGGTGTATATATATATGGTTAAAAAAAAAGAAAAAGAAATATTTATAAATAGTAACCAAATAGATATTTTGTTCAACTTTTGGAAATTCTTGTAGTTCTCGCTCAGAGGAAACAAGAGAAAAGAGGTTCCAAGTTGGTTTTTTTTAGATTTGATCTAGTGTATGTCATTTTTGACCCCTAGTGCTTTGGATCAAAACGTAGAGGGCAGAAAAGGCGTTGTTTGGCTCGAAAAAAATTTAATTTCTGTTGCTGAAAAATTTGAAAGCTTCTTGGCTTGAGGTAGGGATTTTTCCTACACTTCTTTATGTACTTTTACTTGATTATATGGAGCTTAGAGTTGTATATAATTTAATTAGAATTTTTTGGAAAATTTGTGATTTATTTGCTTAAAAGGAAAATTTTGAGAAAAATAAAAAGTTGATACCCAAATTGCGAAAGTGTAAACTTAGAATATGTTTGTAAGGTTATGAAAGAGCTATGTTTTAAATTTGAACAAAAACGGACTTCGACTCGATCGGTTTTGAAATTTTTATCGATTTGCGACCAAAAGGGCATTTTAAAAGAAAATAAAGGAATTATGTTTAACTTTTGGGGCTTTTGATCAAAATAGGATGTCATAGTTGAATAATGCTTGGAGAATGAGTTTGGAAAGAAAATGATGTTTTCTTGGGGATTAACGGTATTATTTTGCTTAATGTCTGTGTTGGAATAAAACCGACACGGTTAGAAACGGACCTTGGGAGGTTACCGGACATGATTGTGATATGAAAACTAGTGTAGTTATTCATATTTGATGAGATGTGGAATAGATTGTACTTATCAAATTTTTTGGAATTTAATTGTTTAAATATCTGTTTAGAAATATCTGTTTTGGGCTATCGGTGGAGGATAGTCATGATTGTTGTAGAAATGCATGAGACTTAGGTAAATTGAACCACATTACTCATTTGTTGCATTGGACGTTGCATTACATTCATTTCATTGGAAATGTATCTGTTTTTGAGAAATGTTTAGAAATGTGTCTATTTGCGAAAAGATGAATACTTGATGAATCTAGGTAGGAGATGTGGAACCGCACGGTTAGGTGTCGAGCCTTCCAGTTTATTGGTAAAAATGATAGTGGTAGTGCATTAGGGTCTACTTGTAGACACTCACCTAGAGATTCACAGAGCCCGTATTCATGTAACAGATATAGTTTAAAATGGAAATGGTTTTATATATGTTATTACATCTCAGCATTGCATGCTTTATAAAAAGAGAGATAAATTGTTTTATCATGAGCATGGCATGAGCATACTCCTCTTTAGTCTTGTCATGGTTCATATGTTGTGTAGTATATCTCTACTGGGTTGTGGCTCACCCTAGAAGGGAAACCATTTCAGGTATAGGTGATATGCCTCTGCTAAGGCACTGATTTGGGAGGGCTCGGAGCTGAGGCTTCATTTTTGTTTTTATTGTTATTTGTTGAATGTAAACTCAGGGCTGTAGTTGCGATGAGTTGAAACTCCATTTTGTGTAACCAAGAATGTTCTTGGATAAATTTGTAAGCTGGTAAGGCACTTATTATCTGTTCGGCTTCCATTTCATACTTGTTATAAAATGTATGCTTGGGATTGGAACTGGGGCATTGAGATGTGAATAGTATGTATTTGGCATTTGGGATTTAATGGAAATGGATGTATGGAATAGTTAGCTATATATATGTGTTTGTCTATCAGGTGGGTTTTGTAGCATAAGTAGATATACCCTGTCCATTTTTTCGGGGCATTACACATCTGGGCTTGGAGCCTTATTACCAACACAATCCTTAATAGCACACCTTATATCTTCCTTAGAAAATTCTGCTTCCAACAAATCAAAATATGGGTTGTCCCTCACTGATTTGGAAGGACCCTCCAATATAAGTCTAAATTGCCAATCTTCAGTAAATTGTTTTTGAAAATAAGCTTGAACCTCTTGCTTTACTTTGCATGGATCATCAAATATCACATCCCCAATAGTTAAAGAATTGATTTCATTTCTCCTCTGTTTACACTTTACTACCACATGAAAATATCTTGTGTTTTTATCACCATTCAGATTCCAATTCAGTCTTGATTTCTAAAGCCACAACCATTCCACTATTCTATTTAATCTGCAAGCTTCATCACTAACCTCTCTTCTTCTTGCTTTTTCTGCCTCTTCAAGCTCTCTAGCCTCTGCTACCAGATCAATCATATGAAGCTCTTCCTCTGCTTGCTTCAACTTAGTATGAACATTACCAAATACTTCATTATTCCACTGTTTAAGTGTTGATTTTAGCTCCTTCATCTTCTGAAATAATCTAAAACCAGCCCATCCCTCCACATGATGCTTGATCTATTATTTTTCCATAAAAGGAAAGAAATTTGGGTATAATGTCCATGTATTTAAAAAGCTAAAGGGCCATGGACATGGGGTTCGAACCTCTGACCTCAGGCCTGGCCTCCGCGTCCTCAACCACTGAGCCACGCCACTATTGTGACCAAATGTTCGAACAAATATATATAATACATAGATATACAATATATATACACACATGTATAACTCTCATGCATCTCTCTCTTCCGTCGAAAAACGCGTTGGACACGCGGCCTTGCTTTTGCGTCACTGGCCGACAAAAGCTAACCCTCGATTAACGCTCGCCTCAGCTCTCTCTCCCTTTTTGTCTTCTTCTCTTCAGCATTCTTCTTAATCAGCTCTTCTGCCTCCTTCTTCCTCATTCTCTTCTATCTCTTTTTCATTACTCTCTTCTATTTTCTTCTTCCTCGAGAGACAGAACAGAGAGACTAAGCGGAGGAGGCCAAAACTCAGTCCGTTCTCTGCTCTTACTCTGCAACTCATTTCTTTTCTTTTACATCTCCCACCTCCAACACATGGCCTCTTCATCCTGTCCCCTCACTCTCTTTCCGGACCTGAACGATCCCATAAGCTCTGCTGGACCGAGTGCCTCTGCTGCTTCTCTTCCTAACCTTCCTGTGTTGTTGATTGAGCAAATAATGGCCACTTAATCCGACATAGAAGCCAACCACTTTACATTAGGGTCCTGCATGGAGACAGTGGCGGCGGTCACTAACTTGTCTCACCGACTGCAGACCAGGACAAGTGAAGTACACCAGGTCAACGCCCAACTCTCCCTACTCCAGCGCATGTACAAAGATGCGCGAGCAGAGATTTGTGCACTGAAGGCCGAGAACAAGGAGCTGAAACGGCAAGCCACCTCCATGGCCCGATTTGGAGCGCCTTCTTACTTCGCCTTTGACAGTCGGCAATGAGTCGACTCTCTTGGCAGAAGCGCTGGAGTAGGGCCCTCGAGGGTCACCCAAGACGACAAAAAGAGAAAGAGATTGGCGGGAGAGCCGAGTAAGTGAAGTCGGCACGCGGACGTCACTGGAAACAAAACAAAAGATCTCTCTTTTTTTTTTTCTTTTTTTTCTGGGCTTGTTGTTTTTTCTTCTTCTTCTTTTTTTTTTTTTTTTTTTTTTTTTTTTTGTATATATGGTTTTTTTTTTTGGAGTGGGCAAGTGGAGCTTCAGCACTTTTTTTTCTGGATTTTTTTTTTTTGAGTCTCTGTAATCAGGGATGTCCTCCCCTAACTGCAATAAAAAAAGTTTCATGTTTGCACATCAATGGCGTGATTGGCATATCACTTTAAGTTTAAAAACAATTTTGTTTGATTGAATTTGAGACTGATTGAATTTTGAACTTTGAATTGGACATACTGACCTGAATCAGAGAAATGTCTTAACGACAGAAAAACGAAGCAAAACAATCCAAACACACTTGTATACACTGACTGGTATGAATACACTGAATTATTGACTCGAGCGGTGGAGAAGACAGAATCTCTGACTCGACTATGCCCCTAATTCATTACCTTGACCCCTTTTTTTTTCTTGATTTTTTTGAAAAAATGTTTTGATCAACATGACAGTTAGATTAGCATACTTATTCCACTTTCTGTTTTTGAAATCATGTAAGTTAAGCTATGAGCAGTGAAACTTTTCCCTTTTTAGTCAACTTCATTCAAATTAATCAAAACCCTTTTTGCAAATGGCCACTACTCAACCAATATGGAATCAACCATTGGGGTGCACAACCCCAAGCCAGATAATCAATGGTGATAACCGAACCGAGCCAATCCGATCCGAATGAAGCCGAGAACTAAATTGAACCGAACCAATTGAACTGAGCACAACGAAGATACACTAATCAAACACGGATAGGACAACCAAGTCAGCTAAAGATACACCAATCAAACATAGACGAAATGAATGAGTTAACAAAAATTATTGGGGCTGAACTTCAAGATGAAACTACCTATGTATCCTCAAGATAGGAATCAAGCCATTGTAGTTCCGGTTAAGGATTACTCGGGTATTGACATTCTCTTTTTGTGCTCTAACTTTTGCTAAAGTCGCATTTTCAGGTTTTTAACATTGCGAGCTTTTCTCTTTTTTCATTCATTTTTTTTTTTTGGTTTTTAACTTTCTATTTTTTTTTTTTTCATTTTTTTTTATGCTCTAACTTTTGCCTAGGTTGCCTTTTTGGGTTTTCAGCCCACCGAGCCTCTCAAGTGTAATACTTTCATTTTAGCTTGTCCATGTTGATTAGGTGTGAGATCTTTAGGCCATCTATAAGAATGACTGCTACACTTGACCAGTAGATATGATGATGTAGGGACTAGGCTAATTGGGCCTGAATTTGCCCCTAGTGTAGTGGATAGGAACTCAATTGTCATTTTTCTCTCAAATTCTGGGTTTTGACTTTCTGGGCGATCTTTATTAGGAAACAATCCAGTCTTAATTTTTTGATCACATCCAATCTTATTGCCTCTAGTTCAAGGGCTGTTTCCATTTCGGTTATGCCCCTAGTTCAAGGGCTGTTTCAAATTTGAATCATATCATTGCGCCTAGTTCAAGGGGGGCTGATTCCAATTTAACTCATATTCGACCTTATTGCCCCTAGATGAAGGGCTGCCTCCATTTGAATCACAACATTGCCCCTAGTTCAAGGGCTGATTCCAATCTACATCACATCCGACTTTCTTGCCCCTAGTGAAGTAGATAGGAACTCAATTGTCCTTTTTCTCTCAAATTCTGGGTTTTGACTTTCTGGGCGATCTTTATTAGGAAACAATCCAGTCTTAATTCTTTGATCACATCCAATCTTATTGCCCCTAGTTCAAGGGCTGTTTCAAATTTGAATCATATCATTGCCCCTAGTTCAAGGGGGGCTGATTCCAATTTAACTCATATTCGATCTTATTACCCCTAGATGAAGGGCTGCCTCCATTTGAATCACATCATTGCCCCTAGTTCAAGGGCTGATTCCAATCTACATCACATCCGACCTTCTTGCCCCTAGTTCAAGGGCTGTTTCCAATCTGAATCACAGGCCCTACGTAGTTCTGGCTAAGGTTCACTCGGGTATTGACACTCTCCTTTTATGCTCTAACTTTTGCACAAGCCGCCCTTTCAGGTTTTCAACCTTGCGAGCTTTTCATTTTTTTCATTTTTCAATTTTTTTTTTTTTTGTGCTCTAACTTTTGTCTGGGTCTGTAGACACCCCATTTTTTACCGACCTTAAGACTCAGACGTCACCGATTGAGCGCTCGGTGATGTTGCATACTGTGCTCGTTCAGAAGTCTCAGAGTCGCGGCCGTGCGCCCCGCCTCCGGACTTCCGAACCTTCTTCTGTGCCTTGTCTCGGTTTGCGAACCAGACTCGGTTTTCTCTGTTTTCTTTCCTGAGGGGAGGGAGTGGTCCCGTAAACTATCTCTCAGTGGCCGTGGGCTACTTTTCGTGGCCGTAGGCCATTTTTCCTATTTCGGAGCCCGGTTCCCGGTTTTCGGAGCCGTTAGGCCGTGTGCCTCGGTTCGGGACCGCCCAACCATCTCCGATTTCTCCGGTTTTTGGCATGCATCTCATTTACTCCCATTTAAGGGACACTGGGGGCTCAGAAACCCACTTCGCAGCCGAACACCACTTCCGGTGCCCGGCAGCCCATTTTCGGGATCCCGAACCACGCGGTTTTGGCCCCGAGCATTCATTTTGCATCGATGTCTGTTCATTTTTGGCAGACACCTCTGTTTGGTCCTTCCGAGGGACACTGGGGTCTCTGAGACCCACTTCGCAGCCGAACACCACTTCCGGTGCCCGGCAGCCCTTTTTCGGGATCCCGAACCGCGCGGTTTTGGCCCCGAGCATTCATTTTGCATCGATGTCTATTCATTTTTGGCAGACACCTCTGTTTGGTCCTTCCAAGGGACACTGGGATCTCCGAGACCCACTTCGCAGCCGAACACCACTTCCGGTGCCCGGCAGCCCATTTTCGGGACCCCGCGCAGTTTTGGTCCCCGAGCTTTCGTTTTGCATCGGTTTTTGTTCAATTTTGGCAGGTACCTCTTTTTCATCATTCCGAGGAACACTGCGGTCTCAGATGCCCACTTCGTGGCCGAACAAAATATCTTTTTTGTTTGCCCTCAAAATATCTAGATATTTTGCCCTCAAAATATCTAGATATTTGAGGCAAGATATTTTCCATCTTTTTGGCCTTAAAACCAGCAACTTCCAGCTGGGGGAAGGGGGAGAGAAATCCTTTGAAGAGCTCCTCTTCCAATTCCTCCATTTCCATAGCAAAAAGCTCCAAATTTCTTCAAGTCTTGCATTATTTCTTCACCAACACCAAGTCTCACCATCTCCACTACCATTCCAGCAGCAAGGAAGGGTTTTTCAGAGGTCAAGAAGCTACAAATTCAAGTCAAGAAGCAAAGAAAGAAAGGTCTTCAAGGGTAAGTCTCCAAATCCAACTTTTGTAGCATAATCTTGAGTCAAGTTTTTACCCTATTTCCTTTTGTTTTTGGGGCTCCGACCCCTACTGGTTTTGTGCTTATTTTGAGCCCCTCTACAACATTGTAGAAGGGCTCAACCTCATTTGGCCATTCTATATACCACCTCTCTTGGAAATTCACTTTAGGCCCTAAATCTTGCTCATTTTGTAGCCTTTTGTGCTTATGGTTTTGGCTCTTGGTCAGAGCTAAGAGGGGTCTTATTTTGACCCCCTCTACATGTTTCATGAAGAAAATTTTGTCATTTGGTGTGTGCTTTGCATGTCTCTTGTTATAGCCTTTTTTTGAGCTCCATTTTGCATGGAATTGTTAGCATGATTTTATTCTGATTTTGGGGTTGCCATAAACTGAACATATGCTTATCTTTGGGCCCTCTTCAGTGTTGTAGAAGAAAATTTTTCTATTTGAATTTTCTATATACTACTTGCTTTGAAAATCCTCTCTTTTACCGTATTCTTGCGAGCTATTGTTGCCATATCTATGCTTGCATTTTGGCCATGTTTATTACTGAAAAAATGCCATATTTGGGACTGCCTTGCTACTGTTATTGCTGCCATGATCATATTTTGCATGTATAGCATGGCTATAGGCCATTTCGGGGCTTATTTTCACATTTTCGGGATGATTGCATGCTTCGGTTGTTATTCCGTATCATTTCGGGGCTGTTTTACATCATTTGTGAGTGCTGAAATTCCATTGCCATGCTTGCATATCATTTCCCATGTCATTCCGCCTTGCCTCGGTTTGCGTGCCCGTGGGCACGCACTTCGAGGCACTCCGTTTTCATTCATCGGCATCCTATGTGAGTGCGGCTGAGGCCCTCTCATGTCGGTGTAAGCCCAATTTGCATTGCCATTTCATGCATTCCTCGGTTTGCGTGCCCGCGGGCACGCATTTCAAGGCAGCTTTGTTTTTATCCGACGGCATCTGATGTGAGTGTGGCTGAGGCCCTCTCATGTTAGTGTAAGCCCAATTTGCATTTTCCATGTCATTTTGCATTCCGTATGCATTGCCTCGGTTTGCGCGCCCGCGGGTACGCATTTCGAGGCACTTCACTTTTATCCGACGGCAGCCTATGTGAGTGTGGTTGAGGCCCTCTCATGTTGGCGTAAGCCCAATTTGCATTTTCATGCTTGTATGCCATCGCCTCGGTTTGCGTGCCCGTGTGCACGCATTTTGAGGCACTTCGGTTTTACCCGATTTGCACTTCACATCTCCGCCTCGGTTTGCGTGTCCGTGTGCACGCATTTCGAGGCACTCTGTTTTATCCGCTTGGCATTGCGTATGCCTCTGCCTCGGTTTGCGTGCCCGTGTGCACGCATTTCGAGGCACTCTGTTTTATCCGATTGGCATTGCGTATGCCTCCGCCTCGGTTTGCGTGCCCGTGTGCACGCATTTCGAGACATTCTGTTTTATCCGCTTGGCATTGCGTATGCCTCTGCCTCGGTTTGCGTGCCCGTGTGCACGCATTTCGAGGCACTCTGTTTTATCCGATTGGCATTGCGTATGCCTCCGCCTCGGTTTGCGTGCCCGTGTGCACGCATTTCGAGACATTCTGTTTTATCCGGTTTGCATTGCGTATGCCTCTGCCTCGGTTTGCGTGCCCGTGGGCACGTATTTTGAGGCCCTCTGTTTTATCCGATTTGCATTTCATCATCGTCTCAGTTTGCGTGCCCGTGAGCACGCACTTCGAGGCACCTCATTTTTATCATTCCGGCATCCCGTATGAGTGTGGCTGAGGCCTTCTCATGTTGGTGTAAGCCCATCATTGCATTTCGTGCCTTTATGTCATCACCTCAGTTCGCGTGCCAGTGGGCACGCATTTCGAGGCATCTCATTCTCATAGCATCGTGCATGCTAGGTTGTATGTTAGTTGCATTTCATGCATATCATGCATATTGCACGGGAAACGAGGCACATTTCGTACTCCGCGTACCGGAACATGTCTCAATTCCCCGTCACCGACACTCCGGATTATCCATGATGGAGTTAAGTGTTGTTTAGCATTCATCTGCATTCATCCTATATTGAGTTGTGCAATTCGATCCTCGGCCATCATGCATCGGTATGCGTGATTGGTGCACGAGGATCGAGGCATGCATATATTTGTGAAATACACTGCTGTGCCCTTTTCCTGCTCTCTGTTGCAGTAAAATTCAGAGATTAACAAGTTTCAGAGTCTGGCGCGCATTTCGAGAAACACTGCAAACAGAGGCTAATCAGGGCATCCCGGTGGATTTCCGCCCGAGGCAGCCCGGCAGGCACTATTCATCAGAAGCAAGGCAGCTCCCTGGCTTGCATGCCAGTTTTACTTTTCTGTAATTAGTTTGTTAATTAATTAGAAATTTGTATATTATTCGGACTGTATTATTTCAGACTGTATTATTCTTTCATTGGGCCTGTATTATTTATTCGGACCCTCTGCGCGAGGGCATAACTGTAATAAGGGTGTGTGAGTGCGATGTATGTCTTCCAACCCCCATTTCTTTCTCCCTTTTATTTACCCGCTTACGATGGTTAGATATAGGGCATATTTCAATTAGCATACAGTATGACAGCATGTTTGCATCATTCATCTGTTTTGCATGCACCGGCTCGGCGCATCATACAAACTGCATCTGTATTTCAATTCCAAATTGAGTACATGATAGTTGTAGCATTTCACATGCCATCTTTAGAATAGCCGAGCCTGTTATAGTTGCATTTTGCATGTGTTGCATTAGGCATTTCAGCATATTTAGGATCATGCATGATTTCTAATAAGCTTCGGTTTTGGCTTGGAGTACTCGGTGAGTTTTTATGCTTTAGCATCCTTGCATGCGTGTGAGTGTTGCCATGATAGCATGCTTACCATGAGGCTATGTGCTTATATGATATAACTGCCTTGAATGCCTGTGGGTGGAGGTTGGGTTACTTGAAGTGGAACAAATCATCAACTGTTTGTTTTAAGCCCACTAGATAGTGGCAAAATCATGTTTTCTAAGCCCACCTGAGGGTGGCAAATCCGCGTCTTAGCCTACCTGCTGGTAGCACCATCAAACCATTTTCAAACAAACAAACATGAAATGTTTTGTTCCAATTCAGGCGGCCCAGTCTATACTTGTTTGCTGCGAGCATCACATAGTAACCTAGGCTAATAATCGGAATAAGAGCATACAAGATTTTCAAAAACAGATATCATGGTTAGTAGAGGCCGTCTTTGACCGGGCGAGAGGGGGGCTCACGATGTGACCTTCCCCAATCGTACCCAAGTTCCCGAGCCAACTTTGGTGATGACGGACACGTGGCCTTTGGCACCGAGTCAGGGTTTCCTAAATTTCCCATTTTAAAAAATATTTAGGCGGCGACTCTGTTATCTGGCAAAGCAGTCCATGTTTGGCACTTCTTTCAAAAAATCAGTTTTTCTCAAAACGATTTGCCGGATTTGGACTCTTTGGTTCGAGATTTAGAACCGCAACAAAAATCGAGTCCGAACTGTAGCGAGGTCCCCCGCGGGCCTTGTTACAGGGTCGCCCTTCCGGGTTTTCAGCCTAGCGAGCCTCTCAAGGGTGGTACCTTATTGCCCATAGTTCAAGGGCTGCCTCTATTTGAATCACATCATTGCCCCTAGTTCAAGGGCTGTTTCTATTTTGGCTATGCAAGCCTCACACTTTTGGTTGATTACTGAACACTTCGAATCACGGTTTGAAAGCTAAGAAGCTAAGGAGGTCGAACCTCAAGTCAAGAGGGATCCTATGCTATATAATCAATTCCAGGAATGTCTTCGTAGGACCACACAAAAATAATTTTTGAAATCTTTTCACAAAGTGACTAATCACTCGTACTCTTACGAAGACAAGATAGAACCAATTTGGACCAAGCCAGGATCCTTCTCAGTACCTACATTAAAAGAAATGATTTTATTCATCAAAGGCTTAGCACACCTCTCTTCCTCTCACTTGATCAAAATTTGCAAATCCCGAGGAAATTCTTCCTCTTTGTTTTTATCAGAGTTTTAGAAAAAGTTTTGAAAAACTTTGGTCAATGCTATGATTTAAAGGCATAGAGAAGTAGGCAGACTCTATGGCATTTTATTTATTTATTGAAAAGAGACTATGACTCAGCAATGATAACAGACTTTTGACAACAGACTCAAAAGAAAATGACAAAGAAGACCTGGATAGGACAGAAATGTCTAGGTTAGCACTATCGAAATCAGCAGACTCTAACTCACTAGAATGACTCGAGTCTGATCCTAACTCTACAAACTTTGTGGGATCAAACTTAGACTCAATACTCAATTCAAAACTCAGAATAAAACCATTCTCAAATTGCCAGTCAACGTGTGGACCATCCACAATATTCAAAATAAAGCCAGTGCAATCAACATGTGGTCACTCCCCAATTACAGAAACAAAACGGAACTTCCAATTATGCCCACACTAAAAACACACTGAACCCCACAAAATGAAATACCTGAACCACTGATTCAAATTTGAGAACCCTTATATAGATCCAATACATTGCACATAACACATAGTAGGAAAGAGAACAAACAGCCCTATGGAGGGTAGGGTTATCCTGTACTAGCTTTTGAAATGATCTAGGGTTTACTATTCAAACAAGTGGTATCATACATCCTAGAAATGGGAGAGCATCCTGTCCTAATTTTGAAAGGTACTATAGCCAACTATATGTACAAGGTTGGCTCTATTCTAGGGGTTGAAGTCAAGGTGACGTTACCAAAGAGTCCTTTGGGTCATAACCAATGAAGATCTTAGGAAATCAGAAGAGTCAATATAGCCTCTCTTCAAAGTCTGAGAACCTTTAGATCTCAAAAGATTATGACATAAGGCCTCCAAAGTAACGTAGAGATAGGTGTAGTGTCACAAAAAGTGTGCTTGTGCTCCCACCAGCATCTGGGCAACAGAAGGACTTTAAGTGCACCAATGCATGCAATGCAATAAACATATAATTGAAAATAAAAGTCAAATCATGGAGTTCGAGTCAAGGTTTCATAAAATCCCCAGTAGAGTCGCCTAAAACTGTAACATGCCCGGGGGGTACCTGTGTACATTAAACAGTTCGGACCCTCGATCTCTTTGATCTAGTCTCTCAAGTGCAATGTGAAACATAGATGAGAGTCCAGATTTGGAAACTTTTAGAAAATCCATTTTCTTGCAAAACACATTTGCCAGAAATGGATTACGTCATCAGATCTCAAAGTCGCCACCTAATATTTTTGGAAAATTAGGAAACCCATGACTCGTGCCAAGGCCACTGTTCGTCGTAACCAAAGATGTTTGGCTCGGAACCTTAGGTATGAGAGGGGAAGGTCAATAATGAGCACCCCCGCTAACCCGATTAAAAGATCGGCCTCTACTAAATCATGATATGAATTTTATTTTTCTTTATATGTGCATATTCTGATTGTTTCGTAAATCCTAAAATTTACTATATGAAGCATACAAGTATAAACTAGTTTGCTCAAATTGGAACAATTCAATTTTATGTTTGTTTTTCAAAAAGGGTTTGAATTTGCCACTACAAAGTGGGCTTAAAACGTACAATCATTGAATCATTCTAATTCAAGAGACAAGCCTTCATTCACAGGCATTCAAATAATTTATCACTTAAGTAATTAGCCACATGGTAGGATGCTAAACATAATAAGAAAATTATGTACAAGCGGGATGCTAAAGCATAACAATTCACATATTTACCGACGTTTCGCAAACAGCTATAAAACTAAGTTTAGAAAAATATGCATGATTCCTAACTAAATGCAACACATGTAATATGCAATTATTAGGCTCGGCTACTAATATGACATATGAAATAATTTGATTGCATGCGGTCTAAGCATGTATTCAGAGAAGGATTGAAACGACAATGCGAATGAGAATGATGAACCGAGCCCCGATGAATGCAATACGAGTGGATGCAAACATGAGTATGCTAAATCAAACATGATATCCCTGAACTAACCATCATAAGCTAGTAAATAAAAGGGAGAAAGACGTGAGATTGAAAGACATACAAATTATTACAAGTTTGCGCCCTCACGCAGGAGGGTCCGAATCAACTACCTAGCTAACTAATTAAAGCTAAATTATTACAAAACAAATGAATTAACTATCCTAGCTAGTTTTTTAACTATTCTAGTGAATTATTACAAATTGGAACTAACTATTTAGTTAATTACACTAATGAATTAATTATAAAATTCTAATTCACTAACTAATTAATTACACTAATTTAATTAATTATAAAATTCTAATGAACTAACTAATTAACTAAACTAAGTAATTATTTATAAAAGTCTAATTCACTAACTAATTAATTACACTAATTTATTAATTACACTAAAATTCTAATGACCTTACTTATAAAATTCTAATTATGAAATTCTAATTAACGAAACTAACACTAATTAATTAATTATACAATTCTAATGCACTAACTAATTAACTAAACTAATTAATTACTTATCAAACTCTAATTGACTAAACTACTTAATTACCCTATGAACCAACACTTTTGCTTTGTCCATGAATTCATCAGGTTGTTCAGGGGTTCACCAGATTCCTCTTCAAGGACAGTCCACAAGTCTTCTGTCTTTCCATTTGAACAACTCTCCACCACCATGGACTTTGTGGGAATCATCTTCACCATACCAGCATCACCATTCTTCAAGAATTTGGGCTCCTTGTCAAGCTCCTTACCAGACCTCCTGTTACACCACTAGGATGACATCAACACTGCACCACCCTTGTTTTAGAGCCTATCTTCTTTTGTTGTGTACCACCACGTAGCTCTCATATCCACCTGGAGCATCAGTATTTTCACTTAGAACCTTCAGAGATGATAACGTGGCAAGAGTAGAAATCTCAAGTTCATGGCTTTTGACAATCTCTGCAACTGCATCGGTTCAGAAGAGTGCAAAAGTAGCTCGCCTCTTGAGAAGCTTTAACAGATAGTTGAAAGTAGAGATGGATCATCCAACCACCAAACTCAAGATCTTCAAAATATATCCAAGTATTCTTCATCAAGCCCTACAACATGGCAGAGAGACCAAAACACGGAGAAAGAGAGACAGCTTCCTCCTGTTGAAGCCCATCCAAACCTACGCCCCACTTTGCCGATCAGCACTTACAGCACGCAGAGAGAGAGAGAGTAGAGGAGAGAGACCCATTTGCATGTGCGTATACCTGTGTGTTTTCCGAGAGGAAAGAGGAGAGAGCATATGCATGTGTAACCTAGGGGTGTGTGTTTGTGTGTGTAGCTAGGAGAGTTCAAAAAAATTGAGAGAGAGAGAGATGTCCCTCCCCTGTGTGTGTGTAATGCTGTGTGCTGTGTGGTGTGCGCCGTGTGAATGGTGTGTGTGTGTATGGTGTGTGAATGGTGTGTGTGTGTCAATGGTGTGTGTTGTGTATGGTGTGCATGGAGTGATGTGTGTGTGTGCGTGTATGGTGTGCATGGAGTGATGTTTTTTTTTCAGCCGAGAGGGAGAGAGATACCGCTAGAGAGAGATAGCTGAGGCCGTGTCTTGAGATGGGTTCATGCACGAGAGAGAGAGAGCTTGGTGATCATGGAGGACATGTCTTGTTTGTTTACATTTGAAATCAAAAACTGAAGAGAGAGAGAGAGCTCCCGTGCCTTGAGATGGTGAAAAACCATTCTTTTTATATCCATCACCCAGCCAAGCCCCCAGAGAAAGAGTGATAGTGCAGCCCCTCTTTTCTTTCACCTTTTTTTTCTTTTTGTTTTATCACCCCACTCAACACCCCATGATCTCCACCGAATTGAATGGAGTAATATATATATATATATATATATATTTATTTTTTTATGTTCTGTGTAGTTCTTTCAAAATAAAATATCCTCTTAATTTTACTCTTAATTTTTTCTTTTTTTATTTGTTTTACACCTGTGTGTCTCCCCTTTCATCGTAACACCATCTACTCCCTCTTTTTTTATATTCGTTCACCAGCTCAATCATAATAATTTGTACCCACCCCCATCATTCCGACTCTTTCCTTTTTCTTTTTTTTTTTTTCAATTTTTTTGTTTGATTATTTTCTTTTTTTATCAAATATTTATTAATTTATATAAAACACACCTAAAACAAATGTACACACATAAATTTATATAAAAATATATAAAATTATAAAATGCTACAAATTGATAAAATATTAGTGATGGTCAAAATGGGTGAGATTTGGGATTAAAACTTCAATCTGAGTTTCGGCTGTGAAATTCATAAAATGGCATATTCCAATTTTCATCATGGGGTGGTCAAAAGAAAACACTCAAGTCTTAGGGCCGGTCAAAATGGGGTGTCTACACATGATGTGTAATATTTGAATACTTTTCTGAGTGCTCTTCAAAGTAGTGAGATTCTTTTGTTGCTGTGACCTGTTGAGTTAATTGTGTGGACTAAGCAAATTTTGTGGGTGTGCGTGAACACGTTCAAGTGAGATTGCGAGTACGGTTGTATTCCAATTGCGAGTTCGATAGATTTTGATTAACCCCTTATATGTTGTAAGAATCACCTACATTTTTCCTTCTATTATAAATTGTTTGTCCAAATTCTAGTACGAGTGGTTTCAAGTTGGGGGGTGGCTTCTTTGGAACAATATATCTTAATATCATGGATAGCTGGTTGGTGTAGAAATTTTGTTGATGCATTAGTAAGTACCTGAGTGAGTTTGTGGGTGACTGTAGAATGCATTACATTGCTTGAGTATAATTTCGAGGACGAAATTTCTTTAAGGAGGGTAGGTTGTAATGACTCAATTTTATTTTTTTTTAAATAGCCAGCGCATAATTGAATTGAGCAAATTTTTGAATCTGATTGCTGTGTAAATTCTGTGCGAAAATAGTTCGGTTTTCTATGTTTTAAAAATAGTTTCCGATCTCAGAAAATTATGAAATTTTTATATGTTGTTTCCATATGAGTCTAGCACGTTGGATAACCATTTCAGAATTTAATGATGAGTATTTATTTTATGAAAATTCACGGACTGATTGGTGTTTAGTTTAATTTATAGCAAAATTTAAAATTGAGTTTTGGGTGTTCGGACCATGATTTGAGATAAATCAGTTGGGGATTTATTTTAAATTATTAAACTCCATTCATTTTGGACCCAATTGATTGAATTGTGACCCGTTAGTAACCATGTAATAGTGTTGTACTTTAGTCTTGTCATGATTCATATGTTGTATAGTATATCTCTACTGGGCTATGGCTCACCCTATAAGGGAAAAACCATTTCAGGTACAGGTGATATACCTCTACCAAGGCACTGACTTGGGAGGACTCGGAGCTGTATAACTCTCTCGCGTCTCTCTCTTCTGTCAAAAAACGCGTTGGACACACGGCCTTGCATTTGCGTCATTGGCTGACAAAAGCTAACCTTCGATCAACGCTCGCCTCGGCTCTCTCTCCCTCTGTCTTCTTTTCTTCAGCCTTCTTCTTAATCAGCTTTTATGTCTCCTTCTTCCTCATTCTCTTCTATCTCTTCTTCATCACTCTCTTCTATTTTTTTCTTCCTCGAGAGACAGAACAGAGAGACTGAGTGGAGGAGGCCAAAACTCGGTCCGTTCTCTGCTCTTACTCTGCAAGTCATTTCTTTTCTTTTACATCTCCCACCTCCAGCACATGGCCTCTTCATCCCGTCCCCTCACTCTCTTTCCGGACCTAAATGATTCCATAAGCTCTGCTGGACCGAGTGCCCCTGCTGCTTCTCTTTCTAACCTTCTTGTGTTGTTGATTGAGCAAATAATGGTCGCTCAATCCAACATAGAAGCCAACCACTTTACATTGAGGTTCTGCATGGAGATAGTAGCGGTGGTCACTAACTTGTCTCACCGACTGCAGACCAGGACGAGTGAAGTATACTAGGTCAACACCCAACTCTTCCTGCTGCAGCGCATGTACAAAGATGTGCAAGCAGAGATTTGTGCACTGAAGGCCGAGAATAAGGAGCTGAAACGGCAGGCCACCTCCATGGCCCGATTTGGAGCGCCTTCTTACTTCACCTTTGACAGTCGGCGAGGAGCCGACTCTGTCGGCGGAAGCGCTGGGACAGGGCCCTTGAGGGTCACCTAAGACGACAAAAAAGAGCTGAGTAAGTGAAGTCAGCACGCGGCCGTCACTGGAAACAAAACAAGAGATCTCTCTTTTTTTTTTTTTTTTGGGCTTGTTATTCCTTTTTTTTTTTTTTTTGATTTCCTTTTTTTTTTTTTTGTGGGCAAGTAGAGCTTTAGCTCTTTTTTTTTTTTTTTTTGGGTTTTTTTTTTTTTGTTGTTTTTTTTGAGTCTCTGTAATCGGGGATGTCCTCCCCTGATTGCAATAAAAAAAAGTTTAATGTTTGCACATCAATGGCGTGACGGGCATATCACTTTGAGTTTGAAAACAATTTTGTTTGATTGAATTTGAGATTGATTGAATTTTGAACTCTGAATTGGACATACTGACCTGAATCAAAGAAATGACTTAAGGATAGAAAAGCGAAGGAAAACAATCCAAACACACTTTTATACACTGACTGGTTTGAATACACTAACTGGTATGAAAGGAACACACTTATATACACTGACTAGTATGAATACCCTGACTGGTATGAGTACACTGAATTGTTGACTTGAGCGATGGAGAAGACAAAATCTCTGACTCGACTATGCCCCTAATTCATTGCCTTGAACCTTTTTTTTTTTTTCTTGATTTTTTTGAAAAAATGTTTTGATCAACATGAGAGTTAGATTAGCTTACTTATTCCACTTTCTGTTTTGAAATCATGTAAGTTAAGCTGTAAGCACTAAAAATTTTCCATTTTTTAAATCTAAGAATGGTCCAAGTTTTACAAAAATGGAACAATTTTCGAGAAAAATTTGTCAACTTCATTCAAATTAATCAAAACCTTTTTTTGCAAATGGCCACTACTCAACCAATATGAAATCAACCATTGGGGTGCACAGCCCCAAGCCAGATAATCAACGGTGATAACCGAACCGAGCCAATCCGAACCGAATGAAGCCAAGAACTGAATTGGACCAAATCACCTACATTTTCCCTTCTATTATAAATTGTTTGTCCAAATTCTAGTACGAGGGGTTTTAAGTTGAGGGGTGGCTTCTTTGGAACAATGTATCTTAATATCATGGATAGCTGGTGAGTGTAAAAATTTTGTTGATGCATTAGTAATTAAGTACCTGAGTGAGTTTGTGGGTAACTGTAGAATGTATTACATTGCTTGAGTTTAATTTCGAGAACGAAATTTCTTTAAGGAGGGTAGGTTTTAATGACCCAATTTTTTTTTTTAAATAGCCAGCGCATAATTTAATTGAGCAAATTTTTGAATTTGATTGCCATGTAAATTCTGTGCAAAAACAGTTCGGTTTTTTATTTTTAAAAATAGTTTACGATCTTAGAAAATTCTGAAAGTTTTATATGTTGTTCCCATATTAGTGTAGCACGTTGGATAAACATTTCAGAATTTAATGATGAGTATTTATTTTGTGAAAATTCACAGACTGATTGGTGTTCAGTTTAATTTATAGCAGAATTTAAAATTGAGTTTTGGGTGTTCGGACCATGATTTGAGATAAATCAGTTGGGGATTTATTTTAAATTATTAAACTCCATTTATTTTAGACCCAATTGATTGAATTGTGACCCGTTAATAACCATGTAATAGTGTTGTGGTTTTATTATTATTATTTTACTACCATAAAAGAGTTGTGAATATTTATGGTTTGTACCATTAAACGAAATATATTTTGTGGTGAGAAAATATTATATTTACTTTTGCCATTAGAGATGTTGAAATGTATTTTTAATTAATATATATATATAGGTGTATATATAGGTTAGATATTTTTTTAGTTAAAATATATATATATATATATATCTATAAATAGTAACCAAATAGATATTTTGTTTAACTTTTAGAAAGTCTTGGAGTTCTTGCCCTGAGGAAACAAGAGAACAGAGGTTCCAAGTTGGTTTTTCTTGGATTTGATCTAGTGTAAGTCATTTTTGACCCCTAGTGCTTTGGATCAAAACGTAGAGGGCGGAAAATGCGTCGTTTGGCTCCAAAAAAATTTAATTTCTGTTGCTGAAAAATTTGAAAGCTTCTTCGCTTGAGGTAGGGATTTTTCTTGCACTTCTTTATGTACTTTTACTTGATTATATGGAGCTTAGAGTTGTATATAATTTAATTAGAATTTTTGAAAAAATTGTGATTTATTTGCTTAAAAGGGGAATTTTCAGAAAAGTAAAAAGTTGATGCCCAAATTGTGAAAGTGTAAACTTGTAATATGTTTGTAAGGTTGTGAAAGAGCTATGTTTTAAATTTGAACAAAAACGGACTTCGACTCGATCGGTTTTGAAATTTTTACCGGTTTGCAACCAAAAGAGCATTTTTAAAGAAAATAAAGGAATTTTGTTTAACTTTTGGGGCTTTTTATCAAAATAGGATGTCATAGTTGAATAATTCTTGGTGAATGAGTTTGGAAAGAAAATGATATTTTCTTGGGGACTAATGGTATTATTTTGCTTAATGTATCTGTTTGAATAAAACCGACACGGTTAGAAATGGACCTTGAGAGGTTACCAGACGTGATTGTGATATGAAAACTAGTGTAGTTGTTCATATTTGATGAGATGTGGAATAGATTGCATTTATCAGAATTTTTGGAATTTAATTGTTTAAATATCTGTTTAGAAATATTTATTTTGGGCTATCGGTGGGGAATGACCATGATTGTTGTAAAAATGCATGAGACTTAGGTAAATTGAACCACATTACTCATTTGTTGCATTGGACATTGCATTACATTCATTTTATTAGAAATGTATCTGTTTTTGAGAAATGTTTGGAAATGTATCTATTTGCGAAAAGATGAATACTTGGTGAATCTGGGTAGGGGGTGTGGAACCGCGCGGTTAGGTGTCGAGCCTTCCAGTTTACTGGTAAAAATGACAGTGGTAGTGCATTAGGGCCTACTTGCAAACACTCACCTAGAGATTAACAGTGCATGTATTCATGTAACATATATGGTTTAAAATGGAAATGGTTTTATATCTGTTGTTGCATCTCAGCATTGCATGCTTTATAAAAAGAGAGATAAATTGTTTTATCATGAGCACGGCATGAGCATACTCCTCTTTGTCATGGTTCATATGTTGTGTAGTATATCTCTACTGGGCTGTGGCTTACCCTATTAGGGAAACCATTTCAGGTATAGGTGATATACCTTCGCCAATGCACTGACTTGGGAGGACTCGGAGCTAAGGCTTCATTTTCGTTTTATTGTTATTTGTTGAATGTAAACCCAGGGCTGTATTTGCGTTGAGTTGAAACTCCATTTTGTGTAACCAAGAATGTTCTTGGATAAATTTGTAAGCCTGTAGGGCACCTATTATTTGTTCGGCTTCCATTTCATACTTGTTGTAAAATGTATGCTTGGGATTGGAACTGGAGCATTGAGATGTGAATAGCATATATTTGGCATTTGAGATTTAATGGAAATGGATGTATGGAATAGTTAGCTATATATATGTGTTTGTCTATTATATGGGTTTTGTAGCATAAATAGATATACACTTCACGTTTTTTCGGGGCGTTACACATCTAGGCCTGGAGCCTTATTACCATCACAATCCTTCATAGCGCACCTTATATCTTCCTTAGAAAATTCTACTTCCAACAAATCAAAATATGGGTTGTCCTTCACAGACCTGGAAGGAGCCTCAAATATAAGTCTAAACTGCCAATCCTTAGTAAATTGTTTTCGAAAATAACCTTGAACCTCTTGTTTAACTTTGCATGGATCATCAAATATCACATCCTCAATAGTTAAAGAATTGATTTCATTTCTCCCATGTCTATACTTTACTACCATATGAAAATATCTTGTATTTTTATCACCATTCAGATTCCAATTCAGTCTTGATTTCTGAAGCCACAACCATTCCACCATTCTATTTAATCTGCAAGCTTCATCACTAACCTCTATTCTTCTTGCTTTTTCTGCCTCTCCAAGCTCTCTAGCCTCTGCTACCAGATCAGTCATATGAAGCTCTTCCTCTGCTTGCTTTAACATAGTATGAACATTACCAAATACTTCACTATTACACTGTTTAAGTGCTGATTTTAGCTTCTTCATCTTCTGAAATAATCTAAAACCAGCCCATCCTTCCACATGATGTTCGTTCCACCATTTTTCCACAAAAGGAAAAAAATTTGGGTATAATGTCCATGCATTTAAAAAGCTAAAGGGCCATGGACATGGGGTTCGAACCGTTGACCTCAGGCCTGGCCTCCGCGTCCTCAACCATTGAGCCATGCCACTCCTGTGACCAAATGTTCAAACAAATATGTATAATACATAGATATACAATATATATACATATATGTATAACTCTCTTGCGTCTCTTTCTTCCGTCGAGAAACGCGTTGGACACGCGGCCTTACTTTTGCGTCACTGGCCGACAAAAGCTAACCCATGATTAACGCTTGCCTCAGCTCTCTCTCCCTCTTTGTCTTCTTCTCTTCAGCCTTCTTCTTAATCAGCTCTTCTGCCTCATTCTCTTCTAACTCTTCTTCATCACTATCTTCTATCCTTTTCTTCCTCGAGATACAGAATAAATAGACTGAGCCGAGGAGGCCAAAACTCAATCCGTTCTCTGCTCTTACTCTACAACTCATTTCTTTTCTTTTACATCTCCCACCTCCAACACATGGCCTCCTCATCCCGTCCCCTCACTCTCTTTCCGGACCTGAACGATCCCATAAGCTCTTTTGGACCGAGTGACCTTGCTGCTTCTCTTCCTAACCTTCTTGTGTTGTCGATTGAGCAAATAATGGCCGCTCAATCCGACATAGAAGCCAACCACTTTACATTGAGGTCTTGCATGGAGACAGTGGAAGCGGTCACTAACTTGTCTCACCGACTGCAAACCAGGACGAGTGAAGTACACCAGGTCAACGCCCAACTCTCCTTACTCTAGCGCATGTACAAAGATGCGCGAGCAGAGATTTGTGCACTGAAGGCCGAGAATAAGGAGCTGAAACGGCAGACCATCTCCATGGCCTGATTTGGAGCCCCTTCTTACTTTACCTTTGACAATCGGCAATGAGTCGACTCTTTCGGCGAAAGCGCTAGGGCAGGGCCCTCGAGGGTCACCCAAGACGACAAAAAGAGGGAGAGCTTGGCGGTAGAGCCGAGTAAGTGAAGTCGGTACACGACCATCACTGGAAACAAAACAAGAGATCTCCCTTTTTTTTTCTTTTGTTTTTTAGGGCTTTTTTTTTTTTTTTTTTTTTTGTGTGTCTTTGTAATCGGGGATGTCCTACCCCGACTGCAATAAAAAAAGTTTCATGTTTGCACATAAATGGCGTGACCGGCATATCACTTTGAGTTTGAAAACAATTTTATTTAATTGAATTTGAGACTGATTGAATTTTTAACTCTGAATTGGACATACAAACCTGAATCAAAGAAATGTCTTAACGACAGAAAAACGAAGCAAAACAATCCAAACACACTTATATACACTGATTGGTATGAATACACTGACTGGTATGAAAGGAATACACTTATATTCACTAACTAGTATGAACACTGACTGGTATGAATACACTGAATTGGTGACTCAAGCGATGGAGAAGACAAAATCTCTGACTCGACTATGCCCCTAATTCATTGCGTTGACCCTTTTTTTTTTTTTCTTGATTTTTTTGAAAAAATGTTTTGATCAACATGATAGTTAGATTAGCATACTTATTCCACTTTCTGTTTTGAAAACATGTGTTTGAACATGGGGTTCGAACCCCTGATCTCAGGCCTGGCCTCCGCATCCTAAATCACTGAGCCACGCTACTCTTGTGACCAAATGTTCAAAGAAATATTTATAATAGATAGATATACAATATATATACATATATGTATAACTCTCCCGCGTCTCTCTCTTCCATCGAAAAATGCGTTGGACACGCGGCCTTGCTTTTGCGTCAATGGCCGAAAAAAGCTAACCCTCGATTAACGCTCACCTTGGCTCTCTCTCTCTCTTTGTTTTCTTTTCTTCAGCCTTCTTCTGAATCAGCTCTTCTGTCTCTTTCTTCCTCATTCTCTTTTATCTCTTCTTCATCACTCTCTTCTATCTTCTTCTTCTTCCTCGAGAGACAGAACAGAAAGACTGAGCCGAGGAGCCAAAAACTCAGTCCGTTCTCTGCTCTTACTTTGCAACTCATTTCTTTTCTTTTACTTCTCCCACCTCCAACACATGGCCTCCTCATCTCGTCCTCTCACTCTCTTTCCAGACCTAAACGATCCCATAAGCTATGCTAGACCGAGTGCCCCTGCTGCTTCTCTTCCTAACCTTCTTGTGTTGTCGATTGAGCAAATAATGGCCGCTCAATCCAACATAGAAGCCAACCACTTTCCATTGAGGTCCTGCATGGAGACAGTGGCGGCGGTCACTAACTTGTCTCACCGACTGCAGACGAGGACGAGTGAAGTACACCAGGTCAACGCCCAACTCTCCTTGCTCCAGCGCATGTACAAAGATGCGCGAGCAGAGATTTGTGCACTGAAGGTCGAGAACAAAGAGCTGAAACGGCAGGCCTCCTCCATGTTCCGATTTGGAGCGCCTTCTTACTTCGTCTTTGACAGTCAACTAGGAGTTGACCCTCTCAGCAGAAGCGCTGGGGCACAGCCATCGAGGGTCACCCAAGACGACAAAAAAGAGGAAGAGATCGGCGGGAGAGCCGAATAAGTGAAGTCGGCACGAGACCGTCATTGGAAACAAAACAAGAGATCTCTCTTTTTTTTCTTTTTCTTTTTTCTTTTGTTTTTCTGGGCTTGTTGTTTTTCTTTTTTCTTTTTTTTTTTTTTTTTTTTTTGAGTCTCTGTAATCGAGGATGTCCTCCCCTGACTGCAATAAAAAAAATTTCATGTTTGCACATCAATGGCGTGACTGGCATATCACTTTGAGTTTGAAAACAATTTTGTTTGATTGACTTTGAGACTGATTGAATTTTGAACTCTTAATTGGACATACTGACCTGAATCAAAGAAATGTCTTAACGACAGAAAAACGAAGCAAAACAATACAAACACACTTATATACACTGACTGGTATGAATACACTGACAGGTATGAAAGGAACACACTTATATACACTAACTAGTATGAATACACTGACTGGTATGAATACACTGAATTGTTGACTCGAGCGGTGGAGAAGACAGAATCTCTGACTCGACTATGCCCATAATTCATTGCGTTGACCCTTTTTTTTTTTTCTTGATTTTTTTGAAAAAATGTTTTGATCAACATGACAGTTAGATTAGCATACTTATTCCAGTTTCTGTTTTGAAATCATGTGTTTGAACATGGGGTTCGAACCCTTGATCTCAGGCCTGGCCTCCGCGTCCTCAACCACTAAGCCACGCTACTCTTGTGACCAAATGTTCAAACAAATATATATAATACATAGTTATACAATATATATATATACATATATGTATAACTCTCCCGCGTCTATCTCTTCTGTCAAAAAACGTGTTGGACACGCGACCTTACTTTTGCGTCAGTGGCCGACAAAAGCTAACCTTCGATTATCGCTCGTCTCAGCTCTCTCTCCCTCTTTGTCTTCTTCTCTTCAGCCTTCTTCTTAATCAGCTCTTCTGTCTCCTTCTTCCTCATTCTCTTCTTCATCACTCTCTTCTATCTTCTTCTTCCTTGAGAGACAGAGCAGAAAGACTGAGCCGAGGAGCCAAAAACACAGTCCGTTCTTTGCTCTTACTCTGCAACTCATTTCTTTTCTTTTACATCTCCCACCTTCAACACATGGCTTTCTCATCCCGTCCCCTCACTCTCTTTCCGAACCTGAACGATCCCATAAGCTCTGTTAGACCGAGTGCCCCTGCTGCTTCTTTTCCTAACCTTCCTGTGTTGTTGATTGAGCAAATAATGGCAGCTCAATCCGACATAGAAGCCAACCACTTTACATTGAGGTCTTGCATGGAGACAGTGGCGGCGGTCAGTAACTTGTCTCACCAACTGCAGACCAAGACAAGTGAAGTACACCAGGTTAACGCCCAACTCTCCCTGCTCCAGCGCATGTACAAAGATGTGCGAGCAGAGATTTGTGCACTGACGGCCGAGAACAAGGAGCTGAAACGGCAAGCCACCTCCATGGCTCGATTTGGAGCACCTTCTTACTTCACCTTTGAAAGTTGGCGAGGAGTCGACTCTCTCGGCAGAAGCGCTGGGGCAGGCCCTCGAGGGTCACCCAAAACAACAAAAAGAGGAAGAGATCAGCGGGAGAGCCGAGTAAGTGATGTCAGCACGCGGACGTCACTGGAAACAAAACAAGAGATCTCTCTTTTTTTTTTCTTTTGTTTTTCTGGGCTTTTTTTTTTTTTTTTTTTTTTGTATATATGGTTTTTTTTTTTTGGAGTGGGCAAGTAGAGCTGCAGCTCTCTTTTTTTCTGGGTTTTTTTTTTTTTTTTTGACTCTCTGTAGTCGGGGATGTCCTCCCCTGACGGCAATAAAAAAAGTTTCATGTTTGCACATCAATGGCGTGACTGGCATATCACTTTGAGTTTGAAAACAATTTAAAAAAATTCTGAATTGGACATACTGACTTGAATCAAAGAAATATCTTAACGACAGAAAAACGAAGCAAAACAATCCAAACACACTTATATACACTGACTGGTATGAAAGGAACAAACTTATAGACAATAACTGGTATAAATACACTGACTGGTATGAATACACTGAATTCTTGACTCGAGCGGTGGAGAAGATAGAATCTCTAACTCGACAGAATCTATGAATAGAGTAGTATTTATTTTATTTTATTTTTTTGTTTGTGTTCTGTGTAACTCTCTCAAAATAAAATATCCTCTTAACCCCGCCCCCAACTTTTTCTCTTTTTTATTTGTTTTACACCTGTGTGTCTCCTCTTTCATCATAACACCATCCACTCCCTCTTTTTTTATGTTCCTTCACCGGACCATTCATAATAATTTGTACCCACCCCTATCATTCCGACTCTTTTCTCTTTCTTTTTTTTTATTTTTTTTGTTTGATTATTTTCTTTTTTTTATCAAATATTTAACAATTTATATAAAACACACCTAAAACAAATGTACACACACATAAATTTATATAAAAATATATAAAATTATAAAATGCTACAAATTAATAAAATATTAGTGATGGCCAAAATGAGTGTGGTTTGGGATTAAAACTTCAATTTGAGTTTTAGCTGCGAAATTCATAAAATGGAATATTCCAATTTTCATCATGGGGTGGTCAAAAGAAAACACTCAAGTCTTAGGGCCGGTCAAAATGGGGTGTTTACACATGGTGTGTAATATTTGAATACTTTTCTGAGTGCTCTTCAAAGTAGTGGGATTCTTTTGTTGCTGTGACTTGTTGAGTTAGTGATGTGGAATAAGAAATATTTGTGGGTGTGTTTGAACATGTTCAAGTGAGATTGCGAGTACGATTGTATTCTAATTGCGAGACCAACATAGAATTTACTCTCGAGATGCACAACTTCAGATCCAAAACAATGAAAAATTGCCCCTTGTCTGAAGGGCATTACACGGCGACGAAAAGTTGCCCATTGTCTGAATGGCACCACAGCGCACTGTAATCAGTCCTCAAAGTGACGATCACAACCAAACTCTCGGATACAGAAGAGACAAAGATGATCAGAACCATTACATGGACACAGTCGACTTGGAAGTGTTTATGGCTGGACTTCAGAATGAAGTTGCCTACGTATCCTAAAGATGGGAATCAAGCCTGACGTAGTTCCGGGTTAAGGTACACTCGGGTATTTAACCTCTCCTTTTACGCTCTAACTTTTGCTAAGGCAGCCCTTCCGGGTTTTCAACCTTGCGAGCTCTGTTTTTCTTTTCTTTTCATTTGTTCTTCTTTTCATCTTTTCATTTCTTTTTCTTCTTTTCTTTTCTTCTTTTCATTTCTCTTTTCATTTTTTTCATTTTTTCATTTTTGTTATTTTCTTTGCTCTAACTTTTGCCTGGGTTGCCCTTCCGGGTTTTCGGCCCAGTGAGCCTCTCAAGGATAAAAAGGTTTAATTGGTCCATGTTGATCGGTTTGAGATCTCAAAGCCATCTGAATCCAGGAGAATGGGTGCTGTTCGCTAATGATGTAGGAGTCCATCCAATTGGGGGCTGAATTTGCCCCTAGTGTTGCGGATAGGAACTCGATTGTACTTCAACAAAAACTTTCTTCTTTTCTCCATTCAAGGATTTGGCATTCTTGCCGATCTTCATTAGCTTAAGCAACGTCTCAATTTTTGACTCTTCGAGCACATCTGACATTTTTTGCCCCTAGTTCAAGGGCTGCTTCTCATCCAGCTTTGCAAGCTTTCTTTTGATCATATCTGACCTTCTTGCCCTTAGTTCGAGGGCTGCTTCGAATCCGGCCATACAAGCCTTGTATTGTGATTGTTTGCTTGAACATTCGGAGTCAAGGTTCAAGGTTTGAAAGCAAAAGGGGATGAGTCTTGAGGCTGAGAGTGATCCTATGCTACACAATCTCAAAAGCGATTCTACACAGGTCTTCGCAAGATCACGCAAAATATTTTTTGAAATCTTTTAAGAAAGCGATTAATCGCTCGCGTCGAAGACAATGTAGAACCAATCTGGATCAAGCCAGGATCCTTCTCAGTACTCACATTAACAAGCATGATCTCATTCATTAAGGGCTTAGCGCGCCTCTCTTTCTCTCAGTTGATCAAATTTTTACAAATCCAGAGGAATTCCTCTCTCTTTGTTTTCATCACAGTGTTAGAAAAGTTTTGAAAAACTTAGGTCAATGCAATGATTTCAAGGCACAGAAAAGGTAGGTGAAAAGTACTGCCGTTTCATTCGAATCTTCTGGCACAACTGGTTTCAAGGCAGAAACAAACTCAAAAGTGTGAAAATCACTGCTATTTTATTCAAATCTTCTGGTGCAACTGGCCCCATGGCAGAAACAAACTCAAAAGAGTGTGAAAGATAAACACAAAACAAGCAAGTGATGCCCGAGGTAACACGCTCGAAAGCACCTGACTCCGACACAACAAGACTGACTCGATACGACAAGACAGACTCAACTGACTTAGTACAAAAAGACTGACTCAAAATAACACGACAAAACTGACCCAATACCCAAGTCAGAAAGCACAATAAAAAGTAATTTGCCCATTGCTCGAAACAGTGCGTGCCATCCCACCACATTTGGAGTAAACTGAGCACCATCCGCAGGTGGTTCATCCCCCGATCACATCATATTATCCCCCAAGTTTACTGATCCAGTGCCGATAGACTTTGCAAGACTGGTGCGGCGATGACCTTGTTGTCAATCAAATCTTGTACATCATGGCGAAGACGAAAGCAACTGTCAGTGTCATGACCGGTTTGTTGATGGAAGGCACAGTACTTAGTTGAGTCATGCTTTGGAGGGAGAGGATCGGGTAAAGGCCGTTGTTTCAACGGTTTCAGATGTCCTTTCCTGAGTAGGACCCCTAGAGCTTTTGACAAAGGCATATAAAGTGGGGTAAAAACCCTCTTGCCTCGGGGTGGATATTTGGCTGTTTGTGAGCTAGTTCCGGACGCACCGGTGAATGGGGTGGCTGTTTTTGGTGTGGTGGTGGTCACCATTCCAACTTCAGAAGATCTTACAGCTGCATGACCACTGGTGGCCGCATTCGAACTACGTGTATAACCCTTCTTGGGTGACTCCCTTTCGTGACCAATCAGACCTTGTTTCATTGCGTCTTCAATCTGTACCCTAATCTCGTGTAAATCCGCAAAGGTGGGGAGGGGTAAGACGATCATTTTCTGCATCAGGTTAGGCTGCAGGTTGCGCACAACCATCCTTATCTGATCTTTCTCGACCGGCCTGGTGGTCATTGTAGAAGCTTTGGCCCTCCAACGGGTTACAAAGTCAGAGAAGCCCTCTTTCGGCTCTTGCTTGGTTGTCTCGAGATCACGAGTCGTGACCTCGATTTGCGTGTTATATGAATACTAGGCAACGAAGGCCTCAGCCATCTCCTCCTAACTCCTCTTGACAGAATCTTCCAACTTCGCATACCAGATAGCCGCAACACTCGACAGGGTCCGGCCGAAAAAGGAAAACTTTTGCAATCTGGAGAGACCCATTGGCCGTAGGATATCCGAGAACAACCGCAGATGTACCATAGGATCTCCAGAACCGTCAAAATGGTCTATATACGGCATATTGAACCGGTCCGGCAACGTCACCGCTGAATCGGTGTATCCATCCTCTATGTCTGGAATGGAATTAACGCCTTGAGCTCTTTTGAACAGCTTTTCTAACTTGCTCACTTTTAGCGCTGTTGGATCCACCTCAAATTCAAACGGTATGTCCACTGGATTAGCCGGTGCTTTGGACAGATGGGGTAGAATTGGGGGTGGAATTGGCCCCGTTGGGACGTCCGTATTTTCCTGGACATTTGTAGTCTCCCCGGGTGTCAAAACCCTAGGTGGGGGTGAGGGCGGATGCAAAGTAGATGCTTCGGCTTGTTGTGGTAGATGCTGCTGCTGAAGCCTGGCAATCAACTCTACCTGTTGAGCTACCACTTCTGCCTGACGTGCAGTAACCTCTACTTGGAGGGCAGCATCCTGCTGCATAGTCTGCATGGTTTCTTGGAGCTGATGCATCATGTCCTTCATATTAACTGAAAACTACGGATCTGACTGAACAAGTGTGTATTCCCTCTCTGAGGTGGAAGTAGATATCTCAGCCCAACTGCGCATAGGTGAGGCGGATAATGACCGCTGATCTGGAGACTGTTGAACTGGTGATCTGTGCCTGACTGGCCTTTTTACCCTGCCTCTGGCGAAGGAACACTGATTGCCCTTGAACTAAATCTCTGACCTGACAAAGTCTATCAACACAAGTCCAATGAACCTGAGGGATATCGAAGCCTTCTGAAGCTATGGTTCCAGGACTACCTAGCAAAAGAGAAAACAGACAGCACATCAGCTTGATTTCACCAAAACCAATATGAGCAGAGCTGAATGACTGTGCCCCCTACAGAATTTTGCCCAAAATTCTGCCTGTAAACTGATACCCTCAGGCCGATACTCAGACTTGCAACTGATACATACAACCTGTAGAGACGTACTCTGACAGCACATACCAAGCAAGCAAGAGCCAAAACACTCTTATGGTGTGGTAGGGTTTCCCTGTCCTATTTTGTCAGGAGCTAGGGTTTCACTACGCACACAGCGGTTTCAAACAACCTACATTCGGGTAAGCAACCTATCCTAGTTTGGAATGGTCACTATGGCTTCCGATATGCACTAGGTCGAATGGTCGAAAATGGTGCCTCGGTAACAACCGAGGTTTGTGTTCCCATCGTAGCAGAGCCCGTAACCGATCAGCCTTATGGCATTGTAGACGTCCCCGAACGTCCCGTGAGGGAATCCCGTTTTGTTCATTGGGCTCACTACAGTTCAGGACTCAATGTCATGGTCCTGTATCTAATCTCGCAGAGTGCAATGCAAGACCGATGAATCATCAAAGAGTCAAAATCCAGCAAATCGTTTTTGAAAACAGATTTTTTTGAAAGAAGTGCCAAACATGGACAGCTTTGCCAGATACAGAGTCGCCACTTAAATATTTATTTTGGGAGAATTTAGGAAACCCTGACTCGTTGCCTAAGGCCATGTGTCTGTCATCACCAAAGTTGCCTCGGCTCGGGAACTTGGGTACGATTGGGGAAGGTCACTTCGTGAGCACCCCCACTCGCCCGATCAAAGATCGGCCTCTACTAACCATGATATCAAGTTTTGAAAATATTATGTGCTCTTATTCCGGTTTATTAGCCTAGAATTACTATGTGATGCGCGCAGCATACAAGTATAGACTGGGTCGCCTGAATTGGAACAAAACATCTCATGTTCATTTTGAAAAACGGTTTGAAGGTGCTACTCGCAAGTAGGCTAAGACGTGGATTTTGCCACCATCGGGTGGGCTTAGAAAACATGGTGATTTGCCACTATCTAGTGGGCTTAAAACTCGCAATTGGTGAATTGCTCCAATTCAAATAACCCAACCTTCACCCACAGGCATTCAGGCAGTTATATCACATAAACACATAGCCTCATGGTAAGCATGCTATCATGGCAGTCACTCACACGCATGCAAGGATGCTAAAGCATAAACGCTTACCGAGTACTCCAAGCCAAAGAAAGAAGCCAATTAGAAATCATGCATGAATCCTAACTATGCTGAAATGCCTAATGCAACACATGTAAAAATGCAACTAAAATAGGCTCAGCTATTCTAAAATGGCATATGAAATGCAACAACTGATACACGTATTCAGCTTGGAATTGAAATACGATGCAGTTAGCATGATGCGCCGAGCTCGGTGCATGCAAAACAGATGAATGGATGCAAACATACGAGCATAAGGATGCTAATTGAAACGTGCCCTAAACTAACCATCATAAGCTGGTAAATAAAAGGGAGAAAGACGTGGGGTTGGAAGACATACATCCCACACACGCACACTTATTACAACCTTGCCCTCTCTCGGAGGGTCCGAATAAATATTACATAACCAAAATGAATAACTAATTATTACATAACCCTAATTAATAAACAAATTAACTAAGAAAGCAAATGAATTAGCATGCAAGCTAAATGAATGGACTGCCTCAGCTCTGTTTTGAATGATGATGCATGCGTGCTCGAGTTGCCTTGTCGGGAAATCCATTGCGATGCCCCGATTTGCCTCTGTTTGCAATTGATCCTGGAATATTGTACAAAGCTCTAGAAGGCTGCTGGTTTTTGGTTTGCTGCAACAGAGAGCAAGAAAGGGGCATGGCAAAGAATTTTCAACACATGTGCGCACGACCACTCTCCTCGTCATTGCACAAGCTCTAGGGAGTGTAGTCCCTGATCCTCGTGCCATCAATCACGCATCTCGATGCATGATGGCCGAGGAGTCGAATTGCACGACTCAATGTGAAATGAATGTACATATAAACACAACAAGGCCTAAACTCCATCATGGGTAATCCGGAGTGTCGGCGACCGAGAATCGAGGCACGTTTCGTCACTTGGAGTACGAAACGTCCCTCGTTTCCCGTGTTTGGATTAAACCCTACTCCAAACATGATGCAATACACATGGCACGCATGAATGCAACTCTAACATGCAACCTAAACATAATGCCACTAAATGATGCAAACATGCAAATGATGATATGCAAACATGCTACTAGCATACATAATGTTATGAAATAATCAATGGCATACTCAATGCACATGAAAACTATATGGCATACGCAATGCGCACATGGAGACTAACAATGAAATAATCAAGGCAAACACAATGCAATGGTCAATCATGCAACAACATGGACTAAATGGCATATACAATGCAAGATAAACTTAAACCAAGATAGGTGAGCCTCAGCCACACCCAAATCAGTGGCCATACATGATGAAAACAAGGCAACAACACTCATGCAAACATGCCTAAATACAAGGGACCAAAACTAAGGCACCAAGTGCAACTCTACCGAGGCATGGCAAGCATGTAATATAGCATACAACAACACATTTTCCAGCTCTGAAATGACATACGAAAGGGTCCCGAATCATGCAAACACCTCACACAATTCATGCTAGATGGCCCAAATACCGAAACTAGTGAAGTGGATTACACTATAGGCATGCAAATCAATACTCAAATGGCCAAACCAGCCCCAAACAGTCCCCATGCAGGCCAAAACAGTAGCAAATATGGACTAAAATGATGGCTCGCAAAGTATGGAAATGAAGCTCATTCAATGGCTCACAAATGGGGTATAAAAGCACAACTCTCAAACGCATTTAAAGAGTGGAAAACATGGGGATATGGCACAAATATAAGCTCTGAAATATCATATTCAATGATGCCAAAACACTAAAATGCCTCAAACAACACATGCAAGAGACCCCAAAACTCAAAGGTAAGCAAGGCTATTACACTACAACCATGCATGGCAAGCACCAATCGACCAAGAGGCCTAAAAACAGAGCTAAGGCAGCCCAAAATATGAACAAAACATGTTTGGAGTGTGGCCAAAAGGTGCTAGAATAGAGGGCCAAAACAACATGCAAAACAAGCTAGTGAACCATGACTTACACTACAACTATATGAAGCATGTGAAGGACTACCAAACCAGCCAAAAATAGAAACATGGCATGCCAAAATATGACCAAAAAACCACTGGAACTCAGTCAACATATGCTAGAATGAGGTGCTCCTTTGAAAGGCTATGCAAGGGGTTACTCTACACGTGCAAGATAGACATCAAAAATGGCAAAACCACCTCTAGACAGAGGTTATGAGGGCCCTAAAACTCATCAAAAAGGGCCTGAAAGGGGGCTAGGAAGCATGCAAGTGGAGGCTCCTTTGAAAGGCCATGAAGAGGGTTACTCTACACATGCAAGATAGACATCAAAAATGGAAAAACCACCTCTGGAAAGAGGTTATGAGGGCCCTAAAACTCATCAAAAAGGGTCTGAAAGGGGGCTAGGAAGCATGCAAGTGGAGGCTCCTTTGAAAGGCCATGAAGAGGGTTACTTTACACATGCAAGATGGACACTTAACATGGAAAAACCACCTCTGGATAGACGTCATGAAGGTCATAAAACTCACAAATAATAGCCTGAAACATGGCTTGAAAATATGCAAATAGGGGCTCCTTTGTAAGGCCAAGAAAGCTAGTAAACAAGACAAGGGGTGAGAGGATCACCCCTCTCTGATTTTGGGGCTCAAAACAGTATGCTAGCCACTGAAAATCCATTGGATTTCAGTGGCTAGAAGGCCAAACAAAGCTCACTACAAAGGCCTTAATGCATGGCTCAAAACAAGGTGAAAACAAGCATGCAAGGGGGTAGACGACCCCCAACAGAGAAATGACCTTGAACAAACATGTAAAGGACCTCAAAATAAAACTTTTTTCAGTTTATGACAAAGCCCAAAAACTCTTGCAAGTAAGGGTAAAAGATGAAGCAAAATAGTGCTTAAAAGGGAAGAAATGTGTTACCCTTGAAGCTCAATAAGGACAGCAACCTCTGGACCCAAAAACCAGCTCTTCAAGCCTCTGAAAATGGCCTCCAAGAAGCTTAGACCAATGGTGGAGGGGTTAGGCCATGAGGTAGTGTGCAAAGGGCCAAGAATCTCACTTTTTCTAAGCCTAAGTGTAGAGATACAAAGAGAGATATGTGTATGCCTTAGGCTAATTTCAAAACCCTTGCAATGGAAGATGACCTCTTCCTTTATAGAGGAGAGGGGCTAAAGCTTCCTCAAGAACCTAAAAACCAACAATAAACATCCTCCATACACGTGTATGGAGGATGCAGCAAATGGCTCCCAGCTGGCACAGTTGGAACACACTCAGTGAGACAAAAAAGCAGGAAGCTAGCCGACCAGTTCAGGTGGTCGGCCGACCACTCCCCCTGGTCGGCTGACCAGGGTCAAAAGGTTCAGGTGGTCGGCCTGCTCGTAGGGTGGTCTCCAAGCTGAAAGCAACTCAGTGGTGGTATGGGAGACCAGAAAATGTGGCTCAAAAGTGAGGGAGACCAGCTTCCTGACAAGAAAATCGGCCGGCGGGAGAATAGGTGGTCTCCAAAAGAAAAGGTGGTCTCCCATCCTTGTACCACCTTCCAAACAATGAAAATAGGGTCCATACCAAAAATGAACCAAGACGGATGCAAAACGAGGGTTCGGGGGCCTAAACGCGCAGCCGGGTGCCCCGAAAACTGACTGTTAAGCATCGAAGGTGGCGTGCGACCACAAAGGTGGTCTCCCGGGCCACAGTGTCCCTCTAGAGAGAGGAAACAAGGTGTGTTCCAAAAACCGGAGCAAACGGAGAAAGTTAAGCGGTCCCGAACCAAGGCGCACGGCCGACGGCTCCGAAAACCGGAAACTGGTCTCCAAACGGGAAAAGCGGCCTACGACCACGAAACGTAGCCTACAGCCACTGAGAGATGGTTCTCCCTTCCTTTGGGAAGAGAAAATAGAACCTGTTTCGCAAACCGAGGCAAAGCACAAAAGAGTCCCGAAGTCCGGAGGCAAGGCTCTCAGCCGAGACTCCGTAACCTCAGAACGAGCACAATATGCGCAATCACCGAGCGCTCAATCGATGATGTCTAAGTTTTAAGGTCGGTCAAAAATGGGCTGTCTACAGGCATGCTTCTCAAAGCAAGCCTCCGGCAAACCGTTCAGGAATAGCAGATGGCAAACACTGTGACTTAGGCGCACCAATGCAAATGCAATGCAAAGAAACACATAAGTGTAAACAAAACAACATATCATGAGGTTCGAGTCAAGTTCTCTAAATCCCCAGCAGAGTCGCCAGAAACTATAGACCACCCGAACTCGCTCTGCGCGCCCCCCTTTCGAAGAGAGCGCAAAGTTGTGTTCTAGCTACTACAGTTCGGACTCCTGTCACGGTTTTGTATCTAGTCTCACAAAGTGCAATGTAAGATTGATAAATCACCAAAGAGTCCAAATCCAGCAAATCGTTTTGGAAAATTGATTTTAATCAAGAAGTGCCAAACATAGACTGCTTTGCCAGATTACAGAGTCGCCACCTAAATATTTTGTTTTTGGAAAATTTAGGAAACCCTGACTCGTGCCAAAGGCCACGTGTCCGTCATCACCAAAGTTGCCTCGGCTTGGGAACTTGGGTACAAGGGGGGAGGTCATGAAATGAGCACCTCCGCTCGCCCGATCAAAGGATCGGTCTCTACTAATCATGATATGTTGTTTTGAAAACACATGTGTTCTTATTCTGATTTATTAGCTAACTTACTATGTGATGCGCATAGCATACAAGTATAGACTAAATCACTCAATTTGGAACAAAACATCTCATGTTTGTTTTTCGAAAATGGTTTGAAGATGCTACTTACAAGTAGGCTAAAGCACGGATTTGCTACCCTCAAGTGGGCTTAAAACATGATGATTTGCCACTCCAAGTGGGCTTAAAACTCACATTTTGATGAATTGTTCCAATTCAAGCAATGAAGCCTTCATCCACAAGTGTAGACACCCCATTTTTGACCGACCTTAAGACTCAGACGTCACCGATTGAGCACTTGGTGATGCTGCATATCGTGCTCGTTCAGAGGTCTCAAAGTCTCGGCTGCGAGCCTCGGCTGCGAGCCTTGCCTCCGGACTTCCGGACTCTTTTGTGCCTTGCCTCGGTTTACGAATCAGGCTCCGTTTTCTCCTCCCGAAGGGAGGGAGAGGTCTCGTAGATCATCTTTCAATGGCCGTAGGCTATGTTTCGTGGTCGTAGGCCATTTTTCCCGTTTGAAACCCGGTTTCCTGTTTTTCGGAGCCGTTGGCCGTGTGCCTCGGTTCGGGACCGCTTAACCATCTCCGTTTGCTCCGGTTTTTGGCATGCATCTTATTTCCTCCATTTTGAGGGACACTATGGCTCGAGAGACCAACTTCGTGGTCAAACGCCACCTCTGGTGCTTAACAGTCAGTTTTCGGGGCCTCGGGCCGCGCGTTTTGGCCCCCGAACCTTTGTTTTGCATCAGTTTGGGGTCCATTTTTAGCAGGGACCTTATTTTCATTGTTATGAAGTTCGTAGAAGGGTGGGAGGCCAGCAATTGTTCTGAGGACCAGCTTTATTCCTTCATCGCTCTCCGTCGCCCGTTTTCCTCACTAAAAAGCTAGTGTTGACCACCCCCGGGCCATTTTTTTGGGCCATCAACCATATATTTGTGTTGTACACACCTGGGAGGCCACCAATATGTCATGGCCGGCCAGCAATTGTTCCTGACCCTTTTGAACCCCTCTGAAAAGTTGGGTTTTCTCTCTCCTGGTTCACTTTTTCTAGGTTTTGACCACATGGTTGTGTTGTGCACACATGGGAGGCCACCAATATGGGTGGCCGGCCAGCTTTTTTTGATTGACCCTTTTGAACCTGGCCGGCCGGCCAGGGGAGGTGGTCGGCCGGCCACCTGAAACCTCTGAACCTGGCCAGCCATGCTCCCCTCAGCTGGTTCCTTACAGCTGCACCCTCCTTTCCCCCCCAGATCCTGTATCCGATGGGGGGTCTTTTGGGGGGGAAATTTGAATTCAATTTTCCCCCCCTTTCCTCCACTCCTCCCTCTATAAAACCAGACCCCTCAGCTCCATTTTAGAGGGTTACAAAAGTTGTGTTGAGCTCTTGCATACACTCTCCCTCTCTCTCTACTTCAACCCCCCCAAACCCTAAGGTTCTTGCACCAATCCATAGCACCACACCTCCACACTCCATTCCAGCCACTTGGAGGCTATTTTCAGAGGTTAGGAGCACCATTTCTTCAACCAAAAGCTGCTGGAGCTTTGTGCTACAAGGGTAAGCTTCTTTTCCCTCTTTTTTGTTCCTATTTTGCATGCAATCTTAGCCTTTGTTGCTTACATTTTTGGGCTCCGACCCAAACTGTAAATAGTCATATTTTGAGCTCCTTTCCATGTTTGATTAAGGACCTCTTGCTGTTTGAGGTCTCCTACTATCACTTGCCTCTTTAACTCTCTTTTAGGCCTTTTTTGCATAGTATTTTAGGCTTATTTTTGAGCTGTTTTGGACTTGGTCATAAACTGTAAAATACCTTTTTTTGAGCCCCTCTTCAACATTGTTGAAGGGCTCTCCTCTATTTGAGGCCAGCAGCTACCACTTGTCTCTTTGTCCCTCTTTTAGGCCTTTTTCTTGCATGATAGTTTAGCCCCACTTGTGTTTGTTTTCGTGGCTTGATATAAACTGTAAAGTGCCTTTTTTTGAGCCCCTCTTCAACTTTGTTGAAGGGCTCTTTGCCATTTGGGGCCAGCTGTTGTCCCTTGTCTCTATTATCTCTTTTAGGGACTTTTTTTTGCATGATAGATTAGCCCTATTTATGTTCACTTTTGAGATTTGTCATAAACTGGAAAGAGGCTTGTTTTGATATCATATTCATGTTTTATCAAGGGCATTTTCTTATTTGAGGTCACATGCTTCCTTGTATGCTTGATTCCCTCCTATTTCGAGCCTTACACCCTAGCCCTTGTTGCATGCCTTGTTTGACCTTCTAGCCACTGGAATCCAGTGGATTTCCAATGGCTTTGATGCTATTTTGAGCCTCCAAATCAAAGGGGGGTGACCCCCTCTCACCTTGACTTGTTTGATGGTCATTTTGGCCTTCCAAAGAGACCCTATCTTGCATGCTTCTTAGTCACATTTCAAGGTCAATTTGGTGAGATTTAAGACTATCATATTTGATTTTCAAAGTTGATTTGGGGCTGCCACATGTCTATCTTGTATGTGTCTAATAACTCCTTACATGGCCCTCTAAAGGAGCCCCTCATTTGTGCATGTGTTGGCTGTCTTTCCTTGTGTATTTGGGCGTATTTTGGCATGTTTAGTTCACTGATTTTTTCTGGTCTAGTGAGATTCCATGTGCTTCATATACGTGCCATGTAATCCATGTTTGATAGTCAAAATCGCATGCTATTTTAGGCCATCTTGCTAGCATCTTTTGGCCATGCTTTGAACTATAAATGTTCATGTTTTGGGACTGCCTTGGTTCTGTCTGCATGCTTCATGATTAAATAATGCATGCTTTGTATAGCTATAGGTCATTGCGTATGCCTAGTTTTGAGTTTCAGGGTTCACCTCATGCATCGGGTGCCATATCACCATGTTTCGGGGTTGTTTAGCATCATGTTTTAGTGCTGAAATTTGCTTGTTTGCATATCATGTTCCATGCCTTACCATGCTTTGGTAGAGTGGCATTCGTGCCTTAGGTTCGGTCCTCGGTTTGCGTGCATGTGTGCACGCATCTCGAGTGTCTCATTTCCATCCCAATGGCCTCCTATGTGAGTGTGGCTGAGGTCCACTCGTGTTGGTGTAAGTCCACTATGCATTGTGTATGCCATTTCATTTCATGGCATTGTGTATGCTAGGTTGTATGTTAGCGCATTGTGTATGCCATGTTACCTCGTGCATCGTGTATGCCATGTCATAGCATTGTGCATGTTAGGTTGTATCTTAGTTTGCATCATGCATGTCATGCATAATTGTGTTTGGGATAGGAGTTAGCCCGAGCACGGAAAACGAGATACGTTTCGTACTCCGAGTGACGGAACGTGTCTCAATTCCCAGTCACGACACTCCGGATTATCCATGATGGAGTCTCGGTCTTGTTGTGTTTATATGTGCATTCATTCCATATTGAGTCATGCAAATCGACTCCTCGGCCATCATGCATCGATATGCGTAATTGGTGGCACGAGGATCGATGACTACGCTCCCTGAGAGAGTCAAGCATACATATGTGAAAATACATTGCCATGCCCCTTCTTGCTCTCTGTTACAGCAAATCAGAAACCGGCAATCTTTTGGGGCTTCGCGCACATTCCGGGCTTAATTATAAACAGAGGCTAATTGGGCGTCGCAATGGATTCTGCGCCAAGCAACCCGAGAATGCATCATTCATTTTGGAACAGAGCTGAGGCAGTCCATGGATTTGCGTGTTATTATTCATTCCTTAGTTAATTTGTTAATTAGGAATTTTGTACTTATTCGGACTGTAAATTATTCATTTGGGACTGTATATTGTTTATTCGGACCCTCCGAGCGAGGGCACAATGTTGTAATAAGTGCGTGCGTGTGATGTATGTCTTCCAACCCCACGTCTTTCTTCCCTTTATTTACCAGCTTATGATGATTAGATTAGGGCATGTTTCAATTAGCATACAGTATGATAGCATTTTGCATTCATTCTCTGTTTTGCATGCACCGGGCTCAGCGCATCATACTAACTGCATTTGTATTTCAATTTCAAGTTGAGTACTTGTTAGCTGTAGCATTCCATATGCCATGTTTAGAATAGCCGAGCCTGTTATAGTTGCATTTTTGCATGTGTTGCATTAGGCATTTCTGTATAATTAGGATCATGCATGGATTTCTAATTAGCTTCTGTTTTGGCTTGGAGTACTCGGTAAGTTTTTATGCTTTAGCATCCTTGCATGCGTGTGAGTGACTGCCATGAATAGCATGCTTACCATGAGGCTATATGCTTATGTGATATAACTGCCTGAATGCCTGTGGGTGAAGGTTGGGTTATTTGGATTGGGACAAATCATCAACTGTGAGTTTTAAGCCCACTAGATAGTGGCGAAACCATGTTTTCTAAGCCCACCTGAGGGTGGCAAAATTTGCATTTTAAGCCTACTTGCGAGTAGCAAACCATCTTTCAAAAACAAACATGAAATGTTTTGTTCCAATTCAGGCGACCCAGTTTATACTTGTATGCTGTGCGCATCACATAGTAAATCTAGGCTAATAACCGGAATAAGAACACATAATGTTTTCAAAACTTGATATCATGGTTAGTAGAGGCCGATCTTTGATCGGGCGAGCGGGGGTGCTCACGAAGTGACCTTCCCCAATCGTACCCAAGTTCCCGAGCCGAGGCAACTTTGGTGATGACGGACACGTGGCCTTAGGCAACGAGTCAGGGTTTCCAAACTTTCCCAAAATAAAATATTTAGGTGGCGACTCTGTATCTGGCAAAGCAGTCCATGTTTGGCACTTCTTTCAAAAAAAATCTGTTTTCTCAAAACGATTTGCCGGATTTGGACTCTTTGGTTCAGATTAAGAACCATGACAATTTGAGTCCTGAACTGTAGTGAGCCCAAAACGAACGGAACGGGGGACTCATCCCTCCCGGGGCGTTCGGGGACGTCTACAACAGGCATTCAAGTAGTTCTAGCAATTAAGCAAATAGCCTCATGGCAATCACTTACACACATGCAAGGATGCTAAAGCGTAAACACTCACAGTGTACTCCAAGCTAAAACAGAAGCTAGTTAGTAATCAATGCATGATCCTAGCTATGTCAACAATGCCTAATGCAACGCATGCAAAAATGCAACTAAGTAGGCTCGGCTATCTAAGATGGCATATTAATGCAACACTTGATAACATGCTTTGAAACACGTATTCAAGTAAGTATTGAAATACAATGCAGTTTGAATGATGCGCCGAGCCCGGTGCATGCAAGACAAATGAATGATGTACGCATGCAAAGCATAAGGTATGCTAATTGAAATATGTCCTAAACTAACCACCGAAAGCGGATAAGTAAAAAGGAGAAAGACGTGGGGTTGGAAAACATTCAGACACACACGCACACTTATTACAACATTTGCCCTCTCGACGGACGGTCCGAATAATATGAAAGCTAACTAGCTACGCTAATTAAGCTAACTATTACAAACCAACTAATTAACTAACTATTCTAGCTAATTAATTATTACAAACCAAATTGAATTGAATAACCAGCTAATCTAAGCTAATTAATTAAACTAATTAATTACAACACATATAATTAACTACAACTAGCCAGTAAAGCGATAAAATGGCCTCGCGGGCAAATGAGGCATGCATGCTCGGTCGCGTCCTCCTGGAAATCCACCGCCTTGCCTCAAGATGCCTCTGTTTGCACACCTTTAGACCTCTGAAAATTGTGACAACTTCTAGATTGCTTCTGACTGATCTCAGGAACATGCTGAGGAATGATCGGGCAGAGATGGTGGCCATCGGCCAGTAATGATGGCCGGTCGACAAGCTTTGATAGCCGGTCGGCTGCTCTGGTGGCCGGTCGGCCAATTCTTCCTGCAATTTCTCCTTTTGCTGCAATAGAGCACAAACAGAGGCATGGCAGTGTATTTGCAAGGGAATGTGTGTGCAACCACACTCCTTATCATGTCTCAAGCTCAAAGGAGTGTAGTGCTTGGCTCTCGAGCCACTAATCACGCATCTCAACGCATGATGGCCAAAGAGTAAAGCTTGCACAATGTTGATGAATGCATAAACAAGACTCGATGAACCTCCACCCTATTATGCATGGTCAAACGTGTCGGTGACCTAAGGAATGAGGCACGTTTCATCACTTTGAGTAAGAAACGTCCCTCGTTCCTCATGTTCGGATTAACGTCCGATCCAAACACATGCAATGCAACACACATGCAAACAACATGTTTATCTATCAATGCTAAAGTGGCATGCACACGGCTCTATCATGTAAGCAATGCATGCAAGACATATTTAGAGCTAAGAACGCCAATGCTAGTGAAGTGCATCACACTAGAAGCATGCCATACAATGCTCAAATGATTAAACCAGCCCAAAACAAAGCTATAGCAGGCCAAAACAGTGGCTAAAATGAACCGAGAAGATAGCATGAAAAGCAAGAAAATGATATTCATGCATTGGCTCATAAACGAGGCATAAGGCTCAACTCTTAAAAACACTTAAAGAGCGATATATAGGAGTGTATGATGGAAGTATATGCTCTGAAATACCATGCCAAATGATGCCATATCATGCAAATAGATCAAATAAAGCACGCCAAGAGACTTGAAATACAAAGCTAGTCAAGGGCTTTACACTACAACCATGCTAAGCAATGCTCAAATGACCTTAAGCACTCAAAATAGACCTAAGGAAAGTCAAAATGGTAGCAAAAACATGCTAGACTTGCAACATAGATCGCAAGAAAGATATGCTCCCGTATTAGCTCACAAACAAGGCATAAGGGCACAACTCTTAAACACAATGAAAGAGTGATAAACATGAGAGTATGACAGAAGTTTATGCTCTGAAATTACATATCAAATGAAGCCATATCATGCACACATCACAAATATAGCATGCTAGTTATCTCAAAACTCAAGGCTAGCAAAGGCACTTGCACTATAGCTATGTAATACAATCCTCAAAGGCCTAAGACCTTTCAAAACAGTCCTAAAACATGTCAAAACAAGGCCAAAAACATACTTGAACATAGCCAACACATGCTAGAATAAAAGGCCAAAACACCAAGTAAGCTAAGCCAATGAGCATGATTACACTACAAGTGTAAGAAGCAAATGAGGGATGCTCTAACCAACCAAAAAAAGAGTTATATCAGGTCCTAAAAGTCACAAAAACATGCTTGAAAAGAGCTAACATAAGCCACAAAAAGATGCTACTTTACAAGGCTAACTAGGCATGGCATAGAAAGACAAGGAGGGGAGGCCACCCCCTCTTATTTGGGACCTCAAAACAAGTTTTCCACCACTGAAATTCCTTTGGAATTCAGTGGTTTTAAGGCCAAAAAGAGATTGTTTGAAAAGCTTGGAAGATAGCTCAAAAGGCCTTACAAGCCAAGGAGCAAAAGGGAGGAAATAACCCCTAGCCAAACAAGGCTTAAACCATTATTCTAGAACCTCAAAATCAGAGTATTTTATAGTTCAAAACCAGCCTCAAAATAGTCCAAAACAATGGGAAAATGAGGGTAAAGCAAATGTGCAAAAACAAGCTTGAAATGGGGGAAAAGCTTACCCTTGAAGCACCTTGAAGCACATCAGCAAAACCAGCCAAAATCTGAGCCAAAATTAGTCTTTTGGAGCTCAAACAAAGTCCCAAGCTACCTCAGTCCAAAGATGATCAACTTTGGTTAAGGGTCTCTTTGCAAAAGTGTAGGAAATTCTTACTTCTAAGCCTAAAACAAGAGGAGAAAGAGAGAATTCTAGAGAGAGAAGAGAATTTGCTCACAAATCTTCTAGAGAGAGAGGATTCTAGAGTGAGAAGCTCCCAAATTTTCTCACCCTTCAAGATGTTCTAACCTTGCAAAATATGAGATATAACCTCCATATATAGCAAAAGCAAGAGCTTTGGTCGAAAATATCTGAATTGGGACAGCTGGAGCTTGTGTGGAACAGCTGGAGGGAAAAGATCTGCAAATTCTGAGTTTTCTGGACATTTCTGGCCGACCGGCCATCTTTTTGGCCGGCCTGCTACTAATGATGGCCGACCGGCCACTTCTGTGGCCGACTGCAAATTTTGCTTTGCAGGTCCAACTTCAAATGGGCATATCTCCTTCACCTGAACTCCTTTTCAGGTCATTCTTGTGTCCAAATTAAAGCCCCGGAAGTAAGCTTTCCAATGGTGAAACCACACATAAAAATTCCAACTATGCAAAAAGTTATGCCTCTTTTAGTGAAGACTACTTAGTTTTGTTCATAACAGATTGATGCCCAACTTCCAACAACCATATTTCCCTCATCCGGACTCGGCTTTAGGAGATTCTTGAGTGAAAAATGAAGCCCCGAAAATCTTCTTTCAAATGGTGGTGGCCAACTTCAAATGGGCATATCTCCATCACCTGGACTTCTTTTCAGGTCATTCTTGTGTCCAAATTGAAGCCCCGGAAGTAAGCTTTCCAATGGTGGAAACCACACATCAAAATTCTGACTGTGCAAAAATGTATGCCTCTTTTAGTGAAGACTACTCAGTTTTGATCAAAACGGATTGATACCCAACTTCCAACAACCATATCTCCCTCATTCGGACTCGGCTTTAGGAGATTCTTGAGTGAAAAATGAAGCCCCGAAAATCTTCTTTCCAACGGTGGTGGCCACATAGCTTAAATCCAAGTGTATAGACGGATAGGCCCGATTTAGTGAGGGCTAGGGCTATTTGACTCTCTCTCAACGATTCATGCCCATCTTTTCCCCCAACTTGGTTTCTTCCCTCTCCTCTTCTTTTCTTCAACTCTAAACCCCTAAACAAGATGTTTTAAATATTTTTCAAAGAGTTCACCTCTCTTTCATTCATTTCCACTTTGTCCTTGCTCGGTTTACCGAAAAATGCGACATTTAATGAAATGTGAGCCTCGGAGCATCGCAGAAACCTTTTTCAAAATATTTTAAAAGAGAGGGTTTTAAGATCTAAAATCTTTTTGGTCCAACAATGGGGTGTGAGGTTTGGATTTGGAGTTCTCCTTGCCAAAGAAATCGAACCTTTGCATAGAATAGCCTGCATCACTAAGTAAGCAATCAGCGACGCCCAAGTCTTAAGGGCGGTAAAAAATGGGGTGTCTACAACTGGTATGAAAGGAACACACTTATATACACTAACTTGTATGAATACATTGACTGGTATGAATACACTGAATAGTTGACTCGAGCGGTGGAGAAGACAGAATCTCTAACTCGACGTAATCTCTGAATAGAGAAGTATTTTTTTTTTTTTTTTTTTTTTTGTGTTCTGTGTAGCTATCTCAAAATAAAATATTCTCTTAAACCCACCCCAACTTTTTCTCTTTTTATTTGTTTTACACCTGTGTGTCTCCTCTTCATCAAAACACCATCCACTCCCTCTTTTTTTATATTCCTTCACCAGCCTATTCATAATAATTTGTACCCACCCCCCCATCATTCCGACTCTTTCTTTTTTCTTTTTTTCTTTTTTCTTTTTTTTTTTGTTTGATTATTTTCTTTTTTTTATCAAATATTTATCAATTTATAGAAAACACACCTAAAACAAATGTACACACACATAAATTTATATAAAAATATATAAAATTATAAAACGCTACAAATTAATAAAATATTAGTGATGACCAAAATGAGTGAGGTTTGGGATTAAAACTTCAATCTGAGTTTCAGCTGCGAAATTCATAAAATGGCATATTCCAATTTTCATCATGGGCTGGTCAAAAGAAAACACCCAAGTCTTAGGACCGGTCAAAATGGGGTGTCTACACATGGTGTGTAATATTTGAATACTTTTCTGAGTGCTCTTCAAAGTAGCGGGATTCTTTTGTTGTTGTGACCTGTTGAGTTAATTATGTGAAGTAACCAAATTTTGTGGGTGTGTTTGAACATGTTCAAGTGAGATTGCGAGTACAGTTGTATTCCAATTGCGAGTTCGATAGATTTTGATTAACCTCTTATATGTTGCAAGAATCGCCTACATTTTCCTTTCTATTATAAATTGTTTGTCCAAATTCTAGTACGAGTGGTTTTAAGTTGGGGGGTGGCTTCTTTGGAACAATGTATCTTAATATCATGGATAGCTGGTGGGTGTAGAAGTTTTGTTGATGCATTAGTAATTACCTGAGTGAGTTTGTGGGTGACTGTAGAATGTATTACATTGCTTAAGTTTAATTTCGAGGACGAAATTTCTTTAAGAATGGTAGGTTGTAATGACCTAATTATTTTTTTTTAAATAGCCCGTGCATAATTTAATTGAACAAATTTTTAAATCTGAGTGCCCTGTAAATTCTGTGCGAAAACAGTTCGGTTTTGTATTTGATAAAAATAGTTTCCTATCTCAGAAAATTAAGAAATTTTTATATGTTGTTCCCATATGAGTCTAGCACGTTGGATACAAATTTCAGAATTTAATGATGAGTATTTATTTTATGAAAATTCACGGACTGATTGGTGTCTAGTGTAATTTATAGCAGAATTTAAAATTGAGTTTTGGGTGTTCGGACCATGTTTTGAGATAAATAAGTTGGGGATTTATTTTAAATTATTAAACTCCATTCATTTTGGACTCAATTGATTGAATTGTGACCCGTTAGTAACCATGTAATAGTGTTGTGCTTTTAGTCTTGTCATGGTTCATATGTTGTGTAGTATATCTCTACTGGGCTGTGGCTCACCCTGTAAGGGAAACCATTTCAGGTATAGGTGATATGCCTCCGCTAAGGCACTGAATTGGGAGGACTCGGAGCTGTATAATTCTCCCGCGTCTCTCTCTTCCATATATGTATAACTCTCTTGCGTCTCTCTCTTCCGTTAAAAAACGCGTTGGACACGCGGCCTTGCATTTGCGTCACTGGTCGACAAAAGCTAACCACCGATTAATGCTCACCTCGGCTCTCTCTCCCTTTTTGTCTTCTTCTCTTCAGCCTTCTTCTTAATCAGCTCTTCTGCCTCCTTCTTCCTCATTCTCTTCTATCTCTTCTACATCACTCTCTTCTATCTTCTTCTTCCTTGAGAGATAGAACAGAGAGACTAAGTGGAGGAGGCCAAAACTTAGTCTGTTCTCTGCTCTTACTCAGCAACTCATTTCTTTTCTTTTACATCTCCCACCTCCAACACATGGCCTCCTCATTCCGTCCCCTCACTCTCTTTCCGAACCTAAATGATCCCATAAGCTCTGTTGCACCGAGTGCCCCTGCTACTTCTCTTCCTAACCTTCATGTGTTGTCGATTGAGCAAATAATGGCCGCTGAATCCGACATAGAAGCCAACCACTTTACATTGAGGTTCTGCATGGAGACTGTAGCGGCGGTCACTAACTTGTCTCACCAACTGCAGACCAGGACGAAGGAAGTACACTAGGTCAACGCCCAACTCTCTCTGCTCCAGCGCATGTACGGAGATACGCGCGCAGAGATTTGTGCACTGAAGGCTGAGAATAAGGAGATGAAACGGCAGGCCACCTCCATGCCCCGATTTGGAGAGCCTTCTTACTTCGCCTTTGACTGTTGACGAGGAGTCAACTCTCTCGGCAGAAGCGCTGGGGCAGGGCCCTCGAGGGTCACCGAAGACGACAAAAAGAGGAAGAGACCGGCGGGAGAGCCGAGTAAGTGAAGTCGGCACGCAGCCGTCACTGGATACAAAACAAGAGATCTCTCTATTTTTTTTCTTTTTTTTTTCTTTTGTTTTTCTGGGCATGTTGTTTTTTTTTTAGAGTGGGCAAGTAGAGCTTCAACTCTTTTTTTTTCTGGGTTTTTTTTTCTTTTTTTTTTTGAGTCTCTAGCACGTTGCATAAAAATTTCAGAATTTAATGATGAATATTTATTTTATGAAAATTCACGGACTGATTGGTGTTCAATTTAATTTATAGCAGAATTTAAAATTGAATTTTAGGTGTTTGGACCACGATTTGAGATAAATAAGATGGGATTTATTTTAAATTATTGAACTCCATTCATTTTGGACCCAATTGATTGAATTGTGATCCGTTAGTAATCATGTAATAGTGTTGTGGTTTAGTTTTGTCATGATTCATACGTTGTGTAGTATATCTCTACTGGGTTGTGGCTCACCCTATAAGGGAAACCATTTCAGGTACAAGTGATATGCCTCTCCCAGGGCACTGACTTGGGAGGACTCGGAGCTGTATAACTCTCCCGCGTCTCTCTCTTCCATATATGTATAACTCTCTTGCATCTCTCTTTTCCTTCAAAAAACGCGTTGGACACGCGGCCTTGCATTTGTGTCACTGGCCAACAAAAGCTAACCCACGATTAACGTTCGCCTCAGCTCTCTCTCCCTCTTTGTCTTCTTCTCTTCAGCCTTTTTCTTAATCAGCTCTTCTGCCTCCTTCTTCCTCATTCTCTTCTATCTTTTATTCATCACTCTCTTCTATCTTCTTCTTCCTCGAGAGACAGAACAAAGAGACTGAGAGGAGGAGGCCAAAACTCAGTCCGTTCTCTTCTCTTACACTGCAACTCATTTCTTTTCTTTGACATCTCTCACCTTCAACACATGGCCTCCTCATCCTGTCCCCTCACTCTCTTTCCGGACCTAAACAATCCCATAAGCTCTGTTGGACCAAGTGCCCCTGCTGCTTCTCTTCCTAACCTTCATGTGTTGTCGATTGAGCAAATAATGGCCGCTCAATCCGACATAGAAGCCAACCACTTTACATTGAGGTCCTGCATGGAGACAGTGGCGGTGGTCACTAACTTGTCTGACCGACTGTAGACCAGGACGAGTGAAGTACACCAGGTCAACGACCAACTCTCCCTGCTCCAGCGTATGTACAAAGATGCGCGAGCATAGATTTGTGCACTGAAGGCCGAGAACAAGTAGCTGAAACGGCAGGCCACCTCCATCGCCCGATTTGGAGCGCCTTCTTACTTCGCCTTTAACAGTCGGCGAGGAGTCGACTCTCTCGGTGGAAGCGCTGAGGCTGGGCCCTCGAGGGTCACCAAAGATGACAAAAAGAGGAAGAGATCGACGGGAGAGCCGAGTAAGTGCAGTCGGCATACAGCCGTCACTGGAAACAAAACAAGAGATCTCTTCTTTTTTTTTTCTTTTGTTTTTCTGGCTTGTTTTTTTTTTTTTTTGTATATATGGTTTTTTTTTTTTAAATAGTGGGCAAGTAGAGCTTTAGCTCTTTTTTTTTTTTTAAGTCTTTGTAATAGGGGATGTCTTCCCCTAACTGCAATAAAAAAAAAAATTCATGTTTGCACATCAATGGCGTGACTGGCAAATCACTTTTAGTTTGAAAACAATTTTCTTTGATTGAATTTGAGACTAATTGAATTTTGAACTCTGAATTGGACATACTGACTTGAATCAAAAAAATGTCTTAACGACAGAAAAAATGAAGGAAAACAATCCAAACACACTTATATACACTGACTGTATGAAAAGAACACACTTATATAAACTAACTGGTATGAATACACTGAATTATTGACTCGAGCGGTGGAGAAGACAGAATCTCTAACTCGACAGAATCTCTGAATATAGTAGTTTTTTTTTTTTTTTTTTTGTTCTGTGTAGTTCTCTCAAAATAAAATATCCTCTTAACCCCACTCCCAACTTTTTCTCTTTTTTATTTGTTTTACACCTGTGTGTCTCCCCTTTCATCATAACACCATCCACTCCCTCTTTTTTTATATTCCTTCACCAGCCCATTCATAATAATTTGTACCCACCCCCCATCATTTCGACTCTTTTCTTTTTTCTATTTTTTTTGGTTGATTATTTTCTTTTTTTATCAAATATTTCAATTTATTTAAAACACACCTAAAAAGAATGTACACACACATAAATTTATATAAAAATATATAAAATTATAAAATGCTACAAATTAATAAAATATTAGTGATGGCCAAAATGAGTGAGGCTTGGGATTAAAACTTCAATCTGAGTTTCAGCTACGAAATTCATAAAATGACATATTCCAATTTTCATCATGGGGTGGTCAAAAAAAAAAAAAACACCAAAGTCTTAGGGCCGGTTAGAATGGGATGTCTACACATGGTATGTAATATTTGAATACTTTTCTGAGTGCTCTTCAAAGTAGCGGGATTCTTTTGTTGCTATGACCTGCTAAGTTAGTTATCTGGAGTAAGCAAATTTTGTGGGTGTGTTTGAACATGTTCAAGTGAGATTGCGAGTACGGTTGTATTCCAATTGCGAGTTCGATAGATTTTGATTAACCCCTTATATGTTGCAAGAATCACCTACATTTTCCCTTCTATTATAAATTGTTTGTCCAAATTCTAGTACGAGTGGTTTTAAGTTGAGGGGTGGCTTTTTTGGAACAATATATCTTAATAGCATCGATAGCTGGTAGGTGTAGAAATTTTGTTGATGCATTAGTAAGTACCTAAGAGAGTTTGTGGATGACTGTAGAATGTATTACATTGCTTGAGTTTAATTTCGAGGACGAAATTTCTTTAAGAAAGGTAGGTTGTAATGACCCAATTTTTTTTTTAAATAGCCAACGCATAATTTAATTGAGCAAATTTTTGAATCTGATTACCGTGTAAATTCTATGCGAAAACAGTTCGGTTTTGTATTTGTTAAAAATAGTTTCCTATCTCAGAAAATTATGAAATTTTTATATGTTGTTCCCATATGAGTCTAGCACGTTGTATAAAAATTTCAGAATTTAATGATGAGTATTTATTTTATGACAATTCAAGGACTGATTGGTGTTCAGTTTAATTTATAGCATAATTTAAAATTGAGTTTTGGGTGTTCGGACTATGATTTGAGATAAATAAGTTAGGGATTTATTTTAAATTATTACACTCCATTCATTTTGGACCCAATTGATTGAATTGTGACCCATTAGTAACCATGTAATAGTGTTGTGGTTTTAGTCTTGTCATGGTTCATATGTTGTGTAGTATATCTCTACTGGGCTGTGGCTCATCCTATAAGGAAAACCATTTAAGGTATAGGTGATATGCCTCTCCCAGGGCACTAACTGGGGAGGACTCGGAGCTTTATAACTTTCCCGCGTCTCTCTCTTCTGTCAAAAAACACGTTGGACACGCGGCCTTGTATTTGCATCACTGGTCGACAAAAGCTAACCCTCGATTAATGCTTGTCTCGGCTCTCTCTCCCTCTTTGTCTTCTTCTCTACAGCCTTCTTCGTAATCAGCTCTTCTGCCTCCTTCTTCCTCATTCTCTTCTATATCTTCTTCATCACTCTCTTCTATCTTTTTCTTCCTCGAGAGACAGAACAGAGAGACTGAGTGGAGGAGGCCAAAACTCAGTCTGTTCTCCGCTCTTACTCTGCAACTCATTTCTTTTCTTTTACATCTCCCACCTCTAACACATGGCCTCCTCATTCCGTCCCCTCACTCTCTTTCCGGACCTAAACGATCACATAAGCTCTGCTAGACCGAGTGCCCCTGTTGCTTCTCTTCGTAACCTTCCTGTGTTGTCGATTGAGCAAATAATGGCCGCTCAATCCAACATAGAAGCCAACCACTTTACATTGAGGTTCTGCATGGAGACAGTGGCGGCGGTCACTAATTTGTCTTACCGGCTGCAGAACTGGACGAGTGAAATACACCAGGTCAACGCCCAACTCTCCCTACTCCAGCACATGTACAAAGATGCGCGAGCAGAGATTTGCGCACTGAAAGCCGAGAACAAGGAGCTGAAATGGCAGGCCACCTCCATGGCCCGATTTGGAGCGCCTTCTTACTTCGCCTTTGACAGTCTGCGGGGAGTCGACTATCTCGGCAGAAGCGCTGGGGCAGGGCCCTCGAAGGTCACCCAAGACGACAAAAAGAGGAAGAGATCGGCGGGAGAGCCGAGTAAGTGAAGTCGGCATGCGGCCGTCACTAGAAACAAAACAAGAGATCTCTCTTTTTTTTTCTTTCTTTTTTTCTTTTCTTTTTCTGGGCTTGTTATTTTTTTATTTTATTTTTTTGTAAAGTTAGTTTTTTTTTTAAAGTGGGCAAGTAGAGTTTCAGCTCTCTTTTTTTTTTCCTGGGTTTTTTTTTTTTTTTTTTTTTTTTGGGTTTCTATAATCAGGGATGTCCTCCCCTGACTGCAATAAAAAAAGTTTCATGTTTGCACATCAATGGCGTGACTGGCAAATCACTTTTAGTTTGAAAACAATTTTCTTTGATTGAATTTGAAACTGATTGAATTTTAACTCTGAATTGGAAATACTGATCTGAATCAAAGAAATGTCTTAACAACAGAAAAACGAAGCGGTGGAGAAGGAACACACTTATATACACTGACTGGTATAAATACACTGACTGGTATTAAAAGAACACACTTATATAAACTAACTGGTACGAATACACTAACTGGTATGAATACACTGAATTGTTGACTCGAGCGGTAGAGAAGACATAATCTCTAACTCGACAGAATCTCTGAATAGAGTAGTATTTATTTTATTTTATTTTATTTTTTGTGTTTTCTGTGTGACTCTCTCAAAATAAAATATCCTTTTAACCCCACCCCCAACTTTTTCTCTTTTTGATTTGTTTTACACATGTGTGTCTCCCCTTTCATCATAACACCATCCATTCCCTCTTTTTTTATATTCCTTCACCAGCTCATTTATAATAATTTGTACCCACCCCCCCATCGTTCCGAGTCTTTTCTTTTTTCTATTTTTTTTGGTTGATTATTTTCTTTTTTATCAAATATTTATCAATTTATATAAAACACACCTAAAAAGAATGTACACACACATAAATTTATATAAAAATATATAAAATTGTAAAATGCTACAAATTAATAAAATATTAGTGATGGCCAAAATGAGTGACGCTTGGGATTAAAACTTCAATCTGAGTTTCGGCTGCGAAATTCATAAAATGACATATTTCAATTTTCATCATGGGGTGGTCAAAAAAAAAAAAAAACACCCAAGTCTTAGGCCGGTCAGAATGGGATGTCTACACATGGTGTGTAATATTTGAATACTTTTCTGAGTGCTCTTCAAAATAGTGGGATTCTTTTGTTGTTGTGACCTGTTAAGTTAGTAGTGTGGAGTAAGCAAATCTTATGGGTGTGTTTGAACATGTTCAAGTGAGATTACGAGTACGGTTGTATTCCAATTGCAAGTTCGATAGATTTTGATTAACCCCTTATATGTTGCAATAATCACCTACATTTTCCCTTCTGTTATAAATTGTTTGTCCACATTCTAGTACGAGTGGTTTTAAGTTGAGGGGTGGCTTCTTTGGAACAATGTATCTTAATATCATGGATAGCTGTGGGTGTAGAAATTTTTTTGATGCACTAGTAAGTACCTGAGTGAGTTTGTGGGTGACTGTAGAATGTATTACATTGCTTGAGTTTAATTTCGAGGATGAAGTTTCTTTAACAAGGGTAGGTTGTAATGACCCAATTTTTTTTATAAATAGGCAGCACATAATTTAATTGAGCAAATTTTTGAATCTGATTGCCGTGTAAATTCTGTGCAAAAACAATTTGGTTTTGTATTTTTTAAAAATAGTTTCCTATCACAGGAAATTATGAAATTTTTATATGTTGTTCCCATATGAGTCTATCACGTTGGATAAAAATTTCAAAATTTAACGATGAGTAGTTATTTTATAAAAATTCACGGACTCATCGAGGTTCAATTTAATTTATAGCAGAATTTAAAATTGAGTTTTGGGCATTCGGACCATGATTTGAGATAAATAAGTTGGGGATTTATTTTAAATTATTAAACTCCATTCATTTTGGACCCAATTGATTGAATTGTGACCCGTTAGGAATCATGTAATAGCGTTGTGGTTTTAGTCTTGTCATGGTTCATATGTTGTGTAGTATATCTCTACTAGGCTGTGGCTCACCCTATAAGGAAAACCATTCCAGATACAGGTGATATGCCTTTCCCAAGGCACTGACTTGGGAGGACTCCGAGCTGTATAACTCTCCCGCGTCTCTCTCTTCCATATATGTATAGCTCTCCCGCATCTCTCTCTTCCGTCAATAAGCGCGTTGGACACGCAGGCTTGCATTTGCGTCACTAGCCGACAAAAGCTAACCCTCGATTAACGCTCACCTCGGCTCTCTCTCCCTCTTTGTCTTCTTCTCTTCAGCCTTCTTCTTAATCAGCTCTTCTGCCTCATTCTTCCCCATTCTCTTCTATCTTTTCTTCATCACTCTCTTCTATCTTCTTCTTCCTCGAGAGACAGAACAGAGAGACTGAGCGGAGGAGGCCAAAACTCAGTCCGTTCTCTGTTCTTACCCTACAACTCATTTCTTTTCTTTTCTTTTACATCTCCCACCTCCAACACATGGCCTCATCATCCCGTCCTCTCACTCTCTTTCCGGACCTAAATGATCTCATAAGCTCTGTTGGACCGAGTGCCTCTGCTGCTTCTCTTCCTAACCTTCCTGTGTTGTCTATTGAGCAAATAATGGTCGCTCAATCCGACATAGAAACCAACCACTTTACATTGAGGTTTTGCATGGAGATAGTGGCGACGGTCACTAACTTGTCTCACAGACTGCAGACCAGGACGAGTGAAGTACACCAGGTCAACGCCAAACTCTCCCTGCTCCAGCGCATGTACAAAGATGCGCGAGCAGAGATTTGTGCACTGAAGGCCGAGAACAAGGACCTGAAACGGCAGGCCTCCTCCATCGCCCGATTGGGAGTGCCTTCTTACTTCGCCTTTGACAGTTGGCGGGGAGTCGACTCTCTCAACGAAAGTGCTGGGGCAGGGCCCTCGAGGGTCACCAAAGACAACAAAAAGAGGAAGAGATTGGCGGGAGTGCCGAGTAAGTGAAGTTGGCATGCGGCCGTCACTAGAAACAAAACAAGTGATCTCTCTCTTTTTTTTCTTTTGTTTTTCTGGGTTTGTTGTTTTTTTTTTTTTTTTTTTTTTGTGTATACGATTTTTTTTTTAGAGTGGGCAAGTAGGGCTTCAGCTCTCTTTTTTTTTCTGGGTTTTTTTTTTTTTTTTTTTGAGTCTCTATAATCGGGGATGTCCTCCCCTGACTGCAATAAAAAAAAAGTTTCACGTTTGCACATCAATGGCGTGATTGGCATATCACTTTGAGTTTGAAAACAATTTTATTTGATTGAATTTGAGACTGATTGAATTTTGAACTCTGAATTGGACATACTGACCTGAATCAAAGAAATGTCTTAACGACAGAAAAACGAAGCAAAACAATCCAAATACATTTATATACACTGACTGGTATAAATACACTGACTGGTATGAAAGCAACACACTTATATACACTATATGGTATGAATACACTGACTGGTATGAATACACTGAATTGTTGACTCGAGCGGTGGAAAAGACAGAATCTCTAACTTGACAGAATCTCTGAATAGAGTAGTATTTTTATTTTTATTTTTATTTTTATTTTTATTTTTATTTTTTGTGTGTGTTCTGTGTAGCTCTCTCAAAATAAAATATCCTCTTAACCCCAACCCCAACTTTTTCTCTTTTTTATTTGTTTTACACCTATGTGTCTCCCCTTTCATCATAACACCAGCCACTCCCTCCTTTTTTATATTCCTTCTAGGGCTGAGCAAGGAATCCGTGAAATCCGCAATCTAATCCAATAGGTTTGGATTGATTTTTTGAATTCGTGGTTCGGTTCCGGATTGAAGAATTAAAAATCTGTTGTCCACGGATTGGTTCCGGATTGAACCTCACGATTCTAAATTGGAACCGATTCGGACCGTGTACAAATAGTCTATATTTTTATTATACATCCTCCCCCATAGTATCTTCTCTTATTCCATATAAAACCTAAACTCAAACCTCAACCCGCATAATATCTTCTTTTATTACTTTTGTTTGTTAGTTTTTAGTTTTAATTTGTAATGGTCTAAATAATTATGGTGAAACCAACTTTCTTATAGTTGTTTAAATTCTAGAACAGTATGTCGCTATTATAGAAAGACATGTTACTATTGTGGAACTAATATAGCGCTATGTTTATGTTTTTATTAAATTAAAGTGTTATATATATATATATATTTTGTTATTTAATTATGTGAATCCGTGGTCCTAAACCGATCCAATCCGTGTTTAAATCGATTGGTTCGGATTGGTTCCATAATTTAAACGGATTGGATTGGTTCCAATTTTTCAGGAACCGTTAATAACGGATTGATCCTGATTTTATCTCAATCCGAACCATGCTCACCCCTAATTCCTTCACCAGCTCATTCATAATAATTTGTACACACCCCCCATCATTCCGACTCTTTTCTTTCTTTCTTTTTTTCTAATTTTTTTGTTTGATTATTTTCTTTTTTTTATCAAATATTTATCAATTTATATAAAACACACCTAAAACAAATGTACACACACATAAATTTATATAAAAATATATAAATTATAAAATGTTACAAATTGATAAAATATTAGTGATTGCCAAAATGGGTGAGGTTTGGGATTAAAACTTCAATCTGAGTTTCGGCTGCGAAATTCATAAAATGGCATATTCCAATTTTCATCATGGGGTGGTAAAAAAAAAACACCCAAGTTTTAGGGCCGGTCAAAATGGGGTGTCTATACATCGTGTGTAATATTTGAATATTTTTCTGAGTGCTCTTCAAAATAGTGGGATTCTTTTGTTGCTGTGACTTGTTAAGTTAGTTATGTGAAGTAAGAAAATTTTGTGGGTGTGTTTGAACATGTTCAAGTGAGATTGCGAGTACGGTTGTATTCCAATTGCGAGTTCAATAGATTTTGATTAACCCCTTATATGTTGCAAGAATCACCAACATTTTCCCTTCTATTATAAATAGTTTGTCCAAATTCTAGTACGAGTAGTTTTAAGTTGAGGGGTGGCTACTTTGGAACAATGTATCTTAATATCATGAATAGCTGGTGGGTGCAGAAATTTTGTTGATGCATTAGTAAGTACTTGAGTGAGTTTGTGGGTGACAGTAGAACGTATTATATTGCTTGAGTTTAATTTCGAGGACGAAATTTCTTTAAGGAGGGTAGGTTGTAATGACCCAAATTTATTTTTTTTAAATAGCCAGCGCACAACTTAATTAAGCAAATTTTCGAATCTGATTGCCGTGTAAATTCTATGCGAAAACAGTTTGGTTTTGTATTTGTTAAAACTAGTTTCCTATCTCAGAAAATTATGAAATTTTTATATGTTGTTCCCATATGAGTTTAGCACGTTCGATAAAAATTTCAGAATTTAATGATGAGTATTTATTTTATGAAAATTCACGGACTGATTGGTGTTCAGTGTAATTTATAACAGAATTTAAAATTGAGTTTTGGGTGTTCGGACCATGATTTGAGATAAATAAGTTGGGGATTTATTTTAAATTATTAAAATCCATTCATTTTGGACCAAATTGATTGAATTGTGACCCGTTTGTAACCATGTAATAGTGTTGTGGTTTTAGCCTTGTCATGGTTCATATGTTGTGTAGTATATCTCTATTAGGCTGTGGCTCACCCTATAAGGGAAACCATTTCGGGTACAGGTGTGATATGCCTCCGCCAAGGCACTGACTTGGGAGGGCTCGGAGCTGTATAACTCTCTCGTGTCTCTCTCTTCCATATATGTATAACTCCCCCGCATCTCTCTCTTCCGTCAAAAAACGCATTGGACACGCGGCCTTGCATTTGCATCACTGGCCAACAAAAGCTAACCCTTGATTAACGCTCGCCTTGGCTCTCTCTCCCTCTGTCTTCTTCTCTTCAGCCTTCTTCTTAATCAGCTCTTCTGCCTCCTTCTTCCTCATTCTCTTCTATCTCTTCTTCTGTCTCTTCTTCATCACTCTCTTCTATCTTCTTCTTCCTCGAGAGATAGAACAAAGAGACTGAGCAGAGCAGGCCAAAACTCAGTCCATTCTCTGCTCTTGCTCTGCAACTCATTTCTTTTCTTTTACATCTCCCACATCCAACACATGACCTCCTCATCCCGTTCCCCCACTCTCTTTCCGGACCTAAACGATTCTATAAGCTCTGCTGGACTGAGTGCCCCTGTTGCTTCTCTTCCTAACCTTTCTATGTTATCGATTAAGCAAATAATGGTCGCTCAATCCAACAAAGAAACCAACCACTTTACATTGAGGTTCTGCATGGAGATAGTAGCGGCGGTCACTAACTTGTCTCACCGACTGCAGACCAAGACGAGTGAAGTACACCAGGTCAACGCCCAACTCTCCCTGCTCCGGCGCATGTACAAAGATGCACGAGCAGAGATTTGTGCACTGAAGGCCGAGAACAAGGAGCTGAAACGGCAGGCCAATTCCTTGGCCCGATTTGGAGCGCCTTCTTACTTCGCCTTTGACAGTCGGCGAGGAGTCGAATCTCTCGGCGGAAGCGCTGGGGTAGGGCCCTCGAGGGTCACCAAAAAGAACAAAAAGAGGAAGAGATCGGCAGGAGAGCGAGTAGGTGAAGTCGGCACGCGGCCGTCACTAGAAACAAAACAAGAGATCTCTCTCTTTTTTTTCTTTTTTCTTTTCTTTTGATTTTCTGGGCTTGTTGTTTTTCTTTTCTTTATTTTTTTTTTTTTGTATATATGGTTTTTTTTTAGAGTGGGCAAGTAGAGTTTCAGCTCTTTTTTTTCTGGGGTTTTTTTTTTTTTTGGAGCCTCTGTAATCTGCGATGGCCTCCCCTGATTGCAATAAAAAAAGTTTCATGTTTGCACATCAATGGCGTGACTGGCATATCACTTTGGGTTTGAAACACAATTTTGTTTGATTGAATTTGAGACTAATTGAATTTTGAACTCTGAATTGGACATACTGACCTGAATCAAAGAAATGTCTTAACGACAGAAAAACGAAGCAAAACAATCCCGACACACTTATATATACTGACTGATATAAATACACTGACTGGTATGAAAGGAACACACTTATATACACTAACTGGTTTGAATACACTGACTGGTATGAATATACCGAATTGTTGACTCGAGCGATGGAGAAGACAGAACCTCTAACTCAACAAAATCTCTTAATAGAGTAGTATTTTTTTAATTTTTTTGTGTGTTCTGTGTAGCTCTCTCAAAATAATATATCCTCTTAACCCCACCCCCAACTTTTTTTCTTTTTTTTTTGTTTTACACCTGTGTGTCTCCCCTTTCATCATAACGCCATCCACTCCCTCTTTTTTTATATTCCTTTACTAACCCATTCATAATAATTTGTACCCACCCCCCATCATTCCGACTCTTTTCTTTTTTCTTTTTTTTTGTCTGATTATTTTCTTTTTTTTATCAAATATTTATCAATTTATATAAAACATACCTAAAACAAATGTACACACGCATAAAATTATATAAAAATATATTAAATTATAAAATGCTACAAATTAATAAAATTTTAGTGATGGCCAAAATGGGTGAGGTTTGGGATTAAAATTTCAATCTAAGTTTCGGCTGCGAAATTCATAAAATGGCATATTCCAATTTTCATCATGAGGTGGTCAAAAGAAAACACCCAAGTCTTAGTGCCGGTCAAAATGGTGTGTGCACACATTGTGTGTAATATTTGAATACTTTTCTGAGTGCTCATCAACATAGTGGGATTCTTTTGTTGCTGTGACCTGTTGAGTTAGTTTTGTGGAGTAAACAAATTTTGTAGGTGTGTTTGAACATGTTCAAGTGAGATTGCGAGTACGGTCCTATTCCAATTGCAAGTTCGATAGATTTTGATTAACCCCTTATATGTTACAAGTATCACCTACATTTTCTCTTCTGTTATAAACTGTTTGTCCAAATTCTAGTACGAGTGGTTTTAAGTTGAGAGGTGGCTACTTTGGAACAATGTATCTTAATATCATTGATAGTCGGTGGGTGTAGAAATTTTGTTGATGCATTAATAAGTACCTGAGTGAGTTTGTGGGTGACTGTGGACTGTATTACATTGCTTGAGTTTAATTTCGAGGATAGAATTTCTTTAAAGATGGTAGGTTGTAATGAACCAAAATTGTTTTTAAATAACCGACGCGTAATTTAGTTGAGCAAATTTTGGAATTTGATTCTGTGTAAATTCTGTGCGAAAACAGTTCAGTTTTTTATTTTTTAAAAATAGTTTCCGATCTTAGAAAATTATGAAATTTTTATATGTTGTTACCATATAAGTCTAGCACGTTGGATAAAAATTTTAGAATTTAATGATGAGTATTTATTTCATGAAAATTCACGGACTGATTGGTGTTTAGTTTAGTTTATAGCAGAACTTAAAATTGAGTTTTGGGTGTTCGGACCATGATAGGAGATAAATCAGTTGGGATTTATTTTAAATTATTAAACTCCATTCATTTTGAACCCAGTTGATTGAATTGTGACCCGTTAGTAACCATGTAATAATGTTGTGGTTTTAGTCTTGCCATGGTTCATATGTTGTCTAGTATATATCTCTACTGGGCTATGGCTCACCCTATAAGGGAAACCATTTCAGGTATAGGTGATATCCCTCCGCCAAGGCACTGACTTGGGAGGACTCGGAGCTGTATAACTCTCTCGCGTCTCTCTCTTCCATATATGTATAACTTTCTCGCGTCTCTCTCTTCCGTCAAAAAATGCGTTGGACACGCAGCCTTGCATTTGTGTCACTAGCCGACAAAAACTAACCCTCGATTAACGCTCGCCTCGGCTCTCTCTCCCTCTTTGTCTTCTTCTCTTCTGCCTTCTTCTTAATTAGCTCTTCTGCCTCCTTCTTCCTTATTCTCTTCTATCTCTTCTTCATCATTCTCTTCTATCTTCTTCTTCCTCGAGAGACAGAACAGAAAGACTGAGCGGAGGAAGCCAAAACTCAATCCGTTCTCCGCTCTTACTCTGCAACTCATTTCTTTTCTTTTACATCTCCCACCTCCAACACATAGCCTCCCCATCTCGTCCCCTCACTCTCTTTCCGAACCTAAACGATCCCATAAGCTCTGCTGCACCGAGTGCCCCTGCTACTTCTCTTCCTAACCTTCCTGTGTTGTCGATTGAGCAAATAATGGCCTCTCAATCCAACATAGAAGCCAACCACTTTACATTGAGATCCTGCTTGGAGACAGTGGCGGCGGTCACTAACTTGTCTCACCGACTGCAGACCAAGACGAGTGAAGTACACCAGGTCAACGCCCAACTCTCCCTACTCCAGCGCATGTATAAAGATGCGCGAGCAGAGATTTGTGCACTGAAGGCCGAGAACAAGGAGCTGAAACGACAGGCCACCTCCATGGCCCGATTTGGAGCGCCTTTTTACTTCGCCTTTGACAATCGGCGAGGAGTCGACTCTCTCGGCAGAAGCGCTGGGCAAGGCCCTCAAAGGTCACCTAAGACGACAAAAAGATGAAGAGATCGGCGGGAGAGCCGAGTAAGTGAAGTCGGCACGCGACCGTCACTGGAAACAAAACAAGAGCTCTCTCTCTTTTTTTTTCCTTTTGTTTTACTGGGCTTGTTGTTTTTGTTTTTGTTTTTGTTTTTGTTTTTTTTGTATATATGGTTTTTTTTAAAAGTGGGCAAGTAGAACTTCAGCTCTTTTTTTCTGGTTTTTTTTTTTTTTTTTTTTCTGTCTCTGTAATCAAGGATGGCCTCCCCTGACTGCAATAAAAAACGTTTCATATTTGCACATCAATGGTGTGACTGCCATATTACTTTGAGTTTGAAAACAATTTTGTTTGATTGAATTGTGAGCTCTGAATTGGACATACTGACAGGCCCGGTCCTGAGATTTTGGGGGCCCAAAGCCAATAATCAACTACTAAATTTTTGGGGCCCTTTACATTTTTTTTTTATTGAATGGAAAAAAAAAATTAAGGTAAAGGACAAAAGATTTGCATTAAAATCATAAAAAATATTTAACATTACATTATAACAACTAATATGTATCACTTGATCCTCGCTCTTCTTGCATTTTTAGAAGCAAATAAATCAATCATACTTGCATAATCTAGTTTTTTTGCAAAATCATTTTCAATGGATAACAATGCTAATCCATTCAATCTTTCTTGTGACATGGTTGATCGAAGGTAATTTTTGATGATTTTTAACTTTGATGTGAACTATTAAACTATTAAACTTAAATGAATTCTTCTTGATGATGTAAATACCAATACTATAATAGCAATTAATTGGGTAAAAGACAAGACAAATATTTAATTAATTGAATAGAAAAAAAATATTTACTTGTGCTTACTGTGTTGAGATCAAAATATTTTTTTAAATCAAAATTCAAAACAAAAGCACCACCACTTAACAAAATACAAAACTTTTAAATTATATGATGTGAACTATTATACTTAAATAAATTTTTCTTGATGATGTAAACACTAATATTATAATAATAATTAATTGTGCAAAAGACAAGATAAATATTTAATTAATTGAATAAAAAAAAAAAGAAAGAAAATTACCTGTGCTGCTGCTGGAGCGCTGCTTCGTCGGCTGGTGTGGTGTGGCTGTCAAAGGGAACTTGCTGGTGTGGTGTGGCTATAGAGGGAAGGTTGATAGGGTTATGAATTAAAAAAAAAAAATGGGCCTTTTAAGTTGGTTTGGGCCGTGTGGTGTGGCTATCAAAGGGAAGGTTGATAGGGTTATGAATTAAAAAAAAAAATGGGCCTTTTAAGTTGATTTGGGCCTTAAACTTTTGGCTTTTTAAATGGTCAAAAAAATTAAGTTGATTTGGGCTTTTTTTTATTTTTTTTTGGACTCAAAACACACCTAACATATTATACTAACTTATAATAGAAGGGGGCCCCATTTTGGACCTATTTTGAGGGGCCCTAAGCCATGGCCTTGTGGGCCTGTGGCCAGGGCCGGGCCTGCATACTGACCTAAATCAAGGAAATGTCTTAACGACAGAAAAACGAAGCAAAACAATCCAAACACACTTATATACACTGACTGGTATAAATATACTGCCTGGTATGAAAGGAACACACTTATATACACTAACTGGTATGAATATACTGACTGGTATGAATACACTGAATTATTGACTCGGGCGACGGAGAAGACAGAATCTCTAACTCGACAGAATCTCTGAATAGAGTAGTATTTTTTTTTTTTTTTTTGTGTTCTGTGTAGCTCTCTCAAAATAAAATATCCTCTTAACCACACACCCAACTTTTTCTCTTTTTTTTATTTGTTTTACACCTATGTGTCTCTCCTTTCATCATAACAACATCCACTCCCTCTTTTTTTATATTTCTTCACCAGCCCATTCATAATAATTTGTACCCACCCCCATCATTCCGACTCTTCTCTTCTTCTTTTTTTCTTTGATTATTTTCTTTTTTTTTATGAAATATTTATCAATTTGTATAAAATACACCTAAAACAAATGTATACAGACATAAATTTATATAAAAATATATAAAATTATAAAATGCTACAAATTAATAAAATATTAGTGATGGCTAAATTAGGTGAGGTTTAGGATTAAAACTTCGATCTGAGTTTCGGCTGCAAAATTTATAAAATGACATATTCCAATTTTCATCATGGGGTGGTCAAAAGAAAACACTCAAGTCTTAGGGCCGGTCAAAATGGGGTGTCTACACATGGTGTGTAATAGTTGAATACTTTTCTGAGTACTCTTCAAAGTAGTGAGATTCTTTTGTTGTTGTGACCTGTTGAGTTAGTTATGTGGAGTAAGCAAATTTTGTGGGTGTGTTTGAACATGTTCAAGTGAGATTGCGAGTACGGTTATATTCCAATTGCGAGTTCGTTAGATTTTGAATAACCCCTTATATGTACAAGAATCACCTACATTTTCCCTTCTATTATAAATGGTTTGTCCAAATTCTAGTATGAGTGGTTTTAAGTTGAGGGGTGGCTTCTTTGGAACAATGTATCTTAACATCACGGATAGCTGGTGGGTGTAGAAATTTTTTTGATGCATTAGTAAGTACCTAAGTGAGTTTGTGGGTGACTGTAGAATGTATTACATTGCTTGAGTTTAATTTCGAGGACGAAATTTCTTTAAGGAGGGTAGGTTGTAATGACCCAATTTTTTTTTTTAAATAACCAACGCATAATTTAATTGAACAAATTTTCGAATTTGATTGCCGTGTAAATTCTGTGCGAAAACAGTTCGGTTTTTTATTTTTTAAAAATAATTCCCGATCTCAGAAAATTATGAACTTTTTATATGTTGTTCCCATATGAGTCTAGCACGTTGGATAAAAATTTCAAAATTTAATGAGAAGTATTTATTTTATGAAAATTCACGGACTGATTGGTGTTCAGTTTAATTTATAGCAAAATTTAAAATTGAGTTTTGGGTGTTCGGACCATGACAAGAGATAAATCAGTTGGGGATTTATTTTAAATTATTAAACTCCATTCATTTTGGACCCAATTGATTGAATTGTGACCCGTTATTAACCATGTAATAGTGTTGTAGTTTTAGTCTTGTCATGGTTCATATGTTGTGTAGTATATCTCTACTGGGCTATGGCTCACCCTATAAGGGAAACCATTTCAGGTATAGGTGATATACCTCCGCCAAGGCACTGACTTAGGAGAACTCGGAGCTGTATAACTTTCCCGTGTCTCTCTCTTCCACATATGTATAACTCTCTCGCGTCTCTCTCTTCCGTTAAAAAATGCGTTGGACACGCGGCCTTGCATTTGCATCACTGGCCGACAAAAGCTAGCCATTGATTAACGCTCGCCTCGGCTCTCTCTCCCTATTTGTCTTCTTCTCTTCAGCCTTTTCTTAATAAGCTCTTCTGCCTCCTTCTTCTTCATTCTCTTCTATCTCTTCTTCATCACTCTTTTCTATCTTCTTCTTCCTCGAGAGACAGAACAGAGAGACTAAGCGGAGGAGGCCAAAACTCAGTCCGTTCTCTGCTCTTACTCTGCAACTCATTTCTTTTCTTTTACATCTCCCACCTCCAACACATTCCTCATCCTGTCCCTTCGCTCTCTTTCCAGACCTAAACGATCCCATTTGCTTTGCTGGACCGAGTGCCCTTGTTGCTTTTCTTCCTAACCTTCCTGTGTTGTCGATTGAGCAAATAATGGCCACTCAATTCGACATAGAAGCCAACCACTTTACATTGACGTCCTGCATGGAGACAGTGGCAGCGGTCACTAACTTGTCTCATCGACTGCAAACCAGGACAAGTGAAGTACACTAGGTCAACGCCCAACTATCCCTGCTCCAGCGCATGTACAAAGATGTACGAGCAGAGATTTGTGCACTGAAGGCCGAGAATAAGGAGCTGAAACGGCAGGCCACCTCCATCGCCCAATTTGGAGCGTCTTCTTACTTCGTCTTTGACAGTCGGCGAGGAGTCGACTCTTTCGGCGAATGCGCTGAGGCGGGGCCCTCAAGGGTCACCCAAGATGGTAAAAAAAGGAACAGATCGGCGGGAGAGATGAGTAAGTGAAGTCAGCACGCGGCCGTCACTGGAAACAAAACAAGAGAACTCTGTCTCTTTTTTTAATTTTTTTTTTCTTTTGTTTTTCTGGGCTTGTTGTTTTTTCTTTTTTTGTATATATGGTTTTTTTTTTAGAGTAGGCAAGTAGAGCTTAAGCTCTTTTTTTTTTTTTTTTTTTTTTGAGTCTCTGTAAACGGGGATGTCCTCCCCTGACTACAATAAAAAAAAGTTTCATGTTTGCACATCAATGGCGTGACTGACATATCACTTTGAGTTTGAAAACAATTTTGTTTGATTGAATTTGAAACTGATTGAATTTTGAACTCTGTATTAGACATACTGACTTGAATCAAAGAAATGTCTTAACGACAGAAAAACGAAGCAAAACAATCCAAACACACTTATATACACTGACTGGTATGAAAGGAACACACTTATATACACTAACTAGTATGAATACACTGAATTGTTGACTCGGGCGGTGGAGAAGACAGTATCTCTAAGTCGACAGAATCTCTAAATAGAGTAGTTTTTTTTTTTTTTTTTTTTTTGTGTGTTCTGTATAGCTCTCTCAAAGTAAAATATCCTCTTAACCCCACCCCCAACTTTTTCTCTTTTTTATTTGTTTTACACCTGTGTGTCTCCACTTTTATTATAACACCATACACTCCCTCTTTTTGTATATTCCTTCACCAGCCCATTCATAATAATTTGTACCCACCCCCCATCGTTTCGACTCTTTTCTTTTTTCTTTTTCCTTTTTTCTTTTTTTTTTGTTTCATTATTTTCTTTTTTTTATCAAATATTTATCAATTTATATAAAACACACCTAAAACAAATGTACACACACATAAATTTATATAAAAATATATAAAATTATAAAATGCTACAAATTAATAAAATATTAGTGATGGCCAAAATGGGTGAGGTTTGGTATTAAAACTTCAATCTGAGCTTCGGTTGCGAAATTCATAAAATGACATATTCTAATTTTAATTATGGGGTGGTCAAAAGAAAACACACAAGTCTTAGGACCGGCCAAAATGGGGTGTCTATACATGGTTTGTAATATTTGAATACTTTTCTGAGTGCTCTTCAAAATAGTGGGATTGTTTTGTTGTTGTGACCTATTGAGTTAGTTATGTGGAGTAAGCAAATTTTGTGAGTGTGTTTGAACATGTTCAAGTGAGATTGCGAGTATGGTTGTATTCCAATTGCGAGTTCGATAGATTTTGATTAACCCCTTATATGTTGCAAGAATCACCTGTATTTTCCCTTCTATTATAAATGGTTTGTGCAAATTCTAGTACGAGTGGTTTTAAGTTAAGGGGTGGCTTCTTTGGAACAATGTATCTTAATATCATGGATAGCTGGTGGTTATAGAAATTTTGTTTATGCATTAGTAAGTACCTGAGTGAGTTTGTGGGTGATTGTAGAATGTATTACATTGCTTGAGTTTAATTTCGAGGACGAAATTTCTTTAAGGACGGTAGGTTGTAATGACCAATTTTTTTTTTTTTTTTGAAATAACCAGCGCATAATTTCATTGAGCAAATTTTCGAATTTGATTGCCATGTAAATTCTGTGCAAAAACAGTTCGGTTTTTTATTTTTTAAAAATAATTTCCGATCTCAAAAAATTATGAAATTTTTATATGTTGTTCCCTTATGAGTCTAGCACGTTGGATAAAAATTTAAGAATTTAATGATGAGTATTTATTTTATGAAAATTCACGGATTGATTGGTGTTCAGTTTAATTTATAGCAAAATTTAAAATTGAGTTTTGGGTGTTCGGACCATGATAGGAGATAAATCAGTTGTGGTTTATTTAAAATAATTAAACTCCATTCATTTTGGACCCAATTGATTGAATTGTGACCCGTTAGTAACCATATAATAGTGTTGTGGTTTTAGTCTTGTCATGGTTCATATGTTGTGTAGTATATCTCGACTAGGCTGTGGCTCACCCTATAAAGGAAACCATTTCAGGTACAGGTGATATGCCTCCACCAAGGCACTGACTTGGGAGGACTTTGAGCTATATAACTCTCCCGCGTCTTTCTCTTCCATATATGTATAACTCTCCCGCGTCTCTCTTTTCTGTCAAAGAACGCGTTAGACACGCAGCCATGCATTTGCGTCATTGGCCGACAAAAGCTAACGCTTGATTAACGCTCGCCTCGGCTCTCTCTCCCTCTTTGTCTTCTTCTCTTCAGCCTTCTTCTTAATCAGCTCTTCTACCTCCTTCTTCCTCATTCTCTTCTATCTCTTCTTCATCACTCTCTTCTATCTTCTTCTTCGAGAGAGACAGAACAGATAGACTGAGCGGAGGAGGCCAAAACTTAGTACGTTCTCCGTTCTTACTCTGCAACTCATTTTTTTCTTTTACATCTCCCACCTTCAACACATGGCCTTCTTATCCCGTCCCCTCACTCTCTTTCCGAACCTAAACGATCCCATAAGCTCTGCTGGACCGAGTGCCCCAGCTGCTTCTCTTCCTAACCTTCCTGTGTTGTCGATTGATCAAATAATGGCCGCTCAATCCGACATAGAAGCCAACCACTTTACATTGAGGTTCTGCATGGAGACAGTGGCGGCGGTCACTAACTTGTCTCACCGACTGCAGACCAGGACGAGTGAAATATACCAGGTCAACGCCCAACTATCCCTGCTCCAGCGCATGTACAAAGATGCGCGAGCAGAGATTTGTGCACTGAAGGCCGAGAACAAGGAGCCGAAACGGCAGGCCATCTCCATGGCCCGATTTGGAGTGCCTTCTTACTTCGCCTTTGACAGTCGGCGAGGAGTCGACTCTCTCGGTGGAAGCACTGAGGCAGGGACCCCGAGGGTCACCCAAGATGGCAAAAAGAGGAAGAGATCAGTGGGAGAGCCGAGTAAGTGAAGTCGGCACTCGACCGTCACTGGAAACAAAACAAGAGATCTCTCTCTTTTTTTTCTTTTTCTTTTGTTTTTCTAGGCTTGTTGTTTTTCTTTTTCTTTTTTTTTGTTTTTTGTATATATGGTTTTTTTTTTTTTTAAAGTGGGCAAGTAGAGCTTCAGCACCTTTTTTTTTTTTTTTTTTTTTTTGAGTCTGTAATCGGGGATGTCCTCCCCTGACTGCAATAAAAAAAAGTTTCATGTTTGCACATCAATGGCGTGACTGGCAATCACTTTGAGTTTGAAAACAATTTTGTTTGATTGAATTTTAAACTCTGAATTGGACATACTAACCTGAATCAAAGAAATGTCTTAACGACAAAAAAACGAAGGAAAACAATCCAAAAACACTTATATACACTGACTGGTATAAATACACTGACTGGTATGAAAGGAACCCACTTATATACACTAGCTGGTATGAATACACTGACTGGTATGAATATACTGAATTGTTGACTCGGGCGATGGAGAAGACAATATCTCTAAGTCGACAGAATCTCTAAATAGAGTAGTATTTTATTTTATTTTTTTTTTTTTGGTTGTGTTCTGTGTAGCTGTCTCAAAATAAAATATTCTCTTAACCCCACCCCAAACTTTTTCTCTTTTTTATTTGTTTTACACCTGTGTGTCTCCCCTTTCATCATAACACCATCCACTCCCTCTTTTTTTATATTCCTTCACCAGCCCATTTATAATAATTTGTACCCACCCCCCATCATTCCGACTCTTTTCCTTTTTTTTATTTTCTATTTTTATCAAATATTTATCAATTTATATAAAACACACTTAAAACAAATGTACACACACGTAAATTTATATAAAAATGTATAAAATTATAAAATGCTACAGATTAATAAAATATTAGTGATGGCCAAAATGGATGAGGTTTGACATTAAAACTTCAATCTGAGTTTCGGCTGCGAAATTCATAAAATGGCATATTCCAATTTTCATCATGAGGTGGTCAAAAGAAAACACACAAGTCTTAGTGCCGGTCAAAATAGGGTGTCTACACGTGGTGTGTAATATTTGAATACTTTTTTGAGTGCTCTTCAAAGTAATGGGATTCTTTTGTTGTTGTGATATTTTGAGTTAGTTATGTGGAGTAAGCAAATTTTGTGGATGTGTTTGAACATGTTCAAGTGAGATTGCGAGTACGGTTGTATTCCAATTGCGAGTTCGATAGATTTTGATTAACCCCTTAAATGTTGCAAGAATCACCTACATTTTCTCTTCTGTTATAAATTGTTTGTCCAAATTCTAGTACGAGTGGTTTTAAGTTAAGGGGTGGCTTCTTTGGAACATTGTATCTTAATATCATGGATAGCTGGTGGGCGTAGAAATTTTTTTGATGCATTAATAAGTAGGGGTGTAATCGAGCCGAGCCGAGTCGAGTTTATCAATGTTTGAGCTCGGCTCGACTTATTTTCCAGATGTTCGAGCTCGGCTCGAGCTCGAAACGAGCCCAAATATATTGGCTCGGGCTCGGCTCGCACAAAATTTGTCTAACTCGAGCTCGGCTCGTTGTGGCTCGTTAGCCAAGTCAAACTAATCAAAAGCATGAAGCTTACATACACTAGACATAAATAGAATGCCCTTACCTGAAGACCATTGTGTGCAGGCGATGTGGGACAAATTTGTTTGACAGTTGATAGGCTTGTTTTGTTGTTGAGAGGACTTGCACAAGCAAGTCCCACATCGGTCCAAGAGAAGTGTGATCAAGGATGAGAGTGCCTATAAAACTCCCCCCACATGGCCCAAGCATCTCCACTCAACAAAAGCAAATAATTCCAAAATACATGTATATGTATGCATGTATATATAAACTTGTACAGTTGAAATTTTATTAATTAAATTTATACAAATATAATAGAAAAATAAATTTGAAAGTTTAATATTATAAAATTGAAAAGTTTAATATTTTGTTAATTATATTTATATATATATATATTATATAATTATTATATATAAATAATATATAATATAATTATATATATATATATATATATTTAGGCTCGCGAGCCTATCGAGCCAAGTATTACTAAGCTCGGGCTCAGCTCGTTTGTTAAACGAGCTTTAAATTTAAGCTCGAGCTCGTTTATTTAGTAATCGAACCGAGCTCAAACGAGCCTTAACGAGCCGAGCTCGAGCTTGTTCATGAACAGCTCGGTTCATTTGCAGCCCTATTAATAAGTACTTGAGTGAGTTTGTGAGTGACTGTGGAATGTATTACATTGCTTGAGTTTAATCTCGAGAACAGAATTTCTTTAAAGAGGGTAGGTTGTAATGACTCAATTTTTTCTTTTAAATAACCAGCGGATAATTTTATTGAGCAAATTTTTGAATTTGATTGCCGAGTAAATGCTGTGCGAAAACAGTTTGGTTTTGTATTTTTTAAAAATAGTTTCCGATCTCAGAAAATTATGAAATTTTTATATGTTGTTCTCATATGAGTCTAGCACGTTGGATAAAAATTTAAGAATTTAATGATGAATATTTATTTTATGAAAATTCACGGACTGATTGATCTTCAGTTTAATTTATAGCGGAATTTAAAATTGAGTTTTGGGTGTTCGAACCATGATTTGAGATAAATCAGTTGGGGATTTATTTTAAATTATTAAACTCCATTCATTTTGTACCCAATTGATTGAATTGTGACCCGTTAGTAACCATGTAATAGTTTTGTGGTTTTAGTCTTGTCATGGTTCATATGTTGTGTAATATATCTCTATTGGGCTGTGGCTCACCCTATAAGAGAAACCATTTCAGGTACAGGTGATATGCCTCCGCCAATGCATTAACTTGGGAGGACTCGGAGCTGTATAACTGTCCCGCATCTCTCTCTTCCATATATGTATAACTCTCTCGCGTCTCTCTCTTCCGTCGAAAAACGTGTTGGACACGCAACCTTGCATTTGCGTCACTGGCCGTCAAAAGCTAACCCTCGATTAACGCTCGCCTCGACTCTCTCTCCCTCTTTGTCTTCTTCTCTTCAGCCTTCTTCTTAATCAGCTCTTCTGCCCCCTTCTTCCTCATTCTCTTCTATCTCTTCTTCATTACTCTCTTTTATCTTCTTCTTCCTCAAGAGACATGTAACAACCCAGATTTTTAATTATTCTTTAGAATTTATACTAATATTATTTAATCACAGTTAGAAAAATATATAATTTATTATATATTATTATGTGTAATTTTGTAAAACAATATAATTATTAAAAGTGTAGGGGTCAAAATATAAATAATAATAATAGTATTGATAATAATAATAATAATAATGGATGTGGTAGTAAAATAAATAATTAATTTTCTGTTGATATATGATAGAGCGTAATTTAATTATGAATTAAATTATTTATATAATTATATTAACAAGTTGGGCCAATATGTAATTATCTTAAATATTTATTAAAGATAAGAACGAATATATATAATTAATTAATCGAATCTGAGGGAGATTCGCGAGGGCTACGTATGCGCTTCCCTCCCTATAGGGAGGAGCTGATCTGGGCGGAAAAGAAAGAAAGCAAAGGAAGAGAAAGAAAGAAAGAAAGAAAGAAAAGAAAAAAGAAAGAGAGAAAGAAAGGAAGGAGAAAGAAAAGAGAGAAAGAAGGAAAAAATGATGGAAGCTAAGAGAGTCTTTGGTAGTGGAAAGAAAAAGTAAGGTATTACTCTTAAGATGAGTTATATTATACCTTGAGTCACCATAATATGTTTTACGTATGTTTTGACTTACCATATTTATTTTATACAAGTTATATTTTATAAATTATAATAATATTTCAGTTACGTGGTTTAATTTCTAAACCCTATTTGTGAAAATAAAACCCATGGATATGTTTGTTTATATTTTAAAGAATATTTGACTATAAGCTTATATACAATTATGTTTTGTAAGTACCACTACGGGAGTCCCACACATTGGGAGACTTAAATAACCATTGGCCTCTATTTGGCCACTTTGTAGTCCTCTGTTTGTCATGGATCCATTGACCTCTGTTCTGTGCAGAGCAAAGTGCTGTGCGAAGATAAGTGCTACACTATTGTGGGAACCACCTCTATAATCCGTACGAGCCACCTCTTGAATCCGTACCTCTGTATTGTTATGAATCCATTGACCTCTGTTCTGTGCGGAGCAAAGTGCTGTGCAGAGATAAGTGCTACACTATTGTGGAAACCACCTCTATAGTCTGTATGAGCCACCTCTTGAGTCCGTACCTCTGTTCTGACTGTCACTCTTATGACCTCTGTTCTGTTCGGTACCGTGGTTATGGTTATTTATTTACATAATTTCTGTATTTTAGTTTCTGCCACCAATGATTTATTTACCAAACTGAGTTATGTAAATGTTTTGGCTTAACTAACTATCAATGGTTATTTCGTGTCCCTTATACTCTTGGTATAATATTTCTCACTCTGCCATGTGCGTATAGTTGTTTACCAATTTTCAGGAAACTATACAATTCAGAAATAACTTTTGGAAAGTCGTAGACGCAGTGTTGCGAAATAGACACACACAACACTTTTATGATATTTTTATATGTAAATATCGGCATTTTTGGTCAATAAATTTTGTAATAAAAATAGAAGCTCCAATGATTATTTTGGTACCGTCACTTAAATATTACTTTCACTCGCATTTATCAATTTGTTTAAGAATGGGCCGGAGGTAACTTCAGTTACAGGCCATCACGATGCTTAACCCTTGGGTACGGAGAGCAGGTCGTGACAAGACATAACAGAAAGACTGAGTGGAGGAGACCAAAACTCAGTCTGTTCTCTGCTCTTACTCTGCAAGTCATTTCTTTTCTTTTACATCTCCCACCACCAACACATGGCCTCATCATCCCGTCCCCTCACTCTCTTTCCGAACCTGAACGATCCCATAAGCTCTGCTGGACCGAGTGCCCCTGCTGCTTCTCTTCCTAGCCTTCTTGTGTTGTCGATTGAGCAAATAATAGCCGCTCAATCTGACACAGAAGCCAACCACTTTACATTGAGGTCCTGCATTGAGACAGTGGCAGCGGTCACTAACTTGTCTTACCGACTGTAGACCAGGATGAGTGAAGTACACCAGGTCAACGCCCAACTCTCCCTACTCCAGCGCATGTACAAAGATGCACGAGTAGAGATTTGTGCACTGAAGGCTGAGAACAAGGAGCTGAAACGGCAGGCCAATTCCTTGGCCCGATTTGAAGCGCCTTCTTACTTCGCCTTTGACAGTAAGGGAGGAGTTGAGTCTCTCGGCAGAAGCGCTGGGGCAGGGCCCTCGAGGGTCACCCGAGACGACAAAAAGAGGAAGAGCTCGGCGGGAGAGCCGAGTAAGTGAAGTCGGCACACGGCCGTCACTGGAAACAAAACCAAGAGATCTCTCTCTTTTTTTTCTTTTTTTTTTCTTTTGTTTTTCTAGGCTTTTTTTTTTTTTTTTTTTGTATATATGGTTTTTTTATTTTTTTTGGAATGGGCAAGTAAGGCTTCAGCTCTTTTTTTCTGGGTTTTTTTTTTTTTTTTTGGAGTCACTGTAATCGGCGATGGCCTCCCCTAACTGCAATAAAAAAAAGTTTCATGTTTGCACATCAATGACGTGATTGGCATATCACTTTGAGTTTGAAAACAATTTTGTTTGATTGAATTTGAAACTGATTGAATTTTGAACTCTGAATTGGACATACTAACCTGAATCAAAGAAATGTCTTAACGATAGAAAAACGAAGCAAAACAATCCAAACACACTTATATACATTGACTGATTTGAATACACTGACTGGTATGAAAGGAACACACTTATATACACTGACTGGTATGAATACACTGACTGGTCTAAATACACTGAATTGTTGACTCGAGCGGTAGAGAAGACAGAATCTCTGACTCGACTATGCCCCTAATTCATTGCTTTGACCTTTTTTTTTTCTTGATTTTTTTGAAAAAATGTTTTGACCAACATGAGAATTAGATTAGCATACTTATTCCATTTTCTGTTTTGAAATCATGTAAGTTAATCTGTGAGCACTGAAAATTTTTCCTTTTTAAATCCAAGAATGGTCCAAGTTTTGCAAAAATGGAACAATTTTCGAGAAAAATCAGTCAACTTCATTCAAATTAATCAAAACCTTTTTTGCAAATGGCCACTACTCAACCAACATAGAATCAACCATTGGGGTGCACAGCCCCAAGCCAGATAATCAATGGTGATAACCGAACCGAGTCGATCTGAACCGAATAAAGCTGAGAACTGAACTGGACCGAACCGAACCGAATCACCTACATTTTCCCTTCTGTTATAAATTATTTGTCCAAATTCTAGTACGAGTGGTTTTAAGTTGAGGGGTGGCTTCTTTGGAACAATGCATCTTAATATCATGGATAGCTGGTGGGTGTAGAAATTTTGTTGATGCATTAGTAATTAAGTACCTGAATGAGTTTGTGGGTGACTGTAGAATATATTACATTGCTTAAATTTAATTTTGAGGACGAAATTTCTTTAAGGATGGTAGGTTGTAATGACCCAAATTTTTTTTTTAAATAGCCAGCGCATAATTTAATTTTCGAATTTGATTGCCGTGTAAATTCTGTGCGCAAACAGTTCGGTTTTATATTTTTTAAAAATAGTTTCCGATCTTAGAAAATTATGAAATTTTTATATGTTATTCCCATATGAGTCTAGCACGTTGGATCAAAATTTCAGAATTTAATGATAATTATTTATTTTATGAAAATTCACGGACTGATTGGTGTTCAGTTTAATTTATAGTAGAATTTAAAATTGAGTTTTGGGTGTTCGGACCATGATTTGAGATAAATCAGTTGGGGATTTATTTTAAATTATTAAACTCCATTCATTTTGAACCCAATTGATTGAATTGTGACCCGTTAGTAACCATATAATAGTGTTGTGGTTTTATTATTATTATTTGACTACCATAAAAGAGTTGTGAATATTTATGGTTTGTACCATTAAACGAAATATATTTTGTGGTGAGAAAATATTATATTTACTTTTGTCATTAAAGATGTTGAAATGTATTTTTAATTGATATATATATATATATATATATAGGTGTATATATATATGGTTAGATATTTTTTTAGTTAAAACAAAAAATATATATATATCTCTAAATAGTAACCAAATAGATATTTTGTTCAACTTTTGAAAAGTCTTGGAGTTCTTGCCTTGAGGAAACAAGAGAAAAGCGGTTCCAAGTTGGTTTTTCTTGGATTTGATCTAGTGTAAGTCATTTTTGACCCTTAGTGCTTTGGATCAAAACGTAGAGGGCGGAAAAGGCGTCGTTTGGCTCGAAAAAAATTTAATTTCTGTTGGTGAAAAATTTGAAAGCTTCTTGGCTCGAGGTAGGGATTTTTCCTACACTTCTTTATGTACTTTTACTTGATTATATGGAGCTTAGAGTTGTATATAATTTAATTAGAATTTTTGAAAAATTTGTGATTTATTTGCTTAAAAGGGAAATTTTGAGAAAAATAAAAAATTGATGTCCAAATTGTGAAAGTGTGAACTTGGAATATGTTTGTAAGGTTATGAAAGAGCTATGTTTTAAATTTGAACAAAAACGGACTTCGACTCGATCGGTTTTGAAATTTTTACCGGTTTGCGACCAAAAGAGCATTTTTAAAGAAAATAAAGGAATTATATTTAACTTTTGGGGCTTTTGATCAAAATAGGATGTCATGGTTGAATAATGCTTAGAGAATGAGTTTGGAAAGAAAATGATGTTTTCTTGAGGATTAACGGTATTATTTTGCTTAATGTATCTGTTGGAATAAAACTAACACGGTTAGAAATGGATCTTGAGAGGTTACTGGACGTGATTTGATATGAAAACTAGTGTAGTTGTTCATATTTGATGAGATGTGGAATACATTGTATTTATCAGAATTTTTGAAATTTAATTGTTTAAATATCTGTTTTGGGCTATCGGTGAATGATAACCATGATTGTTGTAGAAATACATGAGACTTAGGTAAATTGAACCACATTACTCATTTATTGTATTCTATATTGCATTACATTCATTTTATTGGAAATGTATCTATTTTTTAGAAATGTTTGAAAATGTATCTATTTGCGAAAAGATGAATAGTTAGTGAATCTGGGTAGGAGGTGTGGAACCGCGCGGTTAGGTGTCGAGCCTTCCAGTTTACTGGTAAAAATGACAATGGTAGTGCATTAGGGCCTACTTGCAAACACTCACCTAGAGATTCATATAGCCTGTATTCCTGTAACAGATATGGTTTAAAATGGAAATGGTTTTATATCTGTTGTTACATCTCAGTATTGAATGCTTTTTAAAAAGAGAGATAAATTGTTTTATCATGAGCATGGCATGAGGATACTCCTCTTTAGTCTTGTCATGGTTCATATGTTGGGTAGTATATCTCTACTGGGTTGTGGTTCACCTTATAAGGGAAACCATTTCAGGTACAGGTAATATGCCTCCGCTAAGGCACTAACTTGGGAGGACTCGGAGCTGAGGCTTCATTTTTGTTTTATTGTTATTTGTTGAATGTAAGCCCAGGGTTGTGTTTGCGTTGAGTTGAAACTCCATTTTGTGTAACCAAGAATGTTCTTGGATAAATTTGTAAGCCTGTAGGGCACTTATTATCTATTCGGCTTCCATTTCATACTTGTTGTAAAATGTATGCTTGGGATTGGAACTGGGGCATTGAGATATGAATAGCATGTATTTGGCATTTGAGATTTAATGGAAATGGATGTATGGAATAGTTAGCTATATATATGTATTTGTCTATCATGTGGGTTCTGTAGCATAAATAGATATACCCTGCCCATTTTTTCGAGGCGTTACACATCTGGGCCTGGAGCCTTATTACCATCACAATCCTTAATAGCGCACCTTATATCTTCCTTAGAAGATTCTGTTTCCAACAAATCAGACTATGGGTTGTCCCTCACTGACTTGGAAGGATCCTCTAATATAAGTCTAAACTGCCAATCCTCAGTAAATTGTTTTCGAAAATAAGCTTGAACCTCTTGCTTAACTTTGCATAGATCATCAAATATCACATCCCCAATAGTTAAAGAATTGATTTCATTTTCTCCCCTGTCTACACTTTACTACCATATGAAAATATCTTGTGTTTTTATCACCATTCAGATTCCAATTCAGTCTTGATTTCTGAAGCCACAACCATTCCACCATTCTATTTAATCTGCAAGCTTCATCACTAACCTCTCTTCTTCTTGCTTTTTTTGCCTCTTCAAGCTCTCTAGCCTCTGCTACCAAATCAATCATATGAAGCTCTTCCTCTGATTGCTTCAACTTAGTATGAACATTACCAAATACTTCACGATTCCACTGTTTAAGTGCTAATTTTAGCTCCTTCATCTTCTGAAATAATCTAAAACCAGCCCATCCCTCCCTCCGCATGATGCCCGTTCCACCATTTTTCCACAAAAGGAAAGAAATTTGGGTATAATGTCCATGCATTTAAAAACCTAAAGGGCCTAGGACCCCAATCTCTCTGATCTTCCATCAAAAGTAAAGGACTATGATCAGACATAGCTCTAGGTAACCCTCATAACATCAGATTGAATGATTCCAACCATTTTGGTTCCACTAGTACCCTGTCAATTTTGCTCCATTTTTCCCCTTCCCTAGCAGATTAAATAATTCTGCTCCATTAGTGATGAAGCTTGCAAATTAAATAGAATGGTGGAATGGTTGTGGCTTCAGAAATCAAAACTGAATTGGAATCTGAATGTTTGAGAGAAAACAATAGAAGCTTGGATAACATTGATGTTTACTACTGATCTATCATTTTTAACACAAAAAACAATGAAATTAAAAATAAAAAAGAAAGATTTTTAGTCCATTCTTCAAAGCAAAGGAAAAGAAATGCAAGAAAAACCCTCAAGAAGAAGTAGGGAAGAAAAATAAATAAATAAATAATACAAAACGACATTACTAGTTAAGCATAAACTCAGAGAACCCAACCCACTTAGCAAAGAAAAACATCACAAAACAAAGGACCTAGAAGTAGAAATCTAGAGAAAACCAGTGAGTAAGTAAATGTACCTGATTGTACTCTGGCTTAGCTACAAACACCCAGAAATTTACCCTTCCAGTAGTAGACCTCCAAGGATTTAACAAAACTCTAAAATTCAGACACAGATTTTAAGACTCAGAAAGAAAAAAAAATTCAAATCAGAACACACAGAATCTAATAAAGAGCCTTAAAAGATTTCAAAAGCCCCTAACGAAAGTTAAAAGCCTCACACTCTACAGTCTTACATAACATATATGGTAAAGACGATTTGAGATCTTATTTCTTGATTCAATTTTACAGATGAAGTAAAGTATTTATACAACAATTACTCAAGACTAACCATGATGAGTTAACTCTAACCAATATACTAACTCTAACTCTAACTAACTAACTGCTGAACTAATTCTGTTGTTGAACTAATTCTGTTACAGATATTACAATGGATATGAAATAATATGACTAGACTCCTCTTGTAGCTTCTCACACGTGGACTGGAACTGTATGGACTGCTGCTGCTGATTCTGATTGTGTTGCTGAGTATGCTGATTCTGATTGTGTTGCTGAGTATAAGCTATACTTTCATCACCCCCGGCAAGCACATAGGGGATGAAAGCACCATGAGCTTTGTCATGAATAGAAAATGAAAACGAGAGACGGGTGGGTGTAAAGCTTTGGTAAACAGATCAGATCAGCAAGCTGATCAGAGGAGGCAACATGCTTGACAAAGATTTGTTTGGAGGCAACGCGTTCACGGATATAATGATAATCAACAGCAATGTGTTTAGACCGAGAATGAAAAACTGGATTGGAACTCAAGGAAATAGCAGACAAGTTATCACACCAGAGAATGGGACATGGATGAGCAATGTGTAAATCAGTGAGAACCATTTGAAGCCAACTCAACTCAGCTGCTGTCTGAGCAAGGGCTCGATACTCAGCCTCGGTGGACGAACGAGACACGGTAGATTGCTTTTTGGCAGACCAAGAGATAAGGTTAGGACCTAAAAAGATACAGTAGCCAGTAGTAGAGCGACGATCACTGATACTGCCTGCCCAATCCGAGTCAGAGAAGGCATGAAGCTCAAGAGGACCAGGAGTAAAGGACAGACCCTGATGAAGAGTACCCTTAAGATACCGCAGCAAGTGTTTGACAGATGCAAAATCAGCCTCAGTAGTGGGAGAATGCATAGTTTGGCAAGCATGATTAACAGCAAAGGAGATATCTGGGCGAGTGATTGTCAAATACTGAAGAGCGCCAACAATACTACGATAGAGAGAAGGATTTGAATATGCCACATTTGCAGAGGCCAGTGAAGATGACTTGACAGACATGGGAGAAGGGGCTGATTTACAGTCAGCCATGCCAGCCTTAGTGAGAATTTCCGAGGCATATTTAGATTGAGAAAGAAAATATCCAGAGGCAGAGGAAGTCACAGAGACACCCAAAAAATAGTTAATAAGTCCCAATTCTTTCATTGAAAAGGCAGAGTGCATATGAGCAATGAGAGAGGCAATATGAGCTGAATTATTGCCAGTGATAAGGATATCATCAACATAGACCAGTAACACAGTCATGGTAGTGGCAGTTTGTTGAATAAACAGAGACGAATCAGAGGAACTAACAACAAATCCATTTGTAAGAAGATAGCTTGAAAAAGTAGAATACCAAGCACGGGGTGCTTGTTTAAGTCCATACAATGCTTTAGTCAATTTACAGACAAATTGTGGTTTAGACTTGTCAAACAAAACCTGGAGGTTGAGTCATAAAAACTTCTTCATCCAAGACACCATGCAAAAATGCATTTGAGATGTCGAGTTGTTTAATTGACCAATTGTAATGAAGAGCCAAGCAAAGTAAAATACGGATTGTAGGCTGTTTAGCAACGGGACTGAATGTCTCATGATAGTCTAAACCAGCTTCTTGAAGATATCCTTTAGCTACAAGACGAGCTTTATGACGAGCAATGGTACCATCAGAATTACGTTTGAGACGAAAGACCCACTTACATCCAATAGCCTGTTTAGTAGGAGGCAGAGGAACCAAAGTCCAAGTGGATTGTGATTGAAGAGCTGCAAATTCTTCATTCATGGCCTTGGTCCAGGCAGAAGACAGAGCAGCTTCTTTATAGGAACAAGGTTCAGAATCAGTAGAAGCAGGGGAAGTAATGGCAGACAAGATAGGATGAGCTGCCTTAGACCGAGTAACCATTGGATGAATATTAGAGAGAAGAGTAGTAGAAGAAGAAGGAAGGGAATAGGACTGAAGATCAACAACAAGAGAATTAATAGGAATAGCAGGTGGAGAGGAATGAGAGAATGGAGAAGAACCAGGCAATGGAGATGTGGGAGAAACAGCTGCTGCTGGGGCAGCAGATGGAGAAACAGGAGAAAGAACTGATACGGTGGCAGGTGCTGGGACTGCTGAAACTGGGATGGTTGTAGGTGGTGGGACAGCTGATGAAGAAGTAGGAATTATGGCTGGTGTGACATGAGAACAAGAAGGCCAAAAGAAAGTTTGATACTGAGACAAGGAAGAGGAAGGGAACATGCACAGAAGCTTCAAGAAAAGGGAAGGTGTTCTCATGAAAAACAACATGCCGAGAAACATAAATGCGACCAGTGCTGGAGTCAAGACACCGATATCCTTTAACTGAAGGTATATAGCCAAGAAAGACACAAGCAAGAGAACGGGGCTGAAGCTTGTGATGAGCATATGGTTTGAGCCAAGGGAAACACAGACAACCGAAAGGTTTAAGAAAATGATAGTCAGGTAAATGATGATGAAACAACATTTCAAAAGGAGACTGATTTTGAAGCTTAGAGCTGGGCATACGATTAATAAGATACACAGAAGTGGCAACAGTGTTCAAACCAATAAGCAAGAGGAACACCAGACTGCTGAAGCAAGGCAATAGTGGTTTCTATGATGTGTCGGTGTTTCCTTTCGGCAACTCCATTCTGTGGTGGTGTATAGGGACAAGACAATTGATGATCTATTCCATGAGTGCGAAGAAATTCTTGAAACTTAAGTCCCAGATATTCAGTGCCATTATCGGTGCGAAGAATTTGCAATTTAATAGTAAATTGATTTTCAACAAAAGCTTTGAATTCAATGAATTTTGTAAAAACTTCGCTTTTAAAATGCAAAGGGTAAAGCCAGGTAAATTTGCTGAAATCATCAACAAACAAAACATAGTATTTAATAGGAGAAGAAGACTGAAATGGTCCCCATACATCACTATGGATTAGGGCCAATGGCTTATTAACAGAAGTAGTAGACAAACTAAATGGTAAGCGATGACTTTTGGCCATACAACAATGCTTACAAGGAAATGAAGAACTAGAAACAGTCTGAGGTAGTTTCAGTTTATTACAAATCAATTGCATTTTATGTAAAGAAGGATGGCCTAAGCTAGCATGCCAAGTGGAAGGAGCAGTAGTGGTGGTGAGGCAAACTGGAGGAGAAGATCTAGGAAGAACAGCTGGAAGATGATAGAGGCCATGAGAGCTAGGACCTCTATAAAGAATAGCTTTGTTACTCTTGTCCTGAATCACAAAACCAGAAGAATCAAAAGTAATTGAACAATGATTATCAGAGACAAATTGATGAACTGAGATGAGATTGGCAGAAATTTTAGGAACATGAAGAAGCTGTGTAAGAGCAAAATTTTTAGAAGGAGTTGGTAAAATACCAGTACCTTTATGCTGAATAGGCAAGGCATTACCATCTCCAACCATGATCTGATCTGAACCTTGATATGGCTGATAGGATTGTAAATTTTGCAGATCATGAGTGACATGACTAGTGGCTGCAGAGTCTAAAAACCAATTGTCTGATGGAGAAGAACCAGAGGCAAGGTAGGCCTTATTCTGATAAGTGTTCTGAAAGTCAGATGAAATAGGAGAGGTCTTAGTGTTGGTAACCTGATAGGAAGGATCCATTCGGTACCAACAATTGAGAGCAACATGATTATGTTTGCCACAGATTTGACAAACCACAAGAGATTTATCATTGAAATGAGGATAACCAGATGAATTGGATGAATTTGTGTTATAGCCAGAGGAATTGTTATAACCTCGACCTCTTCTTCCTCGGGAGAAATATCGACCACCAGATCGATTGCCTGAATTGCGAAAGCCTGAAGACTGAACAGAATTTTTCCGAGGATAACCTTGAGTTGAATAAGCCACATGCAGATCAGCAGAATTCTGTTTAGAAACAGATTCTATATGGATTGCCTCTGAACAGAGCAGTGACGACAGATTTTCCATGGAGATGGATTCAGATCTGGCACGAATTGTAGTTTTAAAAGCATTGTATTCTGCAGGAAGGCCATTCAATGTGAGAAGGACCAGATCTTCATCGTCAACAGGTGAAGCAGCCATAGCCAATTGATCGGACAAAGCTTTAATCTGAGAGAGATATTCTTCCATTGAACAGGATAGTTTTGCAACATTATTAAGTCTGTTCTTGAGCTGATGAATATGCGACCTTGAGAGAGAAGTAAAACGTTTCTCAAGTGTACTCCAGACTTCAAAACTAGTCTTGCAATGAAGAACTATGGTGAACACTGCTGAGGATAACGTAGCTGTAATACAGCTCAGAAGATGTGAATCAACAAGCATCCATTGAGTGTATGCATCATTAGGTACCTCTCTGATGTATTGAGGAGGAGGTGCAGTAGATCCATCAACATAACAGAGCAAACCAGTAGCTCTGAGGATGTTGTGAAATTGATTTTTCCAGATAATGAAGTTGGAAGAATCAAGCTTGACAGTAACAAACGAATTTAGATTGGAGATAAGAAGTGAAAGATTTGAAGGTAAGGTCGCCATTGATGGACCTTCAAACTCGTGAGAGCAATTTGGCTCTGATACCATAAAGACGATTTGAGATCTTATTTCTTGATTCAATTTTACAGATGAAGTAAAGTATTTATACAACAATTACTCAAGACTAACCATGATGAGTTAACTCTAACCAATATACTAACTCTAACTCTAACTAACTAACTGCTGAACTAATTCTGTTGCTGAACTAATTCTGTTACAGATATTACAATGGATATGAAATAATATGACTAGACTCCTCTTGTAGCTTCTCACACGTGGACTGGAACTGTATGGACTGCTGCTGCTGATTCTGATTGTGTTGCTGAGTATGCTGATTCTGATTGTGTTGCTGAGTATAAGCTATACTTTCATCATATGGAAACCAGAAGGGCAACCCATTGTTCTATACACTACTTAGAAAAATGCTTGGGAGCTTTGAGCACTCCTAAATGGATCTAATACATATCTAAATTCAGATCACTCGAATTTCTTTAAGTTATTTTTTTGTTGTGCACCATCTAGGAAGTTTATGTATCTTGACTCGAGTGATAGAGATTGTGTTAGCTTGCATAAGCACAGGTTGGAAAAACTGAGTTTTGTTGCCCAAGGGAATATGATTCTTTCCCTCCACTCTTCCCTCTTTTTTCCCATCTTTTTCTCATACCAAACATAGCTTAACTATTTTCCTGCAAGTAATTTTACAGACAATGGAATCACTAGTGTTTTGTCATTGTGTTCTGCTTTGACAAGACTATTTTAATGCAAGGATTGAAGTACGATGGTGATTAGTTTTAAAATTGCCATACGTTACTTAACATTCTTCTCCACAGGCTTTTTGGAAGTAAGATACTGCTATAGTTCAACTTGTTATCTTTGATGATGAATTGGATGCTTCATTTATCTATTGTGTACCAGTTTTGAAACTCATTTGTTTGGATCACGAATCGGTTAGAGGTATGCCTTAAAAGCATGAGATTTTTTTTGTGCTTTTGTTGTCATGAAGGTTAGTTTGTCAATAATTAAATATAATAAAGAGAGAGGAAAAAGTGTAATTTTTTTTTAAATAGAAAACCCAACACCAATTCTAAATAGCCTCGTGAAATAATAGTCCAATCCTTCATAACTAGGAAGCTTGGATAGCTCTCTCAGACCTACATGTTAGGTGTCATATATGTTTGGAACATGGACACACATTTAAGTTAATTTTTAACTTTTTATAAAGGGATGTGTAAAAAAATAAAATAAAAAAATAATTAATTTTTTGGTATTATTTTGATTATATACGGCATATAAAGTATGTCATAAATATATTAAAAATAACTTTTTATGGCATGTAAAATTACACCATCAAAAGTATGATGATTTATTGCATGACAAAAATGTCATAAAAAATTCTATACGACATACAAAATATGTCATTAATGTTTAATTTATTATTTTTTACAACTCTACTTGCATGCCGTAAATGACATTCAACTTTTCACGGCATGTCATATAACGGCATTTGTGTGCATGGCGCGAAAGAGTTTTTACGGCATATATTGCAAGCCGTAAAAATTCAATTGTGTTATAGTGTAAGGAGTTTTTGGTGTGTTACGTTGTTACGTGTGAAAAAAGTATACTAAGGAGTTTTTTAGTGTGTTATATTGAAATGTTACGTTATTAGAGTGTTACATTGGAGTATTACGTTCTTATTCGTTATGTGAGATTTGTTCCATAATGAATGAAAATCCAAAATCTCTATAATGCAGATTGTCTAAATTTGTAACTTCACATTTGAAGAAACTCACTTTCATTCCTAAAAAATTAAACCTAAACATGTAAATGATTACCCTTATGTGTAATTTCCATTTTAATGAGACTTTTAGGTTCATCAGAAAAAATGAAAAACTAAATAGTCTATAAGATTACATTTTGAGATTTATTGGTGCTTCAATCTTTTCTTTTCTTTTCTATATTTGAAGTTTTTTTTTTTTCCTCTCACTTTAGCTTTTCATATTTTAAGTTTTTTTTTTTAATTTATTTTTAAAATTAACTTTTATTCAAAATTAGACAAAAATTATCATATTAGGTACCACATGATATAAAAGAAATTATTATATTAGAATTTAGAGTTGTGTTAAATGTGTGGTTTATATATAATAAAATATTTTTATACCATATGATTATCAATGTGTTATTTTCTGTCTAATTTTAAGCATGAATTAGTTTTTGAAATAAATTTTTAAAAAAATTAAAATATAAAGAACCAAAGTGTAAAGAAAAAAACTTCAAAAATCAAAAAGGCAAAATATCACATCCAAACCATAACCATTTTAGTTTTCTCTCACAAAAGTCAAAAAAGGCAAAAAATTCTTTCCAAACAAACTTGTTAATTCCAAACTAAAAAAGTCTCAATTCCAAAAAGCGAATTAAAAATGTTTTTGCCAAACGACAACTTATAATAGTTGGGCCTTAGATATGTAAGAAATGAAAAGTTGATACCTATCCTACCACATCATTATAGGTAAAATTGTGAATTTTTTTTTTTTTTTGGTTGTGAATTTCAAACATTTTTCTTTTAAAAATTTAGTTTTAATAGATTAAAAATAATAATTTCATTTCATTCCATTTAATTCAATGGCATTACTCGTCTATTCTAATTAACAAATACTATTTGAGATTACTATCCAAAAATAAGATTATTCTTCACAAAATTAAATGAAATTGTTACAATAGTAGAGAGGAAATAATATGTATTATATTCAATCAATTAATCCTATACAATATAATGCATGTATATATAAGCTGAGAAAGAATATCCTATATAAGAAACCTAACTACCTCAAACTCAAATAGATTTGAAGATAGAAACCTATTTGAGGTTGAAACAGAAGAAAAGATAGAGTGGAGCAGAAGTACAAAAAAAAAAAAAAAAAGATTGCGAGTAAAAAAAAAATATGATAGAGATATTTGGGGTAGAAATAACTAGCGGACAAAGGAAGAGATCACCACGAAGCGATATTGACAGGAAAATATGACAGTGGAATAGGTTAAGGTCCAGCGAGCAGCCAAGGCAAGACTTCCGCCAGCCGATAAAGCAAAATTATTAGGTATTTATCCTAACTTTGATACCATGTTACAATAGTAGAGAGGAAATAATATGTATTGTATTCAATCAATTAATTCTAGGGGTACTTACCAATTAGTCCTATTAACTAGACTTATTTACCTACAGGTCCTAACTAATAAATTTAACACTATAAAAATAAGAGAGTGATAAATTTATCACTAAAAATTTATTCATAAAAACAAAGAGACTGATAAATTTATCACTATAAATTTATTCATAAAAATAAAAGACTGATAAATTTATCTTTATCACTTAATAAATTTATCAATAGGACTTAATGGGTAATAAGTCTCCAAAGTATGACCTATTGGGTAATAAGTCTCCAAAGTAGGACCTATTAGTAGTTTACCCTTAATTCTATACAATAGAAGGCCTGTATATATAGGCTGAGAAAGAGTATCATATAAGAAACCTAACTATGACAATACAAATATATCTAAGAAATTAATACCTAATATATCTAGAAATATATACTATATATACATTAACAGAAATAAAAAGATTGATGTTCCATTTATTTCGCCGGATGTGTTAAATAGTTTTTCTAAATGTTTTCCTATACTGAATTGAGATCATAAAATTAATACATTAGTAGCTATAATAGTTGTAGTAGTGATAGTAATAGATGGTGGAGGTAATGGTGGTCCGAGTAATTGGGTTGTTGGGGGAGGGGGTGGTAGATTATCAAAAATACATCACCTTATATTTTTTTAAAATATAGATTGTCTTTGTAATTATAAAAGTTTTAAATATTTTCTTATTATAATTGTTTATTTAACAAAATCATTAGAAAAAATAAAAATTCTAACTACTCTTTTATATAATAATAAAATTATGTGTATTGTTACTTGAAAACTATTGTTGATGTTATTAAAATATATTAATTGATTTAATGATTTATTAATAAAATTTGTCATTTGTTATAGGTTTAGAAATTTGAAAGGATAAGATATGATTCTCAAAATTGAATAATTTATATTTTAACTAAATTTTAAGAGGGATACTTATAATTTACTTTTTTTAATTAATTTATAAAAATATAGTTAAAATTAACGTTGAGGCCCTATTTGAAGTTGACTTTTTGGTTAAAATAGTCAAAAAATCAAAATATACAATCACATTACTCTTTTTACTTTTCTATACGCCTTTTGTAGAAAGTCAAAAATTTAATTAAAATAGTCACTTCTCAATTACCCTCTGAGTCAAGATTTGGCACATCCTTAATTGAAAAACTCTTACAATTTAAACAAACTTACTTTGTTTGGGATGTAGGTTGGTATTTTGACTTTTTGACTTTTTTAGCCTGAGGTAAAAAGTCTCATTTGGGATGGACTTTTTGACTTTTATGAAAGAAAAAATGAAATGATTATGATTTGAATGTGATATTTTGTCTTATTAATTTTTTAACATTTTTTTTTTTTTTTTGTAACTATTTTAACCTTTTAGCCTCAAAATTTCACAAGCCAAATGAGGGCTTAAAACCTTTATATGTCAATAAATAAAATCTAGATTAAAATATTTAAGTTATTTGACTCACTTGTTTTTTTGACTTTATAATGATTATTTATTTTATTTTTTTATTTGAAACCTATTTACTTTAATGTTTTAAACTCTGTCTAGGTTCTTACCATTAAAATAATAAAAATTTTAAAAAATAAGACATGTCAATTATTAACTCAATTTTGTAATTTTGATAGAGATACTCTAAATCAAGATTAAAATAAAATTTTCTTTTAGTATTATCTAACACAGTGCAAAATGTTACATAAGTATACACTACAAGAAAAAACACTTTTGGCGACCACCTATTTTTTTTGGTCGCAAATAGTCCACTTTCTGCGACCAAAATTTAACTTTTGGCGACCACAATTTTTTAGTCGCGGAAAATCACCCTTTGGCAACCAAAAGAAAAAGTTGGTCACGGAAAGTATACTATTGGCGACCAAAGGCTTTTTTGGTCGCAGAAGAGCACCTTTTGGCGACCAAAAAGAAAAGTTGGTCACGGAAAGCATACCCTTTGGCGACCAAAAAAAAAGTTGGTCGCGGAAAGTATACTATTGGCGACCAGAAGGCTTTTTTGGTCGCGGAAGATTACCCTTTGGCGACCAAAAAGAAAAGTTGGTCGTGAAAAGTTATGGCGGGATAAATTTTTTAAAAAAGGATACTACTATAATTACATACTATTTTTTTTGTTTAGGCATTAAAAGTTTTATAAAATAATAAATAACCCAATTTTTATGGGTTATATATTTTTATTTCCAAATATGAACAAGAAGCATGTAATTGGCAGAGTGGATTGGGTGCATGGTGACTCTTTGGTCAAGAGTTCGAGTCCCAGGCGGCACAAAAGAATTACATTTTTTGGGTAAAAGGCGCTGACTTTTGGCGACCAACTTACCTTTGGTCGCTAAAAGTTTACTTTTGGGTAATATGAATTGGACTTTCCGCGACCAAAAAAGTTGGTCGCGAATGGTCACTTTTAGCGACCAAAGGCTTTTTCGGTCGCAGAAAACTATCTGTGACGAGGCTTTAGCGACCAACTCGCGACCAACATATTTTGGTCGCGAAAAGGTTTTAGCGACCAAATATGATACTTTTCGCGACCAAAATGTTGGTCACAGAAAGTGTTTTTTCTTGTAGTGATAATAGTAAAAGATTAAACAGAAGAAATAAATCATTAAGTAAATATCATAAAAGATGTGGAATTAGTGGAATTAATTTTGTTGGACAAAATAGTAATTGTGATAGTAGATGGGGAATACTGTAATTAACTTAGTAAATGGGGAATACTGTTATTATGAAGCAAAATAACCATAATAGGTATCAAAACACACCCTAAATATGAAATCCTAATTTTTTTATGTACACAGCTTTTAAAAATAACAATTCTCAATGTACATCTTTTGAGAAAAAAAATTAAAACCTAGTTTTTACATTTTCTTCATTGTTTCTCACTTTTCTATTGTCCTCCATTGCTTACTACACACTCTATTATCATCTATTGCTTACATAAACTACTTTAATTATATTTTACTCACTAGGTTCATATCCCATTACTTAAGATTTTTCTCATTTCACACATTTTCTCAACAATCAAACAAGAAAAACACACAACTATTGATACAACAATCAACTAATCAAAAGTGTAACGAACTCAATTGTGTAATTTCCACAACCACCCATCATCATCATCATTTTCTAAAATAACACTTAAATTCATTAATCTTCATAGTTATATATATATATATATATTTAATTAGATCCAAATCTATTTGTATCAATATTAAATTCATCAATATTATTATTTTAATATATGGATCTGGGCTTGGTAAAGAGCCAACCTGTTATGAACAAGTTAATTGGGGAGGCTATTCTTATAATTCTGCCTATATTTCTGAGGCTATTCTTGTAATTCCAATTGTTGAATATGTTAGGTTAGAATTACTAAATCTGTTAGGTTAGGAGTTGGTTATGTGTATAAATATAGAAGGGGATACATTGCCCAATTCATTCATTGTATTGTTTTGTAACCAGTTGTTGGGTTGGAATAAGAGCACCAATAAACTCTTTTCCTTCTATATTTCTTCTTCTTCCATTTCTAGTCATTACATTGGTATCAAAGCTGACCTTTCTCGGCCTGTGAAGTGATCAATTCACATGGCAGAATGGACTAGGAGTTAAGATCTCAAGAAACTCGAAGATTCCCTTCGAATTTTGAAAGAATAACAAGTCAATTCAGCAAAAGAAGCGGAGGAAATCAAGAACACTCTAGTAGAAATCAAATAATTCATGGCAGCGGTGACTTTCAAGTATGATCAAGTGGCGGCTCATGTGTATGGGAAGCAACGAGAATCTGTACCTGGGGGTCCCGAAAATCTAGGGGTGAGTTCCAATCCATTCAGAGTAGAGTCTTCTTCCCAATCTCAACCTTTTCCTGGGTTTGGAACTAGGTATGCCAAGATTGACTTCTCTAAATTCTTTGGTGATAATCCGTCAGGTTGGGTTTACAAATGCGAAAGATTTTTTGAGTATAACTATGTTGAAGATAATAATAAGGTGAAATTGGCAATCTTGCATTTGGAAGATAGAGCTTTGCAATGGTATCAATGGTTTAAGAAAACACATGCTTTGGTAAATTAGGATCTGTTTAAAAATGAGTTGATTTCTTGTTTTAATTCTGATGCATATAAGGATGCTGTGGGTGAATTAACCAAATTAAAGCAGACAAAATCTGTCAGGGATTATCAAGAACAGTTCGAGATTCTTGCTAACAAAACCCAAGGCTTACCTAAATATTTCTTTACTAGTTGTTTCATTAGTGGGTTAAAGAAGGAGATACAGGGCCAATATATTGATGTTTAAACCTATAACTACCTTGGAAGCCACTGGTTTAGCTAAGTTACAAGAACTCAGTATTGAGGCAGTTGCCCAAAAAACTAGGCTGCCACTAAGAAACGGGAGAAAATTTTTCGTATGGACAATCCAGACCTAATTCTTTTCCTGCCATTCGAAGAGAGTTACCAAAAGAGTTGGAGGAAAAGAAAGCAAAAGGTTTGTGTTTCAAGTGTAACGAGAAATTCACAAGGGGACATCAATGCAAGCAAAACAGTTGTATGTTTTGGATGGGGACCAGGAGGACTCAGATCAAGAACCTACACAGGAGGAAGGAAGTAAGGAAGTCCATGAACAAGAAGGTGATTTATAGATTTCTATTAATGCAATCACTAGTTCAGTTTCTTACAGAACTATGAGGGTACATGGGTTGGTCAAGAAACAAAGAGTGGTGATCTTGATTGATATGGGTAGTACCCATAACTTTTTGAACTAAGAAGTGGTTAAGAGAGCAGGTGTGGAGACCGTTGACACCGACCCTTTAACATTGTTTGTTGCTGATAGAACAAAGATGATCAGCAGTGCAACTTGCAAAGGTTTCAAATAGGAGATGCAAGGGGTAGTCTTCCAAACAGACATGAGGGTTTTGGAAATCAAAGGCTGTGATATGGTGCTTGGGATTCAATGGTTGGCTACACTAGGTCCTGTGCAATGGGATTTCAAAAATCTCAGTATGGATTTCACTCTCAACAATAGGAGGCATGTTCTGAGAGGTGGAAAACAAGGGGAATCCAAGTTCGTGAATGTTGAACACATGAAGAAATTACTGCAGAAGAAACCTCACGGGTTTGTGGCTCACATCTATGCTATACAAGATGCTTCTCCAACAGTATCTGATGTATCTGAAGTGGAGCAGTTGTTGTCCCAATTTTCAACAGTATTCCAAGAACCCAAAAGCTTGCCTCCAGCAAGAAGCCAGGACCACCACATTCCCCTAAAACCAGGTGTAGAACCTCCAAACATACGACCTTATAGGTATCCGTATTTTAAAAAAAATGAGATAGAAAAATAGGTTAAAGAGATGCTTCATTCCGGGGTCGTTCAACCAAGTGTCAGCCCTTACTCAGCACTGTTTTGTTAGTTAGAAAGAAAGAAGGAACTTAGCGTATGTGTGTTGACTACAGGGCTTTAAATACCATTACTGTGAAGGATAGGTTTCCAATACTTGCAATTGATGAGTTATTAGGTGAGCTCTGTGGTGTTTCTTTCTTTTCTAAGCTTGATTTGAGGGATGGATATCACCAAGTTAGAGTGCATGCCTCTGACATACCAAAAACAGCTTTTAGGACTCATGACGAACACTCTGAGTTCTTCATCATGCCTTTTGGGTTGACAAACTGTAGACACCCCATTTTTGACCGTCCTCAAGACTTGGACGTCACCGTTTGAACACTCGGTGATTATCCATGTTTGTGTTCGTCTCGAGTTCCCAGAGGCCTTGGCAGCGCGCCTCGCCTCAGGACCTCTTGACTCGACTGCTTCGTGTTCGGTTTTGGCACCAACACCTGTGTTTTTGCTTGAAGGGCAGGGAATGGCTTTTGGCCATCCTCACACCTCATCGGCCCTCTCCTATCATCACCGGCTGCACATGTTTGCCACCGACCATTGTTTCTTAAAAATAATAGCCGGTCGGCATTATGTTTAGCCGACCGGCACTTTATTGTGCCGATGACCTATTTGGTTGGCCGAGACCTCTTCTTGAGGGGAGTTTGAACCTTTTGAACCCCCTGTTTTAGCTTCTTGAGGAAGCTTGACCCTTTTAAACCCTTGGTTCTAGCTTCTCCAAGAAGCTTGAACCTTTTGAACTCTTGGTTTAGCTTCTCCAAGAAGCTTGAACCTTTTGAACCCTTGGTTTTAGCATCTTGAGGAAGCTTGAACCTTTTGAACCCTTGGTCTTTAGCTTCTTGAGGAAGCTTGAACCTTTTGAACCCTTGGTTTAGCTTCTCCAAGAAGCTTGAACCCTTCTAAGCTTCCAAGAGAAGCTTGCACCTCTTGAACCTTTTGCCTAGCTTCTCCAAGAAGCTTGGCCTTCTTGGCCCTTTTGCTCCAAGCTTCTAAGAGAAGCTTGACTCCCTTGAACCCTTGTCAAGCTTCTAAGAGAAGCTTGACCCCTTTGCTTAGCTTCCCTTGGAAGCTTGCCTCCTTTGACCCTTTTTTGTGTTAGCTTCTCTAAGAAGCTTAGCACCTTGTCTTGCTCTATATATAGAGAGCCTCTCCACCATTTTCAAGGGTTAGAAAATCTGATATATATAGAATATATATCACTCTCTCTCTAGATCTCTCTCTCTCTCTACATTTGTATGTGTTAGAGTGCTCCAAAGTGAGTGATTCTTGGCCCCTTTGCACCACAACTCCTATCCTAACACCACCATCATCAACCTAAGGAGCTTGGGGGCCATTTTCAGAGGCTAAGGGACTGGTTTTTGACCCAAGAAGCTGCTGGTTTCGTTGGTCTACAAGGGTGAGCCTTTGATCCTCTTTTATTCCCCGTTTTGCAACAGTTTTTAGCCTGTCTTGCTTGCTGTTTTGAGCTTTGTGTATAACATAAAAAAGTTCTGTTTTTTTGTGTTTAAGATACTTCATTAAGGACACTTTTGTGTTTGGGGTCGTTTACCCCCTCTTAGGCCTTGTTTGGCCCCATTTTGTGCTATTTTTGGTAAACTTCGGGACCACCTTGTTTGGGCCTCCTCACCACTAAAATCTTGAGTGATTTTAGTGGTGAGGATGGTGGTTTAGGGTCCTAAGAAGGAGAGGGCCATCCCCTCTCCTTGTTGTCTTCAAAAGGTCCCATTTTAGCCTCATGTGTGAGCACCATTTTTAAGTTCATGTTGGCCATGTCTTAAGTATTATTTGTGCTTATTTTGCCATGATATAGCACTGTTTTTAATTGGTTTAGACACACTATGCATGCTTAGCATACTTGTCTTGTAATGCCATGAAATTGCCTTAACATGTATCTAGCATTTGGACCACTATGCTTACTTGTTTTGGCTTAGCTTTGTGAAGCTTTTATGCTTGTTTTGACATGCTTAAGGACCGTTTTGGGTCATTTGAGTCATCCATGCTTTGCTTAGTATAGCTACCATGCAACCTCTCTTGTATACCTTAAGCGTTGACCCCTCTAGCATGCCATCCTTGCTTTGTTTCAGTGGTTTGGAACCATTTTTCATGCCATTTCAATCCTCATGGTGTGCCTATATGCTTGCATTTGATGTCTCTTTAATGCTTTATAAGGTTGTCATCTCATGCTCCATGTTTGGCCTCTTTTGTATGCTTGTATGTTTAGACCATTTAGATGCCATCTAGGTGTGTCTTTGGTCTTGTTTAGATCTACATTGGGGCTGTTTGGGGTCCCCTTGGCCCTTTGGGGTTTGGTTGGCATGGCCATGGTTTGAGCCCTTTGATTGGTCTCAAGCTTTGGGCTTGTTTATATGCTTGATTGCTTGGTTTATTTGGTTTGGCACCATATTCTTGCATATTTCAGAGTTTAATATGCATGCCATATGCCCATGTTGTTCCTCTTTTAAGTGTGCTTAAAAGTTATCTCTATGTGCCTAAGTGTTGGACATTGCATGCATGCCTATTTGTATGTGTTTGGCCCTCATTTCCATGACATTTAGCCACTGTTTTGGGCCTAGTATAGAGCTGCCCAAATTAGTTTAAATCCATGCTTGACATGTTGCTCAAATGTTGTTGCCTTGTTTCATGCCTTGCATGCTTGTTTGCTTAGGTTGTGTGCCTAGTGTGCATTACTTGCTTGCATGTTCATGTCGCATGTTTAGATTGCATGCTTAGGTGGATTGGCATGCATGCCTTGCCTCTTGATCAAGTGATAGAGGTTGGGCTTATGTGTTTATTTGGTTTGCATGACATTTGAAATCAAAGTGCATACTTGGTTTCTTGGGCCATCACGCATCGAAATGCGCGATTGGTGGTCCGAGAATCAAGGAACATACCCTTTGAGTCAAAAGCATGATAAGGGATGTGTTGGTGCACACATTTGCTTGAAAATTCCATGCCATACACTGCTTGCCCTCTGCTACTGTCAATTGCAGGTTCTGCAGGAAGTTTTGGCCGGTCGGCTGCATACAGTGCCGACCGGCCATCCATTGTTGGCCGATGGATTAATTTGTGGCCGATGGTCATTTCCCTTGGCCGGTGGCCATTCCCCTTAGCCGATGGTGTTCCAGAGCACTCACAGAAGCAATCCTGGGACTTTGGCAATTTTCAGAGGAGCAGGGTAGTGTAAACAGAGGCAACAGTGCAATGGCAGCGAGTTTCCGGGCGAAGCCAATCCAAGCATGCGTGCACCCCTCTTCCCGAGGCCATTTTACTGCTTTAAATAGTTTAATTAATTTGTTAATTAGTTAAGGATTTGTAATATTTAATTAGCTAGGGTAGTTAATTATTTATTTGGTCTGTATATTTATTTGGTCCCTCCGAGTGAGGGCGAATTTGTAATAAGTGTGGGTGCGTGTGTGCATGTCTTCCAACCCCCACTTCTTTCTCCCTTTTACTTACCTGCTTTTGATGGTTAGTATTAGGGCATATTTCAATTAGCATCCTTATGCTAGCATGCGTGCATTCATGCATTTGTTTACATGCACCGGGCTCGGTACATCACACTAACTGCATTGTACTTCAATTTCCAAATTGAATACATGTTACTTGTAGCATTTCACATGCCATGTTTAGGATAGCCGAGCCTATTCTAGTTGCATCTTGCATGTGTTGCATTAGCCATCTTAACATGAGCTAGGATCATGCATTGATACTAACTAGTTTTCTCTTTGGCTTGGAGTAACTAGGTGAGTTTTTGTTGCTTTAGCATATCGCATGCATGTGAATGTTTGCCATAATAACATGATTACCATGAGGCTAGCTGCTTATTTTATATTACTTTCTCACTGCCTGTGAATGGATTGGAACATATGCATGAAAACTGTGAGTTTTAAGCCCACTTGGATAGTGGCAAAATCATCTTTTCTAAAGCCCACTTGAGGGTGGCAAAACTTGCATTTTAGCCTACCTACGAGTAGCAAACCATTTTTTCAAAACGAACATGTAGTGTTTTGTTCCAATTTAGGTGATTTGGTCTATACTTGTTTGCTGTGCGCATAACTAGTAATTTAGGCTAATAACCGGAATAAGAACACATAACGTTTTCAAAATTGGATATCATGGTTAGTAGAGGCCGGTCTTCGGACCGGGCGCGAGGGGGTGCTCATAGCTGACCTTCCCCAATCGTACCCAAGTTCCGAGCGAGGCAACTTTGGTGATGACGGACACGTGGCCTTTGGCACCGAGTTAGGGTTTCCTAAATTCCCCCATAAAAAATATTTAGGTGGCGACTCTGTATCTGGCAAAGCAGTCCATGTTTGGCACTTCTTTTCAAAAATCTGTTTCTCAAAACGATTTGCCGGATTTGGACTCTTTGGTTCAGATTTAGAACCGTGACAATTTGAGTCCGAACTGTAGTAGACCCGCAAAAACGAACAGAACGGGAGTCATCCTCCCGGGGCGTTCGGGGACGTCTACAGTTTCTGGCAACTCTGCTGGGGATATTAGAGAACTTGACTCGAACTCGTGATATCTTGTTTTGACTACACTCATGTGTTTCTTTGCATTGCATGTGCATTGGTGCGCCTAGGACACCGTGTTGGCCATCTGCTATTCCTGAGCGGTCTGCCGGAGGCTTGACTTTGTCAAAGCATGCCATAAGGCTGACCGGTTGCGGGCTCTGCCAGTATGGGAACACAAACCCCGGTTTTACCGAGGCACCATTTTGACCATTCGATCTAGTGCATATCAAAATCCATAGTGACCATTCCAAACTAGGACAGGTTGCTTACCCAGTGTTAGGTTGTTTGAAACCGCTGCGTGCGTAGTGAAACCCTAGCTCCTGACAAAATAGGACAAGGAAACCCTACCCCAACATAGGAGTGTGTTGGCTCTCATTTACTTGCTATGTGCTTTTAGAGTGTATCTCTATAGGGAATGCATATACCAGTTTGCAAGTCCGGGTATCCGACCTGTGGGCACCAGTATCAGTATTTTGAGAATCAGTTATATCTGCGGGTATCAGATTCAGATTTGAGGCAGTGATTTCGGGGAACAGTGATCAATAATAGAATACAGTCGTTCAGCTTTGCTCGTATCCATTCCAGTGAAATTGGGCTGAGATGCTGTCTGTCTTCTCTTTTGCTAGGTAGTCCTGGAATCATAGCTTCAGAAGGCTCCGATATCCCCCGGGTACATTGGACTAGTGCTGATAGACTTTGTTAGGTCAGAGATTCAGCTCAAGGGCAATCAGTGTTCCTTTGCTAGAGGCAGAGTAAAAAAACGTCAGTCAGGCACAGATCATCAGTTCAACAGTCTTCGGATCAGCGGTCATTATCCATCTCACCTGTGCGCAGTTGGGTTGAGATATTTGTTTTTTTTTTCTCAAGGAGATATACCGATAGATCAGTTAGATCAGGCCAATATGGCGGGAATAGAGGAGATGATGCGTCAACTCCAAGAAAGTATGAAACTCATGCAGCAGGACGCTGCCCGCCAAGCGGAGTTTACCAAGCAACAGGCCGTAGTCATGGCCCAGCAGGCAGAGCTAATCACCAGGTTACAATAGCAAACCGGAGCATCTGCTTCGCATCAAGCTCCTCCACCACCAGGGGTTCAGACACCCGGGGAGACAGCTAATGTCCAGGAAGGTATGGACATTCCGACAGGTCCAGCTCCGCCCCCGATTCTACGCACCCAACTACTATCCAAGGCGCCCACGCCTATCAATGTACCGGACTCCCCCTTTGAGTACGACGCAGACCCCACAGCGCTGAAGCTGAGTAAGTTGGAAAAAATGTTTAAGAAATCCCAAGGAGTCAGGTCTACTCCCGACGTCGAGGATGGGTATACGGACGCAGCTGTGACGCTGCCAGATCGGTTCAAGATGCCTCAAATTGACCGATTTGATGGGTCCGGGGACCCCACGGTGCACCTGAGATTGTTTTCAGATATCTTAAGGCCGATGGGCCTCACCAGAGTACAGAAGCTATCATTGTTTGGCTGGACCCTGTCAAGTATAGCGGCTATCTGGTACGCAAAATTGGAGGATCCCGTCAAAAGGAACTGGGAGGAGATGGCCAAGGCCTTCGTTGCTCAATACTCCTATAATACCCAAATCGAGGTCACGACCCGTGATCTCGAGACAACAAGGCAAGAGCCAAAAGAGAGCTTCTCCGACTTTGTGGCCCGCTGGAGGGCTAAGGCTTCAATGATGACCGTCAAGCCCGTTGATAAGGATCAGATCCGGATAGTTGTGCGCAACCTCCAGCCAAAACTTATGCAAAAGCTTATCGTCCTCCCCCTTCCCACCTTTGCAGATCTACATGAGATTGGGGTACAGATCGAGGATGCCATGAAGCAGGGCCTTATCGACCAGGAGAAGGAGCAGCCTAGGCGGGCGTTTTCCCGCAGTTCGAATGCGACCACCAGTGGCGATGTGGCCACAAGATCTTCTGAGGTGGGCATGGTCACCACCACCACATCAAAAAAGGCTACCCCATTCACCGGTGCATCCAGAAGTAGCTCACAGAACACCAAATATCCACCCCGAGTCAAGAGGGTTTTCACCCCACTTTACATGCCTTTGTCAAAGGCTCTAGAGGTCTTAATCCGGAAGGGACATCTGAAACCATTGGAACAACGGCCTTTACCTGATCCTCTCCCTCCAAAGCATGACTAGACTAAGTACTGTGCGTACCATCAACAAACCGGTCATGAGACCGATAGCTGCTTTCGTCTGCGCCATGATGTACAGGATTTGTTTGACAACAAGGTCATTGCCGCACCATCTCAGCAGAGTCTATCACCACTGGATCAGTGAACTTGGGGGATAGTATGAATATGTGATCGGGGGATGAACCACCTGCGGGCGGCACTCAGTTTATTCCAGACGTGGGAATGGCACGCACTGTTTTGAGCAGTATGCAAATACTAGTTTTTGTACTTTCTGGCTTGGGTATTGAGCCAGTTCTATTGTTTTGTTTTGAGTCTGTCTCTTTGTTTTGAGTCAGTCTTTTTGGTTAAGGTCTGTCTTGTTGTATCGAGTCAGTCCTGTTATGTAGGAGTCAGGTGATTTCGGGGGTGTTACCTCGGACATCACCATTTTGTTTTGTGTTTGTCTTTTCATTTTCTTTTGAGTTTGTTTCTGCCTCGGAGCCAGTTACACCAGAAGATTTGAATGGAACAGCAGTGATTTTCACACTCTTGTGTTTGTATCTGCCATGTGCTAGTTGTGCCAGAAATTCTAAATGAGATGACAGTATTTGATAAGAAGCTGTGACTTTTCTGTGCCCTAAAATCATTGCATTGACCTAAGTTTTTCAAAACTTTTTCTAACACTGCGGTGAAAACGAAGATGAAGGAATTCCTCGGGATTTGCAAAACTTTGATCAATTGAGAGAAAGAGAGGCGTGCTAAGCCATTAATGAATGAAATCATGCTTGTTAGCGTGAGTACTGAGAAGGACCCTGGCTTGATCCAGATTGGTTTCACACTATCTTCAGCGCGAGCGATTTGTCGCTTTCTTAAAAAATTTCAAAAACTGTTTTGCGCGGTCCTGTGAAGACTTGTGTGGAATCGCTCTTGAGATTGTGCAGCCTAGGATCGCTCTCAACCTTAAGATCCAACCCATTTGTTTTCGAACCTTGAACCCATTCAGAACGTTCAACGGTCAACCGCCATGTGAGGCCTGTGTGGCCAGATTCAAAGCAGCCCTCAAACTAGGGGCAAGAAAGTCAGATCAAGAAGATCAGATCTCATCAGAAGAAGCTTGCGAAGCTAGAACAGAAGCACCCCTCGAACTAGGGGCAAAAATGTCCGATATGCTCGAAGAGCCGAAGATGGATCCTTCAGTAAATCAATACAACGGCCACTCTCCTGGATATGGATGGCTTCAAAACCCTAAAACCATTTGGCATGGGCTTGTTACACTTTTACCCTTTGAGAGGCTCGCTGGGCCGAAAACCTGGAAGGGCGACCCAGGCAAAAGTTAGAGCAAGAGAAGAATACAAAAAAGAAAAATACAAAAGAAAAGAAGAAAAAAGGAAGAAAAAATGCAAAAAAAAAAGAAAAGAACAAAAAGAAAGAAAAAAGAATGAAAATATACAAAAAAAATTGAAAAAAAAAGAAGAAAAACAAAGCTCGCAAGGTCGAAAACCCGCAACGGGCGCCTTGGCAAAAGTTAGAGCCTAAAAAGGAGAGGTTAAATACCCGAGTGTACCTTGACCCCGAACTACGTAAGGCTTGATTCCCATGTTTGGGATACGTAGGCAACTTCACTTTGAAGTCCAGCCACAAACACTTCAAATTCGATTGTGTCCATGTAATGGTTTTGACCATCCTTGCCTTCTCTGTATTCGAGAGTTCGGTTGTAATCATTGCTCTGAGGACTGATCACAATGCGCCACGGTGCCATTCACACAAGGGGCAACTTTCCGTTGCCATTCAATGCGTTGCGGTGCCATTCAAACAAGGGGTAGCTTTCCGTTGCCATTCAATGCGCCGCGGTGCCATTCAAACAAGGGGCAACTTTCCGTTGCCACGCAGCTCCCCTCAAGCAAGGGGCAATTTTCCTTCGAATTTGAGGTTGCGCATCTCGAGAGTGGGTTCTACGCTCGTTAAGCAGTGACCGTTTGCAAAAACAATTTTTGGGAATTTTTACTGAGGTTGACTGATTTTCTCTAGAAAATTATTCCATTTTTTCAAAACTGGACCGTTTTCTTGGACCCAAAAAAGGAAAATTTTCAGTGCTCATAGCCTGACTTGCATGATTTTAAATCAGAAAATCGAACAAGCATGTTAATCTAACTCTCATATTGGTCAAAATTGTTTTAGTAGAAAGCAAAATAAAAAAATGGTCAAAATGATGAACTAGGGGCACAGTTGAGTCAGGCTTCCTGTCTTTTCCTCGTCGCCAGCATACTTGCCAGAAAGGGCACAACTGAAGTCAACAACAAAATGCAGAAAACTCTCTCATCCTCCGAGCAACAAGGTATCAAGCCAAGTGCGAAGCACGAACTGGAATGGATCAGGATGTTCCACTTCCTCATCTGGACAGATCTAACCACGTCCAAACTCCCTAGTAGAGCATCGTCAACCAATGTCAACTACAGATTTGCTACACACCCAGTTGTGGCACAACCCCTCTGTGGGAAAGTTCACTGCTGTGTGCAGAAGAAAAAGAATCTAGCAGAATGCTAGGGGCAAGAGCCCGCAACTTCTTGTCTATCCACCAACCACTCTGGGGAGGGATGAAAAATGAGAGATTGAAGAATAGAGAGATATGCGCTGAGAGAAAAAGTGAGGAAAAGGGCTTTTTCAGAAAAACAGAGCTTGAGGGCCGAGTGATGTGAGAATCACAAATGAGAAAGGGTGGGAAATAATACCCGGTGAAACCGGCTCCCTGTGCACATTTGAGTCTTGTGTTTTGTTTGTCTATTTGATTCTTGTTTTGAGTCGTTTCGAGTGTCAATAGATGTGTTTAGGTTGTTTACCTTTTTGTTTTCCGTTGTTGAGTCGTGGTGTGCTGTGTTCAGTCGTAGGCTCAATACCCAATCGAGAACTTATTCTCACCGTCAATTTCAAAAAAAATCATCTTGTGCTCAGAGTGTTGTGCCATTCTCCACATTTGTGCAAAACAGGATTTGTTCTTTCATAAAACCGCAGGGTTCAACCCAGGTCATACGAACAGCAAAACTAGGACCTATCTGAAGCTATATTGGTTCCAGACTGCAAAGCAAAAGAAAAAAGGGAAATTTGGAGCATCTGAGTTTGTTTCAACTTCTGCAAATTCCGAGATTGTATTCCGGATGTACCTCTTCAAGTCTTGCCAATGAGGTGCTTTCTAAAGCGCCGCTTTGTCCTTTTATTGCTCTCCTTAAGCATCATGCATTGTAATGCATTGTACCTATCAAGTTTCTTCCTCATTCATGCACGATATTGTATGTACGGTTCATTCAAAGAAGTTTCGTTTAAGATCATTCATTTAGTGTATCAATCACACTTCATTCATTTAGTGTATCAATCACACTTCATTCACTTAGTGTATCAATTACACTCTCATTTATGTAGTGTATCAATCACACTTCATTCACTTTGTGTATCTATTACACTCTCACTCATTTAGTGTATCAATCACACTTCATTCATTTTGTGTATCTATCACACACATTCTCATTTTGTGTATCTATCACGCACATATTCATTTTTCTGTATCTATCACACACATTCTCATTTTGTGTATCCATTACACATTTTATTTACTTTAGTGTATCCATCACACACGTCATTTACTTTAGTGTATCCATCACACTTCATTATCTTTAGTATATCCATCATACTTTGTTCACTAAGTGCATCTATCACACTTCGTGTTCACATTTAGTATATCAATCATACTTGTTCACTAAGTGCATCTATCACACTTCGTGTTCACATTTAGTATATCCATCATACTTGTTCACTAAGTGCATCTATCACACTTCGTGTTCACTTTTAGTGTATCAATCACACTCTGTTCACATAGTGCATCTATCACACTTTGTGTTCACCTTTAGTATCCATCATACTGTTCACTAAGTGCATCTATCACACTTCGTTTCACTTTTAGTGTAATCAATCACACTCTGCTCACATAGTGCATCATCTATCACACTTTGTTCACATTCAGTATATCCATCATACTTGTTCACTAAGTGCATCTATCACACTTCGTGTTCACTTTTAGTGTATCAATCACACTCTGTTCACATAAGTGCATCTATCACACTTTGTGTTCACATTCAGTATATCCATCATACTTGTTCACTAAGTGCATCTATCACACTTCGTGTTCACTTTTAGTGTATCAATCACACTCTATTCACATAGTGCATCTATCACACTTCGTGTTCACCTTTAGTATATCCATCATACTTGTTCACTAAGTGCATCTATCACACTTCGTGTTCACATTTAGTATATCAATCATACTTTGTTCACTAAGTGCATCGATCACACTTCGTTTCACCTATTGTGTATCCATCACACTTGTTCACTTAGTGCATCTATCACACTTTGTTGTGCCTTTTGTGTATCCATCACGCTTTGCTCACTTCATTCATCTTGTGTATCCATCACACTTTGCTTCATACAGTGTATCCATCACACCCTTTTACTTTGTGTATCAATCACACGCTCGCTTTGTGTATCAATCACGCACTTTCGCTTGTGTATCAATCACGCTCCGTCGCTTTGTGTATCAATCACACACTTTCCTCTTGTGCATCTCACACTATGCTCATCTTGTGTATCCATCACACTGCGCTCACCTTGGGTATTCCATCACGTTTTGCTTCATATGTATCCATCACACTCGCTTCACTTTGTGTATCTACACACACGTTCACTTTTTGTGTATCTATCACATGCCCCTTTGTGTATCCACCACACACATTTGCTAGTATTCTATCACATATTTGCTTAGTGTATCCATCACACTCGTTTTGCTTTGTGTATCTGTCACACTTTTCTTCACTTAGTGTATCAACCACACTTTATTCATATAGTGTATCCATCACACTCTCTTCTCACTTTTGTGTATCCATCACACATGTTTGTCCACTTAGTGTATCTATCACGCTTTGTTCGCTTTTGTGTATCTAACGCACATGTTCGTGAGAATTGCATAATTCTCTTACATCCTTTCTGCATCGTAGTGTAGTTTGGTGTATGCTAGCTTAAAACTGTTGCATGTGTGCTTCGTTACAGCTTTCTTTGCATGATCATAAGTTATGCTCGGCTTTGTGCATTGTCAGTTGCATCTTGCCCCTGCCTTCGGGCGCATATCTTTTCTGTAGCTTGTATGCGTGTCTAAGTCTTCGGCCTTGTCAAAAATGGGTCGTCTCTGGGCTTTGACACTCACTCCCGTCATTGTTATGACTTTCGAGTTCTGTCAAAGAGGGGCAACACTAGACACCCCATTTTTGACCGTCCTCAAGACTTGGACGTCACCGTTTGAACACTCGGTGATTATCCATGTTTGTGTTCGTCTCGAGTTCCCGGAGGCCTTGGCAGCGCGCCTCGCCTCAGGACCTTTTGACTCGACTGCTTCGTGTTCGGTTTTGGCACCAAACACCTGTGTTTTTGCCTTGAAGGGCAGGGAATGGCTTTTTGGCCATCCTCACACTTCATCGGCCCTCCCCTATCATCACCGACTGCACATGTTTGCCACCGACCATTGTTTCTTAAAAATAATAGCCGGTCGGCATTATGTTTAGCCGACCGGCACTTTATTGTGCCGATGACCTATTTGGTTGGCCGAGACCTCTTCTTGAGGGGAGTTTGAACCTTTTGAACCCCCTGTTTTAGCTTCTTGAGGAAGCTTGACCCTTTTGAACCCTTGGTTCTAGCTTCTCCAAGAAGCTTGAACCTTTTGAACTCTTGGTTTAGCTTCTCCAAGAAGCTTGAACCTTTTGAACCCTTGGTTTTAGCTTCTTGAGGAAGCTTGAACCTTTTGAACCCTTGGTCTTTAGCTTCTTGAGGAAGCTTGAACCTTTTGAACCCTTGGTTTAGCTTCTCCAAGAAGCTTGAACCCTTCTAAGCTTTCAAGAGAAGCTTGCACCTCTTGAACCTTTTGCCTAGCTTCTCCAAGAAGCTTGGCTCTTTTGTCTAGCTTCTCCAAGAAGCTTGGCCTTCTTGGCCCTTTTGCTCCAAGCTTCTAAGAGAAGCTTGACTCCCTTGAACCCTTGTCAAGCTTCTAAGAGAAGCTTGACCCCTTTGAGCTTAGCTTCCTTGGAAGCTTGCCCCCTTTGACCCTTTTTTTGTTAGCTTCTCTAAGAAGCTTAGCACCTTGTGCTTCTGCTCTGTATATAGAGAGCCTCTCCACCATTTTCAAGGGTTAGAAAATCTGATATATATATAGAATATATATCACTCTCTCTCTAGATCTCTCTCTCTCTACATTTGTATGTGTTAGAGTGCTCCAAAGTGAGTGATTCTTGGCCCCTTTGCACCACAACTCCTATCCTAACACCTCCATCATCAACCTAAGGAGCTTGGGGGCCATTTTCAGAGGCTAAGGGACTGGTTTTTGACCCAAGAAGCTGCTGGTTTCGTTGGTCTACAAGGGTGAGCCTTTGATCCTCTTTTATTCCCCGTTTTTGCACCAGCTTTTAGCCTGTCTTGCTTGCTTTTTTGAGCTTTGTGTATAACATAAAAAAGTTCTGTTTTTTTGTGTTTAAGATACTTCATTAAGGACACTTTTGTGTTTGAGGTCGTTTACCCCCTCTTAGGCCTTGTTTGGCCCCATTTTGTGCTATTTTTGGTAAACTTCGGGACCACCTTGTTTGGGCCTCCTCACCACTGAAATCTTGAGGGATTTCAGTGGTGAGGATGGTGGTTTAGGGTCCTAAGAAGGAGAGGGCCATCCCCTCTCCTTGTTGTCTTCAAAAGGTCCCATTTTAGCCTCATGTGTGAGCACCATTTTTAAGTTCATGTTGGCCATGTCTTAAGTATTATTTATGCTTATTTTGCCATGATATAGCACTGTTTTTAATTGGTTTAGACACACCATGCATGCTTAGCATACTTGTCTTGTAATGCCATGAAATTGCCTTAACATGTATCTAGCATTTGGACCACTATGCTTACTTGTTTTGGCTTAGCTTTGTGAAGCTTTTATGCTTGTTTTGACATGCTTAAGGACTGTTTTGGGTCATTTGAGTCATCCATGCTTTGCTTAGTATAGCTAGCTACATGCAACCTCTCTTGTATACCTTAAGCGTTGACCCCTCTAGCATGCCATCCTTGCTTTGTTTCAGTGGTTTGGAACCATTTTTCATGCCATTTCAGTCCTCATGGTGTGCCTATATGCTTGCATTTGATGTCTCTTTAATGCTTTATAAGGTTGTCATCTCATGCTCCATGTTTGGCCTCTTTTGTATGCTTGTATGTTTAGACCATTTAGATGCCATCTAGGTGTGTCTTTGGTCTTGTTTAGATCTACATTGGGGCTGTTTGGGGTCCCCTTGGCCCTTTGGGGTTTGGTTGGCATGGCCATGGTTTGAGCCCTTTGATTGGTCTCAAGCTTTGGGCTTGTTTATATGCTTTGATTGCTTGGTTTATTTGGTTTGGCACCATATTCTTGCATGTTTTCAGAGTTTAATATGCATGCCATATGCCCATGTTGTTCCTCTTTTAAGTGTGCTTAAAAGTTATCTCTATGTGCCTAAGTGTTGGACATTGCATGCATGCCTATTTGTATGTGTTTTGGCCCTCATTTCCATGACATTTAGCCACTGTTTTGGGCCTAGTATAGAGCTGCCCAAATTAGTTTAAATCCATGCTTGACATGTTGCTCAAATGTTGTTGCCTTGTTTCATGCCTTGCATGCTTGTTTGCTTAGGTTGTGTGCCTAGTGTGCATTACTTGCTTGCATGTTCATGTCGCATGTTTAGATTGCATGCTTAGGTGGCATTTGGCATGCATGCCTTGCCTCTTGATCAAGTGATAGAGGTTGGGCTTTATGTGTTTATTTGGTTTGCATGACATTTGAAATCAAAGTGCATACTTGGTTTCTTGGGCCATCACGCATCGAAATGCGCGATTGGTGGTCCGAGAATCAAGGAACATACCCCTTTGAGTCAAAAGCATGATAAGGGATGTGTTGGTGCACACATTTGCTTGAAAATTCCATGCCATACACTGCTTGCCCTCTGCTGCTGTCAATTGCAGGTTCTGCAGGAAGTTTTGGCCGGTCGGCTGCATACAGTGCCGACCGGCCATCCATTGTTGGCCGATGGATTAATTTGTGGCCGATGGTCATTTCCCTTGGCCGGTGGCCATTCCCCTTAGCCGATGGTGTTCCAGAGCACTCACAGAAGCAATCCTAGGACTTTGGCAATTTTCAAAGGAGCAGGGCAGTGTAAACAGAGGCAACAGTGCAATGGCAGCGAGTTTCCGGGCGAAGCCAATCCAAGCATGCGTGCACCCCTCTTCCCGAGGCCATTTTACTGCTTTAAATAGTTTAATTAATTTGTTAATTAGTTAAGGGTTTGTAATATTTAATTAGCTAGGGTAGTTAATTATTTATTTGGTCTGTATATTTATTTGGTCCCTCCGAGTGAGGGTGAATTTGTAATAAGTGTGGGTGCGTGTGTGCATGTCTTCCAACCCCACTTCTTTCTCCCTTTTACTTACCTGCTTTTGATGGTTAGTATTAGGGCATATTTCAATTAGCATCCTTATGCTATGCATGCGTGCATTCATGCATTTGTTTACATGCACCGGGCTCGGTACATCACACTAACTGCATTGTACTTCAATTTCCAAATTGAATACATGTTACTTGTAGCATTTCACATGCCATGTTTAGGATAGCCGAGCCTATTCTAGTTGCATCTTGCATGTGTTGCATTAGCCATCTTAACATGAGCTAGGATCATGCATTGATTACTAACTAGTTTCTCTTTTGGCTTGGAGTACTAGGTGAGTTTTTGTGCTTTAGCATATCGCATGCGTGTGAATGTTGCCATAATAGCATGATTACCATGAGGCTAGCTGCTTATGTGATATTACTGCTTGAATGCCTGTGGATGGAGGCCAAATTACTTAAATTGGAATAATGCATGAAAACTGTGAGTTTTTAAGCCCACTGGATAGTGGCAAAATCATCTTTTCTAAAGCCCACTTGAGGGTGGCAAAACCTGCATTTTAGCCTACCTGCGAGTAGCAAACCATTTTTCAAAACGAACATGTAGTGTTTTGTTCCAATTTAGGCGATTTGGTCTATACTTATTTGCTGTGCGCATAACATAGTAATTCTAGGCTAATAACCGGAATAAGAACACATAACGTTTTCAAAATTGGATATCATGGTTAGTAAAGGCCGGTCTTCGGACCGGGCGAGAGGGGGTGCTCATAGCTGACCTTCCCCAATCGTACCCAAGTTCCCGACCCGAGGCAACTTTGGTGATGACGGACACGTGGCCTTTGGCACCGAGTTAGGGTTTCCTAAATTCCCCCATAAAAAATATTTAGGTGGCGACTCTGTATCTGGAAAAGCAATCCATGTTTGGCACTTCTTTTCAAAAATCTGTTTCTCAAAACGATTTGCCGGATTTGGACTCTTTGGTTCAGATTTAGAACCGTGACAATTTGAGTCCGAACTGTAGTAGACCCGCAAAAACGAACAGAACGGGAGTCATCCTCCCGGGGCGTTTGGGGACGTCTACACAAACGCACCCTCAACTTTTCAAAGTCTCATGAATGAGGTCTTTAAGGAATATTTGAGAAAGTTTATCTTGGTTTTCTTTGATGATATACTGATTTTTAGCAAAACCTTGAATGAGCATTTATCCTATTTAAAGTTGACCTTGCAACTCTTACAGCAGCACAACTTGTTTGCTAAAAGAACTAAGTGTGTCTTCGCCAAACAAGAAGTTGAGTACCTTGGCCACTTGGTCTCCGACAAGGGTGTTTCTGCAGATGCTAGCAAACTTGAGGCCAACCCTCAAACAGTTACAAGGATTCTTTTGTTTAACTGGATATTACAAAAGATTTGTAAGGAATTATGGGCAGATCTTAGCTCCATTGAACAATTTGTTAAAGAAAGAGTCTTTTCATTCGACTGCTGAATCAACGTCAGTTTTTCATGCTCTCAGGGCTGTTATGATGACCTTACTAGTCTTGGCTCTCCCTAATTACACCAAAGAATTCATTATTGAAACAGATGCTTCAAATAAAGGGTAAGGAGCAGTACTAATGCAGGAGGGGCATCCAATTGCATTTGGAGTAAATGATTGTCAGGCAAATATTTGACTTTATCCACCTATGAAAAAGCGCTAATGGTTGTAGTCTTAGCAGTCCTAAAACGGTGGCATTACTTGCTTGGAAGGCATTTCATTATCAAGACTGACCACCAAAGTTTGAAGTACTTACTGGAGCAAAGAGTTGCAACCCCTTTCTAGCAGAAATGGATTGCCAAACTGCTTGGCTATGATTATGAGATCACCTACAAGCATGGTACAGAAAACAAGGTGGCTGATGCATTATCACGGAGGGAAGATTTGTTTTTTGAACATGCCACTATAGATGCCTTGCTTGCCGTAGCTTTTACTTGGTTTCCCACAGTCAAACTCAATTAGCAAACTGACTTGGCATTACAACAACTTATAACAGAGTTAGCGCAGGACCCCAACTCTCATCAAGGTTTTTCTTGGGCAAATGGTACACTGACTTACAAAGGAAGTTTGGTGGTGGGGAATTCACCAGATCTCAGGAAGCAACTCATGGAAACTTATCACAGCTCATCTATGGAGGGGCCACTCAGGTATAGACAAAACCAATAGACGGATCAAAAAGACTTTTTATTGGAAGGGATTGAAGAAGGATGTTCAGGTTTCATCTTCGAATGCTCAGATTGTCAAAGGTTCAAAGGGGAAAATGTTTACCAACCTGGGTTACTCCAACCCTTGCCAATTCCTGAGAAGGTATGGAGTGATATCTCTATGGATTTCATTGAGGGTCTTCCTCAATCACATGGACAGACCACTATCTTTGTGGTGGTGGATAGGTTAACCAAATATGCCCATTTTATGTCACTATCTCACCCTTATACTGCTAAGGATGTGGCACAATTATTCCTAGACAACATCTACAAACTTCATGGCCTTCCAAGCACCATAGTTTCCGATAGAGATGTTGTGTTTACAAGTCTGTTTTGGCAAGAATTACTTAGAGTTTTGGGAATTAAGCAATGCCTTAGTACATCATACCATCCACAATCAGATGGGCAGACTCAAATAGTGAACAAGTGTTTGGAAAATTATTTGCGGTGCATGTATGGTGATTGCCCTAGACAGTGGTCAACTTGGCTATCCTTGGCTGAATAGTGATGTAACTCTTCTTATCACACCTCAATCAAAACAACTCCCTTATATGCAGTTTATGGACAGCTACCACCAGATCACAACTTCATGAACATTTGAGGGTCACAAGTAGCAGCAGTGGAAAAAAGGGCAAGAAAAAAGGACTTCCATTATGAGAATGCTTAAAGAGAACTTGCAGCAAGCACAAAACATGATGAAACATTATGCAGACAAACTAAGAAGTGAAAGAGAATTTGCAGTTGGTGATTAGGTGTATTTGAGATTGCAGCCCTATGAACAATCTTCCTTGGCTTTGCAGAGAAATATGAAACTATCTCCACGTTTCTATGGACCTTTCCTATTTCAACTCTCCCTCTAGTCAGTGATGCCGGAATGTTGCAAATGAAACATGTAGCTGTGTTAGAAAGGCGGATGGTCAAACGAAACAACAAGGCAGTAGTGTAATGGTTGATTCAGTAGTCAAGAACATTTCCTGAAGATGCTACCTTGATGGACTATGAGGACTTCCACTCACAATTTCCAAATTTTTAGCCTTAAGATAAGGCTTTTTGAAGGAGGCGGGAATGTTATGAACAAGTTAATTGGGGAGGCTATTCTTATAATTCTACCTATATTTCTAAGGCTATTCTTGTAATTCGAATTGTTGAATCTATTAGGTTACAATTACTGAATCTGTTAGGTTAGGAGTTAGTTATGTGTATAAATATAGGAGGGGATACATTGCCCAATTCATTCATTGTATTGTTTTGTAACCAGTCGTTGGGTTGTAATAAGAGCAACAATAAACTCTTTTCCTTCTATATTTCTTCTTCTTTCATTTCTAGCCATTACACAACCCAAACAAGGCTTTGGTGTGTGTATCTCTGTGACAATGACAATATTGATGACATCGTGGCTCAAAATTTGGGAAGAGATGAGATGAAAGAAGACTAATGCATTGAAGTGAGAGAAAATTAATAAAATGTGTGTGAATTAGGGTTTTCGCTGAAAGGTGGGTGGAAATTTTACTGAGTTAATTATCTAAAAGTTTTATTTACAAATATTATGATAGTTTAGGTTTTATTTTAAAAAAATTAAACCAATAAGTCCTATTTAGTAAAATTAAGAATATTATCAGCTTTTTCTAATTTTTAAAATTAAGAACATTATTAATTTTGCATAGTAATATTCCAGATAATTGTTTTACTAATTGAGGAAAAAAACAGAGTATGAGATTAAACGTTTTTACCCTTCTACTTATTGGTTTGATTTAACTATCTAATAAAACCGAGAACATTATTAATTTTTTTCAGTTTTAAAATTGAGAACATTATCAGTTTTTTCATTTTTAAAGTTTTTTTTTTTTTAAGTTTTGCATATAAACGTTCCATTATCATGCTCATTTATAGACACAAAATTTTAATTTTACACAAAAAATAATACAGTTTTTTTTCAATTTTTTCAAATTTTTTCTTTGGTACATAAATTTTTTTTTTTTTTTATAGTTTTTTTCAATTTGAAAGTTGATAGTTTTAAAGTTTTGAAAATCAAAATAAATGTCAAATCACCATGTTCCTTTATAGATAATCATAAATGATGAACAATCATTGTTTGAAGGACAATTCCGACTATTAAAATTTTTATAGGACTTTAAGGTCAAAAAAATCTTAATTAGAACTTAATGGAGTATAAGTTCATAAATCAGGACTTGTGTGTAAATGTCCCAATTTTATTTAAGTGGTGTGTGTACAAGATTTGAGTTAGGGTTTAATTGAAATACGTAGTCTGTGAAATGAGAATAATAATATATAATATATAATCAAAATCATAAATATGTAAATTGAGATATGATATGCACAAAGATGAAAAAGTGTGTGGAAATAGAATTTCCTAGAGCCAAAGTCTGAAAGGCCATAGGGTGCGTGTTGTGCCTTCACCATACTGTGCGGTCCATTGGACCATTATTTCGAGTCTATTTTGATTATCTAAACCATTCATATTGTAAAGTTCGTCGAGTATATCATTCATGTAAAAATTCAAGTTAATTAAACATGTATAATCCTATGATCAAGTCGTAACTATGTTAAAATAAATTATTAAAATTACGTTAACTATTTATTTTTTAAAAAATAAATGTGATCTTATTTTAAAATTATAGATAATCAATTAATTTATTTTTTTATAGGTAATTTATTCAATAAATATTATAATATAAATAAATCGGATTCATGACACGAGCTCGGGACAAGCCCACAATAAATCGCATAAAATATTTATGGTCCGTACGTAATTTAGAACACAAAGACCGGATACTTATGAAAGATACAAAGCAACCCATACTAAACAGCAAGTGCTACTTATTAATATAGATATATATATATAAGGAAATCCTCGAAATCCAACATGTGATCCGCAATTAGGGTAAATCACAGTTACAACTTCCAAAGTAACCAGATCTGAATCCAATATGTGATCCGCAATTAAGGTAGTTTGACAGATCACGGGTTACAATTTCCAAAGTAACCAGCTGTGAATGGAGACTGCTGAAAGCCACATAACCAGGGGCGGACATAGCAAGGGCCAGGGGTCACGTGCCCCCCCTGACTTTTCAGAATTTTTTTTTTTTTTTTTTTTTTTTTTTTCAACACAAGACAGATTTTTAAAAAAAAAAATACAAAACGTGAATGAAAAATTTCAAACACACAACAGCAGGTTTGAGAAGGAAGAAATAGAGTGGCCCTACCGTAGCCTATCCCCACTCAACCTCTCCTCTTGACATATATTATATATATATAATCAGTGAGTGAGTGCCTCTCCTTTATTTATTTCCTAATCTACAACACATTTTGCTCTGCGTCTCTTTTTCTTTTTGACGACGAACGAAGCTACTTGGCCGACTCCACAGTGACACAGGGACCACACCACACGGGGGACCACATTACGACTACGACTCTCAGCCTTTCTCTCCATTATTTACAAGTAATCTTCCTCTCTAATCTTTTACCTTTAAAATAAATAAATATATCATTTATGGTTTATTCATTTATGGTTATTTGTGGTTAAAATGATATGTTTGATTTGTTAAATCTTTAGAAAAAGATTTATTTGTTGTGATGTTTGTACTAAAATTAGGGATTTGATTTGTGGTGATTTATACTAAAATTACAGATTTAATTTACTTAAAATTAGGGATTTGATTAGCTTTGATTTATATTAAAATTAGGGTTTTGATTTGTTGTGATTTGTACTAAAATTAGGAATTTTGATTTATTATTATTTGTGTTAAATTTAGGGATTTTGATTTGTGTTAAAATTGGGGATTAGGGATTTTGATTAGGGGTTTTTATTTTTATTTTAAAACAGTCATGGAGAAATACTTCAAAAGAAAATCAAAGTTGGAGTCATCTATTCCTCAAAAACAAGATGATAATTCTTCCTCCGCAAAACGAAGTCGTATAGAAATCAACTTGGCAGACCACCTTCCTGCAGATCCAGGACTACGGCCTCGGATTATGGACTATAACCCTAATGATCAAGACCAAATCCGTAGAGCATATCTACAAAAGGGTCCTTGTCAACCTCGTGATCATAATTTCCCACAAAAAGCATTTGCACAAAAACTTCGACGATTTAATCAAGCTTGGTTTAGTGAATTTCCTAATTGGTTAGAGTATAGTGTAGCGAAAGATACAGCATTTTGTCTATGTTGTTATCTTTTCAAGCCTGATATTGGAGATCAAGCGGGTGGTGAAGCTTTTGTTGGTGAGGGTTTCTCAAATTGGAAGAAAAAAGAAAAAATTCAAACTCATGTGGGAGGCCCCAATAGTGCTCATAATCAAGCTTGGGGTAAATGTCAAGACTTGTTAAACCAAAAGCAACATATTCAAACGCTTTTTTCCAAGCAATCTGACCAAGCTCGAATTGAATATCGAACTCGCTTGAATGCATCGGTTGATTGTGTTAGGTTTCTTCTAAGACAAGGACTTGCATTTCGTGGTCATGATGAATCTGAAAAGTTAAGTAGCCAAGGAAATTTTCTTGAACTTTTGAAATTTCTTGCTGATCACAATGAAGATGTCAAAGCAGTTGCATTAAACAATGCACCACAAAATCTTAAGTTGACAGCTCCTCATATTCAAAAAGATATTGTTAGTATGGCTGCGTTTGAAACTATCAATGTGATTGTTAGAGAGCTTGGTGATGCACTTTTTTCTATTTTGATTGATGAAGCCCGTGACATATCAATCAAGGAGCAAATGGCAGTTGTAATACGATATGTAGACAAAAGTGGCCAACTGATCGAGCGTTTTATTGGTATTGAGCATGTTGCCAATACTACTGCTCTTTCACTCAAGCAAGCCATGGAAAATTTATTTTCTAGACTTGGATTGAGTATTTCTAAATTGCAGGGTCAAGGATATGATGGGGCTAGTAATATGCAAGGTGAGTTAAATGGTCTTAAAACACTTATATTGAGGGAGAATCCTTGTGCATATTATGTTCATTGTTTTGCTCATCAATTGCAATTGGCTCTTATAGCCGTGGCAAAGAATCATGATCAAATTGCCTTACTCTTCACTTTGGTTACTAATGTGGTCAATGTTGTTGGAGCATCATGTAAACGTCGAGATATTCTTAGGGATAAACAAGCAGCAAAAGTTGTTGAGGCACTTAATATAGGAGAGCTATCAAGTGGGCAAGGCTTAAATCAGGAAACCAATCTCAAACGTGCTGGTGATACACGTTGGGGTTCACACTATGGTACTTTAGTTAGCTTGGTTGGCATGTTTTCAACAGTGATCGATGTGCTTGAAATGATTTCAGAAGATGGTTCAAATTCAGAACAACGAGTAGAAGCAAATATGTTGTTGGACTCAATTCAATCTTTTGAATTTGTATTCAATCTTTTGAATTTGTATTCAATCTTCATTTGATGAGAACGATATTGGCTATTACAAGTGAGTTATCACAAGCATTACAAAGGAAAGATCAAGACATTGTTAATGCTATGAATTTGGTTCAAATTTCTAAAAGGCGACTCCAAATGATGAGGGAGAGTGGGTGGACCTCTTTACTTGATGATGTTTCATCTTTTGTGAAAATCATGAAATTGATGTTCCCCAAATGGATGATATGTTTGTAGCTCAAGGGAGAAGAAGGCGTAAAGCTCAAGAAATTACAAATGAACATCACTATCGCGCCGAGTTATTGTACACTGTTTTAGATATGCAAATTCAAGAACTAAATGCTCGTTTCACTGAGTCAAACACTACGTTGCTACTTTGTGTGGCATGTTTGAATCCATCCAACTCATTCACTAGTTTTGTCAAGAAAAGTTTAATTCATCTTGCTGAATTTTATCCAAATGAATTTTCTACAGTAGAGCTCATGGTGCTTAATGATCAACTTGATACATATATTGTCGACATGCTCTCTAGTAGTGAGTTCTCACGGTTGAATGGAATTGCCGATCTTGCTAAGAAAATGGTGGAGACTAGAAGAGATAAAGTATATCCATTAGTTTATTTGCTCCTAACTTTAGCATTGATCTTGCCTGTTGCAACTGCTACTGTTGAAAGGGTATTTTCAGCAATGAATATTGTAAAGAATCGGTTGCGGAACCGAATAGGTGATGAATGGATGAATGATAGCTTGGTTGTTTACATAGAAAGAGATATTTTTGATGGCGTTGATAATGATACTATCATGGAAAACTTTCAAAAGATGAAAACTCGTCGGGGTCAATTGTGAAAGTTTAGTGATATTTTTGTAATGAATGAAAACTCGTCGGGGTGTGAAAGTTTAGTGATATTTTTGTAATGAATGAAAACTCGTCGAAGTCAATTGTAAAAGTTTATTGATATTTTTGTAATGAATATTTAAGTTTTTATGATTAATATTAACTCAAAATATTATGAGCATTTTATTATTATTAATCAGGGAAGAAAAATTTTGAAATTATAATTAATAGGTGCCCCCCTTATCCCAAATTTCTGGGTCCGCCACTGCACATAACCTTAGCTTTCCTTTGATTCAAAGCAAAAATTAGTTGAAAGCGAAAGTGGAAGGAATGAAATAATGAAAAAAAAATATAACTAATCATATTTCAACTAACCTTTACTCTCTTTTTTTGGTCACTATATATAAATACAACTTGTAAACTTATATGCATTTAACTAATCATATTTCATGCGTCCGGCCGCGGCTCTCTCTCTTCTCCATTAAACGCAACGTTTTTAGGGGTGGAAATTAGGCTCGGCCCGACTTAGCCCACCGAGGTCCAGACTAGGCCGGCCTAGGTCAGGTCGTTTGAATTTTCACCAAAATCCAAATCGTTTCACAAGTCAAAAAATTAAATCTATTATCTCAAGTAGGCAATCTAAGAAGGAATCAATTGGGTTACTAAAAAATTACTAAATTAAAAATTAACTCAAATAATAAATAAATGAATATGTTCAACAATATAAAATAGAGTAATAAAATAAAATGAACAAAGAGAAGAGAAAGCAAACTCAACGATTTATAGTGATTCGACAGACCGAACCTATTTCTACTTCCCAAATATCCGCGTCGGAAATTTCTCCACTATTCTTCAAATAATAATTACACCACTAACTTCACGGGTGCTAGTGAACATTTACAACAAACGACCAATCACGATCACTCTGACTAGATTAGAATCTGGTACCTAGTCACACCTAACCCAAGTAATTTCATTCCAAAAAATCACTCACAAAAATATCTCAACTAGTTTTGAATCCGGTGTCTAGTGGAATAAAATCACTCACAAAAATATCTCAACTAGTTTTGAATCCGGTGCCTAGTTACACTTAACCCAAATTATTTTATCTCAAAAAAATCACTCACAAAAACTCTCTTTTTACAAGAATAATATGAATAAGGGATTAGAAAACCCTTTTACAATTTTGCTCAAACTCTAAATAAATTTTCTCACAGAAAATTTAACTCAATGAAGTACAATACAATATTTGAGAATATTTCAATATCACAGATTTTTTTCTTCTTCACTTCTTATTTTTCTCACACCAAAACACTTTTATATATAATAGAAAAAATATATAATATATATATAATAGAAAATATATCCGTTATACATCCGTTGGAGGAGTAGTCGTTCCTCATGCTGAATTCGATGCCTCTGACGCGGAGCAACAGGCCAAATTTCCTTTTCAAATTTGTAGGCGTAGGGTGGAATAATATAGCCAAAGGTCGCTTTCAATAAATAGTAATTCAATTTTTTCAATCATTTCTCGTAAAAAAAATAAAGAGTGCACAGTAACTTGCATAGTAATTTTTCTATTAAAATATTTAATTGTATAGTAACTTTTCTATTAAAATATTTGTATGCATAATAAAATCTCTTTAAATAATATTTATAGAAAATAGATACACATTTTAAAATCTTTGTAATTATTGTAGAGATTTAGATACACTATAATAAAAATACTCAACCATCCTATGTGAATATATTAAATTTTGTCAAAAGAAACAACTCACCAATATCAGATTTGTCAAAAAAAATGTAACCAATCAATATTAAATTTGTTAAAAGATGAATAGTGATCAGCCGAAATTTCCAAAACGTGAATAGTAAAATTTTCAAAATATTTAATCTTGCACAATAACTTCCATTTAAATAATATTTAACAAAAATACATCATATAACATATATTTTAACAGATAATATTTTATACCAAAGAATATATAAAATATGTATATTAAAAAATTATAATTTATCCTATAATATTTTAGACATTATCAAAATTAAATCACATGATTAACAAGGTCCAAGCCCAAGCTTAGGCCTGGGTGGGCCTAGACATTTTTTTTTTTTCTATTTTTTTAACCAAAATTTTATTCTTTTCCACTACAAATGACATTGGATCTTGGGCGGGCCAGGACTCGAGCCAGGTTTTGAGTGAGCCTTGGGCGGGCCGATGGGTCGGGCCACAAGCTGGGCCCATGGGCTAGGCCAAACTTCAAAATGATGGCCCAGGCCTAGGCCCAGGGTCCCGAGCTAGGCTCGGGCTTAACCAAGCCTAAGCGGGCTGGGCTCACCCCGGGCCAGGAGCAGGCTTCGGGCCGCGGATCATTTTTACACCCCTTTCTCATTTCAAAATATATATATATATATATATATTTAAAAGAAAAAAACACCTTAGAAAAATATCAAGAAAAATATTTATAATTTGAATGTATGATATATTTAAATTTTATAGAGTGTGAGTCATGTAGTGTTGCTGAAAATAAATAAATAAATAGATTGTCTTTCATCCAAGATTTCAATCTGGATTCATGGAGCCGCTACAAGTTTTCATTTCGATGATATGAAATATTTATTTTTAAGCTTTTTTGTATGTATATTATTTATAAAAATAAAATATGGGACATTTATTCATAAGTCCCTCTTCACCTATTTATATTTCACTTAGTTTAAATTATTTTTTTATGTTCTAATAAGTCTTATGGATAACATAATTATCAAAATACCTCTAATCGCACATTAATGTTCACATTAATAGTGTGAATGTTCTATAATATGAACATTCACACTGTCAAATATATTTAATGTGAATGTTCACATTACTAAGTTATTAAGGGTTCAAAAAATATTTGTAAAAGTAAAATTATTCATAAAATATCTTAAATATGAGATTTAAGCTTTAGTGGATCAAATGTCTAAAATAATAGGATTTATTAGAATACAAGAATATTTTACGAACTATGTGCAATATACGTACTTGAAGGATGATTTTTTTAATAAATTTCTTATAAAATATTAATTGATTCAATAATGGGTAACTAACTAATTATAACATTCTTCTCAGGAAAAACCGACTTTTAAAAATAAATGTGATGAGATTATATAACTGTGATTATTGAATCATTCTAAATTTTCACGAATAATTTGTACATTTTTAACCATAAAATAAATAAATAAATATATCATTAAGGCTTGGTTTGGGAACAGGCTATTTTAGTAATGGGCTTTGGTTGGTAGCTCAAAAATTAGTGGCCCTAATGGCCCTAATTTCCATATCAGGTAAAAAAAAAAAAGAAAAAAAAAACAAACTTACCCAAACAGGAAATTAGGGCCATTAGGGCCACAAAACATTTTTCTTTAGTAATTTTTTAGCTTTTTACGAAAATGTGTGCAGAAAATTAGAGAGGTGATGTGATGTGTTTTAGTTAGTTTTTTGACTTTTTGGCTATTTTAGCCACTTCCCAAACATAGCTTACAATAAGACTAGTGTAAAATGACAAACTAAAAATGAACCGTCCAACCCAAATGGTGAACCGGAGACAACCTCTCTAAAAAAAACTTCCACGACAGACGGTTGAGTTGTACTCACTCAATTCCTTATATAAATAGCAACACAAACACGCACACAGGAACTCATATTGTCATCAACTCCTAAATTCTCAAGCATACATTCTCATCTTTCTAGCTTTTGTTCACTTAAGGCTTGAAAAAAGATGAAACTTGTGTTTGCTACATTGCTTCTTGTTACACTGCTCCTGAGCTCTTCTTTCGTTGAATCCACCATTGATAGTAAGACCCTTCCAACACCCATGCTAGCTCCATTTTTATTTTATTTTTTAGCATATAAAAACCTATTATGTCTCTTCTTTAACTTACACTCACAGTTTGTTTCGGAAAAAAGTTTCTTTTTGAAAAATGTTTTTTGTCGTTTGATACGATGGGAAAACTAATGTCTAACAAAAACATATTTTGTGAAAATAAGTTTATTTGAGCCAAAAAAAAAAATTTGTTTTTCACTTACTAAACTAAAGTGTTACCAACATACACCACCAATTCAAAGTATTTTGAAAGAGTTTTTCAATGACATAAAATTCATTAAAATTCAATTTAAAACATCGGTTAGGGACACCACTATATGTTACATCACTACCACCATCACTGTTGCAATCACCACCCCTAACACTATTACACTATCACCTCCATCACCCTACTACCACCACTGCTACCGTTCTTGCAGCCACTACCATTTCACTGTCACTCTGCCACCACTACCACACCAACACAACCATTAGTATATTAGTGTCAAAGCTGTAACCGAACACACACACACACACACGCATAAATAAAATAAAATAAAAAATCATTTTCAATGAAAAATATTTTTGAAAATTGTTTTTTTGATAAAAATATTTTCTGTTGAAACAAACAGAATATTAATATTACAAGGTTGAATTGAATTGAGTTAAGTTGAGTTGTGGGTCTATGCTTATTAATATGCCTATTAATTTATAAATTACTATTATGGAAATGAACTTGGTGTTGTGTTGTGTTTGGTGGTATATCAATAGGTATTTGTTTCTCAAAGTGCGAAGTGAGGTGCAAGGATGCAAAAGAGAAGTCTCAGTGCCTCAAAGACTGCAAATTATGCTGCGAGGATTGCAACTATTGTGTGTTTTCTGGTACTTTTGCAAACAAGCCCAAGTGCCCTTAAAAAAAGTTAGCAGAATGAGTTTTGTGTATCTAACATTGTTGAAATGTTAGATTCACAATTCACCTACTTGTTTATCTTCGTTTATGTTGTGTTTGTTGTGCTTTCTAGCTAATAAAGAAGGATGTTATATGTCACTATCACTTGATAATTTTATTTTATTTTATTTTTTTACGTCTTATGTATGTAAGAAGTGAAAAAAATATCTTAGAAAATTAATCCAATGACAAATATAATGTTCCTCAGTTTTATGTTTATAGAAGAATAGTGGAATGAAAAACGACAGGTTAAAAATAAAATAAATAAATTTGGAATAAGTGGGATTTAAGCTTAATGTAATATTTGATCATGGTTATTTGGAGTCCATTTCGTTGTTGACTTTGCTTGGCAAACCTTTTCTTGTTACCACTCTAGTGAATTGATACAGATTTCTATTACTGCAGCTATTATTCATATTCTCTGGATTTTATTTTATTTTATTTTTTTATAATTTTGTTCTATTTTTATATTGGAATCTGTAATATGAAAAATGAACAAATATTGAGTGCAACGGCATCATAGGCCAATATAAATTTGTAAGTGAGATTACATGGATAAACTTAATAATATAATTTTTCTCTATGGTAATGTGAAATTTCTCATTGATTAATGATGATGTCATATCATATGACTGTTATATCAATATTTAGAAATGTTTCATCCAAAGGGCGCCAAGTTAGTTTCCCCTCTTGCGTTTCTCCCACTCCATTCCTATTACAGCAATACTAGGTATTATGAAAAAACTTTCATGAAAATGATCATGAAAGATTTATGATCTTTGAATTACACTTAAAATAAAGCATCACACATTAATCAAGGTAATCCAAGGGTCATAAATATTTCATGATCATTTTCATAAAATTTTTTTCATGATCCCTAACTTTTCTCTTCCTATTAATATAGATCGAACATGAGTGCATTTCATATCAATTTCATCATAATAAATGACAATAAAAAAATTTTAAAAAAAAGTAATCAAATTTTACATAAAAAAATAAAATCAAAAAATTTAGCTTAATTTTGATAATTTTGATTACAACTTAATTTTAATAAAGTTATCCAAAACGGATCAAATTTGGCAACTAATCAACAGTAATAAATTAATTTCAAAAGACCAACTACAAGTTCAACTAAATTTGACAAAAAAATATTGTTTCAAGGCAAATTGGTCAATAATTTAATAATGACAGCTCAGTTTTGACTAAATTCCATCAATTTTTTGAAAAGAAAAAATCACATTGTATAGATAATAAAATAGCCAACAAAAGTGGTGATTAACAAATAATAAAAAACAAATCACATTTTATATATCTTTGACAAATAATCCAAAGTGTGTAGTTTCTAATAAAATAATTGTTGAATAGTTGACTTTTACACATTAACATGTGGGCATTTTTTATCAAATCGTTTATCATAAAATAAAAAAGTCATATGTCACATTAAATTTTTTTTCATATTTTTTTTTAACTTCTTCGAAAATATAATTATAACCCAACCTCATCGTAAAATTTAAGTTTTGGTCAACTAAACAAATGCTAGGTTGTTGGTTTCCGAAATTTCGTTACATGAATTCTCAAAAAAAAATGGGTCCTGTGATCCCCCGAGAGTGCTCCAAAACCCAGAACGCTGCAATCTTGCAAAAATTGAAGCTCTGCCCATTGTTCAAGGTAGCACCGCTATACACTCCACCAGCTCTGAATTCTATTTCTTCTACAAATTCCATATTTTCCTGCAACACACAGCCTATGCCTGCTTCAACTGTTCTATCCTGAGAGCCTCGAAAACTCAACTGTCAAGATTGCAATTTTTCATCATCAACAACGTTCATAGAATCAACAGCCACTCAGAAAAAACCGGTGCCAAATTGACACAGCTTTATTCTCAGGGAATCCAAATTTGTGCTTTGCACATACTTTCATAAATTTTAGCCGAGAAACACTTGAGAGCACGAAATAGGGAGCTTTAATGAGCTACCCCCCAACGATTTGATAGTTGTCTTTTTCTTTTTTTTTCTTTTTCTTTGCATTTCCAGCTCATTAGAGCTGTTAGTGTTTTTGTTTTTAGAGCTCTCAATCAGCTCTCATTTTAGCCAAGCAAGTCCCTGAACAAGTTAGGCTTCTGACTTAATGGAGTAACACCCATTTGCCTCAACAGAGCATTCTTTTCTAAATGCACATTAGAAACTCTACATACTAAAAAATAAAAAAATAAAGGGCAAATTACACTAATAGTCTCTATACTTTACCTCTTGTGTCAATTTGGTCATTGTGTTTTCAATTTGCTCGATTTTGACCCTCAATTTTTAATTTCATTTTATTTTGGTCCAATCAATAACCTCTGTTAAAAAATTTAACAGAAAATAGTCATGTGCACAACATGTGATCAACTTTGAGAAACAAAACAGACATTTCAATCTTAATCTTCCATATTCCATCTCTGCAACACCCTTTGCTTTTTCCCCCCTTCTCCACCGTCTATCATCAATCTCACTCCACTATTCGCCACTACTAAACAACACAACCACCACTATTCGCCACCAAACAACACCTTCTTCTATTCCAACCCCAACACCACCTGTTTTGAATTACCGACAGGCCAAATCCATGAGTATGTGTTCCAAGCTTTGGCTGAGTCAGGGAAGCCTCACTGTTTGGGTGGTGATTACTTCGAAACCGACCTCTTTGGTGATCGATGGAAGTCTCGGCCTCCGATCAAAGATTTGGGCAATGGAACCTACTTTTTTTCTCTCCAAATCCACCCAGATTTCGCTAGAGATTACAATCTCACTATAATTTTACTCTTCAAACACTACGAGGGTCTGAAATTTTCTCTACAAAGATTCGCAATTGACAAACAAGTTCGCAAAATCCCACTCAAGTTCTTCAAATCAATAGCTGAATTGCAAGAAATTAGGATCTGTAACAAGTTTGATTTTTCAAGAAATGTGTGGTCTGGTCAGTGGACTCGCCATGGAAAGAACAATAGTTGCTGGGTTGACAGCGAGGTCGATTCAAATGCTTCGAACCCACATACCCATGTTAGGGTCCATGGTGTCATGGAAATTTGGGAGTTTTGGAGAGTAATGGTTGGACCTATTCGACCCATTGCTTGTTTCGATTGTTTTCAGGAGAATCAGCTTGGGATTGTTTACAAGGTCGATGGATCTTCTTTTGGGGAGACTTGAATCACTGCGATACGATTCGAAACATGCTTCAATTCATACTCAATGTGGAGGACATCAAAGTGGTTCTGAGGAGATTTGATATGAACATTATGAACCTGAAACAAGCAATCTCTATAGAGACTTGACTTTATCATCAAGTCCATAAACCTTGGTTTCATCAACAGATCGATTGCTCCACCGAAAAGCCTCTGTTTTGGTATCCAATGAGATCAATTCATGGGTCGATTGTTAAGAAATTTCACCATTTGATGAACCCATATTGGTGTTTCCATCTACAGACCCTTGAATTTCCCATTGTTGTACCCGATTCGAAGCCACACCATTGTCGTTGTCTTGAAGGTTGACCCGATCTAAGTTGGAAGCAACTTGAAAATAGAAATTACACTCTCTCTTAATTTCAACAAATACTGATCTTAATTTCTCTCTCTCTCTTTGTGAAGGTTGTGAAAGAGAAATTAAGTGGGTTTTTGGTGCGGTGGAGGTGGAGGTGGATGGTGTTGATCTTGGGATTGGCTATGGATGATTTTAGTGGTGGAGGAAGGCAACAGTGGTAAATGATTTTGTTGCAAAGAGTCCAAGAGGAAGAAGATGATGAAACAAGAAAAGGGTAGTGAAATGTCCATATTGCCCTTGAAAAAGGGTCATGTGTATCTCACGTGTTTGTTTTCCATCAACAATTTTAACCGATGTTAACAATCTGACTAATATGATACAAAATAAAAAATTGAAGGTCAAAATCGAGCAAATTGAAAACACAAGGACTAAAGTGACACAAGAGGTAAAAAGTACAGGAACTATTAGTGTAATTTGCCCAAAAATAAAAATCCAGAAAATAAAGCAGGTGTGTAAAGTTTATGCACTTTATTTTCTAAGTATTAATGGTTGACTAAAACTATCCTTACATAAAATATAAAAAAAAAAACCAATACCTATAATTTTTAAATAGATATAGTTTATGCTAAATTAAGATTCAAAATTTGAAAAAAAAAAAAAAAAAAAGTTTCGAACTCCATCAAAACTATGAATGAGCGTATATTTCATCAAGAGCAATTGTAAAATTTTGTATATTTAATATTTTTTGACGTTGAAATAATTAATAGTATTGATATATTGAAAATTTATTTGTAATTTAAGAAATTTAAATTAAGAGATTGGGAAATTTATTAGAAAATTATCTTTCAATTACTTATATATATCTCAATTAGTCCTTAAGATATTGGGTTAAATTTCTCTGATATTGTCATTTCAACTTGAGAGAGCGTTTGGGTTTGGTAAGCCTATTTTTTGATCGATTTCAGTTGTCACGCCCCCAAAATAGTACAAATAATCCAACTCATAAGAGAAAAGAATATAATAAACTTAAGGTATTTCCATTCATCAGAGTACGTATTACAAAAGATATTACATGCATCATACATTCACAAATATTTATCCTGAATCTATAGCATGTAATACTAGTTAATAACAACAACAACAAAAAATATCCTACAGGCTTACATCTTTCCAAGACATTGCTTGGTTACAACAAAAGAGAGTCATAAGCTCTTGTACATATAAAGCCCTAGGCTTGAATCAACATTTAAATAGAGCCTCTAGCTCCTAAATCCTCCCAAGTTACATCCTTAAAGGAAGCATATCATCTGTTCCTGAAAATGGTTTCCCAAGTAGGGTAAGCCAAAGCCCAGTAGAAACAGTCTAACACAATATATGAAATTTATCTAAGACATAAGTGCCAAGTACACCTTCAATATTTAAGACCAACGTGCATCCTTCTCTTGAACATTCAATACTGATACTCTTATCACAATCCATTTCCATTGATTCATCTCAAGTTAATTCGTTTCACTTCAATTCATATGTCAAGTGTATAATTTTCCAAATAACCCAACTGAGACTACAACTCAGTGGTTTTCAATCAACATAACAATCATATATACACTTCAATCTTACCATTTTACAGAAATTTCGTCCGCGAAATCGGTACCCATGTATACATAAGATTTCGGGACTTTCACCCTAAACACTCTGGCTAACTTAATTTTCAATAGAGTCCATCCCCTATCTCCTCTCAAAACATAGAGTACATCCCCTTTCTCCTCCCAAAACATTATACATATACAATGTATTTAAAGACACCGTCATATTCAATGACATTCAATTACACATATTCAATGTCTCAACACACCATCATATTCAATGACATAGTTAAATTATTAGTTTCAATTCACCTAATCCTCATGCAATTTCTACAACAATCATAGCTATCCTTCACCAATAGCCCAATACAGATATTTCTAAACAGATATATAATCTTTACAACAGATAACTTATCAAATTCCCATAGGTGAGTGATTAAACAAATCCAACTACACCATTCATTCATACATCCTCCCAATTTCACATTTTCCATATCAATTTCATTATTTATACAAAATAATTATTCAACTCATATTAGGGCAAATTCCTCACATTTTTCAAATATCAATCCCAAGGCTAAATTTCACCATTCTAACCTAAAGTAACCTCATATTCAAACCCCCATATTCATTTATAGAACCCAACATAAAAACCCCTCTTTCAATTTGAATCAAAACCCTAACTTTACTCAAATCCTCCAAAATTCCACCATTTATACATAACAACAAATATTTATGTTAAAAACTATATTAGGGTGTAGAATATCCCTACCTCAATGGTAGAAGCCCGAAGGAGAAAAGGAGGAACTTCAAGGATGACGAAATCAAACTTTAATCAGATGAAATGAAAGCTCTTGAGATGCTCCAACTCTCTATCAAAGAATGTAAGGTGTAGAGATCCTTAGATCTAGGTGTATTTGTAGAGAGAAGTCGACTTTAAGAGAGAGAAGGAGCTGGTTTAGGGTTTTTGAGTGAAAAAAGATCAAAAAGTGATGTAAAAATGCTTTGCTGCGAACTGATATACGCGAGACTTACTCGAGCGAAGGAGTTGTCGCTCAAGCGACCAGACACAATAAGTGACCTCGCTCGAGCACATAATACACACCTTCAAAAGTTTTACAGACACACACTGTCGCTAGAGCACATTACCTTCCCAGAAATTTTGCAGGTCTGAGGAAAAATACTATGAACTCTCAAAGCTCGCTTAAGCACAAGAAACCTCGCTCGAGCGAAGAAGCAAATTTATGGACAACAACAACTTGAACAACTAGTAACTAACCTACTCCGAACATGCCCAAGACATTCCAATACTCAATGGAACACCCCAAAAATTTGGGCAGGGTATATCTATTTATACAACAAACCCACCTGATAGACAAACACATATTTATAGCTAACTATTCTATACATCTATTTCCATTTAATCCCAAATGCCAAATGCATTTTGTTCACATCTCAATGCCCCAGTTTTAATCACAAGCATGCATTTTACAACAAGTATGAAATAGAAGCCAAACAGATAATAAGTGCCCTACAGGCTTACAAATTTATCCAAGAACATTCTTGGTTACACAAAATGGAGTTTCAACTCAACATAAATACAGCCCTGGGCTTACATTCAACAAATAACAATAAAACAAAAATGAAGCCTCAGCTCTGAGTCCTCCCAAGTCAGTGCCTTGGCGAAGGTATATCATCTGTACCTGAAATAATTTCTCTTATAGGGTGAACCACAGCTCAGTAGAGATATACTACACAACATATAGACCATGACAAGACTAAAGATGAATATGCTCATGCCATGCCCATGATAAAACAGTTTATCTCTCTTTTTATAAAGCATGCAATGCTGAGATGCAACAACAGATATAAAATCATTTCCATTTTAAACCATATATGTTACATGAATACAAGCTCTGTGAATCTCTAGGTGAGTGTCTGCAAGTAGGCCTTAATGCACTACCACTGTCATTTTTACCAGTAAACTGGAAGGCTCGATACCTAACCGCACGATCCTACACCCCCTACCCAAATTCACCAAAGTATTCATCTTTTCGCAAACAGATACATTTCCAAACATTTCTCAAAAATAGATACATTTCCAATGAAATGAATGTAATGTAATGTCCAATGCAACAAATGAGGAATGTGGTTCAATTTACCTAAGTCTCATGCGTTTCTACAACAATCATGGCTATCCTCTGCCGATAACCCAAAATAGATATTTCTAAACAAATATTTAAACAATCACATTCCAAAAATTCTGATAAATACAATCTATTCCACATCTCATCAAATATGAACAACTACACTAGCTTCATATCACAATCACGTCCGATAACCTCTCAATGTCCATTTCTAACAGTGTCGGTTTTATTTCAACAGATACATTGAGCAAAATAATACCGTTAATGCCTAAACAAATATCATTTTCTTTCCAAACTCATTCTCCAAGCATTATTTAACTATGACATCCTATTTTGATCAAAAGCCCCAAAACTTAAACATAATTCTTTTTCTTTTTTTTTAAATGCTCTTTTGGTCGCAAATCGGTAAAAATTTCAAAATCGATCGAGTAGAAGTCCGTTTTTGTTCAAATTTAAAACATAACTCTTTCATAACCTTACAAACATATTACAAGTTTACACTTTCGCAATTTTGGCATCAACTCTTTATTTTTCTCAAAATTTCCCTTTTAAGCAAATAAATTACAAATTTTCCAAAAATTCTAATTAAATTATATACAACTCTAAGCTCCATATAATCAATTAAAAGTACATAAATAAGTGTAGGAAAAATTCCTACCTCAATCCAAGAGCTTCCAAGAAAATAAAAATTTCCGGCGACAAACTTTCGATTCATTCATATTAAATCGGAGGCCTCAGAACCCTCTACAATTTGATCTATGGAACTAGGGTCTAAAACCTAACAGGTTTTGATGAATCAAGGATTTTATATAATAAAAAAAAATAACCCAAGAAAAAAATTCCAGAATGAGAGAGATAACCGAGAGAGAGAGGCATTTGATGGAAACAAACAAAAGCAATCAAAAGTCTCCTTATTTCTCTGCCTTGTGTTGGCAAAGAAATTGATTAAAAAAGTATATATAAACAAAAGTTAAGCAAGTGGCAAATCAATCACCCCAAACAAGGCATGGCTAGCAGACCCCACGTGGTTCTGTCCTCAAAATTGATATAAATATCTACAATTAAAATTATGATTTAGCAAAATTATAAAATTTTGTAACATAAAATTATAAAATGGTATAATTTTTGTTATCACAAAATATAACTCTCATTTAATGGTATACATCATAAATATTCACAACTCTTTATGGTAATCAAATAATAATAATAAAACCACAACAATATTTCATGGTTACTAACGGGTCACGATTCAATCAATTAGGTTCAAAATGAATGCAGTTTAATAATTTAAAATAAATCCCCAACTGAGATTAAAGTTTAAATTCAATTTGATTCAACTTGTTACAACCTTCCCCCCTTAAGGAATTTCGTCCCCGAAATTTAAACTAGATAACCTTGTTGAATCAAAATCAATTACAACCGTAGAAACGCAATCATGGCATGATAACACAACCTCCCACTTAAACATAAGAAATTCACCCTATTCCATAACATATACAATGTACATCCTAATATTACAACTCTCAAACATCGATAAAAAGGTCCGGATACTTCCCACGGACTTCAGCGTCACGTTCCCAAGTCGCCTCCTCAATCCCGTGGTGTCTCCACAACATTTTCACCAAGGGACAAATACGAACAAAAGATACACAGACACATACGGACAAATACGGAGATAATACACAGATACGTACATATACACAGACACATTTGGGGAATATGCTGTTACTGACAAGGAATATTATGTCTATGGACGTCAACGAGCACATGCCATTATTATGACGGAATATTCCATTAGCTGATGTCATCGTATGTAAGCAAAACACACAAAAAAGAAAGAAAACACAAATGCAGGGTTACAGGGTTTCGAACCCCCGATCTCGGGCTCAACGTCTCCATCCTTAGACACTGAGCCAGACCACTTAACCAAGTCACTCTTGTGACAAAAATAGTCAAATAAATGTATATAATACATAAATATACAATATATATATATATATATGCATACAACTTTCCCGCTTCTCTCTTTTCCTTCGAAAACTGCGTTTGACACGCGACCTTTCTTTTGCGTTGGCTAGCCAACAAAAGCAGACCTTTTCGATTTGTAAACTCACGCGGCCTTGCTTTTGCGTCAGCTGGCTAATAAAAGCAGACCTCCTCAATTTGTAAGCTCGCCTTGGCTCACTCTCCCTCTTTGTCTTCTTATCTTCCGTCTTCTTCTTTTTTGTCACTTTCTTTTGTCTACTTAATCACTCTCTTCTCCTTCTTCTTCCTCATTTCCCTTGAGAGCGACAGAACATCGAGACTGAACGGAGGAGAAAAGTTGCCCCAAAACTCAGTATGTTCTCTACTATTTCTCTAACTCTCCTTCCTTTCTTTTTACACCTCTCACCACACATGGCCTCATCTCGTCCCCTCACTCTCTTTCCGAACCTCAATGATCCAAGCTCTCATAGACCGGGTGCCCCTACTCTTACTCTTTCAAACCTTCCTGGACAAAGTGCCCATACTCCTACTCTCCTTAACCTTCCTGAACAGAGTGCCCCTACTCCTACTCTTCTTAACTTTCCTATGATGTCAGTTGAGCAAATCATGGCCGCTCAATCTGACATTGAAGCCAACCACTTCACATTGAGATCCTGCATGGAGATAGTGACTGTGGTTACCAAATTGTCTCACCAGCTGCAGAATAGGACCAGTGAGGTACATCAATTAAATGCCCAACTTTCTCTGCTCCAGCGCATGTACAAAGATACGCAAGCAGAGATTTGCGCACTGAAGGCGGAGAATAAAGAGCTGAAACGGAAAACCACCATCATGACCCGATTTGGAGCGCGTTCGTACTTCGCCTTTGACAACCAGCAGGGAGTCAACTCTCTCGGCGGTTCTGTATACACTGAGCAAGGCCTTCAAGGGTCTCCCAAGACGACACAAAAAGGACGAGCTCGGCAGGAGAGTCGAGTAAGTGAAGTCAGCGTGTGGCCATCATAAAAAACAAGATCTCTTTTTTTTTTTTTTTTTTTTTGGCTGTTGTTGTCTCTGCAATTGGGGATGTCATCCCTTGACTTCAATAAAATCAGTTTCATTTTTTTTTTTTTTTTGCACATCAATGGCGTAACTGGTATAACACTTTGAGCTTGAAAACAATTTTGTTTGATTAAATTTGAGAATAATTAAATTTTGAACTCTGAACTGGACATTAATTCCATACTGACCTGAATCAAAATCATGGCTTAACGAAAGAAAAACGAAGCAAAACAATCCAAACACACTTATATACACTAACTGGTATTAACGAAAGAAAAATCATGTCAATCAATACATTGCCAACAGAATTACAGAACAAGAAGGTACCCCTCACAACCGAAGGTGCTGGCACTAACTCTGGTGTGATAACAGCATACACACGCCCAGTAGGTCTCTGATCCACCTACTCCCCTCTCGGAGCATAAGCCGGATGTACAGACTGAGCCGAAGAGGCTCCCGGAGTGGCCCTTGAGGCCTGTGCCGACTGTGCTAGCTGGTGACTCTGAGTCTGCCTCGATCCAGATGCACCAGGTGTGCCACCCAACTGTGGACAGTACCTCTTCATGTGTCCTGCCTGTCCACACTAAAAGCAAGTCAAAAATTGCCCTCTCCCCTGACTCTGGCTCAGTGGGCTGATTGAAAACGGAGCAAACCGCTGTCCTTCTCCCTTCTGTGGACAAGAAAAGGACTTGTGACCCAACTGGCCACACTTGAAACAAGAAAATCCTCCCTGGCCACCTCCCCCTACCCTTGAACTCGGCACTGGAAAAGTAGACCTAGACTGTGCCCCATGAGACTGCTGTGGTGTAAAACCCCTCTGCCTCTTGTTGCCTCAGGCCTCACCCTGCATCTCTTGGCTTTTCTGCTTGAAACCCCTCATCTTCTTCTCTTCAACTCCTAACCAGGTTTCCATATGTGCCGATGCCTCGACAAGATGGTTATACTCCCTCATCATAGACCCTCCCACACAGTAGGTAAGCTCATCTCTCAGTCGAGTCTCAAACTCGATACAACAGCGCTCTTCTGTAGTCACAAGCTTAGGAGCAAATCTGGACAAACTAGCAAAAGTGGCCTCGAACTCCGCCACCGGTGTGCCAAGTTGCTGTTTGAGGTTCTTGAACTGTTCCCTCAACCTCTCTCTGACAGTAGCAGGAAGATACTTCTCTTGAAATGCGTTGAGAAAGGCCTCCTAGGTCACCCCAATACGTCATCGCATATATTTCCACTACTGACCCACTTCTCCCTTCAGCTGAAAGGATACCAAGGTCACTCTCAGAGTGTCGTCCTCAATGTCTAGCATCTCGAATGTCTTAATCGTTTGCTCTAACCACTCATCAGACTTTAGTGGCTCCTTAGGATCTCCCACAAAAATATCCGAATTGGTCCGGAAGAACTCCCTTTTTAGCATGAGTGGTCCTGTCTCTACAACTGGGGTAGCCGGGGCCTGTACTAGGTTCTCAACCCTTAGTATGTTTAGTAACCCTACTATCTCTTGTGCCAAAGCACCCATGGCCTGTTGTCCAGCTAGCTCAGCCACATATGCCTGCCTTGTCCCCTCCTCCTGCGCCGGAATCTCATCCGGTATTGGCATCTTGTGCCTCCTAGGCCTAGCATGCTTAGCACTGCCCCTTCCACATCCTGACATCCTAATAAAAGTAACACTCGAGATTGGCACAGTCATAATTATGCCGAAGCTAACTCACTTACGTCCTAAGGCAATGGACAATAGTTAATTCATTCCACATAAACACATAGTCAAATAAGCACATACAAATTTTCTTTCTAGATAATGATTGTCCCATGACGTTGCTAGAGCTCCAATCAGAAATAGCAGTGATCAAGTGCTCTTCTGACTGGACTTCTAGGAACTCACAGACGCAATCAACATCTTAGAAATCAAACCACATACCCATATAATCACATAAGTATGTTATTACATAGCACCTCATTATACAGATATCTCTATCAAACGAGATAAACCCACTGTGGTACTAACCACTCCTCACGTACCCAAAGTATTCGAACCTGGTACGCTCTGATACCAAGTTGGAACGTTCCAAAAATTTGGACAGGATATATCTATTTATACAACAAACCCACATGATAGACAAACACATATCTATAGCTAACTATTCCATACATCTATTTCCATTTAATCCCAAATGCCAAATGCATGTTGTTCACATTTCAATGCCCCAGTTCTAATCATAAGCATGCATTTTACAACAAATACGAAATAGAAGCCAAACAGATAATAAGTGCCCTACAGGCTTACAAATTTATCCAAGAACATTCTTGATTACACAAAATAGAGTTTCAACTCAACACAAATACAGCCCTGGGCTTACATTCAACAAATAACAATAAAACAAAAATAAAGCCTCAGCTTCGAGTCCTCCTAAGTCAGTGCCTTGGCGGAGGCATATCATCTGTACCTAAAATGGTTTCCCTTATAGGGTGAGCCACAGCCCAGTAGAGATATACTACACAACATATGGACCATGACAAGACTAAAGAGGAGTATGTTTATGCCATGCTCATGATAAAATAGTTTATCTCTCTTTTTATAAAGCATGCAAGGCTGAGATGCAACAACAGATATTAAATCATTTCCATTTTAAACCATATCTGTTACATAAATACAGACTCTGTGAATCTCTAGGTGAGTGTTTGCAAGTAGGCCATAATGCACTACCACTGTCATTTTTACCAGTAAACTGGAAGGCTCGACACCTAACCGCGCGATTCTACACCCACTACCCAAATTCACCAAGTATTTATCTTTTCGCAAACAGATACATTTCCAAACATTTCTCAAAAACAAATACATCTCCAATGAAATGAATGTAATGTAATGTCTAATGCAACAAATGAGGAATGTGGTTCAATTTGCCTAAGTCTCATGCATTTCTACAACAATCATGGCTATCTTCCACCGATAGCCCAAAATAGATATTTCTAAACAGATATTTAAATAATTAAATTCCAAAAATTTTGATAAATACAATCTATTCCACATCTCATCAAATATGAAAAACTACACTAGTTTTCATATCACAATCACGTCCGGTAACCTCTCAAGGTCCATTTCTAACCGTGTCAGTTTTATTCCAACAGATTCATTAAGCAAAATAATACCGTTAATGCCCAAAAAAAATCATTTTCTTTCCAAACTCATTCTCCAAGTATTATTCAACTATGACATCCTATTTTGATCAAAAGCCCCGAAAGTTAAACATAATTCCATTATTTTCTTTAAAAATGCTCTTTTGGTCACAAACCGGTAAAAATTTCAAAACCAATTGAGTCGAAGTTCGTTTTTGTTCAAATTTAAAACATAACTCTTAACTCTTTCATAACCTTACAAACATATTTCAAGTTTACACTTTTGTAATTTGGGCATCAACTCTTTATTTTTTCTCAAAATTTTTCTTTTAAGCAAATAAATCACAAATTTTTCAAAAATTGTAATTAAATTATGTACAACTCTAAACTTCATATAATCAAGTAAAAGTACATAAAGAAGTGTAGAAAAAATCCCTACCTCGATCCAAGAGCTTCCAAGAAAATAAAAATTTCTGGCGACAAAATTTCGATTCGTTCAGATTAAATCGGAGCCCTCGGAACCCTCTACAATTTGATCTATGGAACTAGAGTCTAAAACCTAATAGGTTTTAATGAATCAAGGATTTTATATAACAAAAAAAATAACCCAAGAAATAAATTTCAGAAGGAGAGAGATAACCGAGAGAGAGAGAGAGAAAAAGAGAGAGAGAGAAAGAGGCGTTTGACGAAAACAAACAAAAGCAATCAAAGTCTCCTTATTTCTCTGCCTTGTGCAGGCAAAGAAATTGATTAAAAAAGTATATATAAACAAAAGCTAAGCAAGTGGCAAGCCAATCACCCCAAACAAGGCATGGCTAGCAGACCCCACATGGTTCTGTCCTCAAAATTGATATAAATATCTACAATTAAAATTATGATTTAGCAAAATTATAAAATTTTGTAACATAAAATTATAAAATGGTATAATTTTTGTTATCACAAAATATAACTCTCATTTAATGGTATACATCATAAATATTCACAATTCTTTTATGATAATCAAATAATAATAATTAAACCACAACAATATTTCATGGTTACTAACGGGTCACGATTCGATCAATTAGGTTCAAAAAATAGAGTTTAATAATTTAAAATAAATCTCCAACTGAGATTAAAGTTTAAGTTCAATTTGATTCAACTCGTTACACTCAAACTCAAAGACAAATAAGGGAAAAACAAGACATGGATAACAATATTAAATCACAAAACTCGAGTTCAGAATATAATAAAGGTCGGGCCAAAACCAGGATCGCTATATCAATGATTTATACTGTTCACTTTTTAGAGCTAAACTCGTTGAGTAAAATATTCATACAAAAAATCAAGGTGATCGGATATTGATAGCTATATGTTTTAATCATATTTGTTTTTAAAAAAAATAAACAACAGATTTGATTCAAGCATATAGTTATCGATGTCCAATCATCTTAATTTTTTACATGAATATTTTACTCAACGAGTCATAAAAAGTGAACGTTCAGATTACCGAAGTAGGTTCCGAAATTCACCTACTAAGCCCAGACGCTCTCTCAAGTTGAGATGACCAACATGAGAGAAACCCAAATAAATCCTATTATTTTGGACATGTGATCCATTAAATCCCAATTCTCATATTTAACTTATTTTATGGAAAATTTTATTTTTATAAATATTTTTTGAACCCTTAACAATTTAGTGATGTGAACATTCACATTAAATAAATTTAACAGTGTGAATGTTCACATCATAAAGCATTCACACTGTCAATATGAATATTAATACACGCTTCACCATATTATTATTATTATTATTATTATTAGGGATATTTTGGTAATTACGCACCTAAGATTTTTTTGAACCAATAAGTTCTATTTAGTAAAACTGATAATATTATCATTTTTTTTTAATTTTTAGAACTAAGAATATTATCAATTTTGTATAATAATATTCCAAATAATTGTTTAACTAATTGATGAAAAAAAAAGAGTATGAGATTAAATATTTTTGTCCTTTCACTTATCAATTTTTTTCAATTTTAAAAATGAAAAAAATATCAGTTTTTTCATTTTTAAAGTTTTTTTTTTCTTTTCAGTTTTGAACATCAATATTTTATCATTATGATCCTTTATAAACACAAATCCACATATGTGTGGATTCCATACCCATATAAGAGATTTGGTAGAAAATTTGATAGATTCTTTGAGATCTCTAGTATAACTCTTTTAAAATATACAACAATGATTCATCCCACTAAAAATACCACCACTAATAGCACTAATGCATTAAAAAAGTAAAAAAAAAAAATACAACTCCAATACCAAAACATCACATCATTACTGGCAGGACCCACTGCCACCTAATTAGTGGGAGCACTAATTAGTGCTCCCAGGCATTTTTCTAAAATATATAAAAGAATTTATTAAATTTAGTAATAAATGTCTCAAGATTGACATATTTTTTATCCTTATTTTATACTCTAAGGAGACTTGTCAGCAAAACCTAATATTAGTTCATAAAAAACATATTCTCATAATTAATCATAAATAAGGCTTCTAGACCCAAAAATAAATAAGATTCCATCCCCTATAGATACTCCAAATTCTGAGGGACTGTTTGGTTTCCGATACAAAAATTTAAGAATAGTTGATTATAATTCAGTTCACAGATTAAAATTTTAAAAATATGAACAAAATCAAGCCAAACCCTTTAAAGGTTTTTATTTTTATTGTTTATTTTAATATGTATAGGAAGTTTCTCAAGTTACTTATTTTTCTTTTCATTTATTTTTTTTAACTTCAATTTCATTTCGACGTTGATAAAGCCTTCATTCATCCTATTCACAAAATATTTTCTCTATATATATAAAAAAAAAAGTGTGTATTATTTTTTGCATTATTTATATGATTTTTACAATTTTATATTTATTGAAAATTTTGTATTTCTGTAGTAATTATTATATAATATAAAGAATTTATTTTGTCTTCACATATGTTATAAAAGTTAACAGGACTAAATTAAGTGTAGTTATGTATTATAAAAGTTAGTATTGTGGAATACTTATATAGGTAGCAACAATTTTTATTGAACTACATGGTATAATGGTGAATTTTCCAACTTAAAATCATGGAACCAAACTGCTTTTTGTGGTGTGATTTTGGTTCGATTCCAAATTTTTTAGAATTATAGGGACCAGTTTAGTTTTTATTCACCTTATAATTGACCAAAATCGGTTGCTTAGATTAATTATTGAGTTATATTTTTTTAATCAGACTTTATATATATGTAATATATATATATATATATGTATATATATATAAAGATAATTAAGCGTTTGGAAACTCAAGATTTTTGTCGCGTTGAATGCAAGATAAACATATTTTTACATAGGAGAAAGGCTCTGTTTGGTTCATCAATTGTATTAGCTTTTTATTAGTTTTTAACTTTTTTACTGACTTTAGTTTTGGGTTTCAATAATAAAACCAAAGCACCATACTAAAAACTCATAATTTTCTTTAAAGAAAAAAGGAAGAAAAAAACATGTTCATTGAAAAAAATGTGTCCAAAAACTAAAATCTGATTAAAGAAACCAATAATTTCAAGAGCGTAAAGTTTTAGAATAACTGGTCATAATGGTTGGATTTAATTCTTATTTTTTAATTCGTTACTGAAAGTTGGTCTTATAATAATCATTGGTAAAAAAGATTGTGACAATTTTTCTGAATCTGTTGTTAAAAATTGATAATTAGTGACTATTTTTTTTGATGATTTTTTAAATTTGTTGCTAAAAATTGACATTTAGTGACGTTTTTCTGTAAAAAAAAAATTCAAATTATCGCTAAAACTAACAATTAGTGACTTTTTTTATTATAAAAATGCTGCTAATTATCACTAGACCTATTGAGTAATATGTCCACCTATTAAGACTTGCACGTAAGTTACCAAAGTTTTATGGGGGACTTATGTGTAAGTCCTAATAAGTGGACTTATTGTTCAATAAGTCTCATTATAATTAATGGTATTTTTCATCAAACATTATTAAAAAAAAATGTTACTAATTATTAATTTTCAGCGACAGTTTGAAAATTTCGTCACAAAAAACGTCACTAATTATAAGTTTTAGCGACAGTTTAAAAAAAGTCACAAAAAAGGTCATTAATTTTCAACTTTCAGCAATAATTGAAAAATTCGTCACAAAAAAGTCACTAATTATAGTTTTTAGCAATAATTTATAAAAACGTGACAAAAAAAAAATCACTAATTGTTAATTTTTAGTGACATATATAAAAAATCGTTACAAAAAATTATTTTTAATAACAAATTTACCAAAATTTATTTTCAATAAAATTTTATGATAATTAAATCTAACTATTAAGAACTATTAACAATTTACTCAAGTCGTATTGATAAAACAATGTCGGTTATCATGAGCATGCCATAAGCCAATCCATCTCCTGGGATTGACAAAATAGCCCATTGATAGTTTCAAATGTTTTTCAAATTATGGGTTAATTACTCACGTGTCTTATTATAACGGCCCGTACACCATTAAATGTTATAAGAATCTGTATAGGTTAAAAAATCTTAGCTGGATTTAAAAGATTTTTTTGTAACGATTTTATGCATGCCGTTAAAAATTAATAATTAGTGACATTTTTTTAAATTTATCATTAAAAGATAATAATTAGTGACTTTTTTTATGAGAATTTTCTAAATATGTGGTTAAAAAATAACAATTCGTAACTTTTTTTGTGACGAATTTTTTAAAATATCACTAAAAATAACAATTAGTGACATTTTTTACAAAAACACAGTTAAAAAGTTCTTTTAAAAAAAAAATTTATAGTAACAACTAAAAGTAAGTAGCACTTTTGATGTACCAAAAAGTCAAGAGGAGACTTGGTTTGAGAATAAACTATTTTAGTAACTTTTTTATTCTTCATGAAAAAATATGAAAAAAAATAAAGAGAGTGATATGATAACATATAGTGATTTTTTAATTTTTTTTACTACACCCATATTTCTAATAGTACTTTTCATTTAGGTCCCTTAAATTACTATAAAATATTCGGCCTGAGCCCAAATATATAGGGCCAGAATGAAGTTTGCAAGAAATGGGCTATATTCAGATAAGTTGATTGTGGACCCAACTCAAAACCCAGCCCACAATTTGAACCAGACAGTTGTGGGTGATTCTATTTGCACCTAAATAATAATTCAGTACGCTTAATAAAAATTTTCAAATTTTAATTCATATTATATCTTAGTGTATATTTACTAATAAGAACAATACACATTAAATCTTAAAATAAAATATATTTTTTTTCATAGTATACCCAAATCACTTATATGTAATTTTTATATTCAACTCTCTTTATCTTTTTTTTCAAGTTTTAATTATTTTCTCTTTATTTTCTTCCTCACTCCGAAATTCCAATTCATCCCACTAAAACTTACCATTACTATCAACATCATTATTTCTTATCAAAAAAATAAAATCAAAACTTTAAGTCATAAAAAAATGACTGATTTGTGACAAAAATTAAGATTGTTATTGTGAGGTTATTAATTCTGCCATTGATATATTTCTATTTCTTTGTTGTAAAACTTTGTTTCTTTAAATTCCAAAGCACAAAAAAAAAAAAAGGGGTAAATTATATTTACCTCCCCTGAGGTTTCTGACAAGTACAGGGACCTCCCCTGTAGTTTGAATAATTACAGTAATCCCCCCTACTTTACCTGACAATATCAAGATTCCCCCCTGTTGTCAAAAATCACTAAACGGTGTTACTTTTTCCTTCAGAAATTACTTTATTGCCCTTCCCTTTAAAAATATTAAAAAATGTTTTTGGATTGGAGGATAGGTTTAGAGTGTTTGGAACAATATTTTTGGATTTATTTTTTTAAAATATTAAAAAATGTTTTAAAAAAAAATTATTTTTTATTTTAAATATATAATTTTTATTTAAATATTTTATTTTATTTTGTAAATATTTTAATTTTTTAATTTTAATATTTTAAACTCAAAACACAATTTTCACACTCAAATCGTAATCAAACACATAACTCAAAACTTAATTCAAAAATTATTTTCAAACCTCATAACCAAACATATAACTCAACACTCCAGACTACTTTCAAAACTCTACATTCAAATCGTAACCAAACGCATAACAAAAAAATAAAATATTTAAAAATATATTTATAAAATAAAATAAAATATTTAAAATAAAAACTATATATTTAAAATAAAAATAAAAATTTTAAAATTTTTTAATATTTAAAAAATATATTTAAAATATTAAAAAAAATACAACACATAGATGTATGAAATATAATGCACATTAAAATAAATAAATAAATATTTAAAATATAAAATATTTATCCTAAAAAAATAAATTCAAAAAATTTCAAAATTTATAACCAAACAAATTTTTTCTTTTCAAAACTCAGAACTCAAAATACGACTTTACACTCAAATCATGATTCTAAAAATAATTTTAAAAAATAAAATAAACTTTTTTTGAATTTTTTTTTTCTTTTAAAATAGAGTTTTTGAAAAAGTTTGGTTTTGAGTTTTGGAAAGAGTTTTGAGTTTTGAAAAAAGTTTTGAATTGAGTTTTAAGTTTATGTTTGGTTATGAGTTTTGAAAATAATTTTGAATTGAGTTTTGAGTAAAAAACATGTCCGAAAAAAGATTTTTTTTAGAAACATGTTTGGTTCTCTTTTAGAATCACAATTCCAATTAGAAATTTTCAAAAAAAAATTCAGAACTCATAGGGTGTTAACCAAATACACAATTCCAATTAGAAATTTTCAAAAATCTTTTCAAAACTGATAGAATCACAATTCAATTAGAAATAATTTCTTGAATTTATTTTTTTAGGGTAAATATTTTATATTTTAAATATTTATTTATTTATTTTAATGTGCATTATATTTCATACATCTATGTGTTGTATTTTTTTTAATATTTTAAATATATTTTTTAAATATTAAAAATTTTAAAAAATTTTATTTTTATTTTAAATAATAGTTTTATTTTAAATATTTTATTTTATTTTGTAAATATATTTTTAAATATTTTAATTTTTTTCTTATGCATTTGGTTACGATTTGAATATAGAGTTTTGAAAGTAGTGTAAGTGTTGAGTTATGTGTTTGGTTATGAGGTTTGAAAATAATTTTTGAATTGAGTTTTGAGTTATGTGTTTGGTTATGATTTGAGTGTAAAATTGTGTTTTGAGTTTAAAATATTAAAATTAAAAAATTAAAATATTTACGAAATAAAATAAAGTATTTAAATAAAAGTTATATATTTAAAATAAAAAAATAATTTTTTTTAAAACATTTTTTAATATTTTAAAAAATAAATCCAAAAATACTGTTCCAAACACTCCAAACCTATCCTCCAATCCAAAAACATTTTTTAATATTTTCAAGGGAAGGGCAATAAGGTAATTTCCTAAGGAAAAAATAACACCGTTTAGTGATTTTTGACAGCAATGGGGAATCTTGATATTGTCAGGTAAAGCAAGGGAGGTTATTGTAATTATTCAAACCACAAGGGAAGTCCCTGTATTTGTCAAAAACCTCAGGGGAGGTAAATGTAATTTACCCAAAAAAAAAAACAAAAACAAAAAATGATGAGGCTTTACATTCGTTGGAGTTCAGATCCTCTCCTTGAGGACCCTCTTCCATTCCCTACTTGCAACGCTCAGATGAGCCGTTGGACATCCATCGGCTGAGATTAAAGAAAAAAAAAATTGAAATTTTCATGGATCTCCTGCCCAAACAAAACACAGCTCTCAAAGGCTATACGTTCACATACACTCTCAGTTTCACTCAGCCGCTCGTCCACCGAACCCACCCTCACCGGCGAACTGGCGACCAATCTCGACGGCGACCTAGACGACAAACCCACTCATAACCCCGCGACGACCATAGCTCCACCGCTTACGCTTCGTGAACCACCGCGACGACCACCATCGGTTGAGCACCATCAACTGAGCAAAGAAATTCTTGACGAACCAGGTTGGTCTTCGAACGTCTGAAATTATTTTGTCAAGAATTGTGTGATTGAGATTGAGATTTGGGTTTGGAATTGAGATTGACAAGTTAGGGTTCTATGAACGTCTGAAAAATTAGGGCTTTTAGAATTTCAAAATTAGGGCTTTCAATTTCTATTCCAACGGCTAAAAATTTAGGGCTTTAAACATCTGAAAAAATTTAGGAAGAGGATGATTTGGTAATGATTTTTTTAAAGCATTTTGAGATTCTGTGCTTTGTTCATCTATGACTGATGATTGTTTAAGAGAATGCTGATAAATAGTCATCTTGTAATTTCATAGCTTTGAGACTATGCTTTGTTCATCTATGACTGATGATTTCAAAATGCTTTGTTCATCTATGACTGTAATTTCAAGTTACATCTATGACTGACGATTACAATCATCAGACTATGCTTTGTTTCCAAAGCACAGAGTCTCAATATTTGGTAATGCTTTGTTCATCTATGCTTAATTCATAGCTTTGAGACTCTATGCTTTGTTCATCTATGACTGATGATTTTTTTCTAAGCTATGAATTCTATAAATTTAAGTCCAAAACAATGTCTTCAGTTTCAGCAGTTTGAGCAATGGTTACTTTGAACAAGACATTGTCTTCAGTTTCAGCAGACTTTGAACAAGACATTTAAGTAAAAGACATTGTTTTGGACAATGAAGACATTGTCTTCAGTTTCAGCAGACTTTGCTCTAATTGCTTTGAACAATGTCTTCAATATTAGACATGGTTATTATTTCAACCTTGACTATTAAAATTAGCCTTGAATATTAGACATGGTAAAAATCAGCCTTGAATATTAAAAATCAGCTTTAGCTTTAGTCAAAATCAGCCTTTTGTCTAATTGGTCTAATTGGTTATTATTTCAACCTTGAATATGTTTGTATAAAAATCAGCTTTAGTAAATTGAAACTGTGTAAAGATTTTTGTTAGTAGACATGCAGTAGCCATAGTCCATACAATTGCACCAAGTTAATCACTTGTTCCTATGGAACATATGGGTGATAATCTGAAACTAGTTTGAACTTTGAACTTCCATTAGCACCAAGTTAACCGCACATCCCTGTATGCAGATTTAGAACCAACTTCCATTAGCACCATTAGCACCAACTTCCATTAGCCTTCACGCTCTGTCCATTAGCACCAACTTCCATTATCCTTCACAGATTTAGAACCCACTTCCATTAGAACAACTTCCATTAGCCTTCACACTTTGTCCCTCTCCTCTATAGAACTACCATTTAAAAAATTTCTCATGTATGTAGATTTAAAAAATGGCTTCTTCTTCTAACATTAGCAACATAAGATTACAACCGAGGCTGTGCAATTGTGGAAGAACCGTTGCCATACATATTGTAAGAACCAATAAGAATGGAAATGAAGGGCGTTTGTTCTTTGTTTGCCCATCAAAATATGTAAGTTGGTAATTCTACAAATTTTCTTCCTTTATTAGTCACATTAATATTTGTCTTATTCAACTAACTGATTCGCATGCATTGTAGAGTAACACTCTCACTCACCATTGCAATTACTTCAAGTTCGTGGATGAAGATGATGGCGACGTTACGTCCAGAATCCGTTCCAACAGTACAGCTTCTGCTGGTATAACTGTGACAACCCTCGCCACTGATTACTGCTAAACTGTGACTGAACATGATAAGTAACTGATTAGAATGAAATCCTAAACTGATCACATGAGTATGTTGCTTGATTGCATTTTCTATCTGTTTGACTGTTAATTGATCTGTTCATGTTTTAAGTTCGAACTGCAAATTGAAAGCCTTATCGGCGGCCGAATCCAGAACTGATTAGTGTTTTATGCTAATAGGAATTTATGTGATTTTATGGTATGTTTAATTGAAATGTGATTTGGAGCGATTAAATTAGATTAAATAATGTTAAATTGCTTTAGTTGGATTAATTACCAAACTTGCCATTTAGTGGGCCACTTCTACAATCTTGTTTGGGAGCTTAGCTTTACACCATCTCATTCATTTCATCTAAAGCTAACCGAGTGAGAGAGAGAATTGGAAGAAAGAGTGATTTCATCTAGATTTGGCTTGGAGACTTAGAAAATTTGAAGAATTCATTGCATAAGTGAGCTTCTACGTTTGAAATTAAGGACCTAAGGTAGGATATTTATCCTTTAGTTTATGAATTCAAGTTGGTTCTTGCATGGTTCATGAGTTATTAGTGATCTAAGTCAAGAATTGGTTTGAAGAGTTGATTTGAGTAGCTAAATCATGCCTGCATGTACACATTGTTGAGTTTTGAGGTTGATTTCATGGAAATCCTCACATGCATGTCTATATTCTAGCTATGGTCCATGAATTCATCATGTTTTTGAGTGAATTGACTCATTTGACCAAATATTTGAAGCTTTGATTTCAATTGAACACTTGCATGTTACATATACATTATGTTCATGAAGTTTTGTTTGGATTTGTGTTTAATTGAACTACCTTTGGGCTTTGGTTTTGCAAATTGATCTTTGAAACATGTCATATTATGAGTTTTAAAGTGTTTTCCAGAAAATTGGCCCAAAAGAATCGAAGTTGATGCTTTAAATGTTGAATTTGAGCTTGGAGGTTCAATCTGGAAATTCCAGAATTTGGACCCACGCTCGAGCGTATACTCTGAATACATGCATCCCGCTCGAGCGGGGAAAGTAACGCTCGAGCATGAATTGCGTGTATCCAGTACTTTTCATGTGTTTATAGTCCGCTCGAGCGAGGGAATGCACGCTCGAGCGAGGACTTGTGTCTCACGCTCGAGCGGAGGTCGAGCGCCCATCGAGCGTGAATTGCATGCATCCAGTACTTTTGCTTGAGTTTGCAGTCCGCTCGAGCGAAGGAAGTCACGCTCGAGCGGAGATCCTTTGTCTGCATGTCCGCTCGAGCGTAGAAAGCCACGCTCGAGCGAGACCCCTGTTTTCTGAAAATTTTGAAAAGTGTTTTAAAGTACATCTTCGCATCCTCATTTCATCCTAGGCATTCCTAGGCCTAGTTTAAGGCATCTTAATGAGGATATTGATGTAGAACCACACCGAGTCAAGATAGGGACTAAGTTGTTGATTCCCAAGTGTGTAACTTAGTGTGTGTTCGTTCTGTAACTGTGTAGGGTTGGCATCCGAGGATGCTCATTAGCCGCTTATAGCCCAGTGCTTTGTGAGTAACAATGTTGTAAAGATATGTTCAATTGTGAATATTTTCTGAATGATCAACTGTTCTGTTTACTGAAACGTTATTGTTTAATGAATGAATGTTTGTCCTATTTGTAAACTGTATTCGTTGTATCCATAGCAATTTACTGTTACTGTACTGTTACTGCTACTGTCACAGAGATCTCTTTCGGTTCCCATGTTGGAACCACTACTGTTTACTGTTATGATGGCCATCAACTGATTGTTCGGTCTGTTAAGACCTACTGTACTGTTTTGCTATTGGATGTACCACATATAACTGCTATGGTTTCTAAATGACTGATATGACTGTTTAATGACTGAAAGGACATTCATTCTTAACCTCTTTACACAACTGTTATTCACTGGGCTTTAGCTTACTGTTTATATTTATATGTAGGTGTCCAGGCACCGAATCAGAGTTAAGAGCGTTGGGTTAGCTCCCTTTTTGTCAAGCCAACCATCGCGCCTTACTTCGAGGTTCCAAGTGCTGCCAAGTCAAGGCTGTTTTGGGGTGTTTTAGTTTTCCCATTTTTTTCTCTGTTCTGTAATAAATGTCTAGACTGGCACTGTACTGTTATGGTAGGGATTTGGTCCCTAACCTGAATGTCTGTATATGATGTATGTATATACTGTTTTGCTTATGAATGTGAACATGCTATAGAAAAGTCTTTTTGTATACAGACGGTCACAGCTCATTGGACATCTTTTATTGCTGTTTTGGCTTCCGCCAGCCCCTATACTCTGTATTACTGTCTTTACTGTTAAGCAGGCCTTCGGTAATCACGGATTACTGGCCGGTTACGGTACTAAACCCATAGGGGCGGGTTTGGGTCGTGACAATAACAATAGAAGACTTGAACGATGTAAGGATGAGGCTTCATTACATGGAAAATGACTATGGTCGAAGGCTTCAAATGATGGAAAATAATATCAAAAAGATGGTGTACTTCATTGTATTTTCTATCATTTTGTACTTTATGATGTAACTTTTCGACTTTATTGTATTTTTGGGAAACTGAATGGAAGTTTGTATCATTTTGGGTTTTATGTACATTAAGGCTAAGTTTGGGATGTCCAATATAATCCAAAAAGTCAAAAAGTTACTCAAAAAGTTAAAAAGTTAACACTATTCACCAAAAGTCAACAATTACGGCTGCACAACTCCCAATTCAAATTTTCCTCTAAAAACTAATTTTTACAATTTTTTATTACACATTTTTCCATAAAAAGTCAAAAAGTTAACCCAAACATTCATATTTTCAACCTCAATTTTTTAGTCCAAAAAGACAAAAAGTACACTTATTTAGTCTTCCCAAACTTGGCCTAACTTGTTATCTATTATCTGTTATGGAATGAATTTTGGAAAACATTCAACTTGTTATCTGTTATGGAATGAATGATGGAATGAATTTTGAAATGAATGATGGAACGAGTATGCCAGCAGCATGACTTACTGTTAGCATTTTGGTTTAGCCAAGATCATTTTGGAATCTTGAAATCAGCTTGAATGCTTCAATTTTGATATGTGTAACTATAATATATGAGCTACAAAATGACTATAATATATGAGGTCAACATGAATGCTTCAATTATGAGCTACAAATTGATAAGTCTGTTTGAATGCTTCAGAATTGAATGTTGAAGTCAGCTGAATGTAGCATTCCCATTGAGCTTCAATGCTTCAATTCTGATAGGTGTAACTCTAATAGTTACACCCAGCTTGAATGCTTCCATTTTGTAGCTCATAACTAGTACACTGCCATGGTGATTCTATTGAGGGATTGAGTAATACAACTGAGAAACTGAGAATTTAATGGAGTTTTTCAAGGGTCCTGAATCTGCAATTCAAAACTGAAAACTGTTAACCATTTCTTCATACCCATAATAACACAAGAAAATATCAACTCATTAATTGGCACAGGTGTCCATCTACAAAACCATGTGTCCAGCAAAATCCAGCAAAACCAGAACCATTGTAAATGAACATGAACATCAGAACCAACATTGCAGTTAAATAAACAAAACATCAGAACCAGCAGAACATGAACATCAGAACCAGCATTGCAAAACCATTATAAATGAAAATGAACATCAGAACCAACATCAACCATACCAGATCACTGTCCAGTTAGAGGTATTGGAGGTATTGGATTATATGATCAAAATAAGGATGAGATAGATGAGAAGCATGTCATGCAAAACCAGAATTCATGTAACCAAAACAGAACCATGCAGAATCAGAAGCATACCACCAGTTTCCTGAATCTGTTATGTTCAATACAGTGTTCAACATCAGAACCAGCATACCAGTTTGCATCTGTTATGTTATGTTCAACATCAGAACCAGCATACCAGTTTGCATAACAGTGTTCAATACAGCATGACTTATCTGTTATGTTCAATACAGCATGTTCAATACCAGTTTCCTGAATCTGAACATGAACATCAAGCAACCAACATGGACACCAATTTAAATGAACATGAACATCAGCCAACATCAGAACCAGAACCAGCATATCAACCAACACAAGGGTCCTGAACATGAACATCAAGCAACCAACATGGACACCAATACAAGTTAAATGAACATCAACCAACATCAACCAAGTTAAATGAACATGAACAACAACCAGCTCACTTGGGTTTAACATATAAATTAAAATCAACTGTAAATGAACATCAACCAATACAAGTTTAACATCTAAATTAAAACATTGGTCCATCAAAATTGACACATTGGTCCATGTAATTTAACACATTGGTCCATATAATTTAACATTTGAACACACATTCCTCCACATCACTTTCCAGCAGCAATTTGCTTCACAATTTCAGAGGCCATGACTTCACTTTCCAGCCCAATTTTAGCATCAGTTTGCTTCTGTTTCTGGTTATCCATAGCCTAAAAAAAAGACAGAATTTTTAGCAAGTAAATACATGATATCACAGAATTTTCATCAACTAAAAACCCAGAATTTTTAGCAACTATAAATTAAAAATACATCAAAGACGAACCTGACTACACATTGAAGTAGTTGATTCTTGAGAATATCGAAACCCAATGTCACATCCACATGAACCTTGTAGTAGTGACTGTAATGTTGGTTGAGCAGAATGCTGTTGAGGCATTGAAGTTGGCAAATAATTTGGCACCACATACATCTCCCGCAAATTGTTCGCCTACAACAATGTTATATATTAGGCTTCGCAATTATGGTTTCAGTTATAGTTTGAGTCACATATTATATCCACACAAAAATTACAATGTTAAAGTAAGACTTACATGATATGTGGGATACATCAATGGTGGAGGAATATAATTACCACCCATGGGCAAAGATGGAGGAAGAGGATAAAGGGGAGGAAGAGGTTGAAGAGAAGGAACATGTTGACGAACATATATATCTCCTCCAACAGATAATGGAGAATGTGCAACTGTTGAACTTGCAATAGATTGTGACGAAGCCAAGCTGTTAGCACGGGATTTTTTTTTGGAGTTCGCTACCAACGCCGCTTCGAATCCATCTTTGACCCTCCTTTTGCCCTTACTAGTTGCCACATTTTTCTTCAATCCTTTTGGTTGCACAACATGATTCACATCTTCGCAATCCACTTCAAAGCTTTGGGTGTCATCATCATTACCTACTTCATTTCCAACACCAAAATGAGCACTTAACTTGCCTTCAACATTTGCACCTAATGTAGCAAGGTGTGCAATACAAAAATCATAAGTTTCTTCAGTTTCAGCAGCTCTACTTGCTACTGCTCTAAATGCGGTCATCAATGTCTTATACCGCGAGGCTTGTTGAAATTTCACATTCACTTCAATGTCATTCCCCTTAATGTCCTGCACAGTTTCGGCTCTTGCTTGTTCGGTCCACCTCTTTAGAATATATTGTGGAGGAACCTCTTTCATCTTCAATATGTCTCTAATAACCTTCAATGAGTGACAACACAAGATTCCTTCCCTTTCAAACTTTGTACAATTACAACCCAAAAAGACATCCTTCTCCATTTTCACTTTCCTTGCATGTTTGTTACCAACATCAACAATTGTGTAAATGGTACTAGCCTCGCCATATTCAATTGTTTCTATGTCCGATTCAATGGATTGAAAATACTCATTTTGAAATTCCTCAAAGATCTTTTTTGTGTAGACGTTACCCATTTGAATTAACATTCTTATTGTTGCTTTCACCTTTGGCAACCTTTGGCACAAAACATATCCTGCTTCTAACTCCTTGTATCGCTTCTCGTAAAATACCCTTTCGAAATGCATGAAGAATTCATTTAAGTTGAAATCAAAACGAATGTAATCCTTCAAAAAAAGCATTAAAAGATTCACTAAGTTGTGTGGTACTCATTCCCGCAGCCCATGTTGATCTAACGTAAGGCCAGCCCCATTTTTCTTTCACCACAAAAGTCAATTTCAACCAATGGTTTTCATGCGCATCATATTTATCAAGCATTTCCGCCCACTCTAACTTCCATTGATTTGCATCTTCAATGTGAAAAAAGAATTTATTTAGTACACCCTTCACCCCCTTATCTTGGAACAAACAGTTAACATGTTTTGATGCATTTTGCATCAAATGCCAAGTACACAATCGGTGACTTGTGTCAGGCATAACGATGGGTATGGCTTTAGCCATTGCAGCATTGCCTTTCTTGACATAGCCTCTAGAAAATTTTCAAACAACCATACAAACGATTCGGCGGTCTCATCATACAACAATGCTGCACTAAATATAACTGTTTCCCTATGATGGTTGAATCCCACAAAAGATGCAAAGGGTCTATGTTCTTTGTATAACTTGTAAGTCGTATCAAATGTGACAACATCACCAAATTGGGCATAATGCATGATCATTTGTGCATTGGCCCAAAACATATTGGTCATTTGCTCCTCATTATCTACTTGAAAAGCATAAAAGAATGAAGGATTCTGCAAAGATTTTTCTTTAAAGTATTGCAACACATTGCCTACTTCCCTATATGCTAAACTTTGTTGTCTTTTGGTTCTCAAATAATTTTTAGAATCTAATTTCGTAAACCCAAGACATTGCCTTCCACCAGCTTCCCTACCCATGAGTTCAAAAGACTGGCCTAAACGAAGACCAGATTGTGCCGCCAAATCTAACTGAATTGCTTGGGTAGTCGATATCTTTCTTTGTGACGGCAACATGTTGGCACACTCAGGTGATACAAAATCATGGTTGTGTTTTTCTTTAAAATCAATCACAACAAATTTCCCAGTACCCTCATCTAATTTAATATAAAGTCGAGCCTCACAACCAGTCCTAGTTTCAGCTCTAGGGTTTTTTGACAATGGGTCTCGCTTGTCAACCTTTCGAAATCCCTCCTTGTTGCAAACCAAAAGTCTATAAATAAGTTGATTAGTGAACTTGTCCTTCCTATAATAATCCCTTCTTATGCTAAACCTCATTCTTCCTCCATATGTATTATAAAAATCATACGCACATTGTTCAAAATCAAATGTCATTCCCTGTTTTGGCTTCCAATCACAATCATTCTCAGGTTCCATATCGATATCAAAATGCAACTGAAAACCCATATAAATAAAATCTTAGCTACATAAATTACATCTTTATTTTACACACAAAAAAACATAATTTCAATTTGAAAAAAAAAAAAACCAGACATAAAAACATAGAGACTAAGTTCAGTTTTAAAAAATTCCAAATGCACATTTTTGGGAAGAGCACTTGTTTCAAGCTCAATCAAACATAATCAATAATCCATTACATAGATAGAGACAGATAATGAGGTTGTTAACAAAAAATTAACAACCTCATTATTGTGAATAGCATTCATGGATTATATATTTCCATGTTATTTCACTTTTTATGAAGTTTATGTAATTGTTGGTATGCGAAATTACTCTCATCATAAGCTCTTAGTTCTACTTCTACATGTATATCTTGGAACTCTGTCATATATATTAAAATCTATTTTTCCACCAGTGTTTAGAATCTGTCACTATATAGTCTAAATAGGCTCTAATGTTGGAAATGAAACCTAACTTTCATTGTGCAAATCCAGTATCTATAGAAACTACTACTCAATAAAGCAGCAAATCTATTTGTCTTCTACTTAAGATGGCCAAGTTTCTACTTAAGATGTAATATCTTTCATCAGTGAAGGCCCATTTAGCTGCTTAAGATGTAATTTCTTCTACTTGTCTGTCTTCTTGGTGAAGGACAGATTTGATCATTTATTATATCCATATATGATCTAATTTGTGATTAACAAAAAATGAGGCAATGAAGAGACAAATGGGAGGTATTGTATGTATGTTTGAGCTCAAATAATCTTGAGGACAAAGACAAACTTATCAGACTAAGTTCAGTTGAAGCTCAAATAATAAATTACAGAGAGACAAAGGGAATGAAGAAGACTAACCTCTGGTTCTCAAGGAGGGTAGATAGAAAGAGAGCAAACCGATGGGTTCGATTTGAGGAGTGCTGTAGAGAGGGTCTGCCGTCACGAACGGTTCGGTGAGGTGGAGGAGAAGAACGTAGTAGCGAAGCAGACAGAATCTGTATCGACAGTGGGTCGCCGCCGGTGAGGAAGGGTTCGAAAGAGAAGAAATGGTGGGTGCTGAGTGCTGTGTGAGTGCTAAGTGCTGTGTGAGAGATCGACCTCTGAGTTGTGTTTTTGTTTGGGCGGGAGATCAACCAAAATTTCAATTGTTTTTTTGTTTTTTTTTTTTTAATCTCAGACGTTGGATGTCCAACGGCTCATCTGAGCCGTTGCAAGTAGGGAATTGTGGAGGGGCCTCAAGGAGAGGATCCGGACTCCATTCGTTGAGGCACTGGCAACATTCATTCTCCATTAATTATGCTATTCCTTAGTTTAGGTCTAACAACAGTAGTGGTTGTTCACTATGAAACTCAAACAGACAAAATGCAACTAAAATCTATGTATAAATTAAAGTCTTAAATAAAAAAATCTTTTTTTTTATCGGTCTCCTTCGTCGTTCTCATTTACCGGTGTCGTCTATCCTTATATGCATGGTTTTGAAAACCGAATTAGATCGGTCGGTTCGACCGGTTGAACAGTCGACCGGTCGGGGTTTCAGTCTGGATATACCCTCTAAACCGTTCGAAGCAAAAAACCGGCTTGTTTAGAGAGAACCGGAAAAACTGGCGGTTGAACCGGTCAACCCGGGGACTGTTCACCGGGTCGATGAAATTGAAAATTTTGTATTTTTTAAAATTTCTTTTAACTTTTTTTTTTATTCTTTCTTTTCTTTATTTCCCTCTTATGGGATATTTACCAATATATCCCATCTCACAAACAAGTATTCCAATTAGTCCCAAGTTTTTTCTATTGATCTGTTAAGTCCTATTGGTAGGGAGTTTCTTTCCGTGTGGTTCTATTTTTTATTTTGGTAGTGTTTTGGTAGACAGTTATACCCTTTTATTAATGTGACAGATATGATATGATACTCCAATATGACAGGTATTAATATCACACTCCAACGATGTAACACTCCAAAAAAATTAAAAACTCGTTAGTATACTTTTTCTAAATGTGACAACATGACGGGTATGATGTGATACTCCAAAACTTTTACTCTAAAAAAAATAATTCCTCCTTAATGTACTTTTTCAAATGTGGCAGTGGCAGGTATGATGTAACACTTCAAAAAAAATAAAAACTCCTTAGTGTACTTTTTTTAAACGTGACAACGTGGCAGGTATGATGGAACACTTCAAAAAAAATAAAAACTCTTTAGTGTACTTTTCTCAAACATGATAACGTGACAGGTATGATGTGACACTTCAAAAAAATAAAAACTCCTTAATATACTTTTCTCAAACGTGATAACGTGGCGATTATGATGTGACACTCTAAAAAAAATTGAAAACTCCTTAGTATACTTTTTCCAAACGTGACAACATGATAGGTATGATGTGATACTTCAAAACCAAAAAAAAAAAAAAAAACTCATTAGTGTACTTTTTCTAAACGTGACATATGACACTTCAACATGGCGGGTATGATGTGATGCTCTAAAAAAATTAAAAACTCTTTAGTGTATTTTTTTTTCAAATGTGACACTCTAACGTGGCGAACATGATGTGATACTAACAAACTCTTTAGTGTACTTTTTCTAAATGTAACACTCCAATGTGGCAGGTAAATGAATCATTACAGATCCAAAAAGACTAAATGGATCACAAGAAAAAATATGGGACCATATGGATTACAAGTCCAAAATATGAGACTTATTGGTCAATCATATATATATATATATATATTGTATATAAGAATATAAGAAAATTTTAATTAAAAACTCTCTTTAAGGATCTCCTCTTGTGAGGAATCCCATTAACACGAAAAAAAATTTTTCAAAAAACTAAAAAAATCTATGTGGGATTCAATCAAATTTATTGGAAGGGGACTTGAAATTTTGATATCCCTCAAAATTTTTGCTCTTCTTTCAATCAAATTATTTGAATTAAATCATATGGAGGGAATATTGAATATTTGATTTCCTCTTCCAAAATTAAAATTAATAATATTTTAAAAATTATTATTATTTTTTTAGTAAAAAAAATATTAGAAAAAATATTAGGAAAAATATTTAAGATAATTTAATTTTTTTAATTTTTTAATTTATAATTTTATTACTTATATTTTTATTTAAATATAATTTTAATATATTTATTACGTCACGGTTTGATTCCTGTTCAACCCGACGGTTGAACCGGTGACCCATTCACTCGATCTCTTTTTCGGTTCGCTCACCGGTCTAGTTTTTAAAACATTGCTTGTATGTGAACAAAATGAATAATTGTAATAACAAATATGTTAAAGGGTTTTTAAAATGTTTTTGAAAGTGATGTAATTTGAGATTTTTGATTTGTTATTATTTGGGTGTACTTTGAAGGGTAATATAAGAAAAAATATAGAATGTATTGAGAGAAAATTATAATTCTAAATAATTTTGTGAAGTGTACTAAAAAACTGAACATACATAATAATTTTTTAGGTGTAAATTGTTGGCTGTATAAATTGTATAAGCCAATCACGATTTAACACGTGGGATGAGAAGAGTAATTTGGGAAGGTAATATAAATCACCAATCATAGTCAGACACGTGTCAACCCATACTGGTAATAATGGGTCTGCGTAGCACTGGAATATAAGGTGATGTGGCCTAACGGTTACTCACAAGGTACAAATTCAAAATCAGGAGGGAAGCCTAATTGCAGACATGGCGTAGTAGAGCTAACTGTGAGAGAGCATGATCAGCGATCATGGAGGGATGTTTCGATGGTTAGAAGCCCATTTCGACGATTATCATTGGGAAATATAAATAGCAGAGAAGGCCCCAGAAAGAGTATCCAAACTCAGATCCAGAAACCAGTTTTTATCTACTTTATTTTCCTTCCAGTTTTTACATTTCTTGTTCTTTACATTTCTGCACTTCAAATTCTTGTGTTGCACTTTATTCATAGGAGTAGTTTCAAATAGGTTGTTGCTGTAAACCTCTACAAGGCTAGATCAGATCATTGTAAGTTTTTTATTCTTACTTAATGAAATGCTGCAATTGTTCTTCATTTAATTGTTGTTTACTAAATTCTCTTAAACAAGCTACTAGTAAAAGTCCTCTTCATTGAGGCTAAAAAAACTGAAACACAATCGTCTGATAATTGGTTGGCAACTAATCTTCTGTAAGTATTGATTAATCCTTACTGACACGTTTAAAATTACAATATTAACCTTCGAAAGCCAAAAAAATCAATACAAATAGAATCTCCCGAAAGTTGTGAGCAAAGCCACGGTGACAAAGCCCCAGATTCTTTGGGCCATATTTACATTTTTAGACCCTATTTTGCATTGCATTAAAATATATTGAATAAAAAATAATCAATATAAATAAATAGATTTAAATTCTGTTTTGGATCTTAAAGTTTTAAAAACAGTTTTTGAGTTTCTTGTTTTTCATTTTCTTTTTTAAGTAAATTTGTTTAAATATTTTAAGCAATTTTTTTTTTTTTTTAGATGCATCTAAAAAGTTTTTTTTTTGTTGAAAAAATAGAAAAAAAAATTCAATAAATACCAAAAAAATTCAAAAATAAAGTGGAACATTTTTTTATTATTATTATTTTTTTTTTAGAAAAATATATCACCAGTTAGACCTAATGGTATGGTAAAAGGTTATTGTGAAAAAAAAATTTAAATAAATAGCATAAAAACTCAATTTTGGGCTCTTCAATAGTTATCCAAACCTCTATATTTTTGTATTGTTGAACTTTGTCAAATTTGACACAATTTCGCTATTGCTAAAATTTTGTGGCATTTTTGTTTATACTTCTCTTGTGATGCAACTCATATATATATTTCTATTTTACATTTTGTGAGGAAAAAAAAAAAAAGCAATTGCACATTACTAAAATATATCAATAGTTAGCTATTTAGCTATTGAACTATTAAAGATGCACCTTTGTCTTGTATCAATGTGGTACTCAACATTGATTTTTATCACAGAATTTATTTATGATTGAATAGATATATATATATATATATATATTTGTTTAGCTTTCTTATGTGCACAATTATAGAGTGAGTGAGAAAATATGCTTAAAAAGGAATTTGTTTTTTTGATCAGCAAAAGAGAAATTTTATTAATAAAAGGAGAAGCGATTACAGAGAACAAATTGGAAGAAAAATACATTATAGCTCGGAAGAAGAATTCCAATTAAGTGATCACCCAAAACAAGCAAAATTATGTGTAACCCCAAGCAAAAACGCTGGAAAAAAAAAAACGAGAAGCTAACTAAAGAAAACAAAGTAACAAGTATAGACACTATGCCTGGATGCAGTAAAGGAGCTAAAAAATCAAATTAGAGGGCACTTATTAATTACAATATCAAAAATTTTTACAATTTCACGTAAGTTTTTAAGATTGATTTCGAGAAACATAAAAAAAAATAATGTTATTTATAACTAGTATATCATGGACAATATAAAAAAAATATAGATATAAGTCTTAAAATAAATTATATAATGATAATTTTTTTTTTTATATACAACATTTGATTAAAAAATCAATATAATGGTATCATCATTGATATGTAATATTATCAACTAATAGTACATAAACACATAGAGAGTGAACCTCACATGTCAAATATAACTAACAATTCAATAAATTTCATATCTTTATAGTGAGATTACTTATACTTGCATGTCAATAATAGTGACATCATAGTTACATTCAAAAAATTTCATAAATAATATGGTTTATAGTAGTCTCTTCATTTTCAATTAAAACAACTATTATTATTCTCATAATTTTTAAAATATCATTGACATTTTACTCTAATAATGTTTTTGTAATTTTTTTTTTATTTAAAATGTTTTCTTTATATTTGTAAAAAAAAATTTAAAAAAGTAATCCCAAAATTCAGGGAGAGCACGTGACCCCCCTGGACTTTCACTCCCTCCACCACTGCCTGGATTAGGGATGGCAATTTAAACCCGGTCCGACGGGGACCCGACCCCGATTAGAATGGTTTTTTCCCGAAAAATACTCCCGACGGGCCAAGGATGGTATTCGAAAATAAATCCTCGATAATTTTCGGGCCGGGGACAGTGATATGTTTTTCATCCCCAGTCCGGCCCCGGCCCCGACCCCGACCCTGTTTTCCCCACGAGCTGAAATTACATATATACCCCCTATATCTATTCATATATATATATATATATATACCTAACCCTATATCCACCGAATCTGAGAGAGAGAGAGAGAGAGAGAGAGAGAGAGAGAGAGCAAAGTTGAGGAGAAGATCGGAGCAGAGAGAGAGAGAGCGAAGGGAGGCAGCGACCATCACTTTCTCCTCAGCGACCGTCGCCTCCGCAGTGACCATCGCCTCCGCAGCGACCATCGCCTTCTCGTCCGTACCACCACAGCGACCATCTCCGTCGCCTCCTCCTCCTCTCTTCTCTCTACCACGGCAGATCTCTCTCTCTCTCTCTGTCTCTCTCTGTACTCAGATCTCTCTACTCAGATCTGTGTGTGTGTGTGTGATATTGATGATGTTGATGTTGTTTAATGATGATGATGTTGCTGTTGCTTAGATCTCTCTCAGATTTCTCGTCCGTGCCACCACAGCGACCATCTCCGTCGCCTCCTCCTCCTCTCTTCTCTCTACCACGGCAGATCTCTCTCTCTCTCTCTCTGTCTCTCTCTGTACTCAGATCTCTCTACTCAGATCTGTGTGTGTGTGTGTGATATTGATGATGTTGATGTTGTTTGATGATGATGATGTTGCTGTTGCTTAGATCTCTCTCAGATCTCTCTTTTTACTTAGATCTCTGTGTGATGTTGTTGATGATGAAGTTGCTCAGATTTTTTTTTTTTTTTTTTTTTTTGTCCAGGGAATTTTCAGGGTCGGGAAAATCCGATCCCGTTAGGGGCCGGGGATGGGACTGTGTTAGGCTCCCCGGGATCGGGGACGGGGCCGGGAAAGTTTTCATTATCGGGGATCAGGGACGGGGAGTGCGTTCCCCGGCCCCGCCTCGGTCCGTTGCCATCCCTAGCCTGAATGGCTCTTATTCCTCGACTTAATTCTTTTAACCACATCAATATGGATCACGAAATCAGAAATTGTAAAGGAATTACCAAATCATTGCATAGTATATAGTCGGAGCCTCAAAAAATAGTAGAAATTTCAATTAAAACGCAAAACCAATTGGCATAACATTACATTGCATGCAAATACAAACATCAAATAACTTAAAATTAATAAATTAATATTAGATTCAGCATTAACTTCAAAAAGCGAGCCCCAAAGTTTATGGCATGGAAGGCCACTACTGGTTGGGTTAAAAAAGTCTCGTTTATTTAATAAAATTATTTAATTATTTATTTTATTTTATTTCAATTTAGCTTCAAGCCCCACCCTTATCTAGGTCAGTTCTGCAGGAATGGATTAAGAATTATCATTATTGGAGTGTGAAAATATATTTGGAACGCGAACTCTTATAATTTTAAATTTTTTAATATAATATATAATATTTTTAAAAAATTTAACAGTGCAATCACCACCTCCGCTCCTAAATCCATCCTGGTTCTTGCTTACCTGTGGAGGTTTCGCGGAAGTCATGCATTCTACTACTCATCATGTGATTATTTTATACTTTATTTGGTCATTTATTGTCTACTTGGATAAATTACATTTTATTCCTTTTATGTTTGGTATTTTTTTATTTTAGTATTTCAAGTTTTTTGTTCCACTCATTTTGGCTTTTTATATTTTAAGTATTTCTCAATTTATTTTTAAAATTAAGTTCTGTTCAAAATTAGACAGAAATTGTCTACACATTATATAAAAAATATTATTATATTAGAATTTAAATTTGTGTTAAATGTGTGATTTATATATAATAAAATATTTTTATACCATGTAATTATTTTCCGTCTAATTTTAAACCATAGTTAGTTTTTGAAATAAATTTTAAAAAAAAAATTAAAATATAAAGAACCAAAGTGTAAAGAAAAAACATTCAAAAGTTAAAATGAAAAAATAACCAATTTATCCATAGCAAGTTTTTATCTCCATTTTCAGTAGTTCTTGTTGGAACAATCTTCTGTGTAAATAAAATAAACTGAAAATAATTCAAACAAAATAAAATAAACTTACAGAAATTATTTTGTTGAACCGAATCAATAATTAAAGACCAAGTCGAGTGTGTGACACTCTGTCCTTAAGACAGATTCGCCCCGCTACGGTGCTTACGGTTAAGTGGCGTCTATCTCCCAGGATACAATGATCTTCACAAATTGTAGTAGCACTCCAAACAATTTGTTCGGCGAACCAAACCTGTGTTCTAACTCTCTGAAATTTATACTAAATCTAATATGAAGAATAATGCAAAAATGCAGAATTTAGGACAACTAAAGACAATAATCAGACTGATTTTTCAGATAAAAAAATATCCCCCCAAGACTGCCGGAATGATGGGTATAAATAGGCACAAAATTTTGACCGAACAGGTTCCAAAGCCAAATGAACTGATGCAATCTATTTTAAACAGATTTTTGACCGTTGCACGTGGAACCAAATTCTTTCCAGATTAAATGAAAAGTAGCCGTTCGGTCATCAGTTCATTTGGCTTTGGAACCTGTTCGGTCAAAATTTTGTGCCTATTTATACCCATCATTCCGGCAGTCTTGGGGGGATATTTTTTTATCTGAAAAATCAGTCTGATTATTGTCTTTGGCTGTCCTAAATTCTGCATTTTTGCATTATTCTTCATATTAGATTTAGTATAAATTTCAGAGAGTTAGAACACAGGTTTGGTTCGCCGAACAAATTGTTTGGAGTGCTACTACAATTTGTGAAGATCATTGTATCCTGGGAGATAGACGCCACTCAACCGTAAGCACCGTAGCGGGGCGAATCTGTCTTAAGGACAGAGTGTCACACACTCGACTTGGTCTTAATTATTTCGGTTCACAAAATAAATCTGTATTTATTTATTTTGTTTGAATTATTTCAAGTTATTTTATTTACACAGAAGATTGTTCCAACAATCTTAAGACAGATTCGAATTATTCTGTTTACAGAATTTTTCGTTTGTTTCCTTTTCTCTTCTTCTTTTAAGAAAATTATTTTCTGTGGATTTACAAAATAATATTCTGGTTGGAAAAACAAATAGTGATTATATGCTATTTGACAGATAGTAGTAATATACTGTCTCTTTTCTTTGACAACTAGTAGTACGATACTGGTGTCATTAACAATTCAGAATATATTTTTGTGGAATTTTTTCAGAAATTAATTTTGGTTTTGGTTTAGAATTATTTTCTGAGTTTTCATTAATTAAAATTCTGTTTTCAGTATTTTAATTATTGGAGTAACAAGAGATTTAAATTTCTGTGTGAAATTAATTTGGTTAAATAAAATTTTATTTTATTTCCAAATTAATTGAAAAATAAAAGTTATATTTATTTCTTTTATTTTACAGAATTTAATTTCTTGTGTGGAATTAATTTGGTTAAATAAAATTTTATTTTATTTCCAAATTAATTGAAAAATAAAAGTTATATTCTTATTTCTTTTATTTTACAGAATTTAATTTTCTGTGTGGAATTATTTTGGTTAAATAAAATTTTATTTTATTTCCAAATTAATTGAAAAATAAAAGTTATAGTTTTTATTTCTTTTATTTTCTTTATTTTCTGTGTGGAATTAATTTGTTTAAATAAAATTTTATTTTATTTTCAAATTAATTGGAAAATAAAAGTTACATTCTTGTTTCTTTTATTTTTACAGAATTTAATTCTGTGCATTTGGTTTAATTTTCTGTGTAGTGTAAATTCTAATTATAATTTTTTTTATAATTAGAATTGATGGCTACTGAAACAAATGCCCAAACAAGTACTACTGTGGTGGCTGCGATTGCACCAACCCCTCTCCTGTGATGACAGTACCAATAAATCATGTGAAAAGCCAGAGAAGTTCTCAGGAACTGACTTTAAAAGATGGCAACAGAAAATGTTGTTCTATCTTACAACTCTGAACCTGGCTCGTTTCTCCGTGAAGATGCTCCTATCCTGAAAGAGGATGAAACCGACCGGCAAGTGGTTGCTGCGGTTGATGCTTGGAAACATGCCGATTTCCTTTGCCGGAATTACGTCTTGAACGGACTTGACAACACATTATACAACGTCTTGGAGAAAAAGTACAAACGGAAGATGCCGGCTCAAAGAAATTTGTGGTTGGCAGATTCCTGGATTTTGTAATGGTTGATTCAAAAACTGTGATCAGCCAAGCTCAAGATTTTCAACTCATTCTGCATGACATTCACGCAGAAGGTATGTCTCTCAGTGAATCCTTCCAAGTTGCAGCCTTAATTGAAAAATTACCAAAAGGCTGGAAGGAATTCAAGAACTACCTCAAACACAAGCGCAAAGAAATTTCTATGGACGAGTTAATTGTGCGCTTGAGGATTGAGGAGGACAACCGCAATTCTGAAAAGCGGGCAGGTAAGAATCCTATGGAGTCTAAGGCAAATGTGGTGGAACATGCTTCAAAAACCAAGAAACGTAAGTCTTTTGGAGAAAGTTCATCACAAGGCTCTAAAGTGGGGGAAAATAAAAAATACAAGTTTAATAGAAAATGTTACATCTGTGACAAAGAGGGACATCGGGCCAAAGATTGCCGTAGCAAAGGCAAAAGCAAGAAAAGAACAAGCAAGAAGCCTGCTCAAGCCCATATGACCGAAGTGGACAAGATTTCCAATGGTGTAGATGATATCAATCTTTCTGCAGTTGTTTCCGAAGCAAATCTTATTTGAAATCCTAAAGAATGGTAGGTGGACACTGGTGCTACTCGCCATATTTGTGCCGACAAAAAGATGTTCACATCTTATTCTACAGTGGACAATGGTGAACAACTTTTTATGGGCAACTCCTCAACTTCCAAAGTTGAAAGACAAGAAAAGATTGTACTCAAGATGACATCTGGAAAGGAACTCACTCTCAACAATGTGCTGCATGTACCGGACATTCGCAAGAATTTAGTTTCCGGATCTTTGTTGAGTAAGAATGAGTTTAGGCTAGTATTTGAGAGTGATAAATTTATACTTACTAAGAATGGGATGTATGTAGAAAAAGGTTACATGTCTGATGGCCTTTTCAAGTTAAATGTAATGACCGTTGTACCTTCAGTTATTAATAATACTACATCTTCTTCTTATTTGCTTGAGTCTTCAATTTTATGGCATGGTAGACTAGGACATGTTAATTATGGATCTTTGCGTAGATTAATTAATATGGAAAGTTTACCTAAATTTGACATTAATTCAAATCATAAATGTGAAATTTGTGTTGAGGTAAAATTATCTAAAACTCCTTTTCATTCAATTGAAAGAAGTACGGAACCACTTGAATTAATTCATAGTAACATTTGTGATTTTAAATCAATTCAAACTAGAGGTGGGAAAAAGTATGTAATCACTTTTATAGATGACTATAGTAGATATAGTTATATTTATTTAATTCGAACCAAGGATGAAGCTTTGGAAACTTTCATTCAATATAAGAATGAAGTTGAAAATCAACTTGGTAAGAAAATCAAGAAACTTAGAAGTGATAGAGGTGGTGAATATGAATCACCTTTTGGTGAATTTTGTAAAGAACATGGAATAATTCATCAAACCACCGCTCCTTACTCACCTCAGCAAAATGGAATTGCTGAAAGGAAAAATAGAACTTTAAAAGAAATGATGAATGTCATGTTAATAAGTTCTGGATTACCTCAGAACTTGTGGGGGGAAGCAATACTTTCTGCTAATTATATTTTAAATAAAGTACTCCGAAAGAAAATAAATCAAACACCTTATGAATTGTGGCATGGAAAAGTACCATCCTACAAATACTTAAAAGTGTGGGGGTGTTTGGCTAAAGTGGCTATTCCTAGTCCTAAAAAGACTAAGATAGGTCCTAAGACCATTGATTACATTTTCATTGGTTATGCTAAGAATAGTAGTGCATATCGGTTTTTGATTCATAAATCAAAACATTCCGAAATACATGTAAATATTATTATTGAATCTCAAAATGCATCTTTCTTTGAACATGTATTTCCAAATAAGACTGGACAAGAGACTAGTAACAATAAAAGATCTCATGATGCTATTACTAGTCAGGATCAAGAACATGATCAAGAACAAGAGTTAAATCAAAATGAGGAAAAGGAACCTAGGCGTAGTAAATGTGCTAGAACCTCAAAATCTTTTGGTCCAGATTTTCTAACATTTTTGTTAGAAAATGAGCCTTTAACTTTTAAAAAGGCTATGTCCAGTCCTGAAGCTCCTTTATGGAAAGAAGCTGTCAACAGTGAAGTTGAATCCATCTTGCAAAATCACACTTGGGAATTAGTGGACTTGCCACCAGGTTGTAAACCTCTTGGGTACAAGTGGATTTTCAAAAGGAAAATGAAAAGCAGATGGATCAATAGACAAATACAAGGCAAGACTTGTAGTCAAAGGTTTTAGACAAAAAGAAGGTCTAGATTACTTTGACACATACTCACCGGTTACTAGAATAACATCTATTAGAATGCTAATTGCCATTGCATCTCTATACAATCTAGAAATTCATCAAATGGATGTTAAAACCGCTTTCTTAAATGGTGAGTTAAATGAAGAAATTTACATGGAACAACCAGAATCTGTTCCAGCGAAAGAAAAGAAAGTGTGTAAATTGGTTAAATCATTATATGGTTTAAAACAAGCGCCAAAGCAATGGCATGAGAAATTTGACAAGGCAATGATGTCAAATGGATTTAAAATTAATGAGTGTGACAAATGTGTTTATATTAAAAACACAGACAAAGGTTATGTCATTATATGTCTTTATGTAGATGATATGCTCATCATTGGTAGTAATAATGATATGATTAAAACTACTAAGAAAATGTTGAATAAATATTTTGACATGAAGGACATGGGCATTGCTGATGTAATTCTTGGTATGAAAATTACCAAAACATCGGAAGGATATGCTTTGTCACAATCTCATTACATTGAGAAAATACTTAACAAATTCAGCAAAGATGATGATCATTTTGCTAAAACTCCTGTAGATGTTAATTTGTATCTTTCTAAGAATGTATAGGAAAGTATTTCTCAATTAGAGTATGCCCAAATTATTGGAAGCTTAATGTACTTGATGAACTGCACTCGTCCAGATATAGCTTATGCAGTAAGTAAATTAAGTAGATATACGAGTAATTCGGGAGTAGAACACTGGAAAGCAATTATAAGGGTTTTAAGATATCTCTGATTTACTCGTAACATTGGGCTGAAATATACTAGATATCCAGCAGTACTTGAAGGATATTGTGATGCAAATTGGATATCGGATACAAGAGACTCAAAGTCCACCAGTGGGTATGTCTTTACTCTTGGTGGGGCAGCTGTATCTTGGAAATCTTCCAAACAGACTTGCATTACTAGATCTACTATGGAATCAGAATTCATAGCTTTAGACAAAGCTGGGGAAGAGGCAGAATGGCTTCGCCACTTCCTTGAAGATATTCCAATATGGCCAAAACCGGTGCCTACTATATGCATACATTGCGATAGTCAATCAGCTATAGGTAGAGCACAGAGTCATATGTATAACGGTAAGTCACGACACATTCGTCGTCGACATAACACCGTGAGACAACTACTCTCTAATAGAATTATTTCCATAGAATATGTTAAGTCTAAAGATAACATAGCGGATCCACTAACCAAAGGGTTAGCAAGAGAGTTAGTTGAGAATTCATCGAGGGGAATGAGACTAAAGCCTATTTAATAAGAGTTACCACAACGACAACCCAACCTAGTTGACTGGAGATCCCAAGACCTAAGTTCAAAGGGACAACCGAATTGTGAATGACTCAGAAGGATCACTGGGGAGTTAAACTCCTACCCATTTCTATGTTGAAATAGTGATGACTGTAGCGTTTGAGGTTAAGTAAAATTTTAATGATTCTTATATCTAGGTAAACCTAGTGGAGTATGGCAGGATACTCTTCATAAGCATCACCTATGTGAGTGTGAACTGGGCCAGTTCTATGAGATTTGTGAAGGGCTACAATTCTCTAGAGCACTCATGAAAGACCAGGTTGTTCAGGGCCAAAATGAACACAATAGTGAGAACTAAACTGTGTCTAGGAATAAACTGTGTGAGTTCTATTGTCTTGGTTTACACAAACGGCTGAACAGTTCAAGACATCACGTTCATTGGTTAGCTAGTAAATCCGATAGTGTCTCACAAGGGAAGGTTCAAAGCCAAAAGCTACCTATCCTTTGCAGAATATTTCCAATTTCTGTACTCTCTGATTAGATCATGTTGTTGCATTTTCTCTCCGTCAAATTCCATTCATGTGGGAGATCGTTGGAAAAATGGTTTTATATAGGCATATTTTTAGCCCAAAATTGAGTGGGCCCCAAACGTTTTTTGGAGTGGGTCCGAAGATGTGAAATGTTCCGTGCCGCGTGGCAAGTCACACGATGAAGACAGTACGTCAAAACCATTTATGAGTGAATGGGAAGTTAACATCGTTTTCGGGTCTAACATTAATTTTTTAGATAAAATTCATTTGAATTTTTACAATAAAAATTATTGTGAGAATTTAATTTAATTATAAATTCAAATTTTAGGTTCTTAAGTGATTTCCTAAATTTGTACATCTTCCTTTATTTATTAAACTATTCAAATTGTTTTATATATATATATATATCATCTACATAAAGATATACAATGACATAACATTTGTCTGTGTTTTTAATATAAACACATTTGTCACACTCATTAATTTTAAATCCATTTGACATCATTGCCTTGTCAAATTTCTCATGCCATTGCTTTGGCGCTTGTTTTAAACCATATAATGATTTAACCAATTTACACAGTTTCTTTTCTTTCCCTGGAACAGAAAACCCTTCTGGTTGTTCCATGTAAATTTCTTCATTTAACTCACCATTTAAGAAAGCGGTTTTAACATCCATTTGATGAATTTTTAGATTGTATAGAGATGCAATGACAATTAGCATTCTAATGGATGTTATTCTAATAACCGGTGAGTATGTGTCAAAGTAATTTAGACCTAAAACAATTTGAATAGTTTAATAAATAAAGGAATAGGTACAAATTTTAGGAAATCACTTAAGAATCCAAAATTTGAATTTAGAATTAAATTAAATTCCCACAATAATTTTTATTGTAAAAATTCAAATGAATTTTATCTAAAAAATTAATGTTAGACCCGAAAACGACGTTAACTTCTCATTCACTCATAAATGGTTTTGACGTACCGTCTTCACCGTGTGACTTGCCACGCAGCACGAAACACTTCACCTCTTCGGACCCACTCTAAAAAATATTTGGGACCCACTCAATTTTAGACTAAAAATATACCTATATAAAATCATTTTTCCAACAGTTCTCTCTCTCTCCCTCTCAAAAGTTTTGTCAACTCAAGGTCAAGGTGTTGAAGAAGCAAAATAAAATAGGATACTACACATATATAAGGAAAGCCTCGAAATCCAATATGTGATCCGCAATTAGGGCAGTTTGACAAATCACAGTTACAACTTTCAAAGTAACCAGCTCTGAATGAGACTGCTGAGAAGCCACATAACCTTGGCTTTCCTTTGATTAAAAACAAAAATTAGTGGAAAGCGAAAGTGGAAGAAATGAAATAATGATTTTTTTTTTTTTGTAAATATTTGATTAAAGATAAAAAATTTGTAAGAAAAAGATTTTTTAAAAATTTAAAATTTAAGTTATAGATAACTCTTTATATATTCAAAATTTCTTGTATTTTTTTTTTTTTTTTGGGACAAGAAATTAAAAAATTAGTTATGATGTTAATCACAATTGTATAAGAAAATTAATTTTACTACTTTCATACTAAACAAACTCATAAAAAAAATTTTTTTTTTTTTCTTTCCCTCACTTTCTAACACTTTCAACCTAATAATAAATTCAACCTTATATATATATATACTCCATGGAACTAGAAAGTGCCTGCACTGCATCTGCATGAGCTAGCTAAGTTAGAGATTGTATAAGACAATAATGTTGCTTCCCATGCAAACAATATCTTCATGTACAGTGTACTATATATATATATATATATCATCCCCCCATTTTGGTGCCATCTGGTGTATTAATATTACTTTAAAAAACTAGGAATTAATTGACTAATGTGATGATCTTCATTTGCCTTCAAGAAAAATTTAGTAGTGCTAGGAGCCTAGGAGGATCAATATTCATTGCTTTCTCTTTATTCTACAAATTGTCTTCAAGATATGATACCATGGCCAATTGACTTTTTTAGCTGGCCACATTATGAATAGTAGTTTTATATAAGCAAAAAAATTATAGGGAATATTTTTTATGCAGAATGATGCAGTAAAATTGGGACCAATCATTTCAAAACAATACGCTCATCTACAAGACTCTTAATCTATTATAGTTAGTGGGTGTTTGAATTTTATTTTATTTTTAAACTTTTTTGTTGGTGTATTTGTCTTTGGTGATTTTTTTTTCTAATTTTTTAAAAGAAAATTTAGGTTTCTAAATTCTATTTAATGAGATGAACCAAAAAATTAATTTTTTAAAAAGTCCAGAAAAGACAAAAATAAGCACCCCAAAAAAAAAAAAAATAGTGGCTACTATATTCTACTTTGTTGGCTTTTTCAAAATTTTTAAAGAATTTTTCAAAAAAAATTTACCTTTTAGATTTATATACACAAGATGGACCAGAAAACAATATTCTTTTGAAATAATTAAAAATATATATACACACACACACACAAAAAAAAAAAAAAAATCGAAAAGAGAGGTGGCTTGTTTGGGAGATCATCCCAAACAAGTGTGAAGATTTGTCAAGATTTTTCACATTTCCAAATTATCTTTATTTCTTCTTCTTTTTTCCCTCCATCTACATTCAACTGATTGATTTTCATAGTATATCCATCAGATGTGCACACTTAATTTAAAAAATGTTATACCTGTATCATTTTAAGGCCTCGTTTGGAAACCAGATATTTTAGTAATTTTTTGACTTTTTTATGAAAAGATGTGCAGAAAAATAGAGAGAGTGATGTAACAACTTATAATAATTTTTTGACTTTTTAGCTAAAACATGTAATTGCCAAACGAGGCTTAAATGCACTTTTTACATAAATTTCATGTAAGAATAAAATTTTTCTTTAAATAAATAATGCATGATGAGAGGTAAACAATTTTGATGATGAGTAGTTACGGAGCCAAAACAAGTCAAGGTAAAACAATTTTTTTGTTTTTTTTTTTGAATAAAAAAAGTCAAGGTAAAACAAACTAAGCAATAACTATAAATATGTAGCTCATAGTGGCGAACTTCATGACAAATTATTTGATAAATCCGACTTATAAATTGCATGATGTGCTTTTTTAATAATAAGAGGAGAACAAACACATTGCTAATTTGTTCTCTCTTCTCAATAAAAAATGGTCACATGCCCTCTTGACTAAGTTGGCACACAACCATATGGTAAGTTGAATTTATCAGATAACATCTTATATATGATTTAATCATTTTCTTGAAATTAATTAGGAACAATGCCAACAATGAATGCCTAAATTATAGAGCAATTATGCTAGGGACCCCCAGTGGGGGTCACCCCCAGCACCCCCACTGGCATTTCATTCGCCAATTTTTTTTTTTATTTTTTTTTTCAATCACCCAGCCCCACGTGGGGGTGGGGAAGTACAGGGGGTTTGAGGCATTTTTGATTATAGAGTTCATATAAGTTTGATTGAAGTCATAAACTTGAGGCTTGAGTTAATTTTGGACATACATGATTTAGTATGCAACTGGTAGTAGGTAAAACCCAATCATAAAAAATGGGGAATATACAACTCAAGGTAATTTAAAATTGATGATAAATTTTATAAATATCAATAATTAATTGTATAAATTATTCCATGTATGCGATTTTTATTTTTATTTTTATTTTATTTTTTGTTTATTTATTTATTTTTTTTTTTGGCGAAAGCTCCACTGGATTGTGAATTACCCTCATAAAACTGTCACTATATATAAATACAACTTGCAAATTTATATGCATTTAACTAATCATATTTCAAGTGTCGGTCCTCGGCTCTCTCTACTCCATTAAACACAACCTTCTCATTTCAAAAAAAAAAAAATATTTAATCAAACAAGGAGTCATGCACCTTAAAAAAATATCAAGGAAAATATTTATAATTTGAATGTATGATAGATTTAAATTTTAGAGTATTGTTATTCATATCTTCTCGAATTATTAACAAATCATATCACTTATATATTATTGAGTCCAAAAAATAAGTCTAAAAAGTGAGTTTGTATATATCCTAAATTTTATAGACGGAGTCATGTAGTGTTGCTGAAATTAAATAAATAAATAGATTGTCTTTCATCCAAGATTTGAACCGGACGAGTCCCATCTGGATTAGTGGGCTCACTATAAATCTTCATTTTGATGATTTGAAATATTTATTTTTAACCCTTTAAAAATAAAATATTAATTGATTCAATAATGGTAACCAACTAATTTTAACACATTCTTTTTAGGAAAAGTGGACTTCCAAAATGGACTGTTTATTTTTTGAAAATAAATATAATAAAATTATATGATTATGATTATTGAATCCGTCTGAGGTTTTTACAAGTAATCTACACATTGATAACCATTAAATAAACAGTTTAAATCATTAGAATAAAACTCGTGGTAGAGTCACGGACTAAAACTGGACCGTCCAATCCAAATGGTAGACCAGAGACAACCTGTCTAAAAAAAAACTTCCATGACAGATGGTTAAATAGTACTCACTCAATTCCTTCTATAAATAGCAACACAAACACACACACAGGAACTCATATTGTCATCAACTCTTAAATTCTCAAGCAAACTCTCTCATCTTTCTAGTTTTTGTTCACTTAAGGCTTGAAAAAAGATGAAGCTTGTGTTTGCTACATTGCTTCTTGTTACACTGCTCCTGAGCTCTTCTTTTGTTGAATCCATCACTGATAGCTCAGGTAAGACCCTTCCAACACCCATGCTAGCTCCATTTTTATTTTTGTGGTAAATTACACTGACACCTCTTGCGGTTTTTGTTTGATACAAATTTTTCTCACATTGAAAAATTATATTTCTCTCCTTGAGATTTGTAATCCCATTACAAATTGTCCGTTGAATTGCTGATGTGATATCTTAAAATTTTCTAAATAACCATTTTGTCCTTTTTCCTATCATTTCTTCTTCCTATCACCATGATTATATTCTTTAACTTTCCATCATTAAATTCTACCTGAATGTGTTCTTATTGAATGATGATATATAAACATAAATTTTATATAGAATTTTCAAACTCAATGATATAGTTTAATAGCGACTTTTCACTTTAAAACAAAACATTCATAAACATGATTCATATTTACAACAATATCACTATCACAATATTTTTATGATATTTTTTGTATAAATTTTTATATATGAATATAATTTTTCATTTTTATTTCCACCATTATATCTAGATTAGATCAAATCTAGATATATTTAAAAAGTATAAAATTTGTACAATTTTTTTTTAAAAAATCCATTGAATACAACAAAATAAGATAATGTATTGAATTTTCGTATTTTTGTATTTTTTTTTTTTTGTATTGGTTAATTTAAAAAAAAAATCACAAAATATTATACTTATTAAGATATGTAGATTAGGTATATCTAAAAAATAAAAAATAAAAAATATTAAAATATTAAAAAAATTCAGTAAAAAAAATTAAAAAAAAAACATGAAAAAAAACAAAAATTAATTTTTTGTATGAGTTAAACCAAAGAAAATGATTTTTATTTCTCTTGAAATGGCATGAACAAAATATTTGTATTATTTTATTATTTTATATGTATAAAGGTTAAGGGGCAAATATGTTATTTTAATCTGATAGAGGAGTAAGTGTAATTTTTCAAATGTGAAAGGAGATCTGTGTTAAACAAAAACTTCATAAGATGTTAGTATAATTTACCCTTATTTTTTTATAAGCATGTAATAACCTATTATGTCTCTTCTTTAATTTACACTCGGTTTGTTTCGAATTTTTTTTATTATTATTTTTAAATGTTCTTTGTCGTTTGATACGATGGAAAAACAAATGTCTAACTAAAACATATTTTGTGAAAACAAGTTTATTTGAGCCCAAAAAAAAAGAAAATGTTTTCCACTTACTTGACTAAAGTGTTACCAACATACCACCACCAATTCAAAGTATTTTGAAAGAGTTTTTCAATGACATAAAATTTGTTAGAATTCAATTTAAAATATCGGTTAGTGACATCACTATATATTATTAATACCATCACCATTACTGTTGTAACCGCCACCCCTAACACTATCACACTACCACCTCCACAACCACCTCCATCTACTACCACCACCACCACGACTACTGTTCTTGCGACCACTACCACCTCACCGTCACTCTGCCATCACTACCACACCAACACAACCATTAGCATATTAGTGTTAAAGCCATAACCAAACAAACAAACAAACATCATCCCAACAAACAACAATAAAGAAACGGAGCGTTCATATTATAACGTTGAATTGAGTTGAGTTGTGGGTGTATGCTTATATAAATTAATATTATGGAAATGAACTTGGTGTTGTGTTGTGTTGTGTTTTGTTTGGTGATATATTAATAGGTATTTGTCACTCAAAGTGCGAAGTGAGGTGCAAGGATGCAAAAAAGAAGTATCGGTGCCTCAAATACTGCAAATTATGCTGCGAGGATTGCAACTATTGTGTGCCTTCTGGTACTTACGGAAACAAGTCCGAGTGCCCTTGCTACCGTGACAAGAAGAACAAAAGGGGCAAGCCCAAGTGCCCTTAAAAAAAGTTAGCGGAAAAGTTATGTACACAGAACTCGTGCACATAAAAATACTCTGAAAATCATTGTGTGATTGATTTAATTCATGTATTGTGAGAGTTCACATATGTACAATGAATCTGAGCACATAATGATTTTCTTGGTATATTTATGTAAATAAGTTCTGTGTATCTAGCATTGTGGAAATGTTAGATTCGCAACTCACCCACTTGTTTATCTCTGTCTTGTTTATCTTTGTCTAGATTAGGTTATGTTGTGTTTGTTGTGCTTTCTAGCTAATAAAGAGGATGTTATATATCACTATCACTGGATAATATTTTTTTTACATCTTATGTGGCGTGAATCCATGTAAGAAGTGAAAATAAAATAAAATAAAATCTCATAGAAAATTAATCCAGTGACAAATATAATGTTCCTTAGTTTTATCTTTATAGAAGAATAATGGATTGAAAAAGAGATAGGTTAAAAATAAAATAAGTAAGTTCGGAATAAGTGGGATTTAAGCCTGATGTAATATTTGATCATGGTTATCTGTAGTCCATTTCGTTGTTGACTTTGCTTGGCAAACCTTTCTTGTTAACACCACACTGATTTGATACAGATTTCTATTACTGCATCTATTATTCATATTCTCTAGATTTTATTTTATTCTATTTATTTATAATTTTATTTTATTTTTATATTGAAATCTTTAATATGAAAAATGAACAAATATTGAGTGCAAACAATATCACAAGCCAATACAAATTCCTAAGTCACATTAGATGGATGAACTTAATATTATAGTTTTCATTATCATATTGTGAAATTTTTCATTGATTAATAATGATGCCGCATCATATCACCGTTATATCAATATTTAGTAATATTTCATCCAAAGGGCGCCAAGTTAGCATCCCCTCTTGCATTTCTCCCACTCCATTTCCATTAATAGATCGGAAATGAGTCAATTTCATATCAATTTCATCACTATAAATAACAATAATTTTTTAATCAAATTTTAGAACCAAAAAATAAAAAATAAAAATAAAAGCTTAATTTTAATCATATGATTCACTCAATTACAACTTAATTTCAATAAAGTTATCCAAAAAATATCATATTTAGCAACTAATCAACACTAATACGAGTAAATTAATTTCAAAAGATCAAGTTCAACTAAATTTGACAAATAAATATTGTTTCAAAACAAATTGGCGAAAGATTTAAATTCCATCAATTTCTTTAAAAGAAAAAATCACATTGTATAGTTAATAAAATAGCCAACAAAAGTAGTGATTAATAAAGAAAAAATAGTACAATCTTTGACAAATATCCAAAGTGTGTAATTTTTAATAATTGTTGAATAGTCAATTTTTACACAATAACGTCTAAGAATCACTTAAAAAGTTAATTTTTGCTTAAAAAAAAGAGTTCCAAAACTATCAAACCGCTTATCATAAACTAAAAAAATCACACGTCCCATCAATTTTTTCCGTTCACAAAAAATAAATTTTTTAACTTCCAAAATATAGAAATAACCCAGGCTCATAGTAAAATTTAGGTTTTAGTCAACTAAACAAGTGCTAGTTTGTTGGTTCTTTGAAATTTCGTAACATGGATTCTCAAAAATAAGAAATGTAAAAGTTGATCTTCCTATATTTTCTTTTCCTAACACCTGAACGGAAGCTTTCTTTCGCTAGGGCTTTTTGCTCGAGGAGTATGTCCGAGAGGAAAGAAGAAAACCATGTTGTTTCCTAGACCGTGTATCTATCATATACAATAAAAAAGAAGGGGCTTCTCATACTTGGAAAAACCACAATTTTCTCAGCAGATTGGCATAATTAGGGTTGGTTTGGGATGTTCTAAAAAAATGCACTTTTTAACTTATTGGCTTATATAGGTTGAGTTTGGATTAGGTTTGATGTGATGTGTTAGAGATGTGATGTGATTTAAATAAGATGATGTGACTTAAATAGGATAGTGACTTTTTGACTTTTTATATTATTTAGGTTGTATAATTCCTGGTAGCTCGAAAACCCCGGCCCGATTTTGGCTCGAATTTCTAAAACGACGTCGTTTTGGCTATTCGAGCCAAAACGACGTCGTTTTGGATTTTTTTTTTCTTTTTTTTTTTTCTTTTCTTTTTCTTCTCTTTTTCTTCCTTCTTCTTCTCCGTTGAAACCAGGTGAAACCAGAGGAGAGAGGGAGGTCCGGCCGCTGTCGTCGTCGCAAGGAGCTCGTCGCCTCCGCCCGCCGTCCCCGTCGCAGCACGCCGCCGATCGTCGCAGAAGCTCCGATCGTCGCAGCACGCCGCAGCTCGCAGCCCCGCGCAGCCGTCCCTCCGGCCCCGACTCCTCCTCCAGCCATTTTTATGGGCCCTCCTCATCCTCCTCCTCCTCCGCCTCCTCCTCCTCCTCCTCCTCCTCCTCCTCCTCCTCCTCCTCCGACGACAAATTCGAGCCAAATTCGAACCAGTGATTCGAGCTACGAATCACTGCTCATTTAGGTTATGCCAAACTTGGCCTTAGTTTCTGAGTAAAATAAAAGATAAGAAACGAAAAGAAAAGAAAAGAAAATTCTCACCAATTCTCACCAATAGATAATCATTGTTATAACAACATGCGATGGCAAGGCTGTGGTCGTGGAAAAGCGCCCATTTTCCTGCAACAGACAGCCTATGCCTGGTTCAACTGTTGTATCCTGGGCGGCTAGAAAACTCAGCTATCAACATTGCAATTTTCTATCGTCAACAAATGCTCGTAGAATCAACAGCCACCCAGGAAAAAACGGTGCCAAATTGACACAGCTTTTATTCTCAGAGAATCCAAGGATTGGTTTGTTTTTGGAGAAAAAAGGGCAAATTATACAAACAATCCCTATAGTTTGGGGCTTGTGTCACTTTGGTCCCTGACTTTTCAATTATGACACATTTGACCCGGAATTTTGAATCTTGTTCCAAATAAGGACAATTGAATATATAATTAGATTTTTCAAGGGTAAAATTGTCAATTTGATAAAATATAAACTAATTTGACAAAAAAAATGTCAAACAAATATTTTTGAATTTTTAAAAATTATTTCCACCTACTAAAAATAAAATTATGTAAAATTGATAAATCTTTTAGACATTTATTTATTTTTTTTACCAAATTAATTTTTATTGTGTTTGGATGATGATCATGTAAAATTAATTTAAAAAATTAATCATTTTTTTTATTATTTTCATAATTTTATCATTGGTGGATAAATTTTTAAAAAAACTAAAATATTTTTTTACATTTTTTTTTGTCAAATGAGTTTATATTTTATCAAATTGACGATTTTACCCTTGAAAAATCTAATAATATTTTCAATTGTCCTTATTTGGAACAAGATTCAAAATTCATGGTCAAATGTGTCACAATTGAAAAGTCAGGGACCAAAGTGACACAAGTCCCAAACTATAGGGACTATTAGTGTAATTAACCCGAGAAAAAAATTCAAAATCACCTCTCTACTCCACATCAATCAATCACTTTTCCTTCTCTCTCTTCTCTCCTCTCTCATTCTCAATCACTTTTTCTCTCACATCCATCTATTCAACTACAAAAAAATAAAAATAAATAAATCATCCCAAATTCCAAAACTATTTTCAAAATATATAACCAAACAAATTTTTAAAATTTCTAAACTCTCTCCAGAAAATTGTTTTTGAAATAATATCTCAAACCACAAACCAAACAAGGCCCAAATTTGTGCTTTGCACATATCTGCATCAATTTTAGCCAAGCAAAGTCCCTGAACAAGTTGGGATTCTGACTTAATGGGGTCACACCCATTTGCCTCACCAGAGCATCCTTATCCAGTGAATCTTTAGGATTCGGACCCACCCTTAATTGTGTTGGGTGCATTACTGAAGATCCTCCGTGGGAAGTTGTGTTAGTTCCATTCAACAACCCAGATATGATATTAATATCATCTGTAGTACTCAAAAGAGGATTTGCAATGGTACTACTCTGCCCACTTGCAGGCATCACATCAGGCGCTGTGGTTGAACCAACTAGTTTAGAGCCGAAGCATCTTGAGATGGATCAAGAAGCCCTTCCAATTGCTTAAAACGATCCACACATGGGGCAGCACTTGTGACTGACTGGTGGTTCACGTCGAGCAAATCTGGAGGTGGCTGAATAGCAGTTTCAAAAGATGAAGTCACCCCCTTAGCCGTTTGGGATATGTCTCCTTTTGAAATCTAATGACCAGTAGAGGATAGTCTCTCCTCGGGTTTTGATGGACCCCCAAACAATGAAGCAGCAAGCTTCTGTTTTTCTGAATAAATCTGAACTTGGGACCTTCTTGAACCATACGAGGTATCACATGGTTTAGAGTTTAGATTGCCTGTTCCATCGGGTTGTGTAACCCCATTCATGGGTCTCTGCAAACTGGAGCTTGGGGTAGATGGTGCGGGAGAGGAGTAAGTTGGCCTACCCCACTTCCTTTGAACCCCATCAAGTCTTAGCTTGAGTTCTGATGGACCCGTATCAGATACAGATGGCACTGCTGTAGTTTGGTGCATCTCCCTTGGATAAGAAGGCTCGGGTATCGGAACAAGTGCAGTTGAGGATGCTAGTGAAACTGGAGGAGCCCTTGATGGCATTGGCACCGTTGGTTTTGGAATCTCATAGGCCTCGAACCAAAGAGAATGTGTTGAAGCTTCATGGTGATCTTGTTTTCTGAAGCTGCTGATATTTAAAATTCCGGAAACGTTCATCCTCGGGAATATAGGGCTGAGCCCCGTTTTCCAATGACTGTTGGACATAACTGTTGAGGAATGAAAGACTTTTGAGGGCTTACAAGTGTTAGTGTGGATCTATCAAAGAAATAATGCCAATATAGTGAAAGAAATTACGCAAGAGACCATAAGAAAGGTCAGCCAAAATCCGAATGCAGACAATCAAAACAACCATCCTTAAATATCATGACCAAAATATCCAGACGTGTGCATGCTTCTACATCCCTAATATAAACATAACCACTAATACATGCAGATGCAGAAGCACGACACGATACAAACATTGACATAGCAATTTTCAAAACTGAGAACCAAACAAAGAGAGATATAAAACAGGACAAAATAACTTAATGACTTCCAAGTAATTTGAGCACCAAGCAAAGAGATATGTGAAACAAATAGAAAAATAGAACTGAGAACTCCCTAGAAAAGAATTTGATGCATCCCAGAGAGCAATGCATACAAATAGACAACACGAACGGCTTCTAATAATTTTAAGAAAGGTATACAGGAAAAGCATAACTATATTTATCCATTTCAGCCAAGTATTAAAAAGCACATTAACAAGATAAGAACCTTGACAATAAATGGGGAAACAAAAAAAAAAAAAAGAAGGCGACCTACTAAAGTAGATAAGATATAAAAGAAGACCTGGATGTCTTCACAACTTGCATCCAATGGCATTATACTTTCAACAACATGAGCATCTAAGCCGATGACTGCTTGAAGTTCACATGCACGTTGCTGCAAATCTGTCGAGTGGGATGCTGATAATTCTTCAATGAAGGATTGATACTGCAAAAAGGAAGAAAATCACCAATCTGCAGATGCATCTTTTAAGGGGCGAAGGGAAAAAATTATTTAAAAAAAAAAAAAAAAAAAAAAATTGATGCCTTTGATTGTGACATGAGGAAAACATATTACTTGTCTATGATATATACACACATAATTTGGTAATTATATATGCACACCAATAGTTAACAGAACTCTATCTTAACAACTAATACATCAAACAGTACACAGAGAAGCAGAAGGCAGCATTAAATGTCAGAAAGTAACTAGCACGCAATACTAAGAACAGACATGAATCAGATGACCCAGATCAAATTGTATTGAAATATCAACTCTGAAATCACAAGTTTTCATTTCAAGGATAGTTGAGAGAGAGAAAAGATTAGCACACCAAGCATTTTTTTTTTTTTTTTTTAACAACAAATTGATAGAATAGTTGATGTTAGCTGGTGATTTTGAAAGCACTATGATGTAGGACGAGTAGGGATTACTTTCCTACAAGTAGTGAGCTCGGTTTAAATATACTGACAGCAACAATGGACTTATAGGGCTGGATTTGGTGGGATTTTGTGATTGCAGAAATATTTAAAAGAATAGGAATTTAATGGTTTGTAAAAGGGTAGGGTTTTGGGAATGAAAACACAAGTGTTTAGGGGCAGTTGGATGGTTGTTCTAAGCACTGTGAACAGTGACGTGAACAGTAACCTTGCTGGATAGAAGAAGAAGAAGAAGAAGAAGAAGAAGAAGAGAGAAAGAAAGAGAAGTGCTTCACCCTCACAAGGGATAGGCCAATCACACAAACACAATCTCAAATTTTCATAATATTAACTCTGCTCTTGAATCATTAAGATTACATATATATTTATGGGCTAAAGACTTTCCTAATTCTATAAGGACTACTTCTTAAATTTAGAAACCAAAAAATATTTAGCAACTATTAATATTCTAGACCAACTTTGACTTCAAATTCTACTTCAATCATAATAGGAAACTTTAATGACTTCTAATTCTACTTCAGTATCAAAATAGGAAACTTGGACTTTTGACCACTAAGATTATTTTAGACATAATAAAACTCATATATAATAATAACCTATTTAATAACTTGACTCAAAATAAAACCCATGAGTGACCCCTACAACTCATGTCCAACAATTATTGAAATTACCATTATACCCATAATTACTAAAACCTACTATAATGACATGAAGACTCAAAATTATAATCCAAATCTTTAACTCTTGATGCCTTAAATGTGCTTCATGTGAAATTCTAGATTTGCTTTTTTTCTTCTTTCCATAATCTTCATCATTCTCCCCTCCATTCGAAAAAACTCGACCTCAAATTTTATAATGTTGAAGTATAAGGATTATGGAATCTTGCACTTGCAACCATTCAACTTTATTGTTTGGAACGAACGATGAGAAAATCAAAAAGTTCAATGTTGTCATCACTCCATTGACCACATCGAATTTGTCAGGAATAATAAACTCAATGTGAAGAACATTTTTCTTGTGAAGAGTAGAAATTTCAGTTGCATTCTTATCATTCTCTTTGGCTTCCTTGGCTTTAAAACATTGATCATGATGATCTTTCATGCTTTCTTTAGTAAGCAAATTAATTTTCGCCTTCCTTTCTTCAATATCCTCAATATTAGCAGCATGTTCATCTTGTTCTTTCATACATTCTTCAAAATCTTTAACACTATCACCCTCTTGCTCTTGGATATTAGTCTTCTCTAAAACAGCAGCCAATAACATCTCCATGGAAGTTTTCAATCCATTTAAAGTTGTTTTGATAGTATGCACATCACTCTTTATTGTTGCAACATCCACCTTAATTATCGCAAAATCCTCTTTTAACATCGCAACATCTTCCTTGGTAGCCTCATAATCTTTTGAGGAGGCTTCGAACTTGGAATTCAATTCAGCGTTTGTCACCATCGTACTCAATAAAACAACTTTGTCAAAAAAAAACCAAAACAGTGGAGACTAAAAGTAGGATCTTGAGGCTCTGATACCAAACTAATGTAGGACAAGTAGGGATTACTTTCCTACAAGTAGTGAGCCCGGTTTAAGTATACTAGCAGCAGCAACAATAGACTTATAGGGCTGAAATTGGTGGGATTTTGTGACTGCAGAAATATTTAAAAGAATAGGAGTTTAAGGGTCTGTAAAAGGGTAGGGTTTTAGGAATGAAAACACAAGTGTTTAGGGGCAGTTGGATGGTTGTTTTAAGCACTGTGAACAGTGACGTGAACAGTAACCTTGCTGGATAGAAGAAGAAGAAGAAGAAGAGAGAAAGAAAGAGAAGTGCTTCACCCTCACAAGGGATAGGTCAATCACACAAACACAATCTCAAATTTTCATAATATTAACTCTGCTCTTGAATCATTGAGATTACACATATATTTATAGGCTAAAGACTTTCCTAATTCTATAAGGACTATTTCTCAAATTTAGAAATTAAAAAATATTTAGCTACTACTAATATTCTAGACCAACTATGACTTCAAATTCTACTTCAATCATAATAGAAACTTTAATAATTTCTAATTCTACTTCAATATCAAAATAAGAAATTTGGACTTTTGACCACTAAGATTATTTTAGACATAATAAAACTCATATATAATAACCCATTTAATAACTTGACCCAAAATAAAACCCATGGGTGACCCCTACAACCCATGTCCAACAATTATTGGAATTACCATTATACCCATAATTACTAAAACCTACTATAATGACATGAAGACTCAAAATTATAATCCAAATTTTTAATTCTTGATACCTTAAATGTGCTTCATGTGAAATTCCAGATTTGCTCTTTTTCTTCTTTCCATGATCTTCATCACACTACCATAGATGCTACCTTATTGAGATTCTCAATTTCAACTCTTAAAAAATTCCTTCAAGATCAGTGCAAACGTGAACAACTTACACAAGAATTGTTGTGGGGTCAAATACTAAGCAAGTCTGAAGCCCACAACATGCAATGAATACTTAAACAAAACCTCTTTGTGTTTTAAATTTGCTCTCAAATTTTCCCTCAAGCACCCCAAAATGTGACCGTTCAGGACATATCAAAATGACACATGCTGCTACTCGAGGAGTCAAGTGTTGTCAGCTGGTCGATAGCTCTGAAATTGAAGGGAAAGCAATGAAAAGGCAGCCACCAGACTAACCATAAGTTAAGTGGCAGAATATTGGACGGCTAAAAAGAGTTCATGGAATGAGAATGTAGAAGATTTGGAGAAGTGGCAAGGCAAAAAAGATAACGCAAGAAAAAAATATATTCACATGGACTAACAGAATGTGAAGAGAGAATGCACAACATTGAGTGGCGTGATTCGGGTTCAATGTTCTTCATGGACAAAGGATAGACCAATAAGGATGAGGATAAGGTAGAGTTGTAGAAAGGAAATTTTGGCTTATGATTTCTACCAACCAGATTTAACAGCAAGTATCACCTGTGTTACAAGGACTCGGCACTTTGGGGCGAAGTACCCATGTCGACACGACACGACACGGGTGCGAGTGTGGGATCTGTGTCGGATTCGCCTCTTCTCTCTCTGACACGGCTCTTTATAGACAACAAAAGAAATGAAAGAGGAAAGAGGAAAGAGGAAAGAGCAAGAGAGAACCTGGTCGCCTTTCGAAACGACGAAGACATCGATCATCGACTTCGATGCTTCTAGTCGCTGCTTCGACAGCTTCGACTTTTGCTCGATGCTCAATGCTCGATCTCCTTCTCCTTCTCTGTCTTCTCTCTCGTTTCTCGATCTCTTGATCTCTCTTCTTCTCCTCACATCTCTCGATCTTGATCTCTCTCTTCCTCTCCTTTCTCTTCTTCTGTTTGTCTGTCTGACTTCTCTCTCCTCTTTTATATTATATAATATATAATAATATTACATACATTTATATTAGTATATAATATAAATTACATTAACATAATAATATATAATATTATTAATATTATATAATATTATTCATCCAAAAAAAATTATATAATATAATATATCATAAATAATATAATTTTTATGTCTAAAATAAAAATAACTTATTTTATTATATATAATATAACTCATCTTCATATAATAAATATATATATTTTTTAAAAAAATTATTTAACGTATCTAAATTTGGATGCATATCTACGTATCCTCAATTTTTAATTTTGAAGTGTCCGACCCCTAGATACGCACCCACATCCGCATCCGATACCCGTACCCGAGTCCGTGTAACATAGAGTATCACTACAAATTCTCAGCCGCTTGATTACAGAAATTGATTTAACTAGCTCAGATAAGAGGAATGCAATCAAGTGCTAGAAAGACCTACCTCAGGCAGCACGTCCACTTTTCTCCCAGCCGCGGTCTCAAATGCATATATTTTCGTAAGTGCTGTAACTGCATACGCCTTCAAGAAAGCAACAAAAAAACTCAATACAAGTAGAAGCTTCAAATGAAATGAATACGAGGCAATAAGAACATTAACTGAATCAAATAGTGAAACCCCCTTCGATAAACATATGCATGCATGCACATGTTAAGGAGATCAAACTAGGTAGTTTTCTCAAGAATTTTCAATCAATTACGCAATAAATCAACACAATTAAGTATCAAATGCTTATATCTTTCTCATTTATTTATTTATTTTTTTTTTGTTGATAAATAAGCAAACTTTATTAGAAAGCATCAAAGCAATACAAAGAATACAAAAAAGCAATGCACCACAGGGCTAAACAAAACTAACTAATCAACCACCATAAGGCCAAGTATCAAATACCCATGTTTTCAATTACACAATAAATCAACCACCATGGCCCCGAAAGACTGGAAGAGAAAATGTTGCATGTACCTTGACAGTGTCATCACTTGAATGCGCTTCTGCCACATCACATAACTTCCCAGTGATATAAGAGCCCGAATGCTGCCCATCTGCAGTTTCGTATTCCCCAAAAACCCAACAAATTACGTGGAACTCAAAACTAAAATTTTAAGACAACAAACACAAGAATGTATTGTAAGAAATGGCAACATGTAAAGGGGGTAAATTATAAAAATTAAAATAAAAAAAAAAATTAAAAAAAGAAAAGATAAAACCTAGATGGGGAGAATGTACTTGTAGAAATGCAGATGGAAGTTTTGGCTCTCCAATGATGCACAAATATGACTCCACCTGCAGCCAAGAAAAAAAAAAAAAAAGAATTTCAAAAAAAGAAGTGACTAAATAGAAAAACCAGAATGTACAAGCTGGAAACAAAAGCTATCCATGTATCCATCCTATGAACTTATCTCATTGATATAAAAAAGAAATAGTTGAGGCTGATTCCAGTCCAGGCTATGAAGCATGGATACTCCTCGGATATTCAAGAATACAGATTCGATACTTCCTAAACATATCCATAATTTTATTTAATTTTGCAAGTGTCAGATACTTTTCGAATACTCTAGGTCATGTATTTGAACTATTATGAAATTGAGATTATAATAATTCTTGCATAAAATTATAGTAATTGTTAGGATAAATATAAGAATAGTTTTCAGTACTTAGCTTACTTAGAGAAGAAAATATAAGAATAGTTTTCAATACTTTGATTACTTCTTAGAGAAGAAAATAGTGAGAAATATAATGACACATCACATTAGAGTAGTGTGTGAAAAGCAGTTTTATTATTTCTCCTTTTTTCTTTTCTTTTTTTCCAGATGGACAGTTTGTACTCTATCCACTTTTGTTCTCCATTTATTTAATTTCTGGTTGATATTATTAATAAATTTCTTTGTTGCTGACCTATATGCATGTGTGTGCATGCACGTGTGAGGGCCACATTGGAGCATATTCAAGTGTTGCATTAGGAATGGTCAGTGCCAAAAAGCCTTTACTTTTAGAGAAACATTTGGAGATCAAATTAATTGTATGGGATGAAAGGGTTTTTTGCATCATTTCTCTTTATCTTTGACAACATAATGCAAAATCTACAGAAGCAGCAAAGCAGATTCATTTTTCTGATTGATATATAACCAATAAATGCATTAACAAATATCAAACATCAATCATAACAGCACAACTAAAGAGCAGACAATAGATATTTTAAAAAATGGGAAACAAATGCCATAAGCCAGTAAAAAGTCATTGGGAATACATATAGCAGATTATCAAAGTTGACTCAGTAACAGGAAATATATGCAGTCAGCCAGTAGAAATTCATTAGGGATAACATACAGCAGATGATCTGAGCTCACTATTTGTAGTATCATCATCCTCCCCAAATCCCTCAGCAATCAACCGCATCAAGTTGTTGCCACTTTAATGTTTACTAAATCCACTGCATGCTTGAAGACTCTATTCATGGTCTGTGGTAAACAAGTCAAAAGAAGCCAATAGTTGAAAGTTCAAAAGACAAAGAAGACATACATAAACTATCTCCAAACGATTGTGACTGGAAAAGGAAACCTAGATATAACCTGGATGAAGCAATGGTTGCTTGGTGCAAATTGCTCCGCAAGCTCGACACATCTAGATGCTATTTCTGCTTTGTAATGATCATTGATGTTTGTCATGTAATCAATCATACAATCAACAATAACTTCTAAATTGGAGGATTTTGTCATCTTATACAGCAGTTAAAAAGTTTTCCTCTTTAGAGTATTATCTGGGTCCTGTGTCAGGAAGCATGTCCAACTTTGATTGATTTGGCAGATGTCCTTCCAATAATGACTTTGCAAATGTGAAATGTCACAAAATTGCATAAATAGTTGCATAAATAGACACATTTTCCGTATACTTCATCCATTACCATAAGACATTTCACAAGAATCAGAGCCAGCAGAGGTATAAACGTGGGAGCCAGCTTATATCAGCAGGAAAAAGCAATACTGATCTGAATAGTCCATAGCTCATGCACAACAGATGAACTTGTATCAAAACAGGCAGAAACAAAAATAAACCATACAATTGTTAAAACAATCAAATAAACCAGAGTGTGGAGGTATAGACATCTTAGTGCCAACAAAAACAATGGGGAAAAACAAAGAACATGGACCTGTCTACAGCTCCAATGGCTCCATCAATTCAAATAGAATTAATGTCAAATGCATTTGCAAAAATAATGTTTCTCACCTCTAAGCAATCAATCGCGATTTCTGGACTTATCTTTATCAACCGACCAAGGGCATCAATGCCCATGTATTTTAGATTATGACTGCCACTCTGCCCAACAGATATGAATGTGTGAACAAGAGATAATAACAAACAAAAACCCAACAACATGCCCAACTGCAGAAGGCAAACCTTCAAAAATTTAGAAATTGCGTCAGCCGCAGCATCTAATAACTTAGGATTGGGATGTATGGAGGAAACACAGCAGATGCACTGATAAAGAACAGCATTTCCTATGTTACTTGATGAGTCACACTTTCTCATTATGTCACCCACAACAGTATACATGTGTTCACAATTGAAAAGCTCAGCCCACACTTCTCCTTAAAATCCAAGTATTAAGGAGAGGGAAACTAGAGCCTTATGTGGGACACATTCCAACACACCCTCCTGGACCACAACATACAGTAACTGGACAAACGGCACACCAATCACAAATCCAACCAAGCTCTGATACCAAGTTGAAAAGCCCAACCCACACTTCTCCTTAAAACCCAAGTATTAAAGAGAGGGAAACTAGAGCCTTACAATTAGCACAAATGGGACAACTCCAGGCGATGTGGGACACATTCCAACACACCCTCCTAGACCACGACATACAGTAGCCGGACAAACGGCACACCAATCCCAGCCCCAACCAAGCTCTGATACCAAGTTGAAAAGCCCAGCCCACACTTCTCCTTAAAAACCAGGTATTAAGGAGAGGGAAACTAGAGCCTTATAACTAGCACAGATGGAGCAACTCCAGGCAATGTGGGACACATTCCAACACATCCTCCTAGACCATAACACACACTAGCTGGACAAATAGCCCACCAGTCACAGGCCCAACCAAGCTCTAATACCAAGTTGAAAAGCCCAGCCCACACTTCTCCTTAAAACCCAGGTCTTAAGGAGAGGGAAACTAGAGCCTTATAACTAGCATAGATGAGACAACTCCAGGCGATGTGGGACACATTCCAACATTCACTAGCTTTCTTGTCACCACTACCCAATAATGCCAAAATTTTCCGCAACTTGATCTGCATAACAAAAGGAGTGATTACTATATAAAACACATCACAATTCCAAAAAAAATGTGAGCAAATCAACAAATTAGTAATGCTAATATCCATGTTGAAAAAATGAAGTTTGCAAGTTCTGCATGAAGAAGTAAACCGACCCTCTGTCTCCTTTGGTGCACATGGAGAAACAAAATGGCCACAATTCAACCTAAGGGGTTGGCCTAGTGGCAAGGCCTTGGGTCTTGGGGGGGTGCTCCTTCAAGATTCAGGGATCAAAACTTCTTAGGTGCTAACAATTTCTTGAGACCATCAAACTGGGGAAAACTCTTGAATTCACCGTGGTGCACTTAAGGGAAACTCCTTGCTGAGGCCTGTGCACCCCTGGGGATTAGTCGGGTTTTAATCCAGACACCTCGGTGCCAATCAAAAAAAAAAAAATGGCCACAATTCCAAATTAGCTAGATGGGAATGCTTATACTAAGAGTTCTTGAAATTTTGGTTCACATGGATTATAGTGAAATTTAACTACTTCCTTTAGCTATTTCAAATTTTAATGATACTTAATTGCTAAGGCAGTTGTCATTTTGCATACAACTTGTACTTGGATTGGGCTCCCTTGGCACCTTTTTGGTGAATTTACTTGTCCAGATAATTTTTTGCTCCAAGGTGGAGACCCTCACCTTGGCAAAACATTTTTAAATTCTTCACATAAGAAAACAAGCATAAAGGATCTTTAAATGCTAGGCTTAGCAAATTGGCAACTTCACGACTTGTATGTATACCCCTAGGTAGGAACCTAAATCATGGGCAAGGTGGAGAAGTACAAGAAGAAGCACATTGGCAGCCTAGAAGCCTTGGAGAGCCTTCAAGATTCATGGGAGAAGTGCAAGAAGAAGCATAATAGATATGAAGATTGTTTTTGACACGGCAAGGGACCAAGAAGACCAAGAAAAGGACTTAACAACCCAAGTCAAGTCAACTTGGTTAACCAAAATAGGAGGTTGGTCACTTGGTTGACCAAACCATGAAAGATGGTCGACTTAGGCAAGTCTTGAGAGCTAGAACTACAACAACCTGTACGATTGGTTAACCACCTCAGACATGGTCAACCAATGAAGGGGCCATACCAAGTCCAGGAGGCTTGATCGACCAACCACATAAGATGGTCAACCACAACTTAGTCGACCAATTTTGATCAAAATTCAAAAAACTAGCATAGCCATTGGAGGCTTGCCTATTTACGTCCCCATTGTGATTTTCTGATGACAAAAGGCTAAAGGAGTCTCTTATATTGCTTGTACTTGTGAGAATATGCCTATATTCAATGTTCTCCCTTTTCCTTTTAGGATTAGGACTAGTGTTCTATATCAGTGATGTATTCATTTAGGATTAGGAATTAGTGTTTCATATAAGTAATGTATTCTTTGTTCAATTAATTCAATCTAATATACAGTTTCATTCAAAAAACTTACAGTACCATCTTACAATCACATTTTGGTGTGCTCCCTTCTTGTGAGTGAGAGCTTGCTCTCAATTCTTTAATACAAGCCTAGGAAAGATTTACTCTTTGGAGTCTTTGGAGTTGCCTTGTGGAAGATATATCTTCACATCGTAGTGTAGTTTTATATACTATACCCATCACACACCACACTACTCCCATTTAGAGACTTTTGGGCATAAGGATTTTGTAGCGCTTCTTTCAAGTCCATTTGTAGGTTTGAAAAATCTAGTGAAGTGTTTAGGTTTGTGGATTGGAGTTGAGGTTTTGGGTGTGCTTATTGGTAACTCACTTCACTTGTCTGTACTTGTATGAGGAAGAGGTTGTGGGGGTCAGAGTTTTAAAAGACTTTCTTGAGGCTCGCCTTGAGGCTCGCCTCAATGCTCGCCTCGCCTTGAGACTAAGGTAAAACACGTCAAGGCTTTGATTTTTAGGCATTACTCCCCAAAGGCTTGTGCATCATAGTTTGAGACATGCGCTTTAAGTGCGCTTCATATTTTTTTTGTGCATAAGCATGTGAGGAGGAGTATGCACATGCAGAGGTTGCCTTGGACTTTTGTTAAACTTGGTCTATTAGATTATTTAAATATAAAAAAATAAAAAGAATCCATTTTAGCAACTATATTCTACAGGAAAAATTAAGTAAATGATCAATAATAAATTAAAAAAACATAGTTAATGGTCAAGTGAAAAGCTCAATCGCTAAAGTTAAGAATATCAATTTCATTTTTAATTAAGGAAAACTTCCTTCTATGTAGTAAAATGTTCAATGCCTTCAGGCGAAAAGTATTTACACCTTTATATTTAATTTTATTTTTTTTTTTTTACTATTTTAAAATATTTAATTCATTCACTAAATATTAAAATTTGAAATTTGAAATTTGAAATGCTTACGTCTCAACGCCTTGAGGCATACACCTCACCTCATGAGGGGTGAAATGCCTCGAGACATGCATTCGCCTTTAAAAGTTTGGTGGGTGTAACCTAGAGAAAACTCACAAAAGTACTGAGATAACCAGTTTGATTTAGTCGAGAAATTTTGGTGAGGAAGACTTAGGATAAGATGTAGGTACAAAGGCATACTGAACCACTATAAAATTATTTGTGTTCATCTATATTTACATTCCCTTGCTTAAATTCCTATGTATGTTGTATGAATGTTTGTTAAATGAATGATATATCACAAGTTCGAAATGGTATAAACATACTTTGATTGAGCATCATTTCATACACTTACTCTAATATTGGTATATAACTTCTTGGGATAGCACCAAAAAATAAATAATTAATTAATTGAGACAATTGTAAATATTTGAGCTAGAATTAAATTAAAAGGACAACCAAACTTGAAACCTTAGTTGATATACCTTGAGGATCCAGTTAAATATTCTAAGGGTTAGTTGTAAACTCACTTGGGGGTAAGACAAATAGATCCACCTAATAAACATACCAGCGAATAACAGTAAATAAAATTGGGGATTGAGGACCCATGAAACAGACCAAGACCGAATTGGACTGAGGATCATACATTGGATCATTGGAGGGGTTCACAAGATCGGATTGTAGAATCGGATTGAGGATCGTAAGGTCCTATGAAAGAAGAAACAATACAAAATAATTTAAATATGGATAAACATTTCTTAAAAGAAAACACAAAATAAACCTAAATTACACTAAAAAATACTGTGAAAAATATAGTACACCATGTAAATATAAGCATTATACATTAGAAAGTTTGGTAGTAAAAGCTTTCAATTGTATGAAAGGAAAACAAAAAAGAGAAGGATAAGAGGTTTGTAACAGACCATTTTGTACTTCGATATAGTACTACAAAAAAGAAAAGGCAAAAAATATTAAATAGTTGAAAACTCAATAGAGAGAAACAAATAAAAGAAAATAGCAGGTTTATATATCATAAAAATATATATATATATATTAAAAAAAAGTCTATAGTAGCTCCATTCTACAATGACAATAAATAGAAACAAAGAGAAATTAGGGAGAGACAGAGAGTTAGATTTTGGACACCAAAAAAAGTAAATTTCAACAAATAAATAGATCTCAAACTATTTGATTAAATGGAGAAAATAAAAAATAACCAAATAATATACCATAGCATGAGAGAGAGGCAACAAAACATACTTGGAGAGTGAAGTGGGTTAGGGAGATATGAAATACTTGAATTATAGTCAATGGTCATTGAAGGATATCTATCAAGTAAGGAGTGTTAGACGGCATGATACGGTTGTTTCCAATATTCATCACACAAATAACACCATTATCTTTAGTGAAATAAAAAAAAAAAAAAAAAATCAATTTAAATACATAACATGTGTTTCTTTGTTATCAAGTGGTATCAAGGCCAACGACAAAGGAAGAGTTTATCCTAGTGGAAACTAGTGCCTAATGACATTTAATTACTTCTAATTAGGGTGGGATTACTAACCTCCACAGTTCACATACTTGGGGATTACCACTAGGATCATCCTTCAAGGAAAAATAAAGTTCTCTTATGGTTCATGGGCTATGTTCACGTGGAGTATGACAAATAAATAAATAAAAAGGGAGAGAAAGTGGGGGGAAAATGCTTACAAAAGTATACGATCTTTAAGAAATATGATAGTTGGATATCACTCACAAGGTAAATGCAAAAATGTGGAAGCATCATTACTTTTGCATCCTTCCAAAACTATTTAATTTTAGGGGACACCTGCCAATGTTTTGCATCTGTCTGTAGATTGTGTTTCTAGCAGTCGTTCGCTAAGTGTGGGTTACCAAAAAACAAAATTAAATTAAATTTAAATTTAAATTTAATTTTGAAAAATAAAATACAATAGACTCCAAACTAGAAAGCACGGATACGGATACGGATACGATACGATACGATACGATAGGGATACGGCGATACAGCAAAACCTAAAAAAGTAGGATACGTTTGTAAAAAATAAAAAATAAATAAATTATTAGCAGTGAGTTATACATAAGCTCAAGAATGTTGAGAAACCATAATAACTTTATGATGCAAAACACTAATCTTTAAGAATTAGGTATTAATTTAATGCAGTAGTTAGTTTAGTTTTTAAATTTTCAATAAACTTGCAAATATTTCATTTAAATATCAAGTCTAATATGTTGATATTATAATATCAGAACAATCCACAACTTGACCCTATGCTTTTTCCTTTTGCACTAGTCAAAAATATTCCATGCAAGTTTATTTGCTTATTTATTTATTGATATTTAATTTTACTATTGTTATATTATCTTATTAATCCTTACTTCTATGTAGTTATAGAGGACATGCATGATACAATGAAGATATGTCAATTTGATGAATTCTATTACTTTAGCTTACTATGTTATTTTTATAAACAAAACTAAGCAAAGTATTGTAAAAATATTCTATTTATCCTCGCAATTATATTATATTATGATGTTATGCAAGAAATGATACAATTCCAATTTCGTAAAAGGAGTAACATGTGACTTGGAACATTTGACACTTCAAAATTAATTAAGAAGTATCCGATAATATGTGACTTGGAGCCTAAGAAGCACGGGTGCGGGTACGAGTACGAGTACGGGTACGCCGATACGGCAAAACCCCAAAAAAGTAGGATACGGGTACGGCTGCGGTACGCCGATATTTTTTTATATTTTTTTATTTTTTATAATTATGGTTAAAAGATCCAACCTACAAATTGAAGTTAATTATCAAAACTAAAAACAGAACTATAAAACTAAAAGACAAAAATATTAATATATTTGAATTCAACATAACCAACACCAATGCAGTCCATAATCCAAGCAAAGGAATAAATTGGTTCTAATTTATTAATTTATTAATTTTTTATTAATATATTTGTGTTCTAATTTATTAACTTGGTTCTAATTTTTATTATATATTGTGTTTAATTTATTAATTTTTTTGATCTAATTTTTTTTTTTTGGTTCTAAATATGATTGAATAACTTGGTTCTATACCTCTCTAAATTTTTTTTTTGTTTCTACATCAACATCAGATTATACCTCTCTGAAGAAGAAAGAAGAAACAAGGAAAAAAACAAAAAAAATAAAGATGAACAGATTCTGACCAGTTGCTTGGTTGCTAGGTATGGCTGATATGCAGGGGACGAAAATAGATGATAGATGCTTGCTGATGCTTGCTGATCTCTGCCAAAAAAAAAAAAAAATGAGATCAAGAAGAAGAAACGAAGAAGATGAGAGAAGACGAGGGTGATGAAACAGCGAAGAAGAAGTCGTACCCGATGCCATGGGTCGAAGTCGAAGACGAGGCTCGAAGTCGAAGACGAGGGTCGAATCGAAGACAAGGGTCAAAGTCAAAGACGAGGGTGATCTGATCTCTGAGTCGAAGTTGCCTCTTTGATGAGATTAGGGCAAAACAAATTCATTCGTATATACATTTTTTCTTTTTCTTTTTTTAATTTTTCTTAATATTGCTCCGGTACCCCTCAATTTTTCAGAAAAATTGATTTCTGCCCCCGACGTACCCAAAACGCACCAAAGGCGTACCCATGCCGTACCCGACTCAGGCAGAAGTACCCGACTACTTTTTGCCGTACCCTGTACGCATGCAGCCATACCGGTACGCGTACCCGCACCCGATAAGTACCCGATGCGTGTACGGCACTATTTTTAGAGTACCCATACTTCATAGCTTGGAGCATTCGATATTTCAAAACTAAGTATCCGATACTTCAAAATTAATGAAAAATTAACTAAGAAGTATCCAATACTTTTAATAAGTATCTGATACATATCCGTAAGTATCCAACGAGTATCGGTATCCGATACGGATACGACACGAATACGTCTTCCTATTTGAAGTATCCGTGCTTCATAGACTCCAAAACACATGACAATGCTCTTCAATTATGAATAAAATACAGAAACACTTAAGGATCCTTTGTCCCACAACCCAAGGGAACAACTACCTAAAAAATTGGCTCTTCAACTAATGAATCGAATCCTCGACGCAAGCTGATGTTTCCTCTCTCCCCATATACACCATATCCCACACTTTCCTTTCCTCCTCTTCCCCACCCTTGCCCCTCAAACTAAATAGAGGCTCAACCACTATTCTAGGGAACACCCAATCAAGCCCAAACCACGCCTACCACATATTCTATAATGGACTAGGAGGTGGTCAGGACTCCCTCACCTCTTTTGCAAATAAAGCACTAGGTGTCAATAATCTTATTCTTCTTGGTCAAGTTGTCAATCGTTAAGAACTTCCCATGTTTAACTTCCTAAGCAAAGAAAGCCGCCATTGAAGGTACCTTAACCTTCAAATCTATTTCCATAGGAAATCTCGACCACCCTCCCCAATCAACAACCAATAATAGGACTTCACCTCTAAGAGACCCATCTTGGAGACCTGCCACCTAAGCTCGTTCTTCCCTCCTATAACAAAGGTCACCAGTTACAACTCCGAAAAGAAACCAGCTATTGCCTCTATCACTAGTTCAGATGAATTCGCCAATTATTGTCAAAAAATAATAATGTGATAGCATAATTTGCATGCAGTCAACCACCATTTTGTTTAAAAGCTAATGTGACAATCTCCTTATTCCTCATAAATATGCCAACATCTTCTATAAATAGCTTTAAAAATAAACTAAGCTGGAGAAAGGAAAGGAAAGGAAAATTAAAAAATTAAAAAAAAAAATGAGACGTACCTGAATGAATGGAGGAGCCATCTGATGATATTCATAAATCTTTGGCAATCTGCGTTCAGCTACTAGCTTAAGAATACTTACAAAGCTGATGACTAAATCCTTGTAAGAATTAGCATCTATTGTGATGAGATCAAAGAGCGGGCAGAGTGTTGCACCCATAACCCCTGGATCATTATCACAAAACCTCTGTAAAAAAGTCAAAATTTGTATATATATATATTAAAAAACAAAATATTAGCCCCCAGAGAAAGTAACATATGGATTTTCTTCTCGGAAGCACAATGCACACATATACAAATGCACAACTCAAACTTCATGATCTTACGAACATTACTAGGGTAGAATCAAGGTTGTTAAGATCGGGATCCTACATAGGATCGTTTGGGGTTCTGAAGGATCGGATCGTAGAATCGGATCGGGGATCGTAAGATCCTACTAAAACGATGAAAAAATGCAATAATTCTTATATGTCTAACTAATACTATCAAAATACATATAAAATGACCCAAAAAAACTTGAGAATGTAGCTCAAATGGTAGAGCTCTCATACTTATGAGCAGATCGAGGTTCAAATCCTCGCATTCTCACTTGTGTGCCTTGCTCACTAACAATAATCAATTCAAATATACATTTTGCACATTTTTTTAAACAAAGAAAATAGAATAAAAGAAGGTGGCAATTCAAGTTGTCATTCAAACATTTTCCTCAAATCTTAACAAAAGAACATACTAAAAGAAAATAGCAATTCAACTTCAAGTCTTCAAGTTAACACTTGCACAACATTGATATCCTTAAGAAAACAAACTAAAATAAGAGAAGAATAAATAAATAAGAGAACAGAATAAGAGGAGGGAAAAAAATGGAAGCAACCAAATGAAAAATAGAACAAAATAAAAAAAACAGAATAGAAAAAAAACAAAAAAAAACAGAAACAGGAGCAGAAGACAACAGAAAAAAATGGAAAAATGGAAGAAGGGGGAAAATAGAAGAAGAAGGCGAAAAGGGAGAAAAACAAAAGGGGAATGAAAAACAGAAAAATGGAAGAAGAGGGAAAAAAAGCAGTAGCAGAAAAGGGGAAAAAAATGGAAGACAAGAAGAAGAAGAAGAGCAGAAAAATAACGCAGCAAAAAAAAAACAGCACAGTTGAAGAAAGAAGAAGAACACGACGAACAGAGAAGAAGAAAAAGAAAAAGAAGTCGAACAGAGGAGAAGAGAAGAAGTCGAAGCACAGAGAAGAAGAGAAGAATGAGTCAAACAGAGAAGAAGAAGAAGAAGAAGAAGAAGAAGCATACCTGGATGGAGGCTGGATGGATTCTTCTCACTGCTGCTTTCGTCGTCTGCTATCAGCTCTCGTGACCAACTTTCCCCAATCTTTTGCCCTAATCTTATGTCGTGGGTCTTTAGAAAAGAGAGAAGGCATCAAACCTGTATTAAAAATATGAGAAAAAAGGCCAAAAGTAGGATCGTATAGGATCGCGATCCAAATACGATCCTACGATCCCATATACGATCCCACCGATCCTGTTACGATCCTGAACAAAATGCGATTCATCATACGATCCAAATCGATTCTCCAAAAATGGATCGTAGGATCGTACGATCCTACGATCCGGATCGCGATCTTAACAACCTTGGGTAGAATATGTACATCCTTTTTGGGTTGTCTACACGGATACACCACTTGCATAACTGAAAACAGTGTGCTCAGAAGTGAGTCTAGTCCTTATATAGCACAATTGGACTATTCCATTCTGATTTTGCTTTGGAATTTAAGGTACTAACATTGTGAAACAAAATGAAATTCGTCATCACAACTCACGATATATTAAACCAAACCAAACCAAGCCTCAAGTCCCATTAAATGGGATCGGCTACATGAATCCTTCTTCTCCACTCGACTCTATCCAAGACCATTTCGTTAGTCAAATTAAGGAAGTTCATATCTCTATTTACTATACTAGCCCACGTCAATCTAGGTCTGCACCTTCCCTTAACACTTTCATCTACCGTCACTGTATCGCATCTCTTCACTAATGCCTATGTTGGTCTCTGTTGTATATGACCAAACCATCTCAATCTATTCTCTTTCAACTTATCTTCTATCGGTACTACTCCTACCCATTCTCGAATATACTCATTCCTAACATTTTTAGTCTTGTCACACATCCACCTTAGCATCCTCATCTCAGTAATACTCATCTTATCTACATGTTGTTTCTTAGTTACCCTACATTCCTACTCATATAACATCGCTGGTCTAATAGTCGTTCTATAGAACTTCCTTTTTAGTCTAGTGGGTACTCGTTTATCGTACAGTACCCCAGACACACTCCGTCACTTAAGTCACCCCACCTTAATTCTATGGACCACATCCGCTCCAATCTCCCCAACTATTGTGATAATCGATCCTAAATATCAAAAATGTCCACTCTTAAGTAGTTCTTGGTTCTTAATCTTCACTTCTCCTCTACTTCCATTATTATTGTTATTAAAATTACACTCCATGTACTATGTTTCAGTTCTGCTTATCCTAAATCCTTTAGATTCAAGTGTTTCTCTCCAAGTCTCCAACTTAATGGTAACTCCTTCTCTAGTCTCATCCACTAACGCGATATCATCTGCAAAAAACATACACCATGGCACATCATCCTGATATTTCTCGCCAACTCATCCATAACTAAAGCAAAAAGATAAAGACTTAAGGTTGAGCCTTGGTGTAACCCTACAGTAATTGGAAATTCACATGTCTCTCCAGCAAGCGATCTAATAGTAGTCACCATACCTCCATACATATCCCTAATCATATCAATGTAACCTTTTGTCACCCATTTCTTCTCAAACACCCACCAGATTATATCCCGAAATACCCTATCATATGCTTTCTCAAGATCGATAAAAATTATATGAATGTCTCTTTTCTTTTCTCTATACTTCTCTATTACTCTCCTCAAAAGATAAATCACTTCCATTATTGACCTACCAGGCATAAACCCAAATTGATTCTCTGACACCTCAGTTATATCTCGTAATTGACATTCCATCACTCTTTCCCACACTTTTATTATATGACACATTGGCCCTGTTTGGTAGGGCTTATTTCCAGCTTATTTCATCTTTTAGCTTAATTTAAGTTATTTTGATGTGTTTGGTTCAGCTTAACAATACAGCTTATAGCTTTTTGTAAGTCAAAAATCAACTTATTCTTTGAGTGGGGGAGGAGAAACTTAATTTATAAGTCAAAAATCAGCTTATGTTCACAGTTATAAGCTATAAGCTGTTAAACTATAAGCTATAATCACTTTCTCACAGTACTACCAAACGGGGCCATTAGCTTGATTCATCTATAGTTGTTGCAGTTTTGAACATCTCATTTATTTTTATAGATTGGCACTAAAATACTCTTCCTTCACTCCTCTGGCATTTTCCTAATCAACAAAATCTTGCTAAATAACCTAATCAACCAAGCAACCCTCTTTTTACCCAAATATTTCTAAGCTTCAATAGGAATATCATCGGGTCCTAAAGCCTTATTCGATTTCATCTTCTTAATTGCAATCTCCACTTCACAGTTACGATAGAACCTGTAGTTCTGGTTTTCCTTATTACTACCTACTTTCTCCACTTTTGACCTATCTCCATGTTCCTTATTTAACAACTTTTCAAAATAGTTCTTCCACCTATCTTTAATATCTTCATCCTTCACCAACATCTTAAAGTCCTCACTCTTGATGTACTTAACTTGATCAAAATTTCTTGTTCTCCTCTCTTATTTTAGCAAGTTTGTATATCATCTTCTCTCCCTCCTTACCATCTACTCTAGTCTATAGGTCATCATAGGCTTTCAACTTAGTCTCTCTCACTACTTTTTTTACTTCCTTATTAGCCAATCTGTAACTCTTAATATTTTTCTCAATTCTATCATTATGGCACTTTTTAAAGCACTGTTTTTTTGTCTTTATTACCGTTTGAACCCCTCTCTCTACCATCAAGTTTTCTTAGAGTTGGGTCCCTTTCCTTTCGACTTTCCAAGAACTTCCCTTGAGATTCTCCTCATACAATTGGCTATCGAGTTCCGCATAGTGTTAGCATCATCTTCTAAGTCTCGAGTACCTTCTTTATCCATTCTATTCTTAAAAATTTCTAATTTATCCCCTTTTAGGTCCCACCATCTCGTCCTACACTATCCTTCCTAGCTTGGTATTGCCCTTAAAGCATAAATCTAATACCAAAATCCTATGTTGAGGCGTATTTCTCGATATATTATCAATTTATTTTATTTTTTTAATGATGGTATATTATCAGTTAAAGCATTCAAAATCAAACTCTCCTATTGTGGGGCAACTCATGATACAACTCATGGTATGTTATCCGTTAAAGCATTCAAAATCACATTTTCCTATTGTAGGGTACAACCCATGGTTTATTATCTGCAAAATTGCACTATCCAATCCAGCTGTAGGGTACAACTCATGGTATATTATCTGCTAAAGCACTCAAAATCACACTCTCCTATTGTGGGGCAACTCATAGTATATTATCACTTAAAGCATTCAAAATCGCATTCTTCTATTGTGGGGTACAACTCATGGTATATTATCATTAAAGCATTCAAAATCGCACTCTCCTCGCACTCTCTTATTGTGGGGTACAATTCATGGTTATATTATCCATTAAAGCATTCAAAATCGCACTCTCCTATTGTATGCAACGCATGGTACATTATCACCTATGAAGCACAGACAGGGATATAGATACAAATACGGATATGGACACAGACACGAACACAGATACGGGACATGTAAATTTCAAAAAAATAAGAATACAGACATGATGGAAAACATAGCAAAATTTTTTTAATTTATTTTTATATATATTTACTATGTAGATTAATATTATGTTACCAACAACGCTCAATTAGTACACATTAATATGTGTTTGCGAGGGGAAAGATTGAGTATACACTCAACCTTTGACATAATTCACAAAATGGTGGCCCCAAGACTTGAATCTATAGCCTTAAGGTTATTAGGCCAAGTCTTAACCATTAAACCAAACAATCAAATTAATAAAAACTAACATTAATTCAATATATATATAAACCACTACATTTAAACAAATTAATAGATTATTCATATTTGGATACACGTGTCCCCGTTGTGCCCCTCGCAAAAAATAATAATAATAATAATAATAATAAAATTAAACGGACACATCAGCGTGTCCCTAGCGTGTCCCCGTGTCCTTGACATGTCCCTGCAAAAAAATAATAAAATTAGGCATGTCCCGTACGTGTCCCTGGCGTATCCCTATGTCCAACACTGCTATGATGCCTATTTTGAAGTGTCTGTGCTTCATTAATTATCACTTAAAGCTTTCAAAATTGCTCTATCCTATTGTGGGATACAATTCATGGTATATTATCCATTAAAGCATTCAAAATTGCACTCTCCTATTGTGGGGCAACTCATGGTATTTTATCACTTCAAACTTACAAAATCACACTCTCTTATTGTGGGGTACAATTTATGGTATATTATCACTTAAAAGCATTAAAAAAAATCACAATCTCCTATTGTGGGGTACAATTCATGGTTATATTATCACTTAAAAGCATTAAAAATTTATTCACCCAAAAAAAAAAAGCATTAAAAATTGCAGTCTCCTAGGGTACAACTCATGGTATATTATCGGTTAAAGGATTCAAAATTGTACTCTCCTTGGAGCACAACTCATGGTATATATCCATTAAAGCATTCAAACCGCAGTCTCCAATTGTGGTGGTTGCCATTGCTCTCCAATACATACAAATAAATAATCCAATAGACAATTTATTCTCCATTGTGATCAGGTCATATCTATAAAGCATGGGTGCGGGTATGGAAACTCTTAAAAAAGTAAGATACGGTTACGGTTGGGGTACGTTAATTTTTTTTTAATTTTCTTTTTTGAATTGATAACTAAACATTCAACATACAGATCAAAGTTTCAATATCAAAATTAAAAAGAGAACAGTTTATCTAAAAAGTTACATAATTCTTTTTTTTTTCTTTTTTGATTATCTAAAAAAAAGATACAAAAAAGAGTAAAATCATGACTCATGGGTAAAAGTTGTTGAAAATAAATTACTTGATATTTTCAAAATTGAAAAAAAAATAATAAAGGCTGTAATAAATTCTAGCAACTGTAAAAACAAAAACAAAAAATTCACCTCGCCGTACCTGTGTCATACCCATGCTGTACGCACAACGTAACCAAATGTATTTGCCGTACCTAGCATGTATTCGGCATACTGGTACTATATGGCACCCAATAAGTACCCAATACTCGTAAGGTACCATTTTTAAAATACCCATATGACACCGGTAAGTACCCGATACTCGTACGCCACCATTTTTAGAGTACCGTGTTTCATAGATTCATATTTGTGAAACTAACAACATTAATACCAACATAGAGTACCCTATAAAGAGCAAAACCAGCACACACCTTCCTGAAATTAGAGACTAGATGAGCGACAGACGATGGCGACCGCTGATTAAACCGATGAAGCGCCATGACCGCCTTCTTCCTGACCGCCTCCTTCGGGTGCCCCAACAACTCCACCACCTGGGGAAGCACCCCCACACCGCATTCAAAGCCGCACAAACCACCAAATAATTATCCGATTTCAAATCCTTCTGAATTGTATTCATAATCAGTATAACCAAATCATGGTCCTCATTCAAAAACAGAGTCACAGCCAAGAACCCAGTTCGCTTCAACAAAAGATTATCGTCATGAGTCATCTTCACAACATGAATTACCCGAAAGAAGCGTCGTGGCCGAGCATTTCGACGTAGACGAGGCGAATGATGAACTCTTTCATCTTCCTTTTGGGAATGTCGGGTTCGGTGATTTGGCGCTTGAGGGTTTCGATCTCGCGAAGAACAATTCGGTCCTCTTCGACTTTTGATCGGGTTTCGCCGATCGATTTCACGAGGACGAGGAAGTCCTTGGATTTTCCGAACCCGCCATGGGAGCCCATTGCGAGAGTCTCCAGCGTCGAATATTTTTGGTTCCAGGTTTTGAATTCGAATTTGATTCGGAATTTGATATGAGTTCTAGGGTTTTGTGTGAGTGTGAGTGTGAGTGTGAGTGTGTGTGTAACAGAGGTGGCCATGTGACGGAAGCACACGACAACCACGGACAATATCAACACATAAATAAAAAATAAAATTGCACTTTGACACCTTAAATTTTAGAATTTTTTCACCTTAATCCTTAAATTTTTGTTTTTTAAATTTTTAATCCTTAAATTTTTGTTTTTTAAATTTTTACTGTATTTTCGAGTTATGCTCCTGACCCCAGCACCTCCACACCGTCACACACATTTGTGAGAGAGAGGGAGGAGAGAGAAGAAGAAAAAAACAAAAAAAAAAATATAATGTGTAATCACAAATCAATTAGAGTTGTAAGGATCAAAAATTGTGGAGATCCTAAGTATTTTTCTTTATTTTCAAAACAATTGAACGGAAGTGTTATTTGTCATAAAAATGTGAGAGGTTATACTTTGGCTCTTGAATTTTATGATTTTTCCACTTTAGCCCATAAAATATTTTTTTTACTTCACTTTAATCCTTAATTTTAATTTACTTTAAAAACAAATTAATCGTCCAAATTTGAATGGAAAAAATGCCACTTTGATAGGCATGTTACATAAAAATAAATTATAATTTTTGTTTAATTTTCAAAACTTATTTTTTTATTTTTTATTTTTAATATGATGAAACTTTTATGGCCTCTAACCGTTAAGTTCAGTTTTTTTTTTTTTTTTTTCGGTTGAAATTTCCATTGTGTCTCATATCAAGGGTTATGACCTCATGATTTTGGTGATTGTTCTAACCTTTTATGATGGGTTCATGAGGTAGGCCACATATTACTTTTCTATATTTCTCCATTTTTTAGGTTAAGGTTTTGGTGTATATTTAGAAATATCTTCAATTTTAACCATTGTATCTTGGAGAAGGAATTTTTTATATTCGCTTTGTATCATAGAGGACAAATTACTATATTAAATAAAGCGTTATCAATGTGCCTTATTGTGGGGACATAATTTTTTAATGACAACACGTGGCCAAGGTGGTACCGGAGTACCAACTAAGGTGCCACATGTCCTGGTCATGACGTCGAGGTAATCTCGGCTAGGCCGAGGTTATCTGCGAGAATAATAAAATCCGGGATAAACGGATAAGGGACAAGAGTCCTAGAATGAGAGAGGACTTCAGTTTGGATAAAGATAAGACTCTTAGAGAGTTTATCTCAATCTAACTGGGAGTCCCGGATTAGCATTGAGCCAGAGTCCATTGAAGCTAGGCTTCTATTGGGATTAGATCGGTGTTGGCTATAAAAGAGAGGCACCCTCATGGGTCTAAGGTACGCTTTTATATTCTGAATAGTGAGTTAAGCACTTTTGCTATCTTTGAGAGATAACTGACTTGATCGTCGGAGTGCCCCCGGGTGGACGAACCACCGCCGAAATCTTTTCTTTTTGTTGACAGATCGTTCGGGCTTAATATATTCTGCCAGTGTTCTCCAGCTGAATACCTGTTTGGCAGTGTGGTGGGAAATTGACACACACAATTTGGCACCGTCTGTGGGAACGATAAAAGAATAGATGGCCAATGACGGACAGAAGGAGAAGGTTGGGGACGACTTCCTTTCTGGGAATGGAAAACATGTTGACCCTAACACAGAGGAGGATAATTGCAACGAGGAGACTCGAGATCAGAATCACGGGAATAAAAGACGTCGGCCAGCAGGGCGACGTACCAAAGAAATCAGACCGAAGCGGGTATTATAATGAGGACGACCTCCAAGTATGGAAAGATAGATGCCTACGGAGGGACGAAGAGATGAAGGGAATGGCGAACAAATTGGCAAACCTGCAAACGGTCGTCAATTTCATGATGCAGAACAATGTCATGCAGCCACCATTCCCATTACAAGACACGCCGATTCCAGCGGCCAAGAACAATGCCCAGAAAGGAGGACAAAAAACTATCCCAGTAGCTCCCCAGCACGACAAGATTAAGGGACATTCACACCGGCCTTCGCGGGAGGTCGGGCATGAGGAGTCAACAATGAGAGAATCCTAGAAAACACATCGAACCAAAGAAGCCTGTACCAAAGAACATCGGGATATTCAGGCAAAGGAACTTTGTTTCGACGCAACTAACGGAAAGAGAGCCAAGAGGATTCACAATGACACCGGAAGCAGCGGGCCGAAAAGGCTGAAATCTGTAGATAGCCAAGCTCCTGGACGGACCAAGGAGGATCTGAGGGATTACCTCCAGAGGAAGCAACAAAATGCCGAAGTAACCTCTCCAGTCAAGCTAAAAACACCGTTCTCAGCAGAGTTAGACAAATTCGAGGCCCTGAAAAAGTTCAGTATGCCGAGGTTCCAAATATACGACGGAAAGTCGGACCCTAACTTTCACGTCGGCTTGTACCTAAACTCGATGGCACTATACACGGGAAACGAGCCGTTGCTTTGCAAGGTGTTCCCCTCGTCCTTCGATGAAATAGCATCAGATTGGTTTCACAAGTTGCCGAAAGGAACTGTGAAAACCTGGGAAGGCCAAGCCGAGATGTTCGTGGCTAGGTTTGTGACAAACAAGCTACAGCCATTAAGAGTGGACTCTCTGATGGCTCTGAGAATCAGTGAGGATGAAAGCCTTAGGGCCTATACCAAAAGGTACTATGAGGTATCCAACCGGATACCAGGATGCAATCAAGAGGTGGCGGTCGTGTCTTTTAAGAACGGCCTAAAAGATGATTGTTTACTTCAAAAATCATTAGTAAAGACACTGCCAAATAGTATGGAGGAACTGATGGCCAGAATTGAGAAGTATGCAAGAGTTGAGGAAGACACGCTGGGGACAAAGGCGTCGAAACAAAAAAGGGAAACGGCTCGCCGAAGCGAGGCCGAGGTAATGGCGGGTATAACAAGTAAGAGACAGGATTAAGGGCTGCACAGGCAGTCACGATCATATTCCGAATCCCAATTTACAAAGTCTTGGAGAAAATCCGAAATCAGCCCTATTACAGAGCACCAGTAAGGGCTCCTGGTGAATTTATAGAAAGAAGCCTTGGCAAACACTGTGCTTACCACAACGAAGATGGGTATCTGACTTAGAGCTGCAGAGCCCTAAAGGCACATCTGGAAGACCTGGTAAGGCAAGGTCATCTAAGGGACCTTATAGACGAGGTCAGGACAAAGAAGGAACAAGCAAGACTGCCTCAGGCACCGGCAGCACCGCCTCCTCCAACACCACAATCGTACGCAGGCGGACCTCGGGTGATCAATGTGATTCACTCGAAGGTTAATGAGAATGAAACACGTGGGGAGACTCAGAAGGTAAAACACTTGCAACATGTGTACCAGGTCAAGCAGAAAAGACTTAGGGCAGATAAGTACCAGGGACTAGTGGTGTCCTTTACTGAAGAAGATCTAGAAATGGTGCAGCATCCATATAACGATGCCCTGGTAATATCCCTCTAGATTGGAGAATGCCAAGTAAAGCGAATTCTGATCGATCAAGGCAGCTCTTGTGACATCATGTATCTCAGATGTTACAAGGAGCTTGGCCTTCATCAAGATGATTTGGAGCAATCCAATGGTCTAATGGTCGGGTTCAATGGAACGCCGACATGGCCCCTGGGAGCAGTTAGTTTGGAGGTGCAAGCTGGCACCAAGAAGATAAAAACTGAGTTCACAATAATTGACACTCCCTCCTTTTATAATGCTATCTTGGGAAGGCCATGGCTGCGTGCAATGGGGGTTGTTCCCTCAACATTGCACCAACTACTGCGATTCCCAACAGAGCATGGAATTGAGGAGGTCGGAGGGGACTAAGTGCAGGCAAAGAATTGCTCCATGGCAGCAATGAAATCCACCTATAACATACGAGAAGCAGAAGCCGCAGAGATTGAAGATGAGGACATGGAAGTCCTAGAGGACGTCAGCAAAGAGCTAGCTGAGAAGAGTGAGGAAGCCCTAAAGAAAGTCCTTGTCCAGCAAGGGGATAAAGAGCGCTTCTTCCTTCTCGGCTTGGGCTTGGCCGAGGAAGAGGGAAAAAAAACTAGAGGCGTTCTTGAGAGCAAACATTGAGGTGTTTGCCTGGACGCCATACGAGATGCCTGGCATTGACCCCGAGGTCATTTACTATAGACTGAATGTGGACAGGTCGGCTAAACCTGTCATCTAACGAGCAAGAAGGCCGACGTTAATGCATGTCGAGGCAGTAGAAGAGGAAGTGGATAAACTTCTAGAGGCGAGGGCCATTCGAGAGATAAATTACCCGACATGGTTATCGAACACAGTGGTTGTGAAGAAAAAGAATGGGAAGTGGAGGGTCTGTGTGGATTTCACTAACCTGAACAAGGCTTGTCCCAGAAACAGTTTCCCATTACCCAAGATCGACCAATTGGTGGATGCCACTTCAGGGCACGGAAGGATGAGCTTCCTGGATGTATACAGGGGGTACCATCAGATAGCTATGTACCCCCCAGATGAGGAGAAGACTGCATTTATCATCCCAAAAGGGCTATATTACTACAGAGTGATGCCTTTTGGGTTGAAAAATGCAGGAGCAACTTACCAGAGATTGGTGACCAAGATGTTCAAACATCTAATAAGCAGAACAGTAGAGGTATACATAGATGACATGGTCGTAAAGACCAAGGAACCTGAGGATCATCTGGAAGACTTAAAGGCAGTTTTTGATATCCTTAGAACATATCGGCTCCGACTCAATGCATCGAAGCCTGCATTTGGAGTTAGGTCTGGTAAGTTCTTGGGATATTTGGTTACCAGAAGAGGCATTGAGGCTAGCCTGGATCAGATCAAGGCCATCTTAGAATTGAAGAGCCCAACGTCGGCAAAACAAGTACAGATGCTGACCGGAAGGGCTGCAGCCCTAAACAAATTCATCAGCAAAAGTTCTGACAAATGTAAACCTTTCTTCAGCTTAGTGAAGAAAGCCACAAACTTCTTATGGACAGAAAAGTGCGAAGTCGCCTTGGTCGACTTAAAGAAGTATTTAACCACAGCTCTAGTCCTCTCAAATCCAGTGCCTAGAGAGGAACTGTTCTTATACTTGGCAGTTTCAGAGCATGCAGTGAGTGTAGTAGTAATCAAAGAATAAAAATGAGAGCAAAGGGCAGTTTACTACGTGAATAAAACCCTAGCAGATGCGGAGACCAGATATCTGCCCATGGAGAAGTTGACACTGGCTTTAGTAATGGCTTCCAAGAAGCTGAATCATTACTTTCAAGCCCACAAGATTGTGGTGTTAACTGAGCATCCCTTGAAGTCCCTGTTGCAGCAGGGAGATCTGACAGGCAGAATAGCCAGATAGGTAGTGGTGTTAGGCCAATATGACCTGGAATTCAAACCCATAACAGCAATCAAAGGTCAAGTTTTGGCCAACTTCACACCAGGCTCCATTACATATCGGGCTCCGTTGAGCCGAGGTCTAGGTGAACAAGGAGAAACCTAATTGGGGATAACCAAACAGAGGAAAGAAGAGAAACTCAGGCCATGCAGTATTTACATCGGCGACTCCTTCCGGCTATTTGTCGATGAAGTTCAAACCGACAAGGAGCGAAGGCAGGAGTAGTACTAGTATCTCCAAATGGGCAGATACTGGAACAATCCATTCATTTGGGGTTTAAAGCCTCAAACAATGAAGGAGAGTATGAAGCACTAATCACAGGATTAAAGCTGGCAGTAACAATGGAAGCTGATAAAGTAATAGTCTTATGTAACTCCTAGCTTATCGTCAACCAGGCAACAAGCGAATACGCAGCACAAGATGAAAGGATGTCAGCCAATGTAAAGGAGGTAGGTAGACTGGTAGCCTTATTCTAGAATTGCCGACTACAGCAGGTTAGCCGAGATGGCAATAGCCATGCTGATGCTCTGTCTTACCTGGCTAGTGCAATGAAACCTGGAGAGGCAAGGACGATAATGGTGGACTACTTGTTAGGTCTAAGCATAGAACCACTGAACACAGAGCATGAAGCAATGTGTGTAGAGATGGGACCAAGCTGGATGGATGCAATAATAGTATTCCTTAAAGAGGGAAAGCTGCCAGATGATCATAAAGAAGCACACAAGATCAGATTGAAGTCGACAAGATTCAGTCTGACAGTAGAAGGACATCTCTACAGAAGATCTTTTACTGGACCCCTTTTAAAGTATGTGCATCCTTTACAAGTTGAAGACTTCTTGTATGAGATACATGAAGGAGTATATAGAAACCACATTGGGGGCAGGTCACTTGCTCATAGGGCCATTACTCAGGGGTACTGGTGGCCCTATATGCAAAAAGATGCTGAAGCCTATGTTAGAAAATGTGAGAAGTGCCAGAGGTTTGCACCTTTGATACATCAACCAGCAGTGGACTTGAACCCAGTGTCCAGCCCTTGGCCATTTGCCCAATGGGGTATGGATCTTGTTGGACAACTGCCTCAAACAATTGGACAAAGGAAGTACATGCTAGTAGTAACAGGCTACTTCACCAAATTGGTGGAAGCTGAACTTCTTGCAAAGATTCGAGATGTTGACGTGAAGAGTTTCATATGGAAGAACATCATCACCAGATTTTGGATCCCAAGGGCAATAATAGCAAACAATGGTACACAGTTTGACAGTAAGCTAATCAAGAGCTTCTGTGCAAAGTACAAGATTAAGAATTACTATTCCACTCCAAGTTTTCCACAAAGCAATGAACAAGCAGAAACATCCAACAAGGTCATCTTGGATGGGATCAAGAAGAGACTGGAAGCAGCTAAGGGAAAGTGGGTGGATGAGTTACCCAGTGTACTCTAGGCATATCGGACTACGCTGAGAAGATCAACTGAAGAGTCCCCATTTGCCATGGCTTTTGGTACAGAGGCAGTAATCCGATTAGAGATCGGCATCCCAGGGATCAGAACCCAGGGAGTGGAGAATGGGACTAACGATACATTTTTAGCCCGAGATCTGGATCTGCTAGAAGAAAGAAGGAAGAAAGCAGCAATTCAACTGGGGGCATACCAGCAGCCGCTTGCCAGGGCTTATAATAAGAAGGTTAACCCACGAGAGTTCCAAGTTGGGGACCTCGTCCTTAGAAAGGTCGTCGGCAACAAGAAGGATCCCAGAGAGAGCAAGCTTGGCCCAAATTGGGAGGGACCTTACAGAATCATCTCGGTCTTGGGCAAGGGTGCATATCGGCTTGAAGACAGTAAGGGCAAAGAGTTGCCAAGACCTTAGAATACTTGCAATCTGAAGTTTTTCTATCATTAAATTTCTTGCTTTTTTTTAAGTTTCTTGTTATTAGCCGAAGTAATAATAAAGTCTTAGCTTGATTTTTTAACTTGTGCAATATGACTAAATCAGTAACTTGGCGATGTTTCTGATTGAAACATGACGAATAACTTAGACTTATTATACGGCAGAGTTTCTACTTGCATATAATAGAATTGAACTAAGTTGGCGATATTTCTGATTGAAACATGACGAATAACTTAGACTTATTATACGGCAGAGTTTCTACTTGCATATAATAGAGTTGAACTAAGTTGGCGATATTTCTGATTGAAACATGACGAATAACTTAGACCTATTATATGGCAGAGTTTCTACTTACATATAATAGAGTTGAACTAAGTTGAAATTAAGTTAGATTAACAAAGAGACCAAGGTTGGTAACCTCGGCCAGTCTTTGTTTGAATATCACCTCGGCGACGAAGTCAAAGCCATATGCTTAATGAGAACCCAAGTAGAACTTAAGTTCACATTAGGGGGCAGAGAGTTGGAGAATGGTACTTGGAGGGTGGAATTTACAAGCTAAAATTGGTTTTAACGCTTGTTAAAATTTATGAAAAATTTACAAGTTGAAGTTGAACTGAGATCATGTTTAACATTTGTTGAAATTTATGAAAAATTTACAAGTTGAAGTTAAACCGAGGTTATGTTTAACACTTGTTGAAATTTATGAAAAATTTATAAGTTGAAGTGAATCGGAGATTATGTTAAAGGAAGATTGGTTAAAACAGTTGTTGAAATTTTTAAGAAAAATTTACAAGTTTATTCCAACCCGAAGAGATTGCACAATTAAGGTGTACGTTGAACACATGCAAATTATTCTAAGTATGGAATCATACAAGACAGTAAAGAAAAGACAAGCATTCAAAGACTTAGTCAAGAAAGAAGACTTGCATTCAGACAAGGAAAGAAGGCAGTTCGGCCTGACATTGTTCAGATTGCAAAAGTGACACGTCGGCCAAATTAAAGCTAACATTGTTTCAAAAGTGAAGAAAAAAAAAGTACAAAGTACAAGACATAAAGAAAAAGGTAATAAACAAGACTACTCGGCAGGCTGGGTCTCGGTCCCAGAAGACAGTTGAGAAGACTTCTCGGCAGCCTTCTCAGCCTCGAGCTCAGCATCGATCTCCTGAAGAGTTTTGTAATAACCCTCGCCACTGATTACTGGTTAACCACTGATTACTGCTAAACTGAGACTGACTATGATAAGTAATTGAATCGACTGAAAAACTGAACTGACTGATTGAATGTACTAGTTTAAATGCATTTCTATCTGTTTGACTGTTAAATTATATGTCCATGTTTTATGCTTTAAACTGTAAATTGAAGGCCTTGTCGGCGGCCGAATCCGAAATTGATTAATGTTTTATGCTCGTTAGAATTAATGTGATTTTATGGTGTATTTATCTGAAATATGGTTTGGTATGATTTAATTAGACTTAAATAAGCTAAATCACACAAGTCCAAGTATTTACCCTTTTGCCATGCTTAGTGGGCCACTACCTAAGACTCATTGAAGCCTTAATTCATTCAAACAAAACATTTGTTCAGCCATTCTTGAGACCCAAAACTGACCAAGAGAGAATTAGAGTGAAGGAAGTAGAATTTCAACAAATTGGCTTGGAGGCTTAGGAAATTGAAGGATTCTTTGCAAATTGAGCTTCCTACACTTGATAATCAAGACCTAAGGTAGGACATTCAACCTTTTATTGTTGTATTCAAGTCATATGTTGCATGGTTTATGGAAGTCTAGAGATTAAGGTCATGAATTAGCTTAATTTGGTGAGTTAAAGCTTGAATCATGCATGCATGTTTATATCCTAGCATTTAGAGATTGAATACATGGAAATTGGTACATGCATGTTCATATTTTTGCATTAGACCATGAATTCATCTTGGTTTTGAAAGAATTGGCTCATTTGAGCATATCTTTGAAGCTTGAAGTTGTTTAAATTCATGCATGTTGCATGTTCATCACGTTTTTGAATTTTGAGTTGAAGATTGTGTTCAATTGAACTACCCTTGGGCTTTGATTTTACAAATTGGTCTTTGAATCATGTAATACTATGAATTTTGAAGTGTTTTCCAGAAAATTAGCCCAAGAGGATCGAATTTGAGGCATTTAAACTTGGTTTTGAGCTTGAGGTTCGAATCTGGAATTTCCAGAATTTGGACTCACGCTTGAGCCGGGAAACTAGCGCTCGAGCGTGAAATTCGTGCTTCCAGCACTTTGCATTGTTTTACAGTACGCTCGAGTGGGGGACTTCACGCTCGAGTGGGGTCTTGTGTCACACGCTCGAGCGGGTGTCGAGCGCCCATCGAGTGTGATTTTCACACATCCAGTACTTTTGCCATGTTTTGCAGTCCACTCGAGCGTGGGAAGCGACGCTCAAGCGGGGAACCTTTGTCTGCATGTCCGCTCGAGCGGGGAAATCCACGCTCGAGCGGGACCTTGTTTTTCTAAAAATTCTGAAAATGTTTTTAAAATGCATCTTTGCATCCTCATTCCATCCTAGGCATTCCTAGGCCTAGTTTAAGGCATCTTAATGAGGATATAGATGTAGAACCGTACCGAGTCTAAGTAGGGACTAAGTCTTTGATTCCTGAATGTGAGCTTAGTGTGTGTTCGTTCTGTAACTGTGTAAGGTTGGCAACCGAGGACGCTCTAGCTATCTGTAGCCCAGAACTCTGTGAGTAACGACTATGTAAAGATATGTTCAAATATGAATATCTTCTGAATGGTTAAACTCTACTGTTTCTGAATTGATACTGTTAACTGAATGAATGTATATCCTCTATTCTGAACTATATTGTGGCATCCTTAGCAACTGCTGTTACTGTTACTGCTACTGTTACAGAGATCTCTGTTAGTTCCTATCCTGGAACTTCTGTTTACTGTTATGATGGCCATCATTGACTGCTTGGTCTTTCAAGACCTACTGTTTACTGTACTGTTCCGCTAATGGATGTACCACATATGACTGTTATGACTGAATGACTGATATACTGAATCAATTGACTGTTTTCAATACTGAAAGGACATTCATTCTTAACCTCTTTACCCATTATGTTATTCACTGGGCTTTAGCTCACTGTTTATATATATATGTAGGTGTCCAGGCACCAGACCGGAGTTAGGAGCGTGGGTTAGACTCCCTTTTGTCAAAGCCAACCACTGTGCCTCACTGTGAGGTTCCGAGCCCGTTCAAGCTACGGCTTTGGGGTGTTTTAGTTTCTCCCCATCTGTCTCTGTATCTGTTTTGTAATATCGTATTGACTGATAGCACTGTACTGTACTGTCTTAATAGGGATTAAGTCCCTGACCTGGATGATTGTAAATACTGTACATACTGTTTGGGTACTGATAGTATATATGTTATGAAAAGTCTTTTTGTATACAGACTGTCACAACTCATTGGACATTGTTTAATTACTGTTTTGGCTTCCGCTATGCCCCTATACTCTGTAATACTGTCTTACTGTTAAGTAGGCCTTCGGTAATCACGGATTACTGGCCGGTTACGGTGCTAAACCCATATGGGCGGGTTTGGGTCGTGACAAGTTTGATCGAGGCTCCTCTCGGCGATTGGCACCTCGGAGTTTGTCTTTTGGGAGGAGGCATCTTTGGAGACCTCATCCTCATCCTGAGTCAAGTCCAAGACTTGCTCATTCAGAGTTGGGGACTTGGCCCCAGCAGCTTCATCGTTCTTGTCGGCCTCAGCTTCCTCTTTAGATTCAGTCTCGTCTTTGGATTGACTTGGAGTAGTAGGGAACGGCAGGACGATGCGGATGTTTTCTCGGAGAGGTAAGTCCTCGGGGACGGCCAACTCTTTTAGAACAACCATCCAACCAAGGGTATAGCCCTTATTGTATGCCTGTCTGACTTGTTTCTTGTAATCTTCTCTGACGTCGGGCGCCCCCTTGGCCTACGCCTTCTCGTCTGCCGCTTTGATCTCGACTTCTTTTGTGGTCAGGACATCTTGAAGCTCTTTTTGGGCCTCGACCATCTTTGCCTCGCCCTCTTTCTTCTCGGCTTCAGAGACTTTGGCAATGGCCTCAGCGGCCCCAGCCCTCTCATCGGCCTCATCCTTAGCTTTTTTGGCTTCCTCGGCCTGGTTTATTAAAGTCTTCATTTTGCCCTCAGCCTTGCTAAGGGACTTGGACAAGCCTCCCTGGTCTTGTTAGCCAACTCCTTCTTAATGTTGAAGGCTTGCATTGCGAAGGAGTGGGCATATTGGATTGCCTAGAAGAAATGAAACATAACAGAAGTTAGTAAAATTCTCTAAGTATGAAAAGATAGAAGTGGAGAGTACCAAGTGATGAGGGCTTACCTGTACGGAGTGCTGCAACATCAAAGCAAAAATTTCGTATTTGTTCATCTTGGCGTTACGATTGAGATCTTCGGGAAGGAGCCAAGGCGGTAGAGAAGGCAACGCCGACTTCAATGTCATCCGCACTGTCACCAACCCTGACCGGCTTGTCCTCGATGGTGATTGGAGGGGCCCAAGGGGCATCGGATTTCATAGACCCCGAGGTTGTAGTGGATTCAGACCTCGGCCTTTTTGACCGCGTTGACTCAGAAGGAGCAGCCTCGGTGGGCCTCTTCTCGGCAGCGGTGGCACTCTTTTCTGCCTCGGCAATTTTGGAGATCGGCAAGGTATCCTCAGAGTCGATCTGAGTCACCGTTGCCTTAGGTTGGGCCTTCTTCAGTCTTTTAGATTTTGGTTTTGGTTGAGACTGGGATGGAGAAGGTTGTGTGGTGACTGTGTTGGGGATGTCGGCAAGGAGGTCGTCTGCAACAGCTTTCTTGCGACCCATCTTGGCGGCAATTGCAGTTTGACGTTAACGTTTGCGTTGGGATGGAGGGATCAGTTGTGGAGCCGAGGTCGATGATTGCTCTGCTGGATCAGAGGTTGATCCCTGATCTGGCTGAGGTGATGAAGCTGTTGGAGGAGTTGTGGCGGAGGGAGGAGACTTTCTTTTCTTCTTCTTCGGGACGTCGGGGAGTACCGACTTATAAGTCGGGATGAAGTTGAGCAACAAAGGAGCTCTCCGCCGCTCAACTGGCAGATCCAACAGCTTTTTGAGGTCCTTGCTAGGAAAGAAGGACTTGCGAAAGTCTTTGGGTGGCTGTGGAAGAACTGCAAGAAAAAACAGACGTTAGAACATATAGAAGGAGCAAAGTATTAAAGACTTGAAAGCAAGTAAATGTAACACTTGGTTCTTACCATCTCCCTCTTTGAATAATGTGCGGCTAAGATGGTAGTGGTGAAGGTCCTCGTCTGGAGCGAACTTTTAGTTGCCCGAGACAATGAGGTAATCGTCCCCAGCTCTCTTGTTGGAGTCTGGGAGGTTGGCAACGAGTTTGTATTCTGTGGACCTCGGCTTAAGGTAGTAAATGTAGCCTTTTTCTAACTTAAGGCCACACATGGTGTAACAGTATTGTATGTCGGCTAAAGTTACCCTAGCTTTTTCTTAGCTAGCTAGGGCTATGATACCATTGATGACTCTGTAGGAGTTAATGGCTAATTGCATTGGGTTGAGTTTATAGTAGTGAAGGACTTCACGAAAAAGGATGTCGAGAGGGAGCCTATGTCCACACTTTATGAAAGCTACAATTGGGAAGGGCATGGAGCCAACTGTGGGCATGATGGAATCATCCTTCCCAGCCAACCTAAGGTGAACGTCGGCTGGGATGGAAAACTCCTGCCTAAAGTATTCTGACTTAGTTGGGGTGTCTACCTTATGCCTCCACATACCCATGATGTCGGCTTGGGGGGAAAAGTGTTGGATTGCAAAAGGGTGTGTTTTGTAGAGGACGGAGGGACCTTGGCAAAACCTAGAAGAATGATGGGGCAAGAAATTTTGAGGATCTAAGTGAAGTTTGTTTCAGTTTTTCCTAAAATTCGTAAGTTCTACAACAAATCCCAAACCTAAGACTATGAAGACAAGAATTGAAGTCAGGAATTTGGAGAAAACACAGAAAACAGAAACAAGAACGAAGATTCAGAATCAGGAATAGTGAGCCCAAGAACAGTGGCAAAAATGAACAAATGGGTGGACAGTGTGTGTATTCAAGAAACGGATTGGGCAAAAGCGAAATCATAAAGTAAACGTGCTCAGATACATGGTTAAATTCATATGCACGGATTTATAATCAAGAACGTGAACAAAAATAGTAATGGCAATGAGTAATACAATAAAGTTTTTTAAAGGAAAACACAGACTGATAAAAGAGGAAATAATGACTTACCAGAAGAGTGAAGTCAGTGTTGAGTACGCCGAAGTCAGATGATGGCAGCAAACGGAAAAGACCAACAAAAGCCTCACCGGAGGAGGTGAACGGCGGTAATTGCAGAAAGCTTTTGAGCTTGAAACAATGGGGGATTTGGGAAAGTAGAGAGAGAGAACTTGCACGAAAATGGTGGTAAAGAAGTGAAAAGACGGAGACAGAGAAGTGATTTTGATCAAACACATGAAATGGCGGCAAAATGGCAATTATGGTGCCTAGGACGACGTGTTTGTCAGACGGCGCACGCAAATACAATGTGACTTAATGGTGCGTGTCAGGCACGGCTCAATGGGGGGAAAGATGTGTGGCAGAAACGATTGAGATACTGTGCGTGACAGCTCATACGCGTATTGAAACTCTTGGAGTTCTTGATTTAATGGAACAGGACCTCGGCAAGGAGGACGATCTCGGCTGGTAAATTTGAACAAACTTGGTTATTGGGTTTGAAGCATTGATGAAAACGGACTAAGTCTTGGTCGTGTTGAGCCGACGAATGATGACCTCGGTAATGAAGGATAAAGCGAGCTTAGCCGACATGCTAAATGGAAGAAATGATATAGGTTCCATCACCTTAGGATGCCGAGGTAATAGAACCTAGGGGGCAATTGTGGGGACATAATCTTTGAATGACAACACGTGGCCAAGGTGGTACCGGAGTGCCAACCGAGGTGCCACGTGTCCTGGTTATGACGCCGAGGTAATCTCGGCTAGGCCGAGGTTATCTGCGAGAATACCAGAATCCGGGATAAGCGGATAAGGGACAAGAGTCCTAGAATGAGAGAAGACTTCAGTTTAGATAAAGATAAGACTTTTAGAGAGTTTATCCCAATTTAACTGGGAGTCTCGGATTAGCATTGAGTTAGAGTCCATTGAAGCTAGGCTTTTATTGGGATTAGGTTAGTGTTGGCTATAAAAGAGAGGCACCCTCGTTGGTCTAAGGTACGCTTTTATATTCTGAATAGTAAGTTAAGCACTTTTGCTATATTTGAGAGATAACTGACTTGATCGTCGAAATGCCTCCGGGTGGACGAACCACCGCTGGAATCTTTTCTTTTTGTTGACAGGTCGTTCGGGCTTAATCTATTCTGCCAGTGTTCTCCAGCTGAGTACCTGTTTGGCAGTGTGATCGGAAATTGACACACACACTTACCTATTGTTTAATTGTCACTGTTTCCAAGTCTGATTACAACATGTATTATACAAATTTTTTTTTTTATTGGGTTTGCTTGAAGGGGAAATCTATAAACACACCCCATATATAAATACTCCAGCTAGTTGTTCAGTTTATAATTTAAATTTTTTTGCAATACATAATCATAAACATTTTATAAGAAAGGACTTGAGAAAAAAAAAAAAAAAAACTTTAGTTGTAATGAAACCCAAATTTTTATGTAACAATTGTACATACATGTAAGGAAAAAAATTCATTTTCCTTTTCCTCTCCTTTTCGATCAATTAAACAGATGGAGCAACTCCCCTCCATATCTCATTTTTTCATAACCCTTCATACCTCTTTTATGGGCCTTTATTTGGACGTATATAGATGATCTGAACCGTCAATTTTATATATCTCACAATAAACGTTAGTCACACAAAAAATCAGTTTCATCGGATAATTATAAACACATGAACAAATCATATTTGGTTGTATAAAGTAGATGATTTAAGTTTACAATCCATGAATAGTTCATTTTATAAAACAAAATTGAATTTGTTCATATGTTTATAATTGTCCAATATAGCTAATTTTTTTGTATGAATAACCTTTATTGCAAGGCCTATGAAGTAAATGGTTCAAATCATCTATATGTGCTCGAGGTGGGGTTCACAAGAAGGGTATGAAAATGCATGAAGAGATGAAATATGAAAAGAAGCTTATCCCTTGAACACAACATTAATAATTGCTTAATCCACATCATAAACATTAATCAGCATCTTCCATGCAAAATGCAGTATAAGATAAATCAGACAATAATAATATGTACTAGAAAAAAGGAAGCAAAAAAAGGAAGAGGTTGCTATCCAAATTTGAGGTCATAATGGTAAAAGATAATCTTCTCTTCCGACTTTACAATATAAACAAGTCAAATTATCGAGGGGAATCCCGTAATGGGCTTACAAGGGCCCAACAACCTCTCCAATTGGCAAAGCTAGAAGCCTCTCCTCTAAAAAAAAAAAGATATTCAAATTATAAAATGTATAGATTAATGTGAGGTGTAACCTATTTTACAGAAAGTTATGAATACTTTTCTTTAAGACATAACATAACATTTCTGATGATGGGGATTAAATTGCAAGGTATATATGCAAACGTCAGTCGCTATATATATCTTGGGAGGAATATACACAAAAGAAGCTTCTTTGTTTTTTTTCTCTTTGTTTGGTTTTTTAAAATCTAATCTGATTTTGACAGTTGACATTCGGAAGGAAGTGTATCATTCAATTATTCTCTACAGGTCCCTTTAACATCAACATAAAAGAATCTTTAAACTTTTGCAACTTTTGCAGATTTTATTGGGTTGAGATGTTTTTGGGGAGATATTTCCATTTAATGGTATTTTTAAAAAATTATTAAAGGTTTATAAAATTTATTACTGTAATTTTTTAGGATAAATTACAATTGCACCCTTTAAGATTTGATTAAAATACGAATCATCTTCTGTGATTTTGGAAATTACATTTCACTCTGGAAATTTTTAATTTCATAACAAATCGTCTCTTTTATTAATATATTATCAAGTCAATTAACAGTTTTTAATGATATTATAAATATATTTCAATTAATAATTTAGATAATTTTATTATTATATATGAGAGCAATTATGAATTTTATTTTTTTAGTTAATTATATTAAATAAAAAATTCTGACAAAGGGATATTTGTAATTTTTTAAATCACAGGAGACAATCTGTATTTTAAACAAATCTTAAGGGTGTATTTGTAATTTATCTTTTTTTATTAAAACTTTCACTGAATTGATATTTTCTTTTTCTTTTTGTTCACCTAAAAAATTAGAAACAAAACTTTTTCCCATGAAAATGCTTAAAATATAGCTGTATTATACTCAAATCTTCTTTGGTTACAATTTTTTATTTACTTTTGCCTTAAAAAAAATTATATAATTTGATTATGACCTTTTTTAATTATGACAAAATTTACCTTTGTTTAACAACGGTTGAAAAAGACATTTTTAAAACAATTTTTTTTATCTTTATTGAAATTTTTTATATTTATTTATTTATACTTTTGAGGTCCTTTTATTCTAAAATAATCTAAAAAGATTAATATATATATATATATATATATGATACTAGAGACAAAAAAAAAAAAAATAAATAAATAAAATTGCCTAAACTTTTAATAACACACCAAAAAAAAAGTTTTGCCATTTCCAAATGCATAACTTTTTTTAACAACTTTATCCCATAAATAATTAAAAAAAGACTTAAAAAAATTAAAACTAAAACAGATCCCGATCGAGCCTTCCCGGCTAGCCCCTCACTAATTCAATCTTTTTAAAAAAAGATGCTGGGAACAATTGCTAAACCCAACTTGAATGATGCTCACAATGAATATAGCACTGTCAGCACTGCATTCTGTTCATTTTTCTAAAAAAGATTCAACACGTCTTCAATGGGTGCAGTCATGTGGGGTGGGGGTACTGCCTTGCCCTCATCCAATCCCCATCTTTGGCTTGAAGATATTAGGCCCCTGTTTCTTTCTCTGTTTCTATGATAATTCTGTCATGTACTTCCTAGCCAATTTTCTTCATCCAAATTGTGAATGAACCTTGTATTCTTCCTCAACTTGGCTCTTCTTAATTGTCATAATGTCTGAAACAATAATCAAACCTATGGAAACAAAAACTAGAATTGCAGAGCCAATGTACACTCCATCTTTGACTATGTAGCACTCGCCGTCTAACCATCCTTCCCCGTATTGCTGCCTTGTGTTCATACTTGTGGCTGCACTGATTAATACAATTGCAATTCCAAAGCTAAACCTGCAACAACATTGTTTCCAAAACATGTTTGTATTATTGTTTGTCTCGGACCATGTTTCCCTTCGCAATTAATTGCTTTCCTAGTCCTAGCTGTCGTCAATCTCAGGGGTGATTAATTTCTTTCCTAATCCTACATATATAATTTGTTCTTAAGAAATTGCACATGGGATGCC